>CM043703.1:94347876-95077876 GCA_023935145.1 Bretschneidera sinensis
TGCATGCTACCTATGTGTGCAGTAGTGTTCCTGGCGCCTAGGTGCTCAGCAGGGCACGGTGCGGTGCTGGGTAGAGTGCCTTTGCACACCTTCTGGGCGGTGCGCCGCTGATGGAGGAGCGGTGAGGTGCTGGTGCATTCTTAGAGGCATGCACACTGGGCGGTGCAGTGCTAATGTGTCCCTAGAGTCCCCATTCTGCAAGGTGCGATGCTGTAGAAGGAGGGGCGCGATGCACACTGATACTGACACCTTCTCCCAGCTGTGTGCACACCCTTCTGCTTGTGTGCAGAAGTGCGTACACCAGTGCGATTAGCCTTACCTTGCTCCAAAGTGATGCACACACATGTGTGCAGTCTTCTAACTTACTGAACTTTAATTCTCCACCCTTGGTTTAGACTTTAACCATATTTGAACCATGCTTGAACATGTTTGAACCTTAGATAAATACCAATAGTTAAAAAGAAATAAAACAGAACGAATAAAAGAAATCAGAAAACTTAAAGAAAAGGACAATAGTACCGTCTTGTCTTAGAGTTGACAATCATCTTTGTATGTAAGTGTGTTTTCCCCGGCAACAGAACCAAAATTTGATTACGCCCAAAGTATAACGTGGTAGTTATAGCACAGCTTTGGGGTGTCGATTCCACAGGGAAACGATCTATGAAGGAAAAGTGCAAACCTTAACACAAACGATAACAATCAAGTGAGAAAATATGAATTTTGATAATGAAGTAATTGTGAGAAAATAAATTGAGAATTATAATAGAGAAACAAAAAGGTTCCGGGAATCCTCCCCAGGTTCGTTGCCTTATTCCAATCTTGATTCAGTTGCTTTTATCTCGATTGCAAGTTTCATATCCCAAATAAGCAATCGACAAATATTCAATCTAAGCATATATAAACCCTAATGTAATTTATATGAATTACTCTTACTTTCGATTTAAGCATACATGAACTATCCTATAATTTTATCAAGAAATGGCAATATATCTTATCGACAATATCGCAGTAATGGACAATCCTAAAAGATAAATTTATCGGACTCAATTACATCTAACAATCTTGACATAAGAAGAGTATGACTAGACTTATATCAAAGATAAAGATACAATCATCGGATTAAGAGAAAATCTTCTAATTAGATTAAAGAGTAAACCATAACAATGTTTGACAATAAATACCAATTACAACTGAACCAATAAAGGAAAATAAAGAACAACTACACCTAGAGAATCATCCCTTCGCCTTGCTTGGAGATTAGTTCGCCATGGAACTCATGGTCGAACACTTTGTTGGAAGAGAATGTGGCTGCTTCTATGAGTTTTTCAGACTTAATGAATGTTTAATTACAAACCCTAAGTGGTCCATTTATAATGTACAAGGTCCAAGGGTGTTTTAGGGTTTAAAAAGTCTTAATTAGGTCATATCTCGGAGAGGTCGGCCGGGTGGGTGCCGCGGCTTCCCCTTCCTTGTGCAGCAGCTTCCGCTATTTCTTTATTTTCTTGCCTTGTTGGAGGCTGCGGCCCTGCCTAGTCCAGGCCGCGGCTTCCACTGAAGCTTCTTCCTTGTTCTTTTGCTCGGTTCTGGAGGCCGAGGCTTGGATATCTTTAGGCTACAGCGTGCACACTCAAGACTTGTTTTTTTTTTCTTCATTTGTCCTTCCACAACTATACTTTCACTCCGATATACCTCAAGTCTTTGTGCTTCAAGCAATGATAACTTTTCCTCCTCTTTTGAGCATAAAGTACTTGAAAATGCACCAGAATAGATCAATTATCCAAGAATGAAACTTTAGAGTTGTGAACGTATAAAAGTGCCTTTAAAACCTAGATCAACCCTAAAATGCTAACAATTAAGTACTGTTAAGGTGCATTTTATGACTCTCATCAATAATTCTGTGTTAAGTGCATATGACTAGCATAGATGGAACATCTATCAACATTGAATATGTTGGCAGTATTGATGGAATGGCCCACATCGAGAGTGTTAATCTTCTTTGTGAGAGCATCTATCTTTATCCTCAAATCAATATCCTCCTTAATCTCATAGATGCCTCATTTCTTAGGAGCACAAATGGACCTGTCCCGATAGTTGCGAGTTGTCGGACAACTTGTTCAATGCCTTGTATGCTTCCTCCCCTGTCAGACTTAAGAATGTCCCCCCATTCATAGACTCGATCATGCTACGGTTGGGTTGAGTCAACCCTTGGTAGAAGAACTAAACGACTCTCATATCCATGTGGAGGGCATCTGATCAGTAACTCTTTGAAGTGCTCCTAACTCTCAGAAAACTTCTCATCCTCATCCTAAGTGAAAGAACTAATCTCCTTTTGACACTCATTCACTCTAGACATTGGGAAAAACTTGTTATAAAATTTACTCAGCAGATTTTCCCAAGATGTAATAGACCCGGGAGTGTTGGAATCTAACCATGCCCTAACTCTGTCGTGAAGAGAAAAAGGGAAAAGTCGAAGATGGACTGACTCCATAGAGAAGTTCTGGAACTTGAATATGGCACAAAAATCTTTGAACTTCTTCACATGGCTGTAAGGACTTTCAAGATCTAAGCCATGAAATGAGGGTAGGAGTTGGATGACATGTGGCTTTAAATCAAAATGGGTGGCATTGGTTAGTGGCAACACTATGCAAAAAGATGAGTTAGTCGCAACGGGTGCGAACAAATCCCTAAGAGATGTAGTGGAGTCCATGTTCCAAGCTCTAGGTTACTCTATATGCTCCGGTTGATTTGCATTCCTAAAATTTTCTCTCATCTCAATTGTCTCTCTTTCAATAAGTGCTCTCTTTTGTCTCCTAAGAGTTCTTTATAAGTCGGGATCTAAATGTGTCAATTCTAAATTCAGGGATCTCCGACCAAGCATACACCAAACAAAAAATAATAAAATAAACTAACTAGTAGAAACAGCGGAATAAAATAAAATAAAATAAACGCAAAAGCAGAAAACACAATACTCACAAAATGGGCCAACAAAAATTGGCAAATTATTTTTTTATGGGCATGATAGGAGCTTAAATATTCATATTTAAGCCCCTTAATTTACATTTGTTAAGCCCTAGTTTATGTTATTTTAGTCCATTTTACTTCATTTCTATGTTTTACATGGTTTTTATAGGTATATGAAGAAAATGAAGCATTTTCAAAGCTTTCGGAGCTTAAAAGGAAGAAAACTGGAAAATCTGGACCAGATACTGTCTGGAGTGCGATCAAGTGCACCCGAAAGGGCAATCGAATGCAGAATTGCGATTGAGCACACTATGTGTGCGATCGAGCGCACATGTACGGGCGTGAACAGTAAAGCGGCAGAACCAGTTTTGGAAATAAAGGAGTTTTATGTTTTAGGAAAGTTTAGGGTTCTTGAGCCTTCTAGGATTATTCACCCCCTATAAATACACCTGTAAAACACGCACAATGGACATCATCTAATCCATTCTTTTATTTTTTGCTTTTAGGTTGGAGAAGAAAACTGTGGAGGAGAATTGACGACTCTTCTCTCGGGTTTCTTCTTTCCTTTATTTTTATTATGTGTACTTAACTTATAGTAAGGGCTTGGTTGAAGCCCTAATCATGTTTATTCAATAATCAAGTATTGGTGCCTTTGCTATATTCATGTTGTGTTACTTAACTTGATTAATACCTATTTTTATTTAAATTCCTCATATGTGTGTGTCTGATCAATGTATGCATGTGGTATTGATTAGTTAGTTGAATCAATTTGGATGACTGAGTCCTAGGTTCAAAAAAAGTAACAAAAGATATCCACACCAGATTCTTGGGTTAATCAACATGGGAAACCGGGAGTAGATACCATGCCCTAGGTCCCGTATGGTTGTCGATTTCCACAGATCCTATGCTCTCTTAAGGAACAACTCAGCAGATACCATGCTGAATCCCTTAAGAAATAAAAAAGTTAGAGTAGATACCATGCCTAACTCGTTGCTTAGGGAAATCAATAGCTTAAGGAGTAGATACCATGCCCTTAGGTTGACAAACATTAGGTATTCATGACATGAGTAAAGTATTGGCATGCTGTTTTATTGTGGTAACATGATTAGTGGTGGATATCAAGTCCCTACACCTTTATCTTTATTATTTCAAACTCAATATTTATTCCTCTTGTTTTTATTTTATTATTACGAAACTAATTCTAAAGTGAAATCTACCAATCCCTGTGGAGATGATCTTGCGTTCGCACACTATGCTACTATTGACCTTGTGCACTTGCAAGTAAAACAAGTGCGGTTATTTGCTTATTAATTTAGGTAGATAAACGCACAACATGTTTTTGGCACCGTTGCCGGGGATTGTGCTAAATTTCTTTTTGGAATTATTTTCGTTAGTTTTTATTTTATTTTATTCTGTTTCGTTTTATTTTTATTTTTATCAAAAAAATCAGATTTATTCCTTCTTCTTGTTTTCTGTTCAGGTGTGCAGCAGAGGAGTTTCTGTCCTCATTGCGATCGAGCGCACTCCTCGGTGAGATCGAGCGCAATCCCAGTGCGATCAATCGCTGTTCTTAGTGCGCTCGAGCGCAAAAGCTCCAGAGAGTACCCGAGAAGCAGTACTGAAACTACTACACTAAAGTTTTTCAACTAGTTCAATCGAGGGAGAAGCACCAATGGCAGAAGCTAGATATGCTTGTCTAGATGCTATGGAGAGGAAGCTAGATATGCTCATAAACTCCATGACTACTCAAAATATCTCACCTAGTCCACGAGCCAAACAACTCTAGGTATGTGCTATATGTTCTCGTTTTGATCACATTACTGACACTTGCCCTTTATATTCATCTGCAGATCGAGAGTAAGCAAACTATGTGGGACCAAACAACTACGATCCATATGCAAATACCTATAATCCAGAATGGCGAAACCACCCCAATTTCTCATGGAGCAACAATCAAAATGTATGGAACCTTCAAGGGCAACAAAGAAACTCCCAACAAGCAGCCCACTGAGCTCCCGAATCAAAGAAAAGCGACCTAGAGAGTCTTGTGATGCAGTTGGCAACTAAGCAACAACAATTGATGACCTCACAAGATCAGTTTATGGTATAAGAAAAGCAATTTCAGACTGAGATAAGACAAACCACTGCACGGCATGAACAAGCCATTCAAAGATTGGAAGTACAATTGGGGCAATTGGCTAAGGAGCTAAGTGAACGAAAGCAAGGTGTTGTTGAGCAAGTTTTTCATCACATTGATCCATTGGAGACCACCCTCACCCATTGTTTCAAAGGATCAGATATTGAGCCAAAATCTGAAGATGTTACTGATGACATCATTGAAACTATGCACCTCATTGAGGCCTATCCAAAGCATCCAAGTAAGTACACCGATCCATTTGACCCTCATGTGCCTACTAATACTATTTTCCCTTTTATTGTAAAGGCACCTAACTTGGAATTCAAGCAGTTGCCAGAGCACTTACCTTATGCTTATATGGGAGAGAATAAGACACTTCCTATGCTAGCTGCTGCCAATCTTAGTTTTGGGGAAAAATAAGGCTTGGTCCGACTGAAAACGTTAAACTTAGCACTCATGGGACGCACCCCAGACTTATCCTTTTCATTTTAGTATTTTTATTTTGTTTATATTTATGTTTACATATCTAGTATTTATATTTCTTGTTTTCCGGAACAATGTTTATTTTTCCTTGTTAGGTACTTAAGTGCGTGCATTCAGTTCAAGTTTGGGGGCGTGGACAAGCAAGCAAGCAATCAAGTTCTCTATCTCCCAGGTCAGATCTTTCCATGCCACACACACATTGGGGACAATGTCTATTTTAAGTTTGGGGGTAGTAGGAGATACTAGATACTATCACACACGCACTTGAAACACATGCACACACTAAGTCCCAATTTTTTTTTTTTTAGGAAGATAAATGCATGTTCTTTTTGTAAACAAAAATTTTGGTTGATTTAAAAATTTGATAACACTTCATTAGTAAGCATAAAAGCTAGAACACATAGTCTTGTAATAGGAATTTTACAAAGTTTAGTTACCTACCTCAAGGCACCTAAGAATTCACGAGTTTGATCCAAATTTGCACGAGCACATTTAACACGCATTTGTGTGGGGTATGACATATAATTCTCTTGTATATGTTTCCATAATCTAACTGTAATCGGATAACTTGTTGAAAAGAACACTTTGGCATAAGAAAAATAAAGAAGAAAAGAATAAAGAAAAATGTTCATCATGCAAAAAGTGATCAAAAAGCTTCTAATGATCAGTAAAAACTTTTCACTGAGTAACTGGGCCTCTTGCCTCAGTAAGCATTGAGTGTTCACATCAAAAGGTGGAAAGTAAACCTTTAATGATCATAATAAATATTCTCACTGAGTAACTGGGCCTCTTACCTCAGTAAGCATTGAGTGTTCACGTCAAAAGGTGGGGATTTCATTAAGAAGTATAAAAACCAGTTAGTTCCGTAGCCTTTCTTATTCGAGTTAGTAAGTCCTTAGGGGTGTCTTTACACCTAATACCCTAAAACCATCTGGTTTGGGAGTCATTAGCTAAACACTCGTTACACGAGTCAAATAGAAAGCTCGATGGAACTCAACATGGCAAAGATCGCATGATAAAAAGAAAAAGAAAAAAAAGCAAGTATTGTGCCATTTTTGTTCTCTTTGATAAGGAATTCGATAAAAGTTTGGGCATCGAAACCCTATACATTAAAATTATGTGGAAGCCCCATCTTATATGTGCTAACTCATCACCCACAAATCAAACTTGCGATGCCTTAAGCCAACCTTAGGTAAGTAACATGAACTTTTAAAAATCCTTTTTCAATACAAAAATGTGTTTTACTCATGAACGGTTATCATAGTTTTATGCACAACCCAAATCTTTGAGTATCATAGAAATATTCATATTTAAGCCCCTTAATTTACATTTATTAAGCCCTAGTTTATGTTATTTTAGTCCATTTTACTTCTTTTCTATGTTTTATATGGTTTTTATAGGTCTATGAAGAAAAGGAAGCATTTTGGCAGCTTTTGGAGCTTAAAAGGAAGAAAACTGGAAAATCTGGAGCAGATACTGTCTGGAGTGCAATCGAGCGCACCAGGAAGGGCGATCGAGCGCAGAATTGCGATCGAGTGCACTACATGTGCGATCGAGCGCACATGTACGGGTGTGAACAGTAAAGCGGCAGAACCAGCTTTGGAAATAAAGGAGTTTTATGTTTTAGGAAAGTTTAGGGTTCCTGAGCCTTCTAGGATTATTCACCCCCTATAAATACACCTATAAAACACACACAATGGACATCATCTAATCCCTTATTTTATCTTTTGCTTTTAGCTTGGAGAAGAAAACTGTGGAGGAGAATTGACGACTCTTCTCTCGGGTTTCTTCTTTCCTTTATTTTTATTATGTGTACTTAACTTATAGTAAGGGCTTAGTTGAAGCCCTAATCATGTTTATTCAATAATCAAGTATTGGTGCCTTTGCTATATTCATGTTGTGTTGCTTAACTTGATTAATACTTGTTTTTATTTAAATTCCTCATATGTGTGTGTCTGATCAATGTATGCATGTGGTATGGATTAGTTAGTTGAATCAATTTGGATGACTGAGTCCTAGGTTCAAAAAAAGTAACAAAAGATATCCACACCGGATTCTTGGATTAATCAATATAGGAAACCGGGAGTAGATACCATGCCCTAGGTCCCGTGTGGTTGTTGATTTCCACAGATCCTATGCTCTCTTAAGGAACAACTCAGCAGATACCATGCTAAATCCCTTAAGAAAGAAAAGAGTTAGAGTAGATACCATGCCTAACTCGTTGCTTAGGGAAATTAATAGTTTAAGGAGTAGATACCATGCCCTTAGGTTGACAAACATTAGGTATTCATGACATGAGTAAAGCATTGGCATACTGTTTTATTGTGGTAACATGATTAGTGGTAGATATCAAGTCCCTACGCCTTTATCTTTATTATTTCAAACTCAATATTTATTTCTTTTGTTTTTATTTTATTATTGCGAAACTAATTCTAAAGTGAAATCTACCAATCCCTGTGGAGATGATCTTGCATTCGCACACTATGCTACTATTGACCTTGTACACTTGCAAGTAAAACAAGTGCGGTTATTTGCTTATTTAGATAAATGCACAACAAGACAATAATTGCAAATAGAAACAAATAAACTAGAATAAAATTGCAAAAAGAAAAGTAAAACAAAAAATGCTAACTATCTAGTAGAAAAATAAAATTAATTCAGACAAAAATTTAATTTTCACAAACAAAACAACTCCCCGGCAACGGTGCCAAAAACTTGTTGGGGAGTTTTAAATTACTCGCAAGCACACGAGTCGTTTGCAATATAG
The DNA here is from genome assembly GCA_023935145.1 of Bretschneidera sinensis. Taxonomy (NCBI): domain Eukaryota; kingdom Viridiplantae; phylum Streptophyta; class Magnoliopsida; order Brassicales; family Akaniaceae; genus Bretschneidera; species Bretschneidera sinensis. The sequence continues at coordinate 94,356,225 of CM043703.1, forward strand.
TGTTGTGCAAGTTCGAGATTGAATCCATAGGGAATTGCATTGTGAAAATATTTTTATCTAAACTAAGCCTATTTAACCTAGTTTCGAATTTTGGATTGTATCTTACAAAGAAATGTAAAAAAAAAACTAAATTGATTTATAAACAACTGATAAAAACACTAAAGTTTTTTGAATCCACCCCACCAAAGTAAAACATATATCTTCATATGTTATATAAAAATAATCTATCAAATCATTCCATGAATCCACCATTACATAAATCAAGGCGAATACCCAAACTAAGCCAAAACCATCCAATATATCCGTTTAATTTACAAATCAAAATGGATATCCAATCTAATTTGAATGATCCATCGTATCCAGTAGATGAACATAAGGAATATGCAATTTTAACAGTTTAAAAACAATCAATCCTAAGAGTTCACTCAAACAATTGAAATAGAACATTAATACTAAAAATATTATAATTGTACGAACATATCTGAAAATATAATGCTAAACAATAGTGAGACTTCATCTTCAACCTTAGATGAAGGTTTTAGCCTTGCATAATTATGAAACTAAATTTCACAAAAAGTGCTAAACATAAAACTTTAAAAATCAAAGAAATAAATTAAAACTGACTATATATGGAGAAATTTCACTCGGAGCTGTTGCGCGGCGCTTCCCTTCATGCTAGCAAAGCCTTGGAGATCCCCCAGAATGCTAGCAGAAATCCTCCGGATTACACACTATTGCTTCATTAAGGTGGGGCTTTTATAAGGAAACTCACGAGTGCAATGTGTTTCAAATTCGATGTGGGATACTGTCCAAGTGCGCTCAATCGTAGCCTGGTGTGCTCGAGCGCAGCATGGTGAGCTGTAAAGATTTCTGACCGATGTGGGATGTCGTGCATGCGTTTGTTTATAGGCTGGTGCGCTCGATCGCATCTCTTGTGCGCTCGATCGCACTAGGAATCCTCAGCTTTTCCTCTTGAAGCTCGACAGCTCCCAAAATGCTTCATTTCTCCACAAACCTATAAAAATACAGAAAACATAGAAAGACATAAAATAGAGTGAAATAACACAAACTAAAAGCTTAACAAATATAAATTGAGGGGCTTAAATATGCAATATTTGGCACTTATCAGCGGTAACTTCGTTCCTTCTTTTAGCTTGCTGCATTATTTTTTTTTCTTTTTCCCTTATTTCTTTTATAGTGTTTTTTTATAATTATTTTGTTACCTTACATGCACAGATTTAGAGATACCTTGGGTAGATTTGCTTGTAAGCCTGTGCTAGAGTCAGAATCAAACTTTTTAAATCCTTTATTTGACAATCCATCTAGTCCTGAAAAAATGAGTGAACACAGAGATCAACCCACTAGGACCCTTCAAGATTACCTCCACCCTACATGCATAGCCACACCATCATGCATCATGTTTCCAGCTAATACTTGCCAACTGGATTTTAAAACAGGGATGATACAGTTACTCCCTACGTTCCATGGCTTGGAAAAAAAAACCTATATGTGCACATTAGGGAGTTTGAAGAAGTAGTTACGACTTTTCATAGTCAAAATGCAACTGATGACATTACAAGGCTTAAGTTCTTTCCTTTCTCATTGAAGGATAGAGCTAAAAGTTGGCTATACTCATTGAGACCATGATCTATTGGGTTGTGAAATGAGATGACTCAGGTTTTCTTTAATAAATACTTTCCCAACATAAGACCAACGCTTTTAAAAGGAAAATCTCCACCTTTGCACAAAAGGACAGTGAGATTTTGTATCAGTCATGGGAGAGATTTAAGGAGTTGTTAAGTATGTGTCCTCACCATGGGTATGAGAATTGGCGCTTAGTGAGCTATTTTTATGAGGGACTTACACCTAGAGAGCACCAATTTGTGGAGATGATGTGTAATTGTAAGTTCTTACAGAAAGATCCTGATAAGGCCATAGAATACCTCAATGAGCTTGCTGAAAAAGCTCACACTTGGACTAGACCTAGTGCTACTGAGAGCACAAATAGGTCGCGCCCTGTAGTAAACCCAAATGGTGGTGGAATTTACCATTTCAGGGAAGAGGGTAACCTAAAGGCTAAGGTCGAGATGCTCACTAGGGAGCTAGATGTGTTAAAGACTAAGGACTTAAAGCCAACACACGTAGCTAATCATGCAGAATCTTTTGAACCATGTTTTATATGTGGCGGGGTAGATCATCTCGCTCAAGAGTGTCCCACATTTGCTGAGATTAGAGGGATGTATGAGGAACAATGTAATGCCTTAGGTATGTACAAGAAGCATTTTTCACCTTTCTCTGATACCTATAATCTGGGGTGGTGCAATCACCCCAATTTTAGCTGGAAGTTTGAAAACCAACCGTCTGCACAACCCCCTAGATCATATCCTGCACCATATCATGCACCTTCTTCTTCTAGGATTCCTTTAGAAGACACTTTGCATGATTTTATTGAGGCACAGGGTAAGACTAACAAAAAATGTGAATCTTTGATTACGCAGGTTGTTGAAGAAAATAAGGAAATAAAGAGCCAAGTGTCCAAATTAATGAGCTCCTTGAGTGTGAATGAGCGAGGTAAGTTCCCTTCTCAAGCTCAGTCCACACCCCATGGTCAACACATGGCACAAAAGAATCTGAAGGATGTGAATGGCATTGTGACACAAAGTGGTAAGTCATTACACATCCCAACAACGAATAAATCAAAGGATGTGGAAAAAGGGTCAAGATAGTAGTGATGTCGAGCTGCCCAAGGAACCTGAGGTGACAAAAAGTCCTGTTAAGGTACCATTCCCTCAAGCTTTAAAATCAAGCAAGCGAAATTTGGATCCAAACAATGAAATCCTAGAGAATCTAAGGCAACTAAAAATAAATCTTCCTCTTTTGCATGTGATTAGACAAGTTTCTACTTATGCAAAAGTTCTCAAGGACTTGTGTACAGTTAAGAGGATGCACCATGTGAAGAAGACAACATTCTTGACAGAGCAAGTTAATGCCCTAATTGAGTAGCGAATTCCTCCCAAGTATAGGGATCCTGGTTGTCCAACCATTGCATGTGGCATTGGAATTCATGAGTTTGGGCAAGCTTTGCTAGATTTAGAAGCTAACGTGAATCTAACACCATATTCTATTTATTTGCAGTTGGGGTTGGGAGAAATCAAACCAACCACTATGATATTGTAATTAGCTGACTGTTCAGTCAAAGTACCCCGGGGTGTGGTAGAGGATGTTCTAATTCAAATTGACAAATTTTATTATCATGTTGATTTCCTAATCCTTGACACTAGCTTTGTTTTTTATACTACTTCTAAAATTCCTTTGATTTTAGGTAGGCCATTCCTTGCCACTGCTAATGCTCTTATTAATTGCAGGAATGGGCTCATAAAGTTATCTTTTGGAAACATGACTCTAGAGGTGAATATATTCCATATTACAAAACAACCAGAAGATGATGACGAGAGCCATCAAGCATACATGATTGACTCACTCATGGATAAAGGAGTTTCTATAGCTCATAATTTTGATCCCCTTGAGTATTTTCTTGTTAATTCTGAATTTGATTCTATTAGTGATCCATCTGATGTAGTTTATGTTTGTGCTATTTTTTATAGAACTCAAGACTATGACACTCGGGCATGGCAACCGAAGTTTGAGGAGTTGCCTGAGAGAAGTGCAAAAGAAATTCCTTCAAGTTTGGAAGCACCCAAAGCTGAATTGAAGCCTCTGCATAAAGGTTTAAAGCATGTTTTCCTTAGTCTAGGTGACACTTAAGTTTGGTTGAAGACGTTAAACTTAGCACTCTTGGGAGGCACCCCACATCATATCCCCTTGTTTTTATTATTTTTCATATTTCTTGTTACTGTTTATTTTTAATATTTTTTGTTTTCCAGTATTACTTTAGTATTTCTTTTTCAAGGATAATGTGTGCATCAGTTCAAGTTTAGGGGTGTGCTCTGAGCTATGCCAATCCAACTAGTTCTTCATCTCCCATGTTAGCTCTTTCCATGTTATTCCCACATTGGGGACACTGTGTACTTTAAGTTTGGGGGTATGGGAGACATATTCACACACATTTTGTCCTAGTTTTTTTTATATATTATTGAAAAGATAAATGTATGTTCATGATTGTTTTGAAATTTTGGTTGATTTAAATGAATACTGTGATGTGATGTCATTGGTAAGCTTAAAATCTTGAACACATGATTTGATGATAGAGTTTTAAAATTTTGTTACTTACTTTAAGCATTTGATAATTCACATGTTTGATCTAATCTGATACAAGCACATTAGCACAAAATAGTGTGAGGTATAACATGTGATTTTAATGTGCATGTTTCCATGACTTAACTGAAACTAGATGACTTGTTGGATAAACGTGTTGGCATAGAAAAGTACAAATAAAAATCTAAAAAAAATTTTTGCACAAAAAGAGAAAAATGCTCATGACGATCATTAATAAACTTTCCACTAAGTAACTGGACCTCTTGCCTCAGTAAGCAGTGAGTGTTCACGTCAAAAGGTGGGAATTTTATTCATAATGATCATTGAAAAACTTTTCATTGAGTAACTGGACTTCTTGCCTTAGTAAGCAGTGAGTGTTCACATCAAAATGTGGGAATTTTGCTTGGTAGCATTAAGGCCAATTTAGTTTTATAGCCTTTTTGACTGGAGTTAGTAAGTCCTTAGGTGTGTCTTTACACCTAATGCCCTAAAACCATTTGGTTTGGGAGTCATTGACTCAACACTTGCTACATGGGTCAATTAGAAAGCTTAAGGGAACTAAACATAGCAGAACCTTATAATAAAATAGAGAAGAAAATAAAACTATGCCATCGTTGTTTATTCTGATGAGAAATTCTGTGAATCTTGAGACATGGAGACATTACACATTGAAGTTATTTGGAAGCCTCATCTTTATATGCTAATTCACTTTACACTGAGTCAGACTTGTGATGCCTTAGCCTGCCTTTTGTCAGTAATAAGATTTTAAAATTCTTATTCATTGCGAAGATAGGTTTATATTTTAAGCTTGCTCATGAATGAATATCATGGTTTTGTGTGATACTTAAATTTTAGGATACCAGGAATGATGAACTTATCTTTATAGTCCTTTTTTTCATTTAGTTTTTTTTTTTATTTTGTTTTGCTAAAAGACTAGAAAAATTTTAAGTTTGGGGGTATTTGATGAGTTCCAAATATTGCATATTTTGACCCTTTAATTTACATTTGTTAGCTTAGGAATTTGTTACTTTGAGTTGTTTTACAGGTTTACAAACACTTGGCAAGGAGTTTCACTAAATTGCCAGAATTTCCCATACAGATCAGTCATTTTTGTGGATTAAACTGTATTGATTCAGGAAGAACTAGGAGATGAGCCATATATGCTTAGAAAGATACGGATGTCTATTTTATGAGAAATTTTACAGCTCATAAATATGATTTTCTAGAAAAATTTATGGCAGTTTTAGTAGACAAAGGTCAGGCTGTGCGTGATTTCAGCATGGTAGAAGTGATTTTGCGGATTAAACTGTAATGATTCAAGAAGAAACAGGAGATGAGCCATATATGCTTGGAAAGATCCGGATGTCTATTTTCTAGAGAATTTTACATCTCATAAATATGATTTTTCTAGAGAAAGTTATGATAGTTTTAGTAGACAAAGGTCAGGCTGTACGTGATTTCAGCGTGGGAAGAAGTTTTGAAGGGCACTGAGTCAGACTTGTGATGCCTTAGCCTGCCTTTTGTAAGTAATCAGATTTTAAAATTCTCATTCATTGCGAAGATAGGTTTATATTTTAAGCTTGCTCATGAATGAATATCATGGTTTTGTGTGATACTTAAATTTTAGGATACCAGGAATGATGAACTTATCTTTATGTTCCTTTTTTTCATTTATTTTTTTTATTTTGTTTTGCTAAGGGACTAGAAAAATTTAAGTTTGGGGGAATTGGATGAGTTCCAAATATTGCATATTTTGACCCTTTAATTTACATTTGTTAGTTTAGGAATTTGTTACTTTGAGTTGTTTTTTCGTTGTTTTACAGGTTTACAAACACTTGGCAAGGAGTTTCACTAAATTGCCAGAATTGCCCGTACAGATCAGTAATTTTTATGGATTAAACTATATTGATTCAGGAAGAACCAGGAGATGAGCCATATATGCTTGGAAAGATCCAGATATCTATTTTCTGGGAAATTTTACGGTTCATAAATATGATTTTTCTAGAGAAATTTATGGCAGTTTTAGTAGACAAAGGTCAGGCTGTGCGTGATTTCAGCATAGCAAAAGCGATTTTTATGGATTAAGCTGTAATGATTCAAGAAGAAACAGGAGATGATCCATATATGCTTGGAAAGATCCAGATGTCTATTTTCTAGAGAATTTTACAGCTCATAAATATGATTTTTCTAGAGAAAGTTATGGCAGTTTTAGTTGACAAAGGTGAGGCTGTACGTGATTTCAGCGTGGGAAGAAGTTTTGAAGGGCATGTGAAGGCTTAAATCCCACATCGGTTGGAAACACATTCTACATCCCACATCCCACATCGGATTGGAAACACATTGCACTCATGGAGTTCTCCTATAAAAGTCTAATTTCACTTCATCAAAGGTTGTTCAATCTTGGAGGCTTTGCTACCAAGGGGTGCAATCTGGAGGATTTTGCTACCAATCGGGGGGAGTGCCGCACATCAATTGTGAGTGGAATTTCTCTTTCCATGTATTGTTAGTTTTAATTTATTTCTTTTAAGTTTTAAAATTTAATTTTTAGCACTTTAATGTTTGCGCTAATTTTTCTCTTGAGATTTTTGATGTCTATTATATTTATGGGTAACTAAATTCTCAAGTGGGGCTAGGGATGAACTTGCACAGTAGATGGTATTTTTGTTTATTTTTTAATTTATGTATTTGATTTTCAATTACTAAAACTCTTTTGTTTTATCATTCTCAATTCATTGATGATGTTTTCTTCTCCGAATAATTGTAGAATTTATTTTGTTTATGGATTTAGTCATGCTTTCTCTATTGAATGGATTAGCTCTTTGATTATGTTTGGATCAATTAGTTATCTATATTGATTTAATTCTTTGCTGAAATATCGCTTCTTGATTATATTGTCGTCGTGAGATTTTCTCAATAGTGATAATAATTTATGTATTTTAAAAGTGGTGAATGATTTTTCAAAGGGTTACATTTGGTTTAATCTTTAAATCCACACATTCTGATTGGGAATTTTGGGAATTGAGTTCCTAATTGAGTTATTCAATGAATTAAGAATAATTAAAATATCATATTTGTGCAAGAGATTCCCGACTCTTTACTGTTTGTCAAATTTGAGTACTTTCTCTGTTAGTCACTTTGCTTCACTTTAATTTGCATTTAAAATTAATTGTTGTTCTCCATTAATCATTTAATATTTTTCTTTAATTTTTTTGTTCCTTCTACTATTCTTTAAATTTGTCTCTCTGTGAAATCAACACCCCAAAGCTGTGCTACAACTATTGCTTTATTCTTTGGGCATAATCAGGTGGATATGAAGTACCTACGCTTTTATCATTATCAATTCAAACTCATTCTTATTTCTATCGTTTTATATTACGAATTTAATTTTAAAGCAAAATTTATCAATCCCTGTGGAGATGATCTCGCACTTGCACACTATACTACTATGTTGACCTTGTGCACTTGCAAGTAAAACCGTTCAATTATTTGCTGCTTAATTTAGGTAAATTTTTGCATAACAAGTTTTTGGCACCGTTACCGGGGATTGCGTTAAATTCTTTTTAGAATTATTTTTCGTTTAGTTTTATTATCTTATCTTATTCTGTTCTGTTTTATTTTTATCAAAAATATCAAAAATCTAAATTTTTTCCTTCTTTTTGTTTTTCTGTTTTTGCTTCAGGTCTGCGGCAGAGTAATTTCTGGCATTGCGATCGAGCGCAAGCTTAAAGGCAATCGAGCACTGTGCGATCGAGCACAGTTCTTGGATCGATCGAGCGTAAAAAGTCCAGAAACTACCCGAATAGCAGTACTGAAGCTGCTGCACTGAAGAGTTTCAGCTGATTCATGCAAGGGCTTTGATCCAAAAATCCAACCATCTTCCCACTCAATACAGAGATTGAGCGGACCATTTGACAAAGGCCTAAAGATAACATTGAGGAGGTGATGAGAGTCATAAAATGCATCTAAACAATACTTAATTGTTAACACTTTAGGGTTAATCTCGGTCGTAATCGCACTTTTACATTTTGATAACTCTAAAGTGTTATTCATAAATCATTGACTTAATTCGATCCATTTTCAGGTGCGTTGAGTACAAAAGAGATGATAAAGCGATCCATGTTTAAAGCGCCAAAAGATCTTGGGTGTCGGTGCTCGTTTTTGTCCAAGGTTTAGACATTTCCAAAAATGATTTAAAGATGATTAAAAGTCTAAACCAAGGTTGGAGCAATAAAGTACATTGAGTTAAAAGACTGCACACAAGTGTGTGCATCACTTTGGAACAAGTTAAGGGTAGGCACACTAGTGTGTGCACTTCTGCATACAAGCTGAAGGAGTTTCACTAAATTGCCAGAATTTCCCGTACAGATCAATCATCTTTGCAGATTAAACTGTATTGATGTAGGAAGAACCAGGAGATGAGCCATATATGTTTAGAAAGATCCGGAAGTCTATTTTCTGGAGAATTTTACGGTTCGAAAAAAGGATTTTTCTAGTGAAAGTTATGGCAGTTTTAGCGGAAACAGTTCAGGCCTCCAGAACAAAGCCCAGCGCCTCACCTCTCACTGTCCAGCGCCTAGGCGCCCAGGAAAACAAGAGTGAGCGCCTAGGCGCCCATGAACCAGCGCCTAGGCGCCCAGGCAAACAAGAGAGCGCCTAGGCGCCCATGAACCAGCGCCTAGGCGCCCAGTCAAACAAGAGGAGCGCCTAGGCGCCCATGAAGCAGCGCTGCGCCCCTCAGCCATCAGCGCCGCGCCCCTCGCCAACTAACGCTGCACCTTTACTTTCCAGCGCCCAGGCGCACACTTGGACACACGCACACGCTGCTGGACCCACCTTCACATTCCAGCCTTCACTTTCCAGCGCCCAGGCGCACGCTCAGACAAAGCCAGCAGCGCGCACATGCTGCTGGACCACCTTCACGTTCCAGCCTTCACTTTCCAGCAGTGCGCACATGGACTCCAATTCAGACTCAAATTAAGAAAAGCAAAGACAGCTCTCCCTCAGCAGTGCGCACATGGACTCCAATTCAGACTCAAATTAAGAAAAGCAAAGACAGCTCTCCCTCGTGGGCTATAAATATATGCTTAAGGTTTGCAGCCGGGAGAGAGCTCGGGGAGAAAAATAAAGACAGTTTTTGATAGATAAAAATTGAAGAAGCTTTTAGCATTTCGTTTAAGTTTTCGTAAGTTGGAAATCAAGGAGAGAACATCCACATTGTTCTTCCGCCTTGAGCTCCATGGCCAAGAAATCAAGGGGAGAACATCTATATTGTTTTTCCACCTTGAGTTTCATGGCTAACTAATCATCAAACAAGGGAAAGGGATGAATCCTTAGGGTTTTATTGTTCCTTATTTCCTGTTCTTGATTCATTTGTATGGACTTTTTGTTAAAACATTGTCTATGATTTACTCTTTGATTAATTAAGAAGGATTTGAGTTCATGTGATAGCTGTATTCTATATTCTTCTTCTTTTAGTTTCTTTCAATCCGGTGATTGCATCCTTCTACTCCACATAAGTCTAGTCAAGCTTTTCTTATGTCAAGTTGTTTGGATGTAATTGATTTCGGTATATTTATCTTATAGATCGGCCATTACTGTGATATCATTATTGCAATATATTGTCGTTTCTTGCTAATCTATAAGATAAATCATGTGTGCTTGAATTGAAATCAAAGAGTAATTTGTAGCAATTATATTAGAGATATAAATGTGCTTGATTGAATAATTTCCGATTGCCGGTTTAGGATGTGAAACTTGCAATCGAGATAAAAATTTGAATCAAGAGTGGAAATAGGGAACGAACCTAAGGAGGATTCCCGGAACCTTGTTATTTCTTATTTATATTCATCGTTATATTCGCACAACTCTTTTACACAATATTGCATTATCAAAACTCATATTCTCTCACTTAATCATTTTCGTTAGTGTTAAAGTTTATAACTTCTTTTGTAATTAACTTGTTTCCCTGTGGAATCGACACCCCAAAACTATACTACAATAACCGCGTTATGTTTTGGGCGTAATCAAATTTTGGCGCCGTTGCCGGGGAAACGCGCTTAAGTACAAAGGAAGCTTGTCAACTTTAAGTAAAAATAAAAAAAAAATATTAAGAAAAAAAAATCGTAAATATTTTTCTTTTCAGCACTTTGTAAACACTGTAATATTGTTCCTTTACTTTTATTTATTTATTTATGTATTTATTTTAATTTTCTTTTATTATTCTGTTTTATTTATCTGTTTATTATTCTGTTTTATTTATTTATTTATTTATTAATTATTTATTATTCTGTTTTACATATTTTATTTCCCCTCTAAATTAATTGGTGCATGGTTAAACCAAGAGATTCGCGAGGCAGATTCATTAGAGGACCCGAATTAGAGTCACCCTCTCCTTCCACGTCCGTTAGTGAAACCTCGCCTAGATCATACCATAGTGCACCCCCATCCGAGAATTTAGAGGATTTCGATAACATGGCCGGCAATCACAATGAAAATGTTGCTAGGACACTTAAAGACTATTTGCACCCTAGCCGAACGGCCACACCCTCTTGTATCATGTTCCCCCCTAATGCCCCACAAGCTGAGTTTAAGCCGGGCATGATACAATTGCTACCAACTTTCCATGGGTTTGAGAATGAAAGCCCCTACATCCACATTAGGGAATTCGAGGAAGTAGTAGCAACCTTCCAAAATAGGGCTGATATGGTGGACACTGTCAGACTCCGGTTTTTCCCTTTTTCACTTAAGGAAAAAGCCAAGACTTGGTTGTACTCATTAAGGCCTAGGTCTATTGGTAGTTGGGATGAGATGACCCGAGTTTTCTTCCAAAAACACTTCCCAACCCATAAGACCAACAACCTTAAGAGACAAATCTCAAACTTTGCACAAAAGGAGAGTGAAACCTTATATCAAGTTTGGGAACGTTTCAAGGACCTTTTAAATTCTTGTCCACACCATGGGTATGAAAGTTGGCGGGTAGTCAGCTATTTCTATGATGGACTCCTAAGTAGGGAGAGGCAATTCATAGAAATGATGTGTAATGGGGATTTTCTTCAAAAAGATCCCGATCAAGCCATAGATTTCCTAGATGACCTATCAGAAAAAGCCCACACTTGGACAGGACCGAGTGCCATTGAAAGTACTAGGAGAAATCAACCCGCTGGAATCTACCAACTTAAGGAAGAGGACAGCCTTAAAGCCCGTTTAGAGGCCCTAACTAAGGAAATTGAAGTTTTAAGAGCCAAAGATGCTAGAGCCCCCGAACCAGTTGCTAGGGTAGAGTCCCGTGAGCCTTGTTTCATGTGTAATGGGGTAGATCATGTGCCTAGGGATTGTCCAACCTATTTTGAGATGAAAGGAGAGTGTAATGCTTTAGGTATATCCTCTAGCAAACCATACTCACCCTATTCTAACACCTATAATCCCGGTTGGAAGAATCACCCAAATTTTAATTGGAGACCCGATACACAACCCCCAGCCCAAACTAGCACCCGTTGGAGATCCGATATACAACCTCATCCCCACTCTAGTACCCAATGGCAACCGGAAGCAACCTCATCTAATGAACCACAACAATCTTTACCTTTGGAAGATATGTTTAAGTCATTTCTGCAAGTACATGCCAAGAGTGTGGAAGAACAAGGCAAGATAAATCAACGGGTGCTAGAAGAGCAAAAAGGGATCAAAGATGAGCAAAAGGAGATAAAAAGTCAACTCACCAAGTTGACTAGTTTCTTGACAATTCAAGAGCAAGGTCGGTTCCCTTCACAGCCGCAACAAAATCCAAGGGGACAACATATGGCACAAACCTCTGATCCGAAAAATCAAAATATTAAAGAGGTTAACGCCATAATCACCCGCAGCGGTAAGAAAATTGATGGACCCACACTACCACCACACTTGATTCCTAATACTGTGGACAACAAGGATAAAGCGTCCAAGGAACAAGAGGCCCATGATGATTATTCTCCACCGGTGCCTTTCCCTCAAGCTCTCCTTAAACCTAAGGAGAGAAATTCAGCACTAAAAGGCGAGATTCTTGAACAACTTCAGCATGTTAAGATTAACCTCCCTCTTCTTCATGTTATAAAACAGATTCCCAATTATGCTAAAGTCATCAAGGATCTATGCACACTCAAGAGGAGGCACAATGTTAAGAAGACTGCATTCTTAACGGAGCAAGCAAGTGCGGTAATTGATAGCACGACACCGCCCAAATATAAAGATCCGGGCTGTCCAACAGTGGCTTGCCAAATTGGAAACAAATCTTGTGGCCAAGCATTGCTAGATTTGGGAGCTAGTGTGAACCTCATGCCATACTCCATGTACTTGCAACTCGGTTTAGGTGAGATTAAACCAACCTCTGTGGTACTTCAACTAGCGGATAGATCGGTAAGAAAACCAAGAGGTATTGTAGAAGATATTTTGTTACAAATTGATAATTTCTATTATCCTGTTGACTTCTTGGTTTTAGATACTGTTTCTATGGTAAATACAGAGTCCAAAATTCCTTTGATACTTGGAAGACCATTCCTTGCCACTGCTAATGCCCTCATTAATTGTAGGAATGGCCTAATGACATTATCATTTGGAAATAGGACTTTAGAGGTAAATGTTTTCCGAATCTCAAGGCAGCCAATTGAAGAGGATGAGTGTTTCAACACTTATATGATTGATAAGCTTAATTTAGAGGATGAGAACATTGAAGATAATTCTAACTCTTTGGAATTCCCTCCTAATAATTTAGAGTTCAATGATTCTTCAATTTATCCCCATGCCGTTAACATTATTGATATTTGTGATAAGTCATAGGGATTTATTAAGAAATATGGGAAACCATGCTTTAAGGAGTTGCTTGAGAGAAGTCACATGGATGCGGGAATCAAATACCCTACTGCTGATTGTAAATGGGCAACACCAAGAACACTTGAGCCATATGTGGTGGACTTTAAGTATTCCTTGCCAAAAGATTAACACTGAGGCCATTGAACCAGGGGCCTCATTTTCAGCACCACAATGAGGCCATCAGTGACAGTGGTGCATCGTCTGGCTGAAGACGTAAAACTTAGCGCTCATGGGAGGCACCCCAAAGCATATCCTTTTTATTTGTTTATTTTTTTTTTCTTCTTTTCTGTTCATAATTCTTTTTCGTGTTTATTATTAGTATTTTGCTGTTTTCCAGTTTTACTTTCGTGTTTCTTTTTCAGGGACAAATATGCAAAGCAATTCAAATGGTGGTGCACAATTTTTAGCTTCTGTGCACTTTTGGCCAACAAAGGGAGTTTCTTTTCCTTTTTCTTTCACATTGAGGTCAATGCAATGTTTAGGTTGGGGGTGGAGGAAACACATTTCTTTCCTTTTTCCATTGAACTGCTTGGTGTCACTTTCCTACTTTTTGTTTGTTAGGATAATAAAAAAAAAAAAAGGTTTTTTTTAGCATGCTTTGTGTTAGCCTTGGAGTTATTCACATGTCAATGATATGACCTTAATTGAGATAGCATATAGCACTTAGAAGAAATTAAATCTTGCTTCGGTTTGAAATTAATTTAAGTATCAATTTTGATTTGGTTAGAGACTCTAGCTTGTGGTAAGATTGTATGATTAATCGTAAGCATTTAGAAAAGTTTTATGCGTGATTATTTTGTGAATATTTTTGCGGTCTCGGCAAGCTCTAGAACTTACTTGATAACCACTTGAGGCGAATTCCTAGAATGCACATTACTTAGGATATGATATAGGCAATTTTTGAACCGTTTGAGCCTTTCAAACCTACCCTTGCGATATATATCACTAGTCACCTATTTGAGCCTTTTTTCTTGAAAACGAAGTTGAGCCTGGTTTCTTTTAAAAACCCATTCACTTACCCTTATAAGCCTAAAGAGAATATTTTATTCTTACCTCTCTCTTAAAAAGAATTTAACTATACACATGTTGTGAGAAGCACTTAAAATGAGTAAGGGTGGAAATATGAAAAAATATCACTACCACAACCCAAGTACATTAAAGGAGATAAGTTTGGGGTTGTGGAAAAGAAAGAAATGAAAAAGGAGGTGAATGGTCTTTTATGCCAAAATACAAAAGAAAAGAAAAACAAATGGTGATTTGTTGAGAAGACAATCCTCGAAAAGAAAAATAAAAAATAAAAATAAAAATGGTTGGAAGAGTTGGGTACTGAAGTAAGGTTATCCAGTGCTTAAAGAGCTATGTTCAAAACTAAGAGATTAAGTTCTTTTACTTGTGAATTCTTCCCATTCTTTCTTAGCCTTTACCTTAACCGAACGTTAGAAGCTTATTAAAGACCTATTGATCCAATGTAATGTGATTTTTCTACAATAGCGGAGAGTGGTTTGAAATGTAAGCTTATGGAGCTTGTTTTTTTGTGATTGATGTCACGCGATTTATTTTTAGAGGCCAAGACTTGTATTCATGAATATTGTGCATAAAATCATCCGGATGTTCAGATTAATGGATTGTGGTAAGATGGATGTTAAGAGTCAATAACGATTTTAAGATTGATGTTTGAATTATTTTTGGATTTGAGTGAAATTTAATGATTCTATATGCTATATGTTACGCATGATTTTTGACACAAAGATTTTTGAATCACTCTTGGTTAACACTAGCATTGTTGTATTTTGCATTAATTTCTAAATAAAGAACTCATTTCATGTCTTTCGCTTGAATTGCTAGGGACTAGCAATAAGCTAGTTGGGGGTTGTGATGAGAGTCATAAAATGCATCTAAACAATACTTAATTGTTAACACTTTAGGGTTAATCTCGGTCGTAATCGCACTTTTACATTTTGATAACTCTAAAGTGTTATTCATAAATCATTGACTTAATTCGATCCATTTTCAGGTGCGTTGAGTACAAAAGAGATGATAAAGCGATCCATGTTTAAAGCGCCAAAAGATCTTGGGTGTCGGTGCTCGTTTTTGTCCAAGGTTTAGACATTTCCAAAAATGATTTAAAGATGATTAAAAGTCTAAACCAAGGTTGGAGCAATAAATTACATTGAGTTAAAAGACTGCACACAAGTGTGTGCATCACTTTGGAACAAGTTAAGGGTAGGCACACTAGTGTGTGCACTTCTGCATACAAGCTGAAGGAGTTTCACTAAATTGCCAGAATTTCCCGTACAGATCAATCATCTTTGCAGATTAAACTGTATTGATGTAGGAAGAACCAGGAGATGAGCCATATATGCTTAGAAAGATCCGGAAGTCTATTTTCTGGAGAATTTTACGGTTCGAAAAAAGGATTTTTCTAGTGAAAGTTATGGCAGTTTTAGCGGAAACAGTTCAGGCCTCCAGAACAAAGCCCAGCGCCTCACCTCTCACTGTCCAGCGCCTAGGCGCCCAGGAAAACAAGAGTGAGCGCCTAGGCGCCCATGAACCAGCGCCTAGGCGCCCAGGCAAACAAGAGAGTGCCTAGGCGCCCATGAACCAGCGCCTAGGCGCCCAGTCAAACAAGAGGAGCGCCTAGGCGCCCATGAAGCAGCGCTGCGCCCCTCAGCCATCAGCGCCGCGCCCCTCGCCAACTAACGCTGCACCTTTACTTTCCAGCGCCCAGGCGCACACTTGGACACACGCACACGCTGCTGGACCCACCTTCACATTCCAGCCTTCACTTTCCAGCGCCCAGGCGCACGCTCAGACAAAGCCAGCAGCGCGCACATGCTGCTGGACCACCTTCACGTTCCAGCCTTCACTTTCCAGCAGTGCGCACATGGACTCCAATTCAGACTCAAATTAAGAAAAGCAAAGACAGCTCTCCCTCAGCAGTGCGCACATGGACTCCAATTCAGACTCAAATTAAGAAAAGCAAAGACAGCTCTCCCTCGTGGGCTATAAATATATGCTTAAGGTTTGCAGCCGGGAGAGAGCTCGGGGAGAAAAATAAAGACAGTTTTTGATAGATAAAAATTGAAGAAGCTTTTAGCATTTCGTTTAAGTTTTCGTAAGTTGGAAATCAAGGAGAGAACATCCACATTGTTCTTCCGCCTTGAGCTCCATGGCCAAGAAATCAAGGGGAGAACATCTATATTGTTTTTCCACCTTGAGTTTCATGGCTAACTAATCATCAAACAAGGGAAAGGGATGAATCCTTAGGGTTTTATTGTTCCTTATTTCCTGTTCTTGATTCATTTGTATGGACTTTTTGTTAAAACATTGTCTATGATTTACTCTTTGATTAATTAAGAAGGATTTGAGTTCATGTGATAGCTGTATTCTATATTCTTCTTCTTTTAGTTTCTTTCAATCCGGTGATTGCATCCTTCTACTCCACATAAGTCTAGTCAAGCTTTTCTTATGTCAAGTTGTTTGGATGTAATTGATTTCGGTATATTTATCTTATAGATCGGCCATTACTGTGATATCATTATTGCAATATATTGTCGTTTCTTGCTAATCTATAAGATAAATCATGTGTGCTTGAATTGAAATCAAAGAGTAATTTGTAGCAATTATATTAGAGATATAAATGTGCTTGATTGAATAATTTCCGATTGCCGGTTTAGGATGTGAAACTTGCAATCGAGATAAAAATTTGAATCAAGAGTGGAAATAGGGAACGAACCTAAGGAGGATTCCCGGAACCTTGTTATTTCTTATTTATATTCATCGTTATATTCGCACAACTCTTTTACACAATATTGCATTATCAAAACTCATATTCTCTCACTTAATCATTTTCGTTAGTGTTAAAGTTTATAACTTCTTTTGTAATTAACTTGTTTCCCTGTGGAATCGACACCCCAAAACTATACTACAATAACCGCGTTATGTTTTGGGCGTAATCAGGAGGAAGAAGAAGAATTCAAGGGAGAAGCACCGATGGCAAAACAGCTTGACAACCAACCGCTACCAGAGCGAAGACCTATGAAGCACTCTTTTATCCCACGGAACCTTAACCAGCCCTCATGCATTGCTTATCTACCTGAGGTAGAAGTAAATTATTATGTATCCCCGCAGATTCTCAATGCTTTGACTCACTTCAAGGGCACACCTACTGATGATCCATACTTGCATCTTCGGGAATTCTTTGATCACTGCAAGTTCCAACACATCTGGGGCCTAGATCAAGAGGGAATGAGGTTAATTCTTTTCCCCTTTTCATTAAAAAATAATGCTAAATTGTGGTACAATTCATTACCTGCAGTGTCTATCCATACTTGGGAAGAACTATCCAGTAGGTTCCTAAAGAAGTCTTTTCCCAGCACAAAAGACAAGACAGATGAGGAAGGGGATTCAATCTTTCCAACAGAAGGATGAAGACCTTTTCTTTGAAGCATGGAGACATTTCAATGAGCTGCTTCTCAAATGTCCACATCACAATCTACCTCAAGATTAACTGGTACAAGCTTTCTATAAAGGTCTGAGTGACATAAATAAAGGTATTGTGGATTCAGGTTGTGGATGTGTGTTGATGGAAAAGAGCAGTGAGAAAGCCATGGAGCTTTTTGAGACATTAAGTGAGCACACCCAACAATTCTCATCCAGAGGTAGACAAGGAGTTAAGAGTAAGGGCATGTATGAAGTGAACTTAAATGGTGGATCTCCAAATCAGATGGCTGCTATGGAAAGAAAGCTAGATATGATTGTAAAAGCTATGACTGCTCAGAACATCCCACCTAGTCTACAAGCTACACAACTCTAGGTATGTGCTATATATTCTCATTTTGATCACACTACTAAAACTTGCCCTCTGTCTCGATTTGCAGATCCAGAGCAAGCAAACTATGTGGGACCGAATAACTATCCTCCCAGGAACAATCATATGCAAACATCTATAATCCTAGATGGCGAAACCATCCCAACTTCTCATGGAATAACAATTAGAATGCCTTGAACCTTTAAGGGCAGCAAAAGAACTCCCAACTAGCAGCCCAATCAGTTCTGGAATCATGGAAGAATGACCTAGAGAATCTTGTAAGGCAATTGGCCACTCAACAACAACAACTGATGACTTCACAAGATCAGTTTATTGCAGAAGAAAGACAATTTCGGACTGAGCAAAGATAAATCAATGCAAAGCATAAGCAAGCTATTCAAAGACTGGAAGTACAAGTGGGGTAATTGGCTAAGGAGCTGAGTGGAAGAAAGCAGGGTGAATTTTCAGCCTAAACACTACCTAATCTAGAAGGACAGCGGCAACTGAAGGCTGTCACAACTCTCAGAAATGGTAAGATCATAGGAACCGATGAGCCTGCACAAGCATCTCTAATTAAAACATCCACATCAAAGGTAAATGAAATGGAGAGGGTGAATCCACTACCCTTCCTTCAAAGGTTAGTAAAGCCCAAGAAAGAAAGTAAATTGCTTGATATCTTTGAAAATTTGAGAAAAGTAGCAATTAATATTCCTTTATTAGATGCAATTCAATAAATTCCTGCATATGCTAAAATTTTGAAAGATTGTTGCACTAATAAAAGGAAGTTTCAGGAGCATGAAACAATGGCTTTAACTAAAGAGGTAAGTGCGGTGTTATTAAGAAAACTACCACCAAAGCTAAAAGATCCAGATAGTTTTACCATTCCTTGCAGGATAGGTGACCAGCTTTTTGAGCTTGCACTACTGAATTTAGGAGTGGGTGTCAATTTGCTGTCATACACTGTATTCGAGACACTAGGTTTGGGGGAGCTTCAACCAACTTTCATCACCTTGCAATTGGTAGACAGAAGCATCAAAAGACCAAGAGGTATTCTTGAGGATGTCTTGGTAAAGGTAGGTGAATTTATTTTACCTGCTGATTTTATTGTATTAGATATGGAAGACTCTTTATGAGAACTGCTGATAACTTTACCCATCATCTTAGGAAGACCCTTTATGAGAATTGTTGATACAAAAATTTGTGTGAAAAAGATTATTGTAAGTATGAACGTAAATGATGAGAAGATAGAATT
Source organism: Bretschneidera sinensis (assembly GCA_023935145.1). Lineage (NCBI taxonomy): Eukaryota > Viridiplantae > Streptophyta > Magnoliopsida > Brassicales > Akaniaceae > Bretschneidera > Bretschneidera sinensis. Next base: position 94,375,346 of record CM043703.1, read on the forward strand.
CAAAATATTTTATGCATTAAAATTACCCTAAGATGATATGGAATGTTTTAATGTATGTATGATGCAAGGTGTTGTTGAGCAAGCTTTTTAGGTCCATCACATTGATCCACTAGAGACCACCCTTACCCATAGTTTCACAAGATCGGATATTGAGCCAGAATCTGAAGATGTTACTGATGACATCGCTGAAGCTGTGCACCTCCTTGAGGCCTCTCCAAAGCATCCAAATAAGTACACCCCTCCATTTGAAACTCTTGTGCTTACTAATGTTACTCTTCTCAGGGATGCACAACGAAGACTCAACCCACACATGAAGGAGCTTGGTATCACATGAGGGACAACAGTGAGAGAGGTGCACCGTCTGGCTGAAGATGTAAAACTTAGTGCTCATGGGAGGCACCCCACAACATATCCTTTATTTTTTTATTTTATTGTTTTTCAGTTTCTTTTTGTTGTTTATTTTTAGTTTATTTTTAGTTTTTTGGTATTACTTGAGTTTTGTTTTTCAGGGACAACGTGTACTTCAGTTCAAGTTTGGGGATGTGCTATGAGCCATGCCAATCCAGCGAGTTCTCCATCTCCCAGGTTAGCTCTTTCCATGTTATTCACATATTGGGGACAATGTGTAATATAAGTTTGGGGGTATGGGAGACATATTTACACACACTTTGTTCCAGTTTGTTATTATTTTTCGTTTTAAAATAGGCTATAGAATAAAATAAATGTATGTTCCTGTTCGTCTTGAATTTTCGTTGATCTGAAAAATTGTGATGTGATTTCATTGGTGAGCTTTAAATTTTTGACACATGATCTGATGATAGAGTTTTAAACTTTAGTTACTTACTTTAGGCATTTAAGAATTCACATGTTTAATCTACTCTGACACAAGCACATTAGCACATAACTATGTGAGGTATGACATACGAATTTAATGTGTATGTTTCTATGGCGTAGCTGAAATCGAATGACTTGTTGGATGGACATTTTGGCATAGAAAATTAAAAAAAAAAGGAAGAGAAAAATGCCTACAATGATCATTGATAAACTTTCCACTGAGTAACTGAACCTCTTGCCTCAGTAAGCAGTGAGTGTTCACGTCAAAAGGTGAGAATTTTACTTATAATGATCATTAAGAAACTTTCCACTGAGTAGCTGGACCTCTTGCCTTAATAAGCAGTGAGTGTTCACGTCAAAAGGTGAGAATTTTTTTGGTTGGTTACATTAAGGTCAGTTTAGTTTCATAGCCTTTTTGACTCGAGTTAATAAGTCCTTATGGGTGTCTTTACACCTAATACCCTAAAACCATCTGGTTTGGGAGTCATTGACTCAACACTCACTATATATGTCAATTAGAAAGCTTAAGGGAACTAAACATGGTAAAGCCTCATAATAAAAGAAAGAAAGAAATAAAACTATGCCATTGTTGTTTATTTTGATGAGAAGTTCGGTGAATCTTGAGACCTGGAGACATTACACATTGGAGTTATTTGGAAGCTTCATTTTTATGTTCTAGTTCACTTTTCACTGATTCGGACTTGTGATACCTTAGCCAGCCTCCTGTAAGTAACTAGATTTTAAAATTCCTATTCATTGCGAAGATGGATTTATATTTTAAGCTTGCTCATGAATGAATATCATGGTTTTGTGTGAGACTTAAATTTTTGGATACCATGAATGATGGATTTATCTTTGTGTTCTCTGTTTATCATTTAGTTTTCAGTTTCGTATTGCTAAGGGACTAGTAATATGTAAGTTTGGAGGTGTGATAAATGCTTAAATATTTATATTTAAGCCACTTAATTTGCATTTTTTAAGCTCTTAGTTTGTGTTATTTCATTTTATTTTATTTCTCTTTTGCGTTTTCTGTGTTTTTATAGGTTTTTGGAGAAAAATGGAGCATTATGGAAAGTTCTGGCTTAAAGAGCAAATCTGAGAAAAACTAGTGTCTGTCTAGTGCGATCGAGCATAGACACCTATAATCAAGCGCAACAACGCTCAAGCGCACACATGCATCAGTGAAACATTAAAACGGTAGAACCTATTTTGGAAAGTAGTGTAGGGTTTTGTTTTACGAGTTTAGGGTTTCCAAATGTTTATAAACCCTATAAATAGGCCTGTAAACACAGAAAGAAGATGGAGGATTCAGAGAGAGATTTTGGAGACGAATTGACAACTTTTCTCCATAGTATTTTCGGGTTTCTTCTTCCCTTTATTTTATTTTAGGAAGATGTTTAACATGAAACTCATGTGTAACTAATTTACTAGTAAGAGCTTAATTGAAGTCCTGATTATGTTTACTCAATAATTCAGTATTGGCGCCTTGATATTTATATTATGATGCTTAACTTGATTAATTCCTGTTTTCTTGAATTCCTCATATGTGTTTGCCTGATCAACATATGCATGTGGTATGGACTAGTTAGTTAAATCAATTTGGATGACCGAGTCCTAGGTTTAACAATAGTAACAAAAGAAATCCACACCGAGTTCTTAGGTTAATCAACATGGGAAACCGGGAGTGTATACCATGCCCTAAGTCTCATGTGTTTGTCGATTTCCACAGATATTATGCTTTCTTAAGGAACAAATTAGTATATACCATGCTAAATCCTTTAAGAAAGAAAAGAGTTAGAGTATACACCATGCCTAACTCATTGCTTAGGGAAATCAATAGCTTAAGGAGTATACACCATGTCCTCAGGTTGACAAACATTAGGTATTCATGACATGATTAAAGAATTGGCATATTGTTTTATTGTGGATATCAAGTCCCCACACTTTTATCATTATCAATTCATCATCAATTCTTATTTCTATCATTTTATATTACGAATTTAATTTTAAAGAAAAATTTACCAATCCCTGTGGAGATGATCTCACACTTGCACACTATACTACTATGTTGACCTTGTGCACTTGTAAGTAAAACCGTTCAATTATTTGCTTATTAATTTAGGTAGATTTTTGCACAACACCTGTTACCTGAAATAATTGTACAATGAGGAGTGAGCTTCACAAGCTCAATGAATTAAACTTACTATAAGTATTCAATTTGAATAATTAGTCTTCCAATATTCATTCATCTATATCTCATGTAATTAATCATCATCTTGAGACTATCAATTCTATCTCATAATTACCTCATTTTGAAGTTCACAGCATGTAATCAGCCATTTAGATAGTTCTTATTATATCATACTTTCATGTTCCTTTTTCACCATAACTATCTCTCTATGAGACTCATTCATTTATAAATAAATTTACAATAAAAAACAACACTTCAGCATTTCAGTAATAAAATCAATATTTAAAACAGACGTAATACATGAATTATTATTAGGGAACGTCTTCCCACATGTCGACATGTTTTTATCTTAGACCGGCTGCCTTCCTAGTTCTTTTATTTTATTTAGACCGACTACCCTCTCGGTTCTTTTATTTTCAGCATATACCGGCTGTCACGGTTTTCATTTAGACCCCGGTTCTTTTATTTCATGTATACGCATATGAATAATGACATGAAGTATGCATATGCACAATAATATAAAAACACACATGTATTCATATATTCAAATTAGTTATCATGCTTCTTCTCAAATCATTATTTGATCAATTTCACTAATTTCTTCTCCTCATACATCATATTAACTCATCATCCATAGTTCATCAAGAATTTCACTTATTCCTATCATACCTATTGAATTTAAAAGAGGAAGTGAGACAATACAAAGAGAAGAATTGTATTGAATGGTGTGTTTTACTTATAAGGGAGCTATCCTATTTATACAAGCCAATAAGAGAGGCAAAGCTATACACATCCAATGTGGGACTATCCTATTTATACAAGCCAATAGGAGAGGCAAAGCTATACACAACCAATGTGGGACTAAGCCCATATAATACATTAATATCCCCCCTCAAACTCAAGGTGGTAAGTGGGAGGTGAACTTGAGTTTGGAAACCAGAGAGTGAAAGCGTCTGGGTGGATAAGCCTTAGTGAAAATGTCAACTGTCTGATCGGCTGAACTGATGAATTGTAGACGAACCATATTCTGGAGAATGTGATCATGGATGAAGTGGATATCATTCTCGATATGTTTTGTAAGCTCGTGGAAGACATCATTGTGAGTGATCTGAATAGCACTCCTACTGTCACAGTGTAGGATAGTGGCAGCAGGAGAAGAGATACCCATGTCAGCGAGTAGCCATCGAAGCCAGAGAGGTTCTTGAGTTGCATTAGCCATAGCACGATATTCAGCTTTAGTACTGGAGCGAGGAGCCATAGTTTGTTTCTTACTACGCTAGGAAATGAGAGAATTGCCCAAAAAGAAACAGTAACCAGTGGTTGAACGTCTGTCAGTGGGGTCTCCAGCCCAATCGGCATCAGAATAGTCTTGTAAAACCGGGGCAGACTGTGCTGATAAATGAAGCCCATGAAATAAAGTAAACTTAACATACCGAAGAATGCGAAGAACAGCCGAGTAATGGGTGGTCCAAGGAGCGGACAAGAACCGACTAACCTAATGAACGACATAAGAAATGTCAGGGCGAGTGATAGTAAGATATACAAGACTTCCAGCCAGTTGACGATATAGAGTGGCATCCTGAAGAGGTGAACCATCGAGTGGGGTAAGTCGGACGTTCGGCTCGAGAGGAGTAGTGGCAGTGGTTGAGTCAGTGATCCCAGCCTTGGAAAGGAGATCCGACGTATATTTGGCCTGAGAGAGAAAAAATCCATCAGAATTAGATGAGACTTTGAGGCCAAGAAAATAGGTGAGCACGCAAAGATCTTTCATCTCGAATTGGCCACTGAGAAACTTTTTGAGTTCAGAAATACCATGTAGATCATCTCCAGTAATAACCATATCATCCACGTATAGTAAAAGAAGGATAATACCATTGGCAGTATGGTGGATAAACATAGATGAATCATGAGCACTCGGTGTGAACCCAAACTGATGAATGGTAGTGCTGAATTTGGCAAACCAAGCACGTGGAGCTTGTTTCAAACCATATAGGGCACGACGAAGGCGACAAACTTTGTTTCGAGGGGCATCCAAGTCGGGAGGTGTATGCATATAGACTTCCTCAAGAAGATCCCCATTGAGAAACGCATTTTTGACATCCATTTGAAATAGAGTCTATCTTCGAATGACGACGATAGCAAGGAGTGTACGGACAGATGTGAGCCTCACCACTAGAGCAAATGTCTCTTCATAGTCAATGCCATATTCCTGAACAAATCCCTTGGCAACAAGTCGGGCTTTATATCGTTCAATAGAGCCATCAGAAAGTATCTTGATCTTAAACACCCATTTGCACCCAATAGGAGTTTTTCTAGGGGGCAGATCAACAATATCCCAGGTATGAGTTTTAGCTAGGGCCTGAAGTTCTTCATCCATTGCTTTCTGCCAAAGTGGATTAGTACTAGCCTCCTTATAGGATTGAGGCTCATGCAGATGAAGTATAGTGGAAAAAAATGATAATCAAAATGGTAATCAACAAGATGAGAAGGGGGATGAGTTACTCTGGTAGATCTACGAGGGTCATCTGGAGGATGGCTCTCAGAGGGAGTTAGTGCAGACTCATCAGACATAGGAATATCCTCAGGCACGATCAATTGAGTCGGAGAGGTGAGGTCAGCTGAGGGTTCTGGAGCTGGAGCTGGGTCTGGAAAGGTAAGATCAATTGGTGGTTCCGGAACAGAAGGGGTGGTATCAGCTGGTGATTTGGAGGTGGACTCAACAGTACCTGAAACTGGATTATCAGGAAGTAACTCAATAGATGGATCAGTAAAGAATCTGGAGTTAGTGATGGTTGACATGTCAAATGACCGTAAGGAAGAGAACATTTGATGTTCCCAAAAAATGACATGACGAGAGATATGAAGAGTTTTAGAAATAGGATCCTAGCATCGATACCCCTTATGTTCAATACCATATCCAATGAAACAACACAGATGAGCCCTTGGTTGTAATTTGTTGTGTTCATGTGGTTTGAGAAGAACAAAACAAGCGCAACAAAAGACTCTGAGGTTAGAGTAATCATTAGGTTTACCGAAAAGGCACTCGAAATAGAGACTGATTTTGGACTGTAGCGGAAGAGACACGATTGATTGTGTACACTGCGGTTAAGGCAGCATCACCCTAGAAACATTCAGGACATGATGATGAAATGAGTAGAGCACGAACGGTGTCAAGAATATGTCGATGTTTGCGTTCGGCTCATCCATTTTGTTGGGAGGTTCCAGGGCACGAGCGGTGGGGAAGTGTGCCATTTTTCTGAAGTAGGTTTAGAAAAGCACGGTCTTTATATTCCATTACATTATCTGAACGAAAAATTTTGATATTCCGAGAGAATTGAGTTTGAACCATAGAAGAAAAATCAGAATATATTCAAAAGAGTTCAGATCTGCTTTTCATAAGAAACAACCAAGTATAACGAGAATGGTCATCCACAAATATAACAAAATAACGAGCACCACCCATTGATGCATGAGGAGAAGGCCCCCAAATGTCAGAATGTACTAAATCAAAAGGTGTAAGGGAAACAGACTGACTCTCCTTAAAAGGTAAAGCTAATTGTTTTACAAGTTGACAATAAATATAATGAAAAGACTCATGCTGAAGTGAACCTAACTGACCACTTGAAATAAGAGAACGTAGAGGGCTGGATGAAGTGTGACCTAACCGAGAGTGCCACAATTCCATGGGAGAGAGTGTTGGGATGGATGCGGCTGATTGGTTTGGTGATGGTAAGGATGAGACTTAGAGGTGAGTGAGCTCAAAGAGGCGTCCAACTTTACGGCTGGTTCCAAGGAGTTTTCCCATTTGAGGGTCCTGCACACGACAACCAGTAGAAGAAAAATGAAAATCAAGTCCAAGATCACATAGTTGTCCAACAGATATAAGGTTAAGCGTAAGTTTAGGAACCAAATATATGTCAGGGAGAGATAAATGAGAACTGTCAACATGTCTAGTTTGGCTAACCAACATGTTTGCTCCATTAGCAGTGTGAATTGTAAGTGCATGCTCATCATGGGTTTTAGTGGAAAATATAGAGGCATCAGAAGTCATATGATTGCAACAAGCAGAATCAAAATACCATCGGGATGTACCTGTTGTAGCTGACATGGCTATATTGTTGCCAGTTTTATTTAGAGCCTCAGTAAGAACGGTGCATAAACCATTCCAATCAGGTTGAGAGTTGGATGAAGTTGGTGTAGAATCAGTGGCTACAGCAGCAGTATTCTTTGGCTTGGAATAAACCCAATTGTATGAGCCTCGAGAGCGATATTGGTTCCCATTTGACTGATTTCCAGATGGAAGTTTAGGGCAGTCTGCAAGATAGTGACCTGGTTCTCTGCAAACTTTACATTGGCGAGAAGGACATTTAAGCAATTCATGCCCTTGTGAATGACAATACTTGCAATATAAGGGCTTCTGGTATGGGTTTGTCTTGGCAGCTGGTGTGGCAAGAGCAACGGGTACTGCAAGGGCAACATCTGTATGAGATCCTTGTAATGTGGCGAGACGTGTTTCCTCACTGAGTAGATCAGAAAAGACGTCGTTTAGGGGAGGCATCGCGCCCTGGTGTAGGATTGAAGCTCATACAGGTTCAAATTCCTCTCTCAAGCCCATCAGGAATTGCATAATGCGTGTCTCAGTTTGGTACTTTCCATGAACATCAGTGTCTTTTGTGCATTCCCAAGTTGGCGCAGTGAGAGCTAACTGGTTCCACATGGCAGTCATCTGAGATAGAAAGTTGTTGACAGTTTGTCCAGGTTCTTGGCGCATGCTATGAAGGGTTGAAAGAAGACGATACTGATTTGAGATATCTGCCCTGGTGTAGCGGTGTTGGAGAAGATCCCAAGCTTCTTTAGCTGTATGGAGTGTACCAAATTGAAGTTTGATTTCTGGGATAATAGTGGCACGAAAACATGTGAGAATCTGGTGATTTTTACTATCCCAGTCCTCTAGACGGTCAACATATTTGTCAGCATCTTCGTCGTCCTTCTTCTCGGGTTCAGTGATATCTCCAGTCACGTAACGCCACAATTTTTGTCCACGGAGGAAACCAGACATTTCTTGAGCCCACACAACATAATTAGATTCATCCAGAACAGTAGTAATAACCCGGGGTAAGTATGATTCAGCCATAGGCACAAAGAAGAATGTGAACCTCCAAGAAAACTGGTGACGTGGCAGACAACTGATGATGTGGTGGTCAACGGGTGACGTGGCACTGATGTAGCAGTGAGGTGGCACTGATGTGGCTTTTAAGGCTGACGTGGCAGCAGCGATTCTGAAACAAGAGCGGCAGTGGAGATGATGTCGATGGAGAATGAGACTCCGACTATAGTGATGACCCAACAGGTATGAAAAGGATGTACAAAAAGTTTTTTTGATATGAAGGATCTACTAATAGTGGCAATCACAAAGTATACTCAACTCTTAATATACCGAGAATTTCTTATGTGAAGGATCTACTAATAGTGGCAATCACAGAGCATACTCAACTCTTAATATACCGAGAACCATTATGGCTCTGATACCATGTTGAATTTAAGAGAGGAAGTGAGACAATACAAAGAGAAGAATTGAATTAAATGATGTGTTTTACTTACAAGGGAGCTATCCTATTTATACAAGCCAATAGGAGAGGCAAAACTATACACAACCAATGTGGGATTATCCTATTTATACAAGCCAATAGGAGAGGCAAAGCTATACACAACCAATGTGGGACTAAGCCCATATAATACATTAACAATACCTATCAACCAACTTTCATCTATCACCAAATCATAAGTTAATAATATATTCAAATACTATCATTATATTTTTAATATTTATCTTGATTACTTAAATTAAATCTAACTCATCACGTAACACTTAGAGCTACTCGTGGATCACCTTTTTGCCTTTCCTACTCCTTTCAGAAATTTTTCATGGGTGCTGATCGTCAACACTTGATATAATATTTATATTAAAATTTCTAATTTATTCTTCTATTCCTTCATAATTTACACCCTTTGAAAATTCCTACATTGAATTTTGGAAATTTCATATATGCTAAATTTCAAAAATAAACTTCATGTTATTATCTTCTGTTCTTCTTAGAGCTTCCCATGACTCTCTATAAAATTCTCCCATAAACCCTTTCAAAATTTACCCTTTCAACATTTCTTTCAGTCCCCAAGTGCTTACAGAAATAGATTTATATAAATTGAGCAAAAGAGAAAACCAAACAGGATTTGGTAAGTAATGAATAAATAAAAGAAAAACTATATATATAAATAAAACTTTATACTCACCACCTCTGTTGCTTTCCTAATGTAAGATTTAGTGTCCATGTGCAACACCTGGTCCAGGTGTTGCACGCCCACTTTTTTTTTTCCCCTTCTTATCCCTCCACGTTGTCCTGGACGTGTTTTTCTTTTCTTTTCTTTTCTTTTTCTTTGTATCCACACCATCACGCATCCAGTTTTTTTTCAAAAGAATTATTTTATTCAAATAATAAACCTTTCACGTATATATTACTTTATTTTAATTCCATATCATATTTATCAAATTACTTTCCTACCCATACTTTAAAAACACAGGTATTACAATTCTACCCACCATATAAAAATTTCGCTCCGAAATTTCCTTACCTAACTCAAGAAACAATTTTGAATCATATTTCTTCATAGTTGCCTCATGCTCTCATGTAATCTCTTCAACATATTTATTCCGTCACGTAACTTGAATTAATGGAATTAATTTATTACACAATACTTGTTTTTTTCTTTCTAAATTTCTCATTGCTACTTCTATAAAGTCAAACCTTCCTTAATTTCTACAGCTTGGTTTGAAATATTATGAGATTCATCATGTCAACACTTTCTCAAAAGTGAAACATGAAACACATTGTGTAACTGCTTCAACATTGGAGGCAATTTTAGGCTATACATGACTAGCCCAACTTTCTCAACAACCTCATAGGGTCCCATATACCTCGGACTCAACTTTCTTTTCTTGTTTAAATCTCAATACACATTTTCATGGAGATATTTTTAAATACACCCAACCACCTATTTGAAATTTGAAAGGTCTTCTCCTATTATCAGCATAGCTATTCAGTCTACTCTGTGCTACTTTACGATTCTTTCTAACTAGTTTGATCCTCTTAGTTGTTAACTTAATAATTTATGGACCAAATATATTTCTTTCTCCCATTTCTTCCCAACATATAGGAGTTCTACACCTCCTACCGTAAAATATCTCAGTCGATGCCATTCCATTACTAAATTTATGTTGATTATTATAAGCAGATTCCATCAATGGCGAGTAAGCATCCAACTTACTGAAAAACTCATCACATTTTCCCTTAACATATCTTCTAGTACACTAATAATCATTTTTGTCTACTCAACTATTTGAGGACGAAAACTTGTAATAAACTGCAACTGTGTACACATAGCTTTCTGAAAGCCTCTTCAAAATCAAGATGTAAATCTAGCATCTCTAAATGACACTATACTCAATAGTACTCCATATCACCTCACAATCTCAGCTACATATAGTTCAGCCAACTTTTTAGGATTCCAATTAGTTTTAATTGCAAGAAATCGGAATGATGTAAAAAAGTCTATCTACTATCACTTACACTGTATCATGACCTCTCTGAGTATAGGAAAATACATACTCACATTTTTTTTCTTCTATGGCCATTTAGGCACAGGAAGAGGCTATAGCAAGCCTCCCAGATTTGTATTCTCTAACTTCACTTACGGACAAACCAAACATTTAGAAATATATTCGGCTACATCATTCATCAATCTTTACCACCAGTAATTTTGTCTCAATCCTCTATACATTTTAATGCTACTCGGGTGCATCGAATATACATCATCATATACCTCTCTTAATATCTTCTTTCTTAACTCCGCATCATTGGGAACACAAATCCTATGTTCCAATACCAAAATACTCTCATTTCAAATTTTGAGCTCATATTTCTTTCTAATAAGCACTCAATGCTTAATCTTTTCTATCTCTTCATCTTTACTTGCATCTCTAACAAGCATTTTACTATGGATGACTGTACAACCATATTTGTTAACAATGACCCTCTATCACTGATATTCAACTTCATTCTTATCTCTCTTAATCTATCATCAATTACACATCATGACTTTCAATTGTAGTCAATCTTCTTATAGATTTTCTACTCAATGCATCAACTACCACCTTCGCATTATCTAGATGATAGTGAATTGTACAATCATAGTCACTAATCAACTTCATCCAATATCTTTGCCTCAAATTCAACTCTCTTTGGGTAGGTAAGTATGTTAAACTCTTATGATCAATGAATATCTCACAAGTGGCTCCATACAGATGATGTCTCCAATCTTTAAAGTAATCACTATGGCAACCAACTTTAAGCTATGGGTGGGGTAATTTCTATCGTGATTCTTCAATTGCCTAGAAGTATAAGCCACAGCTTTCCCATGTTGCATCAACACACATCCTATCCATTGATGCGATGCATCACTATGCATCACAAATCTTTCATCACCAGAAGGTAGTACCAATACTAGAGTAGTAGTCAATTTCTACTTTAGTAATTGAAAATTTTTTCTCACACTTCCCACACCATAAAAATCTCACCTCTTTCCTGGCTAGTCTAGTTAACAGTACTATAATAATAGAAAAATTCTGAAAAAATCTTCTATAATAACCAACTAACCCCAAGAAGATTCTAATCTCAGTCACATTAGTTGCTCTTTCCCAAATTAACATTGCTCTACCTTTTGTGGATCAATTGTTATGCCATTTTCAGATATTATATGTCCCAAGAAAGTTATCTTATCCAGCCAAAATTCACATTTAGAAAATTATAGCATACATTCTCTCTTTCATCAAAATCTCCAACACAATTTCTAAATGTTTTACATGCTCTTCCTTAGTCTTAGAATACACTAAGATGTTATCAATGAACACAACCACAAGATTATAAAGAAACGGTTTAAACATTTTATTCATCAAGTCCGTGAATGTTGCTGGAGTGTTAGTCCGCTCAAATGGCATCACAAGAAACTTATGATCATAATATGTCCTAAAAGCAGTCTTAGGCACGTCTCCCTCCTTTATCCTTAACTGATGATAACCTAATCTTAGGTTTATCTTAGAAAACACTCACACTCCTTGTAACTGCTCAAACAATTCATTTATCATGGGCAAAAGATATTTGTTCTTAATGGTTATCTTATTCAACTATCTGTAGTCTATACATAATCTCATCGTTCTATCTTCCTTCTTCACAAACAACACAGGGCTCCCTAAACACATTAGGTCCGATAAATCGTTTATCTAACAATTTTTAAAATAATAAGTTCAACTCTCTCAATTCAGCTGGTGTCATTCTATAGGGTGCTATAGATATGTGTGTTGAACCCAAAATCACATCTATAAGAAACTAAATCTCCTTACTGGGAGACAATTTGGACAATATCTTCACGAGACACATCATGAAAATATTTTACTACTAAGATTTCTTTTAACTTCCTATTTACTTTTTTAGCATCCATTATGTATGCCAAATACCCCTCACATCCTTTCTTCAACTATCTACTAGTAGTCAGAGTAAAATAAGATAGTTTGAGAGTATTTTAATTTTCTCCTTGAAAGTTAAACTCCTCTTGTCCATATCTTGAACACTACATTCTTTCTGGAACAATCAACCCAGGTATAATACGTCGATAACCAATTCTTTCCCAAAATCGAATGAAAATCTATCATATTCAAAGGTAATAAATCAACTTCAAATTCTTTATCATTGATATGAATCACACAACCTTTGTAAACATTTATGATTATCACTCTATCTCTAGTGAGAACTTCAGCAATAATATTATGCATCAATAGACTTCATATGAATACTAGATGCAAAAGAATGGGTTGCACCAGGATCAACCAACATTGATATGTCCACCTTTTCTACATACAAAGCACTTCAAATTTGGACAATTCTAAGATAAATATCTTATCAGATTACATCTGTAACAAACTTTTGTCTCTCAATCATACATCAGGTTACCACTTCCCCTTGGTGACATACTTACTTCCTCTGCCATGACTCCCAGTTCCCATAACCTATCTCCCAAATCTAAGGGTCCCACCAATATTACTCTAAGCTACAAAAGCAACAGATTCTGTTTGCCTCTGACTCTGTACTACAGTTCCCTATGACAAGGAACGCCTCCTTTGGTCTCCCACTCTGCACACTCATACTGGTTCCACATATGGGTTCCTTAAATCTAGACTTCTTTCACCAATTCCTTCTACCTCTAAATTCCATCACATCATTCTCAATCTGAAATGTTATATTCACCAACGTAACATAATTCATATGCCTCATGTAAATTAGTTTTGATTTAACCTCAAAATGTAGTCCATCTATGAACCTCTTACACTTCTTCTCCTCTAGGTCTACCATTTTCGTTACAACCATTGACAAGACCACAAATCTACTATCATACTGAGCCACAGTCAACACAATTTTTACCTCAAATAAATGAAATCTCTCTTCTGTTTGGCTCTGAAAGTATATAAGCAATGTTTATAAAAGAACAAGCCTCCTTAAATTACAAGTTAAGGGTCTATCAACATATACATTTACCCTGGGAAGAGTATCCTCCCACCATTCTAAAGCTTCTCTTTTTAACTTAAATGAAGCAAAGGTGAACCTTTGCCTGTCAGTTGCTGGTAAAACACCAACTAATCTCTCTACATGTTGCACCCATAGATCAACCTCAAAAGGATTCATAGATCCTTTAAACAACAAGGCATTCAAGTTAATATATTTAACAAAACAATCTCTTTACATCTAATGCATAAACTCACCTTTCCTTTTTGAACGTTTACCTTTACTAGATTTAAAACAACCTCAGGCACTGCTCTAGCCTGTTCATCAAGTCTATACTATAGGCTACCAACTCTATCATCTGTTACATTCATTTTCTCAAGAGCATATGTAAGAGCTTATCTTAGCTCATCTGTTTCAACTTCAGATTCTCTCACACTTTTACTAATATCAATTATACTGTCAACATGTTACCTTCTACGAACCATAGATTCAGACTCAACCTCGACTTATCAAAATATTGGGGGCCTACCACGCCCTCTCAAATCAACAACTCTAACTCTAGCTCTAGCACATCCATGTGTCATCCTCAGACTATTCATTAAAATATAATTTATTTTAATCCTCCACTTTCTTTCTTTTTATGAAGTCTACAGAATCATAAAACCTAATGCTTTGATACCAAAATTGTAACGAGCCATCTCGGGTTGGCCACCCCCAAGACGGTATTGTCACAATTTGAAAATCCCAGTACGACACATATATGCAACAATAAAAATAACACCAACTGCGATTATTACATCAATCCTCAACCCTCAAAATGGGAGATACATCATTCAGATCTTAACTTAAATATTATAGACAATGTAATATACATGAATATTTACAAATATTTTTTTTCCATTAGTCTGAGGATGTGAACCACGTGGCTTACAGATAATGACTTCGTCTGAATCTCAACTCACCAAACTATATGTCCTGCCTGCTACCTGAAGTCATTGTACAATGAAGAGTGAGTTTTACAAGCTTAGTGAATTAAACTTACTAGAAGTATTCAATTTGTATAATTAGTATTCTAATATTCATTTATCTATATCTCGTATAATTAATCATCATCTTGAGATTATCAATTCTATCTCATAATTACCTCATTATGAGGTTCACAGCATATAATCAGCCATTTAAATAGTTCTTATCATATAATTGTTCCATATTTTTTTCTCACCATAACTGTCTCTCTGTGAGACTTATTCATTTATAAATAAATTTACAATAAAAAACAACACTTCAACATTTCAGTAATAAAATCAATATTTAAAACGGATGCAATGCATGAATTATTATTAAGGAATGTCTTCTCACATGTTGACATGTTTTCGTCTTAGACCGGCTGCCTTCCTAGTTATTTTATATTATTTAGACTGGCTGCCCTCCCGGTTATTTTATTTTCAGCATATATCGGCTATCACGGTTTTCATTTATACCGGCTGCCCTCCCAGTTCTTTTATTTCATGTATATGCATATGAATAATGATATGAAGTATGCATATGCACAATAATTTAAAAACACACATGTATTCATACATTTAAATTAGTTATCATGCTTCTTCTCAAATCATTATTTGATCACTTTCACTAATTTCTTCTCTTCATATATCATATCAACTCATCATCCATAGTTCGTCAAGAATTTCACTTATTCCTATCATTACTATCAACCAACTTTCATCTATCACCAAATCATAAGTTAATGATATATTTATATGCTATCATTATATATTTCATATTTATCTTGACTACTTAAAGCAAATCTAACTCACCACGTAGCACTTAGAGCTACTCGTGGATCACCTCCTTACCTTTCTTGCTACTTTAAGCAATTTTCCCCGGGTGCTGATCGTCAACACCTGACATAATATTTATATTAAAATTTCTAATTTATTCTTCCATTCCTTCATAATTTACGCCCTTTGAAAATTCCCACATTGAATTTCGGGAATTTCATGTATGCTAAATTTCAAAAATAAACTTCACATTATTACGTTATGTTTTTCTTAGAGCTTCCTGTGACTCTCTGTAAAATTCTCCCGTAAACCCTTCAAAATTTTACCCTTTCAAACTTTCTTTCAGTCCCTAAGTGCTTATAAAAATAGAGTAATTTGAATTAAGCAAAAGAGAAAACCAAACAAGATTTGGTAAGTAATGAATAAATAAAAGAAAAACTATATATATACATATACATATATGTATATGTATATGTATATATATATGTATACTCATCATCGCCTCTGTTGCCTTCCTAATGTAACATTAGTGTCCATGTGCAACACCTGGACTTCCAGGTGTTACACGCCCACTTTTTTTTTTCCTTCTTATCCCTCCACGCTATCCTGGACGCGTTTTTTTTTCTTCTTTTCTTTTCTTTTCTTTTTGTATCCACACCATCGTGCGTCCAGTTTTTTTTTTCAAAAGAATTATTTTATTCAAATAATAAACCTTTCACGTATCTATTATTTTATTTTAATTCCATATCATATTTATCAAATTACTTCTTTACCCATACTTTAAGAACACGGGTATTACAACGATAAATTTAACTTGCGATGCCACCAAATAAGTTCCTCCCTCCTCCTCCTACCCTAACAATGACAACAAGAAACGTTGTCCATACCACAGATGTAGACGAAAGAGACGACAACGCAATCCAAGGGCACACAAATGAGCTAAACCCTCACCAGTCTATAAGAAGTCATCAAAATTCTGAGGCCCACAGTAGGTCGGCTCAGTCTAACCCCATGGAGATCAGTCTTGCTGAAAATCTCAAGGCTCAAGTCAATCGAGCCGAGATATGAAAACCTGGCTGATATAGTCATGCAAAAAACACCAGACAATACCTGAGTTCATCCTATCCGAGCTCGTAACCATGAAACTAGTGCAGCCACAACCAAAGAAGATCCGAGAAAGCCAGGAACCTTTAAACAGCACGAGTGTAACGATAATTCTAAGGGGGAGAAATATGTACAAAGTTGAACTCGGCACACCAAAGCTTCTCGGCCCAGTACTCAACTGAACCCTAAACAACACAAAAAAAGAGTTTGTGTCTGACTCCTTACCCTTGAGGAGTTGCAAGAAAATAAAGCTGCTTGAAGTTTCCCAACAGCTAAGACAAATGAACGAGCTCATTGACCTTACCCTGAGGACCAACAAGCTAAATATTTTGAACAAGATAAAGCCTTCTAAAAATATGTTCTCTAAAAAAATAGAAATGGAAATCTTGGACAACTTCAATATGCCAATCATTGAATCCTACACAAAGAAGACTTGCCCCCTTAATCACTTAGAGACCTTCAAATCTCTTATGTTTATCCGCGGGCATTCTGAGACAATGATGTGCCATGATTTTCCAATCACACTACGGGAAACAACATGGACCTAGTTCTCACTTCTTTCTTCAGGGTCAATCAAATCCTTCGAAGAGCTGAGTAAACTGTTTGTTATCCATTTCTTTAGTAGCAGAGGTCAAAAGACCATAGAGAGTCTACTCAGTTTCACCCAACAAAGTGATAAGTCACTCCAGGATTACATCATTCAATTCGACCAGCAATGGTTGAAGTCTGAAAGCTCGATCAGAAGGTAGTAGCAATGGCCTTTATGAACAGGCTTCAAGCTTCATACTTCAGCAACTACCTATCTAAGAAACTAGTTGACTCCATGAAAACCCTCTTAACCTAGGAAGATGAGTTCATAGTAGCCGAAAAGGACCACACCTTTAAGAGACAGAGAGAATAAGTTTTGTTGGATAAAAAGGAGGAAAGATTTGGAAGATCAAAGTCAAAAGCTGAGCAAAAAAAGATGAACGAGTGGCCAAAGGAAAGACAAGTCAGACAGAAGACCTCGAGTTTTTGAGAACTACACCTCTCTCAATACCTTGAGATCATTAATGTCCTAAAAGTCTTATTCATTAATTAGCATTTCTCTTTGAAGGAACATCACTTCTAAAAGCTTTACATCTTCCTCCAACTGAAGCAACTCCTATAGAGTTAAACAAGAACAAAACATGTTCTTTCATTATAAATAGGGATTAAAGTCAACTAATCAAACCATCAACTTTCACAAAAAATATCAGCTCATACTTCAAAACCACCAATTCGAAAAAGTTCTCAAGCTTAACTCGCTAACCAAAATGCAATATTGATTTAACAATCCTATAAAAATATATTGATCACAAACTAAAAATATAATACAACAACTAAAATAATTGAATTTAACCCATCATTTAACCAAAACAAGAAACAGAACATGCTATCAAAGACTAAAATGAGATACAGTAAAAATGTCTGACCAAGTGGGTGACCACTACAAGTGGAACATATAGTCAAAAACTTGTAAGGATACAACTCACTTCTGAAAGTTATAACCAAAACTAGGACTCTAGAAATTCTAATCTGAAAAGTAGCAAAAGATATGTGCGACAAACTAAACTCTCCAAATATAAGACAAACTTTAAAGGTGACTAGTAAAGTTTATGACTTCAAGTATTCCTTTTCAACTGACTTCACAATTTTACGCTATTTTATGCCTTTAAAACCACTTATTTATTCTTGATGTAGGGCATTAGCTGTTTTTTTCAATTCTTTTGCTTTTTTACCTAGCTCAGTTGCTTCCTATAAAATGTGAATGGATTTTATTCGTAAGCAATTATAGATGCAAATAACAATCATTCAAAAACTATTTTAATGCATAATTTAAATGAAAGAGCACATTAATATATCATGAGTGAGTAATAACAGCCTTTGTATGCCTAATGATAGATAAGAAATATCAACACCATCAAATATCTGCCAAAATATTTAGAGAAGAATAGTGAGTGTAAACCTTTATATATAAGGGAAAAAGACTGAGATTATTTAAATTTATCAACGTGAATGTTAAAGATATTGCTCCTCCTAACCTCACCTATCCCCCCCCCCCCCCAAAAAAAAGAGATTTTTTCTTTTACTTTTTATAAACTAAACAAAAAATAATCTTATAGAAGTTAGCATAACATTTTACCTGTCCAAATATCGTTGATAGTTCATAATGAAATAACAAACAAAATGGATAGCAACCAACCTTTCAAAATTGCAAGTGCATTCAAGTACATCATATGAAATTGCCAAAAATAAGTAAACATTTTTTAGGAATGGTCATACAGAGAAAAGAACGGATCCAACAATTGTCATAAAAGCAACAACATATTATGGGAAGGTAGTGCACATTATCCATGTCTTCTACGACGAAGCATTAGCAGAATATGTTGTAGCCAAAAGAGAAAGAAATGAGAGCAAAAGACATCAAATGGGTTAAAAGATGCTTGGTTTACAATGCACCATAATATGACTTTGCAAACCCAATTCAAAATTATCCCGAATCGACATAAAAGCATCTATAGAAAAAACTATAGGCATGTTTACCAGAAAAAAGAAAATATAAAATAGAGAAGTTCTTATGCCTCCCTGAAGGAAGTCTTGGCACCTATGCTTTATCATTACAACAACATATCAAAACCTTATGTTTACCAGCGTGTATGTGAAAGACTATTCTAATAGGCCGAAAGAAACTCTAATCAAAATAAACAAAAATTTAGGTAAGAAATTAGTTATATATAAAATGTGCATTGAGATTTAGCTGGGATGGAGAGATGTGAGACCATACCATACAGATTGGGATTCGAAAGCTAACTGGAAGATCACATATGATGTATGTATGCTGGCTGTTGAGTTTGGCATGGAACACGCTTGAATAGATGAAAAAATTCATACATGTCATTGAAGTTTGTTTTCCAAGGCCAAAATTATGACAGGAAATGTATGTTCTCATTTTGAGCCTTGGTGAAATTTTTCAAGCTGATTGATTAGAAGCTTATCACTAGGATCGACTGAACAAGTACCCATTAAACTTTGGTTTGCTTATAAAGAAGAAGTACATGATGTACATCAAACTACTTGATAGATTTGTGGGGTGAGTTTTCTGCTGTGATCTGTTCATTTTATGATATTTAGTTTGGGCTTTGATATAATTAATCTGATAATATCGATAGTGTGCAGAAAAACCAAAAGCCTCTAAAATTAGTGTCAATTAAAATCATTGATTAAAGAAGAGTTTAATTGGATTTAAAGAGACTTGTTGTTTCTAATTGGAACTATTAAATATAGATATATTCTACTTTACTCCCTTCTTCATTCTAGTCTATTATTTTCCTTGCTTTTCTCTGGGCATGTTTAATAGTAAATCTAAGTTTAATGGATGTCTCAAATAGATCTCATTAATTGGGGTCATGGATCATCTTGAGGTCCACTCATTTGAATGTGGGAAACCCATATATTTTGGAAGAAGGCATTCTTATGTGGCTAGACTAAGGGTGGAGTACCGTTTTGCTTAATAGATATCATCTATATGTTTATTAATTAAACCACATGATCCATGAAGAATTGGTAGCGATGGACTCAAAAGTGGTCGTTTTCCCATCTCTATGTCAAAGCTTGTTTTGGGAATCTCTAGGCTAATGGATTGGCTTAATCACATTGAACCGACAAAGATAGAAGATGAGCTCACCTTGACCTTCGCCCTGAAGTTAATCTTTGAACTCAAAATTTTGGAGAAGAAAACCTCAATGATATTGCGAGCACAACCATGATTGTAAGGATTCATTTTCCTATCATAATGGTACCGGAAATTCTCATATGTTGTCTGCAAAACATTAACTATAAATATAAAAAAAAATGAGGGAAACAATGAGAATATCATAGAATAACAAAGTGAAGAAAATGTGGTAACTTGATTGGGTAAAACTAAATATAAATAAAATGTAGTGAGACCACCATCAACCAAGTAGCTACAAATGTATATATTATGAGAATTCATGAAATAAGGGACTTTAGAAAAGCCCTCCAAAGATTACAATTGTATGCATCCATGATTTCCTTGATGTTTACCTAGCAGAAGGGAAAAACAAAAAGGCATATCATGGTTTTGGATGCCACGAACATGAAAAAGAATTTATAACTCCTTTGTTAAAAAAAAACACATCAACATGTTAGGAATATGAACATTAAGAAGGCATAGCCACCACATGAGATAAAAATGGAACTGTTATACTTAATTAACTAGGCAAATTAAAGATCAGAATGAAGTATTAACAATTGACTTTTCTCACTCTCTAAGCAAGTTCTGAGATAGGTTTTTCAATCATCTCTAAAGAACCACCCAAACAATATTTTTATTGCTAACAACTCAACTCAAATACACGGAGTGCTGTAATTCCTTAATCCTCCAATGGGTTTATATGAAAACCAGCAATCATGAAAGTCTTTTTAGGCTTGTTTAGCTCTAAGAATTGCAATAAACTTAACGTAAATAGTACAATCAGTGTGCTTTTTTACTTTTACCATGATTATATATTTCTATGTTATTTGTTGTATGGATATTATTAGTTTTCTTAAACTTATGACTGTTTTAAGTGCTACTATAGAAATATCTTGTTTGAGTCCAAGATACAAGATCTTAAATTACAAGCGAAGACTCTATGTTATGGAGCAAGAGCAACACATACTATAGATACAAAAGCAACCAGTGATGGCTAGAGCTAAAAAAAACTAAATGCTAACGAAAATTATGGTAATGATATATCAATTAGAAAAAGTGCCTAAAAATGTCCATTTTATGGTTAAATCTACAACCTTATACCGGTTAATAATTTATCTTCGTTAAAGTAAAGTTGTTTTCCATTTAATAATTTGGCTATATTGTCCATATAGTGATATGCCCCCTTAGTGGAAACTGATTTATAAAACATGAAATCTCATGATATTGTTTCCATTCAATTGATGAGAGATCATAAAAGGACGTCAAAACTAAGAAAACGATCGTCACTAGAAAATTAATTACTTCATCAGATGAATTGTAATGAAAACTTGTCGGAGACCAAGCATCATTGTCCCAATTATCACTGCGAGCAAAAGGTAGAACTAGAAGAAAGCAAATGCTGCAGTACCAGAAGTCCTGGTGTAGCATAATATACATGCCATATTAGATTCATTAGGTAAAAGAAGAAAAAGAAAAGAGAAAGGCTAGTTGATGCAAAAAAATCCAAAATTACCCCATATATCATCTAGTTTGATGAAAACCTCATTCAGGAAAGGAGAAAGAGGATGATCAATCAATAGATATACAATAATATGAGCAATCCAAGCTACCAAAACAATCAACCTAATAACAAGCAAAGAAAAACTTGTAAATTGTCAAAAACATGGTAAAGGCCCTCAGAAAAATTATGCATTGTGGATGAGCTATAACAGAACCATAAATAATTACAAACAATATTCATTTTTTTTAAAAAAAATGCTTTGCAATATTTTTCTAATAAAAAAAACAATTGTCTATTTCACAATGTGCAGTAATGTAAGAAATTCAAAAGGCAATACTTAAAGAGACAAATAAGAATGATAAAAGCATTATATTAATAACATGTTTTCCTTATCTTCAAGACCAAATCATTGATAAACCCTAAAATGACATTTCATCATCAACTTTATAAATGGATCATGATCTTTTTTAAATATTTTTTTTGATATGTATGATCCTTTAGAAATAAACAACTATATCCTACATTATACAAAAAAATATGGATATATTCAAGATCAAACTTATCAAACAAAACTATTTAAAAAAATTGCAGCCTAAATAACTGCCCAAATGCTAACTATTAATGCTAAATTCAAAGCCTTAACTGAAAGGATTTCATTTGATGCTAGTACTTACCCTAAAATTACCAAAACAAGCATTGCCAAGTGCTCAAGAACAGTCAAAGCCCAGGAAGTCTCTGCATGAGAAAAGAAAAAACGGAAGGAAATCAATAGTTGAAAAAGAGAAAAAAAAAATTGGAAGATTACATGTTAAGGTTTTAAAAGTCTTATTCATTCATCAGTTTTTCTCCTTAAAGGTACATCTCCTCTAAAAGTTTTACATCTTCCTTCAACTGAAGCAACTCCTGTAGAATTAAACAAGAACAAAACAGGTTCATTTATTATAAATAGGGATTAAAGTCAACCAATGGAACCATCAACTTTAACTAAAAATTATCAGTTCATGCTTCTAAACCACCCGTTCAAAAAAGTTCTTAAGCCTAACCCGTTAAAAAAATGTAATATGAATTTAACAATCCTAAAAAAATATAATATGAGCACAAACTAAAAATATAATATAGAAACTAAAATCATTGAATTTAACCTATTATTTAAAGGTGACTTGCAAGGTTTAAGACTTCAAGTATACCTTTTCAACTACCTTCACAATTTAAAGCCATTTTCTACTCGTTGAGAAATATTAGAAAATTTCCTAATTACATATGTATTAGGTTTATGTTGATTGATGATCTGAATATATTTCAACAGTCCTATATATAGACTTATGAATATTAAACATAATAGGACTAGGAGACATAAACTAAATTAGGCAAATAAATCTACTAGGAAGCATAATAAGAGACCTAATAAGACTCTAAAAAACACATAATATGAGACCTAATAGGACTCTAAGACTCTCAACATAAACCTAATACATATGTAATTAATAAATTTCCTAATATCTCTCAACACTACCCTTAGAACGACTTCTTTCTTCCAAATGGACGACATCAACTACTTTCTTCAATTCTTTTGCCTTTTTACCTAGCTTATTTGCTTCCTATAAATGTGAATGTTATTCATAACCAATTATAAATGACCATCATTCAATAACTTTTTAATTCATAATTTAAATAAAAAGGCATATTAATATTCTGTGAGTGAGTAGTAACAGCTTTTGGACACTTGATGAACAGAAAAATAAGCCCCAATGGTAGACAAGCAATATTAACACCACCAAATATCTGCCCAAATGTTTAGAAGAGAACAATGAGTGCAAACCCTTTTGCATAAGGAAAAAAGCTAAGTTAATTAAGATTTATTGATGTGAATGTTGAGATACTGCTCATCCCAACCTTACTCTTACCCCCTTTATAAATTAAACAAAAAAAATTCTTATTGAATTTAACATCACATTTTACTAGTTTAGATATAGTTCATAGTTAGTAATGAAATAACAAACAACATAGATTGCTTGCAAACCTTTCAAAATTGAACTTGCATTCAAGTACAACATATGAAATTCCAAAAAATAAGTAAATATTTTGGAAGAAATGTTATACCGAGAAAAGAATAGATCCAATAATTGTCGCAAGAGCAACAACATATTCTGGGAAGGTAGTGCACATTGTCCATGTTTTCTCCGACAAAGCAAAAGAGAAAGAAAGGATAGCAGAAGACATCAAATGGGCTTAAGGATGGTTGGTTTACAATAGACCATAATATAACTTTGCAGAACCAATTCAGAATTATCCCGAATCAACACAAAAGCATCAAGAGAAAAACCCTCAAAACCTTTCACTTGATTCTTGACGTTAATCACACTAAAGTGAAATAATAAAGTAATTTTAAACATCATAACAAAAATACAAATTATGTATACCCAATTCAGTATTTTTCTAAATTATCATAAAAGAAACAACAGATAATTTTATAAATCGGTTCAAAAAATGTTCCACTATACTGTAGATAACAATTAATAAGAATGAAAAAGAGATGAACTTCAAAATTAGAACTAAAACACCAACTTACTTATACATTATGTCCATCCAAAATGATGGATCCTCCTTAATATTGAAGTGAGGCACTTCGAAAGTATTGACAATTTTAGCCGCGCCACAGGAACTTGGCACCCCTTTGTTCAATGTGGTGAAAATCCCCGCGCAAGCACCTTTCCCATCAATCTTGCTTTTAAGACTCGAAAAAGGCTTAATAACACTTTTCATGGGGGTACTTCTTGGCTCGAATAACTCTCATCATAAGATCAATTTGGATTTGAGCTGGAATCATTCTTCTATGCCCACAGTTACTTCGACAAAAAGCCAGTTCCAAATTTGTCAAGGTATTAAGAGGAAACATGTAATCGTGTTTTTTTTTTTTTATCTTTGGGCTTAGTTGGAAATCTTTTTATTTTACCTCTAAAACTCACTTTTGGTTCCTTCTTAGAGTTTGTTACCTAATCTTGAATAGTGTTCAATGGAGCCTTAGATGATGACTCAATGCTAGCTTAAGAAAACACCAAATCTTTTTTATTTACAGGCACATTCTCGATTTTTTCATCTATGCCTGAGTTTCTTCACAGAAAATTAAAATCCCTCAACATTCTATTTGCGAAACCAAAAAAAGAAAATATTATTTTAATTAAATTATTAAAAGCCCCCTATATGTGTATTTTTGTAAAAACCTTCATAATTAAACAGTTTAGATATTTCATAATTGAAGAGGGTTTATTTGCAAACCACTTATTAAAAATCATAACTCTTTCATTCTATGTAAGTACAGAGAATCTCTCCCACACTTAGCCGCAAGAAAAAAGTACAAAAAAAAACAATCTTTTTCCTTTCTCTCGCACGACCGCTCCACCATCTTTGCCACCAAACCCCAATAGAAAAAGGCCAAAATCTCATTTCTCTCCACTAGACCTCGCATCCACCATCTATTTCTCTTTCCTTGACTCATAAACAACCCATTCTCTAACATAACCTTTGGGGAACAGCTCTATTGCTTAGTTGCAATCACCGCAAGCTCCCCTAGCTCCATCGAACTCGCGCCACCACAACATTTGTAGTAGCTCTATCTCCACCGTCTAGTTGCTGTGAAAACCTTTTGGTTTTCTCTTGTTGTTCAACCACTTGTCTCAGTTAAACCAATGCAACTATTTCTCTATCACTATAAGACCAGTGTTGTGTAATCGTCTCTCCGTTGATTCATTACCCATGGCTATCCACTTTATTTGTTTCCATTCATGAGAATATTTCTACCATAGAAATTTCTAGAGGGATAGAGAACATAGAAAGAGAAAAGGAAAAATTATTATAAGAACTTTAAATTAAGAGGATTAACTTTTGGTTTTCGTGGTTGTGATTATTTGGGATTTTATGTGAAAGGTAAGTAATCATATTCCTTTTTAGTTTTTCTCTCAAAAATCACCTTAGTTTATTATTAGTTAATTTTATATAAATTCATAATATGTTATTGATACGCATATTTTTGCTAAAATAGGGTCTAGCATGCCAAACTTCAAATTCTATGTTATGAACTTGTAAAACTATTTTTATTCATGATTTTTTACTCCGGTGAAAACGATGGAGTACCATGAGACTTATGTGAACATGCTTTGAATTTCAATATATGATTTTTAAGGATTCCGCTCTAGAATTTAGAATCTTGACTAAGTTTCATTATGTTATAAATTAAATTTGTCTTTATGCCATCTGATTTTCAAATTCATGCTGGTTATTCTATTTTTAAGAACTGAATTTTTATTGTCTCCTAATAAGCTAAGTTATGATATGTGATTCTGACCCTGTTAGTGGGGGTTAAACACTGGTCATGTCAACATGTAATCTGTTATCTAATAAGAAACTTGTTCAGACACCATGTCACTGGTGACAGAGCAACGTGCATTATGATATGTGGCATTATGGAGACGTTC
This sequence comes from Bretschneidera sinensis, assembly GCA_023935145.1. NCBI lineage: Eukaryota > Viridiplantae > Streptophyta > Magnoliopsida > Brassicales > Akaniaceae > Bretschneidera > Bretschneidera sinensis. The sequence goes on from CM043703.1 coordinate 94,401,575, forward strand.
ATTATGCCCAGACTTCTGACTTGTGTTACTGGGATTAAGCTTAGGCTTGGATCTTATTGGAGACTATATAATTCTCTAAATGTATCTGTATCACTTTAATCTTGTGAAAACCGACTTTATATCTGAAAACAATATTCCGATGAAATCATTGCTTTGTGTTTGTTTGCTCTAGAAAATTTGAAAATCTTTACCTTTACAAAGTGGGTTTTGATATTATTTGAAATACCATAAACACAACCACAATTTTGTTTTAATGCATGCTTACACTGACTAAGAGGGAATGATTGTTACTTATTGGGTTGTCGAGCTCACAATTTTATTTTTCTCTTTCTGGTTCCGAGTTTGATGTTTCAGTGTGCGGGGGTTTTGGGGAATGAGCAATAAGACTCATCTGATATTGATTCATGTCATACATATATTTGGAACTTGATTTTAGATGAACTTTGTAGGCAAAGTTCTTGAAAATTTTGAGACTCAAGGAAAATTTGTAAGTCTAGTTAAGTGAGGCTTTGCTCACTTGTAAAGGAAACTCTATAGGTGAGTAACCGTTTCCACGTTCTTGGCTTGTGCTTGGGTTAGAGGTGTGACACATACATAATCAATACCCTTTATAAAATAGTTTTCATTTTCAAGTATCGTAAGTTATAGGAGACTGTTTCAATCCATACAAAGATTTCATCAGACGACATACTAACCCAGACTCCCCCTGGGTAACAAACATGGGAGATTGCTCCATATAAACCTCCTTGTGTGAATCACCATGAAAGAAAGAATTTTTAATATCAAGCTGATGTAAAGGCCAAGAAAATATGGCAGTCAAAGAGAGAAACACACGAATAGAGGTAAGTTTGGCCACCAAAGAAAAAGTAGTGGGAAAAGATATTACTATAGGCAGTCATTTAATTTCATTTTTGCAAACCTAGGAAGTTTTTTTTCTTCTTTTTTTAGAAGCAATCCCAGAAAGTAAATCAAACTATATGCTCTTGTTTGTTTTAATTTTTTTTTTGTCTAATGAGTATAGCAAGGTAGTCTTTTCTCATCTCATATCCCTAAGATCAATATCACATATTCTTAATATAATCGCTAAAAGCTTTATTAATTAGACTAATTAACATCTTTATTTGTTTTAATTTCTAGACATTGTTCTTTGGTATAAGATACCAATAAAATAACTTACAATACAAGGGAAGAAAAGCATAAACTTAACCCAAGTTTAGAAAAAAATCTCATATTCCTCAACTTTCATGATTATAATTCTTCAATGGTAGTTGAATCTAAAGTATGCAACAAACATTTCAAATCCCAAGAACAATATCACATTTTGTCCTTAACATTTGGTTTAACTATAGTTTAAATTTTTGGTTAATAAAATGGTTTTTGAAATATTTTTTATAAAACAAATGTGAAGTAAAAAATTATTTAACATTTGGTAAAAGAACTATTAAAATTTATTTCATTTTTTAAACTGTTTGTTTTTTAAGTGTATAACCTTAACTTATGATACATGAAAACGAAAACTATTTTATAAAGGGTATTGATTCTGTAAGTGTCACGCCCCCAACCCAAGCACGAGCCAAGGATGTAGCAACGACTATTAACCTATCGAGTTTTCCCTACAAGTGAGCAAAGCCTCACTGAACTAGACAAAGCAAAATTTCCTTCAGTCTCAAAATTTTCAAGAATTTTGTATACAAAGTTTATCTAAAATCAAGTTCCAAATATACAGATGACATGAATCAATGCCAAACAAGTCCAATCGCTCATTCCCCAACACCCTCGCACGCTGAAACATCGAACTTGGAATCTAAAAGAGAAAAATAAAGGGGTGAGCTCGATAGCTCAATAAGTAACAATTATTCCCTCTTATTAGGGTCTAAGCATGCATTAAAACAAAATTATGGTTGTGTTTATGGTATTTCAAATAATATCAAAATCCACCTTGCAAAGGTAAAGATTTTCAAATTTTTAAGAGCAAACAAACACCAAGCAATGATTTCATCGCAACATAGTTTTCAGATATAAACTCAGTTTTCATAAGACTAAACTGATACAGACACGTTTAGAGAATTATATAGTCTCTAGTAAGAACCAACTCCACAGTTAATCCCGGTGACACATGTCAAAAATCTAGGAATAATGAACATCTCCATAATGCCCCATATCATAATGCACGCTACTCTATCATTGGTGACTCGGTGTCAAAACTAGTTCCTTATCAGATCACATATCACAGATCACAGATCATAGATTACACATATTACATATAATAGATTACATATCAACATGGCAGTGTTTAACCCCCACTGAGAGGGTTGGAATCACATATCATAACTTAGCTTACTAGGAGACAATGAAAATTCAGTTCTTGAAAATATAATAACCACCAACAATTTGAAAATCAAATCGCATAAAAACATATTTAATTCGTGTCATAATGAACTTATTCAGAACTCTAAATTCTAGAGTTGAATCCTTAAGAAACATATATTGAAATTCAAAGCATGTTCACATAAGTCTCAAGGTACTCAATTGTTTGCACTAGCGTAGAAAATCATGAATAAAAATAGTTTTACAAGTTCATAACACAGAATCTGAAGTTTGGCATGCTAAACCCTATTTTAGAAAAACAAATGCGTATCAATAACATATTATGAATTTACATAAAATTAACTAATAATAAACTAAGGTGATTTTCAACAGAAAAGCTAAAAAGGAATATGGTTACTTACCTTTCAAGTGAAACCCAAACAATCACAACCATGAAAATCAAGAGTTAATTCCCTTGATTTGAAGTTCTTATAATAACTTTTTCCTTTCTCTTTCTCTCCTTTCTATCACTCTAGAAATTTCTATGGTAGAGATATTATCATGAATGGAAATGATTAAAGTGGATGGTCACAGGCAATGAATCAACGGAGAGACAACGATACAACAATGGTCTTATAGTGATAAAGAAGCCATTGCGGTGGTTTAGCTGAGACAAGCAGCTGAATAACAAGAGAAAACCAAAAGGTTTTCACAGTAACTAGACGGTGGAGATAGAGCTGTTACAAATGTGATGGTGGCACGAGTTCGACGGAGCTAAGGGAGCTTGCGGTGGTTGCAGCTGGATAATGGAAATGTTCCCCAAAAGTTATGTTGAAGAAATGGTTGTTTATGAGCCAAGGCAAGAGAAAGAAATGGTGGATGAGAGATCTACTTGAGAGAAGGGAATTTTTGGCCTTTCTTTATTGGTTATTGTGAATTTGAATAAAAGATAGAAAATTGAATAATTTTTCTCTGTATTATTCACACTTAAATGGTTTACACAGATTTTCTTTATATAAGAGAATACAAGTTAAAAATAAGGAAACTAACTAAAATGGCTAGCTGTCCTAATTAATTACAGAATTGACTAAAGAGCTATTTACAGAAATAAGAATACAGCTAATAAAACTCATAATATTCGGTAAAATTATGACCGAATCTTTCCTTTTCAACACTGCTCCTCAAGCTGGTTTAAAGATATCTTCCATAGCCAGCTTGCCAATGATTTTATCGAACTGTCTTGTAGGAAGTCCCTTTATGAACACATCTGTAATTTGTTCGATAGTAGGAATGTATGGCATGCAGATCACACCGTTTTCAATCTTTTCCTTGATGAAATGTTTGTCAACCTCCATATGCTTTGTTCTGTCATGAAATACTGGATTATGAGCTATTGAAATAGCAGCTTTATTGTCACAGTATAACTTCATAGGTAACGTGCTAGAGATCTTCAGTTCTTCTAACAGTTTATTGATCCACAACTCTTCACAAATCCCATTAGAAACTGATCTAAACTCAGCCTCTACAGTACTTCTTGCTACCACATTCTGCTTTTTACTTCACCAAGTAACAAGGTTGCCTCCAACAAACGTGCAGTAGCCAGAAGTTGTTCGTCTATCAATGGCACTCCCAGCCCAATCTGCATCAGTATAGGCTTTAACTTGCAAATGCTCATAGTTCTTGAACATTAAACCTTTCCTTGGAGTTCCCTTTAGGTATCTGAGAATTCTATAGATTGTATCAAAGTGTTCTTGTCCTGGTGAATGCATGAACTAACTAACCATACTAACTGCGAATGCGATATCTGGACGTGTATGTGACAAGTAGATTAGTCACCCAACAAGTTTTTGATACTGCTTTCTCTTCACAACTTCTTCTTCGGTTTTAGAAGGCTGTAGCTTAAGGTTGGGTTCAATCGGTGTCTTGGTTGGTCTACATCCTAGTAGACTTGTTTCTTCAAGTAGATCGAGAACATATTTACGTTGATTCACAAATATACCTTCTTTAGATCTAGCAAACTCCATCTTAAGAAAGTATTTCAAAGCACCTAAATCCTTGATCTCGAAGTCAACTGCAAGTCTCTTTTTTAATCTCTCCAATTCTTCATTGTCATCACCTGTCAAGACTATATCATCCACATAGATAATTAAGATTGCAATTTTGCCTTCTTTACTGTGTTTGTAAAACATAGTATGGTCAGCTTGGCTTTGACAGTAGCCACAACTCTTTATAGCTTTCCCAAATCTCTCAGACTAAGATCTAGGGGATTGTTTGAGACCATATAATGACTTCTTTAGTTTACAAACTTTGTTTGGTCCTAACTCTCCCTCAAACCCGGGTGGTAGGCTCATAAAGACCTCTTCCTGAAGATCTCCAGTTAAAAAAACATTTTTAACATCTAACTGGTGTAAGGGCCAGTTGAAATTCTTAGCCAAGGATAACAAGATTCCGATTGAGTTTATCTTGGCTACAGGGGAAAAAGTTTCCTGATAATCGATCCCATATTTCTGACTGAACCCTTTTGCAACTAGTCTAGCCTTGTATCTCTCTATACTACCATCAGTTTTACACTTCACTGTAAAGACCCATTTGCAGCCAACTGTTTTCTTCTCCTTAGGTAAATTAACTATCTCCCATGTACCACTTCGTCTAAGAGCATTCATCTCTTCTATCACTGCTAATTTCCAATTCGGATCATCTATAGCTTCCTGAATGTTTCTCGGAATAAACAAGTGTGAGATTTTGGAAATAAATGCCCTATGGGTTTTAGAAATTTTTGCATAGGAAAGATATTCGGTAATGAGATATTTATGATTTTTTTTGCAAGTTCGGATTCCTTTCCTAATGGCTATTAGAAAATCAAGATATGATGGTTCTTTGCTAAGAGTGGTAATAGGAACTGAAGATGAGTTAGGGAAAGACTTACCTGTAATATTTGGAGGTTCGGTTCCCGAAAGTTGAGATTGATCATTTCCAAGAGGAATAGGCTGACTTTGACTCCTTTTATGAATCCTTTTCTGAGTATAAACAATAAGCTCATGATTTTTTTGTAGTGATTCTTCCCCTGGTTTTGATACAGTAATGCTTGGCACTATATGACTAGGACTCCCTTCATTGTTTTCATTGATTTTATCACTTTGTTCCTCAGGTTCAGATTGTTCTTGATTTTGAGTTTTCAGAATGGCATTGGGAAGGGAGGAATATGGTGTAGTAGTCAAAATCACATTTGGTAAAGGAGTAGGGAATAAATCCTAAAAATTTTCTTCCTTCACCTCATTCTCCCCCTGAAGACAATTTTTGTGAAAGTAGGGTTTATTTTCAAAGAACAAGACATCCATACTCATATAAATTATTCTTGTTTGGGGATTATAGCATTTATATCCCTTTTTATTGGCTGCATACCCAATGAAAACATATTTTTCAGCTCGAGGATCAAGTTTATACCGAGTATTATTAGGTATATGAACAAACACAGTGCAGCCAAACTCTTTTAAAGGCAAATCCGAGTACAATCTTGATAAGGGAAAGCATTTTTTGAAACATTCTAACGGAGTGCTAAATTTTAGAACCCTTGTAGGCATTCTATTAATCAAGAAAGATGCTGTTAAAACCACTTCCCCCCAAAAATATTTTGGAACATTCATTGAAAACATTATAGCACGAGCTACTTCAAGCAAATGCCTATTTTTTCTTTCAGCAATCCCATTCCGTTGAGGAGTATCCACACAAGTTGATTGATGATGTATACCTTTTTCTTTTAAATTTTTTTCCAAAAGTCCTTTAAAATACTCGGTTTCGTTATCAGTGTGAAGAATGCTAATTTTTGTTTGAAATTGTGTTTCAACCATTGTGTAAAAATCCTTAAAAAGTTTTTCAACCTCAGATTTTTCATTTATCAAATAAACCCAACATAAACGGGTATGATCATCTATAAAGGTAACAAACCATTTTTTTCTAGAGATAGTAGTAATTCTTGAAGGTCCCCAAACATCACTATGTATTAAATAAAAAGGTTTTGAAGAAGCATAAGGTTTTGGTAAATAAGTATTACGATGACTCTTTGATAAGCAACAACTTTCACAGTAAAATGATGAACAATCCAAACCCTTAAATAAAGTGGGAAACAAATATTGAAGATATGAGAAGCTAGGATGTCCTAGTCTTAAATGCCAAAGTATTATTTGTTCATAAACAGGATTAGAACTCACACTGCTAAGGCCCTGAGCCTTTTTATTATCGGAGAAATCATCATTAAGGTAGTAAAGGCCACCTTCCATCTTAGCACTGTCAATTTTCTTCCTCGAGTTTCGGTCCTGAAATTCACAGTAAGCATCATAGAAAACAACACGACAATTAGATTCTTTGGCTAGTTTATTCACAGACAAAAGGTTACAGGCTAGTTTAGGAACATGAATAACAGATTTAAGATCTATATTCTTAGATAATTTAATCAAACCTTTCCCGGCAATAGGTGAAAAACTTCCATTTGCAATTCAAATTTTTTTAAGGCCAGAACATGGTGAATAAGAGCTAAAAATATTTGAAATGCTGGTCATATGATTAGAGGCTTCTGAATCAATTATCCATGGAGCAAAATTTGAACAAGAATGGGCATTAAAAGCACTACTTGTTTGTGCAAAAGAGACACTAAGAATACCATATGAGGAATTGGATTTTAGTAGTTTCAGAAGATGATTCATTTGCTCATCACTGAAGGGACTTGACTCAGCTTCATTGGCAGTGGGAATCACACATTTATTTTTTTCACCAGGCCTGCTGCTTTTCCAATTTGCTAGTTTTCCCTGAATTTTCCAGCAAGTATCTCGAGTATGGCGTGGTTTGTTACAATAATCGCACCAGACCCGAGGCTTCTCTTCAGTTTTGTGCTGAAAATTGGCTGCCTTATTAGTAGTAGATTCGGTAACAAGGACAGAACCTTCAATGGCCCCGCTAGTGATTTTCTTCCCCAACATTACGTGTCTATGGCTTTTTTCTCTTTGAACTTCAGCAAACACTTCACCGAGTGGAGGAAGTGGAGTCCTGCCAATGATCCTTCCCCTAACTTCATCAAACTCCACGTTTAGTCCGGCAAGGAATTTGTAAATGTGATAAGCCTCCACAGTTCGTTTGTAATAACTAGCATCTTCAGTGGATTTCCATTCATAATCATTGAACAAATCCAAGTCCTGCCACAGCCACTTCAATGAATTGAAATACTTGGTGATCGAGTCTTCGCCTTGTCGAATCCCGCTAAGTTTTAGAGTCGATTCATAAATTTGATATTGATTTCCCAAATCAGAATACATCTGATTAACGTTGTCCCAGAGTTCTTTGGTCGTAAAATAGCACATATAATTTGAACTAATGTCCTCATCCATCGAATTCACTAGCCAGGTCATTACCATTGAATTTTCTGCATCCCAGGTCGCATACACTGGATTCTCCAAGGCTGGTTCCTTCTTTTCTCCTGTTAAATACCCAATTTTTCCCCGTCCTCTGATGTACATCTGAACTGATTGGGACCATCGTAAGAAGTTGTTCCCATTAAGACAAATTGTAGTGATTTAGACAGAGTAAGAATAGTACTGGGGTTTTGAATTGTAGGGTCGGTTACAGGATTTGTGAGGGGTGGAGTTAACTCAGAGGAGATGTCAGACATGGCTGGATTAAGCAGAAAAAAAATTTTTTAGGGCTTTAGGGTGGCTCTGATACCATGTGAATTTGAACGAAATACAGAAAATTGAATAATTTTTCTCTGTATTATTCACACTTAAATGGTTTATATATATTTTCTTTATATAAAAGAGTACAAGTACAAAATAAGGAACTAACTAAAATGGCTAACTGTCCTAATTAATTACAAAGTTGACTAAAGAATTATTTACAGAAATAAAAATACAGCTAATAAAACTCATAATATTCAGTAATATTATGACCGAATCTTCCCTTTTCAACACTTATTGATTTAGAAATCGACAATGCAGTTAGCTATTTGATAAAGTTGGAATATTTCTCGGGAGCAACAAATTCATGGCCCATATCTCTATATGGCTAAAACATGAAAACAAGCAATGAGTGAAGACACCACGATGCACATGCAAGCGTATTTTTTTAATCCATTTTAAACATGAAATTTAATTTTTTTTTTCATATGTTGCAATTGTCTTTTTGCACTCTATCTCATTGGATTTTGTGCAATCCTATGGAATCGCATTCCATCTCTTTAAAATTTGACATCTGTTGAAAATTAGTTGGAAATGAGAATGGTGTAGTTTGATCTACAACAATCCATGTGGACTTTGTTTGATGTTTCAAGGATATGTCGTATAATAATTTGAGGGTTCTTGTACCAAGATTGCATGCTAAAATATTCAAGTCATTCATTCCTAAGGTTTCCTTTCTTTGTCCTATTTTGAACCCTGTTCAAAACAATGAAACTGAGATAACATAACAATTTTTACTTATTTTTTTCTCGTATATTTATTTATATGTTTTTTCTTTCATTTGAAACAACATTATAGAAACCCTCTATATGTCCCACGTGCCAGATCATGGGAGCTTGATCAATATTTATATGCTACTTTCTTGCCTCAATTTCCAACTCAAGAAATGGTAAATATAGGCAAAGATTTCACATTGAAAAACAAACAAATGTTTTAATCTCTTAGAAGTTGGACAAATGTTTTTATGGCTGTTGTGGTCCTATTAAACCACCCCTCATTCTTCACCATCTGCTTATGCATCTGGAGACCAAATCGATACCTTAACGCCATGAACCATACTTTTGAACAAGGTCACCAATTTTGGCTCTTTTGGTGTTCTACTACATTTTAGGTGCTTGATTGTATAAAATATTTATATTACAAGTATTTAGGTGCTCAATGATGTTACATTCAATTCAATTCAATTCTTAAATCCTGTTTTCAGAACAGTACAACCAAAATTATTTTAACTTGTTGAGCATGTTATTCAAGCATGAGAAAAGGATAAAAAATTTTGGAATCACCCAAAAAGAGCATCAAATTAATTATAATAATAGTTACAACTTAGTTGATAATTTAGGTAGATGGTGGGCTTCCATATTACTAACCCTAGAAATTTTAATAATATGACATCTTATATCCTGACATGGCGAATAAAAAAAAGATAGATTATACGAATCAGTAAAAGTCAGTCATACAATTACAATATTTAAGAACCAATTAAAATATATTTAAATTAATAAATTTAAAATAAAAATTATTTAAATTTAATATTTTAAATCAAGTAAATATTGTGTGCTACGCATAAAGAGTAATGCTACTCTAATGGCCATCAACCCAATCCGATAAACTGATCCACTAAAACTCGGCATATAGTTATTGCCCATAATTTCGTCTCATCTTGACGAAAAGAAACTACTTCGATAGTAGCTTGCTCCCCTGGCGACCATTAAGCCCATCCACATACAAAAAAAGCAACTTCGATGATGGAGGCTAAAAATCATCTCTCCTTGCTAACCTCAAAAGTTGATCGATAGCCAAATAGCGCTGCTAGGAAGACACTATGGATGCCACCCCCTTCAGCCGTCCGGATTAATCCACTATTCATAAACAAAAAACTCATTGCTACAGTACAAAACATTGTTTTTTAAGGTTAAAATCATCATTTACAACTAATTTCTTATAGTGTCAGCTTGTTACTATTTAACTTTCAAAGTGTTACAATTAGGTAACAAATTTGGAGGGCTTCAAATCTTTACCAACAGTCAAAATAGTCTTTCAGCTGAGTAATTAAGTCATCAAAAGCTATAATATGTTGACATACTCCAATTTTGAGGATTTGATCATTTCTCAATGCATTATGGTTTGAGGTATTTATTAAAATATAAAAATTTATTTTTATTGAAGCTTTAATGGCATGGTTGAGGCTTGTTATCCTCACTAAGAGTATTTAGTTGAGTTCTCTCTTTGTGGTACGATGAGGTAGACTTTACTCAATGATTTGGTGTGAACCAACATTTTATCTAGTCTACAAAGGGATGCTCACACAATGTTGATAGAAACATTATTTTGTCAAATATTTTTATTCTTACACAAAAGAAATAAAAAATAGTTAAATCTTTTTTATCAGTCTAATATTTTGTGATAATTGATCACCTAATTATCTCTTTAACATGCATTCAAAGTGGAAGTCTTGTGTTTGATCTTTCAGATCTCCATTTTTTCTAATCTTCTTTATTAATTTTTCCAGCCAGTGTTTCACCATTTGTGCAAAGGTTATTATAATCATTTTTCAACTTCCATCATCATCATACATTCGTGTCCACATACAAATCCTATTAATCGTTTATTTGGCTTGCACGTAAAGAAATGTGTTAGAAAATAAAAAATAGTCAAGTCATTTTTCATCAATTTAATATTTTGAAATAATTTATCTTCAAACTCTTTTAATAGTAAGCATTGCTTGTTAAATATGATATATTATGGTATTGTTTGTCAGCTTGTTGTGTATAACTTTTTTAAATCAACAGGGCATGCTTAGGTGTTGTTGGTCCAAAATATACTATGGTAATACCCCAGAGGGGTGAATTGAGAATTAGAAAATTTTAAAATTTTTTCAGTAATCTCAAATATTATATTGATCAAAATATATGTGAAGTTGAATAAAATAAATCTTTCCAAATTACTAGCAAAAGATAAGAGAGTTTATTGCTTAATATAGAAGAGATAATTGAATTATAAAATAATTAAAAAATCAATCTCATTTACTTCAAATAAATCTTTCTAAATTACTAGCAAAAGATAAGAGAGTTTATTGCTTAATATAGAAGGGATAATTGAATTATAAAATAATTAAAAAAATCAATCTCATTTACTTGAATAATAAATAATTTTAGGCAAGTAATTAAGAAGATAGAGTTAGAAAGATACAAACTTGATTTATAGTGGTTTGTCAATATCAAAATCACATCTGACCCTACGTCCAGTTCTTTTCAAGGCTCTTCGTTGAAGGTTTTACTAACATGAACAATCAACTTCAATGGTATTGCTCAAACCGAATACAAACAAGCAACTTCAAGGGTGTTGATTCAATCTTTTCACAAGAGTCGTAAATTTGCTACCCAAGTGTATATCTCCAGCACTTACAAGCTCACTTACAAACTCTCACAAGAGTTACACCAACTCTTTCACAAGATTATGAATAGAAAGTTTGAAACAAACAAACAAGAGAGAGATATCTCAATGAAGATTATAACTCAATATTTTCTCTCTCAAAAGCTTATAGCTTAACAATAGAGTTTTTGGCTAAAAAAGAAGAGAATAAAGATTTTTCTTTAATCCTCGATGTAGAATTGTTGTTCTTATCTTCCAAATGACCCTTAAAACTCTATTTATAATGTCTTGAAGTCTTCTAACCGTTAGAGACAAAATAGAGTCATTAGAGACAAATTTGCAGCTTTTTCATTGAGTTTAAATTAAAAAGCATAGATGTTATAGCTTCTGCAGTCAACTTTTAACCTATGGTAATTGATTGTCCCTTATAATTGATGCAGAAAAGTGAATTTTCTAGTCCATAGTTGATTGTCATTTTGAACAATTGTCTGTGCAAAGTTTTTGTCCACTGCTATAGTGTTTTCAAGATGAACAATGTTTTCAACTTCAATTTTCTTCATTCTTTTTTGGATTTTTGAATTCCAAAAAATTTCCCAATTAAAATCAAATTTTCTTACACATTGAACACATAAATTAAATACTTCAAGAGTGGTCTGTTATCATCAAAATTAATTTAATCAATTTCTTGATTGAGACCTTTTTTATTATGACAAAATGCATTACAAATTTAAGCATAATGTGTATGTAAGATATATAAAGAATGAAAAATTTACAAATGCTCAAACAATATTATATGTCAACATAAATTATTCTTAAGCTCAATTAGAGCATGTTAAGCATTGACTTCTATGAATTGAATATTTACATTTAATAAATTCACTTAGAGATTTTATATCTTCAACTAATTAAGGCTAGGTAATAAAATGCAATGCAACTTATTTAGCTCCTAAAAATTAAAATGCCTACAAAGTGTATCTTAGGATTCAAACATATGATTTAACTCTTTTGTCTTTGAAGTTTCATTTTAACTTTTCTCATTGAATTTGATCTTTTGGAGAGTTTCTTGACTTTTGAGATTATCAACTTTGATTTACCAATTTATACAATTTTGATCTCCTTTAAGGTATGAGCACTATTAACAATCTGTATAACTTAAGTAATATTCATTAATGCTTAATTAAGATTTTTGTTACTATTAAAATCATTCGGAATCAACAAACACTTAGTCAACAAGTATCTATTAAATTAAAGAGAAAATTACAAAAACTCTCTTGTGTTTTAGTAAAAATTACACTTGTATTATTTTTGTAATATTATACACATCCTTCAATACAGATAACTTTAGTCATCATCTTGAAAAGCTGACCCACAAAATATTTTGCATGATTGAGATGTGTCATCAGACCACTTTTAAAAGTGAAGAATACCCTAAGTAATTAGATGAATTTTTGGATGTTGGCCATTTCCTCTTACCTTGATATCTTTTTTTTTTCTCAACCGATACTTCTTTCATCCTTTCTACTATTAATGAGGCTCTAAATCAGCCATCTATAATTTAGATTGCTTCTCATCCATCATGATCATGCTAAAGGGGTTTCAAGATAGGTACTAAAGTTTATTATTATTTTTATGTTTGTTCTTTTAATTTTGAAGAGGTTTGCATATTAAATATTTTAAAAAATGCCAAACTAAGATCTCCATCTACAGTCTACATCAAGTGTCAATGACAGTGATGCAGAACCATTGAGATTGCAAAATTGGATTCACCATTGTGATTACTTTGATGCTGTGAAATTTTTTGAGTTAGAGAGGAACAATGGAGTTAGGGTTTCAAGAAGAACAGTAGAGTCAAATAACAACAATGTGCCAAACTTTGCCCATTCCTTCCTCCCAAAATATATTGCCAACCTCAACTTTTCAATTGGTTTCTCGAATAGCTAGAGAAAATGATTTGATTTCAAACAAAGTGAATGAACATGGTTGAATATTTTAAGATAAGTAGTCGTGAGTTTTTAAGAAGGAATGAGTGTTCGATCTGTTTTTGTTTTTTTTGGATTTATAGTGCTTAGTAGTACGTGATGTGAGGGTTATTAAGTCTACAATAAATGAGGGGTAATAAAATCTTTTCAATTGTGTACCTTTTTTTGCTGCGTCAAAAATCAATAAAAGTTAACGTGTGTTAGGATGTGTCAAGACTGAAGGGTGCAAAGTATAATGTTAAACATGGAAGATGCAAATGTATTTTTCACTAAAATATTAGGATGCTTTTATAATTATCCCTATATTAAACATGATGTTAGAGATTGTTGTGACTTCATCCGTGATGTAATTTGAGGGATCATTGACTTGGCTGGTTGGATAGACATGATAATCAAGTTACAAATAACCAGTTTATTTAATACGATGATATTCTCTCCATCTCATATTGTTTATCCAAATGCATTACTTATTTAATTAAATAATTACTTTTTTGTGACTATTAATTAATAAAGTATCATTTTTTTTGAAATATTACTTTGCAAAGTTCATAAAAAAAATTTGAATTATTTTTTTTATAATTTTAAATTGATAACAATAAAAAATAAGAGTCAAAGTTGCTTTAAAAAATCAAAACTAGACTAAAAAATGGGGATAGAAGGAGTATTTTTTTTTTTTAATTGAAGTGATGCTATATACAAGTGGTACAATGATTGATTTGATTACAATATAAACTCATACTATCCCATTATCCATATAACCCATAATAGTATACTACTATAACCCACATAAAATTAGAGAAATAACCGATATATAAATCTAAAAAATAACCTATACACCGTGATAATCGAACTTGAAATCTTATAGTCCTAAACTCTACACATTTCGGGTATAGGATAATTGATACTATTTTTTTTTTTGTTAATATCAACAACCTCATCATTCATCAATTGGAAAATCATGATTAATTAGGTCATCCAAATGGTTTCTAAACATAAATTGTTTTCTTAGAGTATGTTTGAAACAAATTAATTTCATAAAATTTATTTACAATTCTATACATTTTTATGTTTGAAAAGCCAATAACTTAAAAAAATTCATTTATAATGAATACATTATGGAATTAAGTTAGCTCGTTTCAGATTATAGTAATATTAATAGTTTTTACGAATGAATTCTGCAAAATGAAATAGCAAAAAATTATGCCTGACTAAAATACTCTTTTTCTCTCACCCTCTCTCCATTTCTTTTTTAATTCTTCATTTATTTCAAACATTTTAAATATATAAAATTTAATTGAATTCTACAATACAATATAAGAAGTCTAACATAAACTTATTTCAATTCATTTCTAAATGAATTTCAATTCATTTAAAAATGAAATGAATTGCATTTTCAATTTATTCCAGACCGAAACTTTAGAAAAACTAGTTTGATGGTGAAGACCATTCGATCACGCATGACAAAGGACCTAATTTATGCAACAATATTTTTGAGAATTCTTCAACTGCTTTGCACTGATTTATTTTATTTTTATTTCAAGATCCTTAAGGATAATATCGCTGACAATTTTGTAACAGGGGTGAGTATGGAAACCAATGGACCTGTAGACCTGACCTAAACCAGTGTAATGGTATGGCTTGGGTTAAGTTTGGATTGAGAATTTTTTAAACCTGGTGGATTAGGTTGGGTCACGGGTTAAAAAATTTCAACCCGATCATTATAGAATTATATTTTATATATATTTAAAATATATTTACTTTAAGGATTGATGGACTATATTCATATTTTGGTAAGTTAGTTTGAATTGCAATAAATATTTCGTGTGTATGTATATATGTATTTTCGTTTCTTTTCTTTTTTCTTCTTAGAAATCCTCAAACAAAAATATTAGTTTCCATCAAAAAGGCCAATTAGAATTTAAATATGTGAAGAGCATGTTTCTTTTAAATATTTTTTAGTTGAAAAACATATTCGTAAAAGAATTTCTTTTGTATTTTTGATATATTTTTCAAAAGTTTGTTGAATTGATTTGTTTATCATATGATCATCCACTTTTTGTTTTTAGTATGATGAAACTTGATTACAGAGATTTTAAGACAAAATCTATACTAGTGTTAAAGTTTTGAAGAATTTGATAGATCAAACACCTTTAAAATATAGTTTTTATTTACTTTTGCATGGTTTGTATTAAATTAAGGTTATTTGAACTTTGTGTGAAGTGATTTAAGGTACTTAAGATTTAATAAATTTCTGAATGGATTTAATTTGGATATAATGAATAATTGTAATAAAATATTTTTTCTTACATAATATGTTTTCATTAATTTTTAAGTGAAAAAAAATACTAAATTGATGACCCAAACCGATTTGAATGAGTTGGGTTGGGTTAGGATTGGGTTGGATTCAAATTTTTCTAACCCAATATAATTTGATTAAGTTGATTTTTAAGCTAACCCGACCTATGCTCACTCTTATTTTGCAGGGTCCAAATGCATAGAAAAACATCTTTCTTCATGTCAAACAGAACTGCTTATAGAATTGGTAGTCATTTAGTTCTTAGGACAAACAAGATTGGGTTTTCATCACTTTCTTTCCTGAGGACTGACTTAGTTTTGACACAGTAGAAAACAAAGTGGTTTTTTATATATATTCACTGACTATAATCTGCATCAAATAATATGTTTGGATAATTTTAGAAAAATGTGTACTACTAAGACAACACCACATTACAAGACCAAAATCCGAATACTATTCAGGTCTCATGGAACCCTTCAATCGATGGTTGGTTTAAGCTTAACATTGGCAGATCCTCTTTAGGTTGCCCGAATTATTTGAGGGCTAGTGTACTAAATGATGATAAGAGTCAATGGGTTATGAGTTAATCCAAAGGCCTTGGAGTTGCATCTAGTGTTACGGTTGAGGTTTGGGCTGTGAGAAAGGGCGTCAATATTATTGTTCAAAGGAATATTTCCAAGATTGAAAAATTGAATGTGATGTTTCTTTTGTTGTTTCCTTTCCTTCTATAGGTCCTTGCTGAGTATGTTTGAGAATTTCCTGCTTAATCATGTCTTTAGGGAGGTTTAATCGACAGCCTTTAGCTATTTAGGACACCCCTCCTTTTTTTCTCTTTCGTTAAATGTTGCATTGTAGGTGCATTTTGCATTATCACAAGAATTATAAACTAAACTAGCCATGTTAACTTTAAAAAAATTGTAAATTTCAAATTTTAAACTATTTAATAAATTTTCAAACTATTTGAATTGAAAATTTACTGGATAAATCTATGTAACATATAATTACTTTAATATAAAACATGAAAAGTAAAAAAGCAAACAAAAAACCCTCATAGATCATATTCATTAATTAATATTTACTTGGATAGAACCTCAAAACCCATTTAATTGCATTCATTTAAGGCTGACATTGGAATCACTTGCCCAAGAAACCAACTGGGTTGTAGTCATACTTTCACCCACATGTACAATTCTAAAAAGAAAAAAATAAAAGAGAGGGAGAGAAAAAGAACCCAAAACTCTAACTCCGCTTCCCTTTTCAATCCTAAATGAAAATTCAAAGGTAAAAAAGGGGTGGTTCTCCTCTAAATATTAACATTACCATACGCCTGAAGTGCCTCACCAGTTAACCTACAAATTCTCCACTCTTGCAACACCTTAGAACCCATCTGTTCATAAAAATTGACGGCATTCACATTCCGATCAAGAACAATCCATTCCACCTTCTCGTACCTGTAATATCCATAATTGTAAAGTAAAAATAAAAAAAATAATTTAATAAATATAAAATGAAATTAAAATAATATATTTATACAAAAGATTTAGTATTAAATAAAATAATTTTTTTGAAAAAAAAAAACAAAACTGAACGTGTGGGATGTAGTTACAAAAAAAAAAAAAAAGTCTGAACGTGTCTAGTAAAAAAGAAAGAAAAAAATATTATATTTGTTTCAAAGAAAAAAAAAGTAACAGGTGGCAAGTTAAACGTGGAACATTGCATGTGGTACAAGTTCCATTTTTGTGTCATTAGTTGGGAGGGACAGCTGAGATTGAAACTATGTATAAATACTTTAATTTTCTTCTTAATTATTTATTTCTTAACAAATCTTTTGTTTCTTATTTCCTCAATTTAGACTATTTTATTTCTTTAAATATTTGGAGACTCAAAAAAAGGTTAAAAGAGTAAAATTTTAAAAAGGTTATGGGAGAATTTTATAGAAAGTTACGAGAAACTATTAGAAAAACATAAGGTAATAATGTATTGTTTATTTGTGAATTTTTAGCATACATGAAATTTCTTGGAATTCAAAGTAAGAATTTTTCAAAGGGTGTGGTTTATGAAGAATTAAAGAAATAATTAGAAATTTAATACAAATATTATGTCAGGTGTTGATTATCAGCAACCCGAGAAAATTTCTGATAGGAATAGGAAAGGCAAGGGAGTGATCCACGGGTAGCTTTAAGTGCTACGTGGTGAGTTAGATTTATTTTAAGTAATCTAAATAAAATGAAATTATCTAGAGATAATATTAAATAAATTATTAGCTTATACTTTGATGATAGATAAAAAATTTGATTGATAGGTATGATACGAATTTTGGTCATGTAGAAAATTATTATGGGAGAAATAATATTTTTTGGAATAATAAGTTGATTTAATAATAAAAGTGATAAGTGAAAATCTTGATGAGCTATGGTTGATGTTTTGATACGAATTATGAGAAGATGAAAATTAGTGGATCTTGACAAGCTATGATGGATGATTTGATGTGATTTATATGAGAGGAATTTAGTGGAATTTGTTATAATAATTTGAGAAAAGACAGGATAGCTAAATTTAAATATTTGAATTCATGTTTTTTTTTTATGTTATTGTTCAGATGCATATTTCATATCATTATTCATATGCACATGCATTAAATAAAAGAAAAGAGCTGGGAAAGCAGTCGGTCTAATGAAAATGAAAGAACCGGAAAGGTAGCCGGTCTAATGAGAATAAAAGAGCCGGGAAGGCAGCCGATCTAAATGAGAAAGAAAAGAATCGGGAAGGCAACCAACCGGTCGGTCTAAGATAAAAACATGTCAATATGTGAGAAGACATTCCCATAATAATAATTCATTCATTGCATCTGTTTTAATTATTGCTTGCATTATCGAAATGTTGATGTGTGGTGTGTTATTGTGAATTTATTTATAGATGGATGAGTCTCACAGAGAGATAGTTATGGTGATAAGAACCATCTAAATGGTAGATTTTATGATGTGAACCTCATTACGAGGTAATTTTGAGATAATTGATAGTCTTAAGGTGAACCAATAAATAAGAAGAAGAGATTGATAGAGAATGGATTTTATGACATGTGTAGTGATAGTAGAATGCTAGTATCAAATTGTATGAGATATAAATGATTAAATATTGAAACACTATTTATACAGATTGAGTACTTCTAGTAAATTTAATTCACTAAGCTTGTGAAGCTCACCCCTCATTGTACAATGATTTCAGGTAGCAAGCAGGACAAATAGTTTGGTGAGTTGAGGTTCAGATGAAATCATTTTCTGTAAGCCACATACGTGTCAACATCCTCATATTAATGATAAAATAAAATAAAATTTTATTTGTAAATATTCATGCATTTTACGACGTATATTATGTTTAAGTCAATATCAGATTGATGTATCTCTCTTGTTGAGGGTTGAGGATTGATGTAAAAAATTTTGTTAGTATTATTTTTATGGTTGCATATATGTGTTGTGCTGGGATTTTCAAAATGTGATGACACCATCTCGGGGGGTAGCCAACCCGGGATGGGTTGTTACAATTTTGGTATCAGAGTATTGGTTTTATTATTCTATAGACTGCATAAAAAGAAAGAAAGTGAAAGATTAAAATAAATGATATTTTAATGAACAGTCTGAGGATGACACATGGACACACTAGAGTTAGAGTTAGAATTGTTGATTTGAGAGGGTGTGGTAGGCCCCCAATAATTTTGACAAGTCGAGATTGAGTCTGAATCTGTGGTCCCTAGAAGGGAACGTTTTGATAATATGATTGATATTAGTAATATAATTGATATTAGTAAGGGTATGAGAGAATATGAATTTGAAAGAGATGAGCTAAGATAAGCTCTTACACATACTCTTGAGAAATGAAGGTAATAGATGATAGAATGGATAGCTTATATCATAGACTTGACGAACAGGCTAGAGTAGTTCCTGAGGTTATTGTAAATCCAGTAATGATAAATGTTAAAAAGAGAAAAAATGAGTTTATGCATAAGACGCGGAGAGATTGTTTTATTAGATATATTAAGTTGAATGCCTTATTGTTTAAAGGATCTATGAATCATTTTAAGCTTAAGTTTTGGGAGAAACATGTAGAGAGATCATTTGGTATTTTACCAATAACTGACAGGCAGATGGTTGCCTTTGGTTCATTTGAGCTAGAATGAGAAGTTTTAGAATGATGAAAGGATATTCTTCCCAGGGTAAGCACAAATATTGTTAGATCCTTAACCTGGAATAGGTTTAAGGAGGTTTTCCTTGACAAATACTTTCCTTAGACCTTAGAGCCCAACAAGATAGAGATTTTATTTATTTAAGGCAAATGGGTTGACTATGGCTCAGTATGATAGCAAATTCGTGGTCTCGTCAATTGTTGTGCCGAAAATGGTAGACCTAGAGGAGAAGAAGTGTAAAAGGTTCAAAGATTAACTATGTTTTAAGATTTGATCGAAATTATCTTACTTGAGGCATATGAATTATATCATATTGGTGAATATAATACTACAGATTGACAAGGATGTGATGGAAATTAGAGGTAGGAGGAATTGGTAGAAGAGATCTAGATTTGAGGAACCCAGAGGTGGTACCAATATGATTGTGCAGGGTGAGAAACCACCCAGAGGAGGAGTTCCTTGTCACAGGGAACTGAAGTATAAGAGTCAGAGACAAACAAGATTTGTTACTTCTGTAGCTCAGAATACTATCGGTGGGATCATTAGATTTATGAGACAGATTATGGGAACTAGGAGTCATGACAGAGGAAGTAAGTATACCACCAAGGGGAAGTAGTAATCTGATGTATGATTGAGAGACAGAAGTTTGTTATAGATATATTCAGATAAGATATTTATCCTAGAATTGTCAAAATTTGAAGTGCTTTATGTGAGGAGAAGGTGGACATATCAATGTTAGGTGATCTTGGTGCAACCTATTCTTTTGCATCCAGTATTCATATGAAGTCTATTAAAGTAGGTATTAGTTCTTTGATGCAAAATATTTTTATTGAAAGTTCCCACTAGAGATAGAGTGATAATCATAAATGTTTACAAGTGTGGTGTGATTCGTATCAGTGATAGAGAATCTAAAGTTGATTTATTATCTTTGAATATAATATAATTTTGGGAATGAATTGGTTGTCGACGTATTACGCTTAGGTTGATTGTTCCAGAAAGAAGGTAGTGTTTAAGATATGGACATGAGGAGTGTAACTTTCAGAGAGAACATAAAATACTCTCGAACTATCCTATTTTACTCTGACTATAAGGAGATGGTTGAAGAAGGGTTGTGAGGAGTATTTGGCATACATAATGGATTCTAAAAAGGAAAATAGTAGTTAAAATAAATCTTAGTGGTGAAAGATTATTCTAATGTAATTTTGATGAGTTGTCTAGGTTGCCTCCAAGTAGGGAGATTAAATTCTCTATTGATATGATACCAAGTTCATCACATATATCTAATAGCACCGTACATAATGACGCCAGTTGAATTGAGAGAATTGAACATACAATTTTAAGAATTTTTAGATAAATAATTTTTCGGACCTAATGTATTTCGGGAGCCCTTGTGTTGTTCGTGAAGAAGGAAGATGGAACGATAAGAGTGTGTGTAGGCTACAGATAGTTGAATAAGAACAAATATCATTTTTCCAAGATAAATAAATTGTGTGAGCAGTGAAAGTGTTTTCTAAGATAAACCTAAGATCAGGTTATCACCAATTGAGGATAAAGAAGAGAGACGTGCCTAAGACTGCTTTTAGGACATGTTATGGTCATAAGCTTCTTGTGATGTCATTTGGATGGACTAATGTTCCAGAAACATTCATGGACTTGATGAATAAAGTGTTTAAACTATATTTTAACAAGTTTATGGTTGTATTTGACTTTCTAATATAATCTAAGAAAGAAGAACAACATGTGAAACATTAGACAGTGTGTTGGAGATTCTGAGGAGAGAGAAATTATATGCAAAGTTCTCTAAGTGTGAGTGTTGACTGAATGAAATAACTTTCTTGGAACATGTAATATCGAGAAATGGTATAACAATTGATCCACAAAAGGTAGAGGCAATGTTAAGTTGGGAGAGACCAACTAATGTGACTGAGATTAGAATCTTCTTGGGGTTAGTTAGATATTATAGAAGATTCTTTCAAAAATTTTCTATTATTGTAATACTGTTAAATAGATTGACCAGGAAAGATGTGAGATTTATATGGTAAGGGAAGTGTGAGAAAATTTTCCAAGTTCTAAAAGAGAAACTGACTACAGCTCCAGTATTGATGTTTCCTTCTGGTGATGAAGGATTTGTGGTGTATAGTGATGCGTCTCATAAATGGTTGGGATATGTGTAACATAGGAAAGTTGTGGCCTATACTTCTAGGCAATTGAAGATTCATGATAAAAATTTCCATATTCATGACTTAGAGTTGGCTGCTATAGTGTTTACTTTAAAAATTGGAAACATCACCTGTATAGAGCCACTTGTAAGATATTCATGGGTTATAAGAGTTCGACGTACTTACCTACCCTGAGAGAGTTGAATTTGAGGCAAAGATGGTGGATGGAGTTGGTTTGTGACTATGATTGTACAATTCATTATCGTCTAGGAAATACGTAAGTGATAGCTGATGCATTGAGTAGAAAGTTTACAAGAAGGTTAACTGCTATTGGGAGTTCTGATGTGAAACTGATAATAGATTTAAGAGAAATAAGAATAAAGTTGAATATCAGTGATAGAAGATCATTGTTAACGAATACGGTTGTATAGTCATCCATATTAAAATATTTTAAAGATGCAAAGTAGAGATGAAGAGATAGAAAATATTAAGCATTGAGTTCTTACTAGAAATTATTTTGAGTTCAAAATTTGATATGAGGGTAATTTGGTTTTGGAACATGGATTTGTGTTCCCAATGATGTGGAGTTGAGAAAGAAGATATTGAGAAAGGTACATGATGATGTAGATTTGATGCAATTAAATAATAATAAGATGTATAAAGGATTGAGACATAAATTTTGATGGTTAGGATTGAAAAGGGATCTAGCTGAGATTGTGAGGTTGTATAGAGTACCATGGATCATAGTGTCAAATAGAGATGCTAGATTTACATCTTGGTTTTGGAGAGACTTTCAGATAGCCACGGGTACATAGTTGCAATTTAATATAATTTTTCATGCTCAGACAGAAAGAATTTTTAAATCACTAGAAGATATGTTAAAGTCGAATGGGATGAGTTCTCAGTAAGTTGGGATGCTTACATGCCATCGATTGAAGTTGCTTATAATAATAAGTATCAAACTAGTATTGGGATGGCACCGATTGAGACATTGTATGGTAGGAGGTGTAGAACTCCTATATGTTGGGAAGAAATGGGAGAGAGGAATATATCTGGTCCATCATTTATTGAGTTAACAACTGAAAAGATCAAATTGGTTAGAGAGAACCTTAAAGCAGCACAGAGTAGACCGAATAGCCATGCTGATAATAAAAAAGGACCTCTTGAGTTTCAAGTAGGTGATTGGGTATATTGAAAAATATCCCAATGAAAATGCGTATTGAGATTTAAACAGGAAAGGAAAGTTGAATCCGAGATATGTGGGACCCTATGAGGTTGTTGAGAAAGTTGGGCTAGTTGTGAGTAGCCTGAATTTGCCTCCAGAATTAAAACATTTATATAATGTATTTCATGTTTCACTTTTAAGAAAATGTTTACATAATGAATATTTTAATATTTCGAGCTAAGCTATAGAAATTCAGAAAGGTTGGGCTTATATATAAGTACCTGTGAGAATTTTAGACAAAAAGAACAAATCTTGTATAATACAAAAATTTCATTAGTTCAAGTTCTGTGGCGGAATAAGGATGGTGAAGAAATTTCGTGAATGAGTGAGACAATTATGAAGAAATATTATCCACTTTTGTTTCTTGAGTTAGGTAAAGAAATTTCGGGGACGAAATTTTTATAAGGTGGGTAGATTTGTAATACCTGTAATCATAAAGAAGTAATTTAATAAATATGACATGATATTAAAATAATATATTTACGCGAAGGATTTAGTATTGAATAAAATAATTCTTTTGAAAAAAAACAAAAATAAATAAAATTGGACGCATAGGGGCGTAGTTACAAAGAAAATAAAAGAAAAGAAGGAAAAAAATTATATTTGTTTGCAAAAAAAAAAAAAAAAAAAAAAAAAAAACCACGTAGCAGCCACCTGCTGCCAAGTTAAACGTGGAACATTGCATGTGATACAAGTTTCATTTTCGTGTCATTAAGGGGGGGGGGGGGGGCAGCTGAGATTGAAACTATGTATAAATAGTTTAATTTTTTCTCAATTATTTATTTCTTAACAAATCTTTGGTTTCTAATTTCCTCAATTTAAACTATTCTATTTCTTTAAAAACTTGAAGACTAAAAGAAAGGTTGAAAGAGCACAATTTTGAATGGGTTACGGGAGAATTTTATAGAGAGTCACGAGAAGCTATCAGAAAAATAGAAGGTAATAACGTAGTGTTTATTTGTCAATTTTTAACATACATGAAATTTCCTAGAATTCAAAGTGGGAATTTTCAAAGGGTGTGGTTTATGAAGAATTGAAGAAATAATTAGAAATTTAATACAAATATTATGTCAGGTGATGACGATCAGCAATTGGGAAAAATTTCTGATAGGAACGGGAAAGGCAAGGAGGTGATCTACGGTTAGCTTTAAGTGCTACGTGGTGAGTTAGATTTACTTTAAGTAATCTAAATAAAAAATGAAATTATCTAGTGATAATATTAAATAAATTATTAGCTTATTCTTTGGTGATAGATAAAAAATTTGATAGATAGGTATGATATGAATTTTGGTCATGTAGAAAATTATTAGGGAAGAAATAATATTTTTTGGAATAATAAGTTGATTTAATAATAAAAGTGATAAGTGAAATTCTTGATGAAATATGGTTGATGTTTTGATATGAATTATGAGGAGATGAAAATTAGTGGATCTTGACAAGCTAGATGGATAATTTGATATGACTTATGATGAGAGGAATTTAGTGAAATTTTTTATAATAATTTGAGGAAAGACGGGATAGCTAAATTTAAATATTTGAATTCATGTTTGTTTTTTTTATTTTTTATTTTATGTTATTGTTCAGATGGATATTTTATATCATTGTTCATATGCATATGCATTAAATAAAAGAAAAGAACGGGAAAGGCAGCTGGTCTAATGAAAATGAAAGAACCGGGAAGGCAGCCGGTCTAATGAAAATTAAAGAACCGGGAAGGCAACCGGCCTAATGAGAATAAAAGAACCGAAAAGGCAGCCAGTCTAAATGAGAAAGAAAAGAACCAGGAAGGCAGCCGGTCTAAGATAAAAACATGTCGACATGTGGGAAGACGTTCCTATGATAATAATTCATGCATTGCATCTGTTTTAATTATTGCTTGCATTGTTGAAATGTTGATGTGTGGTGTGTTATTGTGAATTTATTTATAGATGGATGAGTCTCACAGAGAGATAGTTATGGTGATAAGAACCATCTAAATGGTAGATTTTATGATGTGAACCTCATTACGAGGTAATTTTGAGATAATTGATAGTCTTAAGGTGAACCAATAAATAAGAAGAAGAGATTGATAGAGAATGGATTTTATGACATGTGTAGTGATAGTAGAATGCTAGTATCAAATTGTATGAGATATAAATGATTAAATATTGAAACACTATTTATATAGATTGAGTACTTCTAGTAAATTTAATTCACTAAGCTTGTGAAGCTCACCCCTCATTGTACAATGATTTCAGGTAGCAAGCAGGACAAATAGTCTGGTGAGTTGAGGTTCAGACGAAATCATTTTCTGTAATCCACGTACCTGTCGACATCCTCAGACTACTGAGAAAATAAAATAAAAATTTATTTGTAAATATTCATGCATTTTACGCTGTATATTATGTTTAAGTCAATATCAGATTGATGTATCTCTTCTGTTGAGGGTTGAGGATTGATGTAAAAAAATTTGTTAGTATTATTTTTTATGGTTGCTTATATGTGTCGTGTTGGGATTTTCAAAATGTGATGATACCGTCTCAGAGGTGGCCAACCCGTGATAGGTCGTTACAATACCCCATCTTGATTGCCTGTTTCGTCATAACCGATGAAGGCATCCTCCCCAATCCTTTCCTCCTATAACACTTCCTCAATAACAGATCCTCTATTTAGAATCTGAGCTTCCCGAGAAATGTGGAGTAATTGGGGAAAAATAGCATGAACCCAGCAAATATGGTTGCATTAACGGGATCCGACATGAAAACTTCTTTCTCGGGGTCATCAATGGGGAGATACAGGTTGATTATGCGGTCAAGGGTTGGAAAGTGGGGGGAAAGAGTAGGGGAGAGTTCAAAGAGGAAGATGGTGAAGGAATGGAAAGGAAGGAAGTTGAAGAGGGTAGAGGAGAGGCAAGATTCGATGGCGGAGAAGAGGCTAGTGAGGCACTCGAACATGGCCATCTGGTGGACAAGTTTGCAGGCGAAAACGATGTTGGACGATGTGGCCAAGCAAATGCGAGAGAAGAGAGAGTGGCCCATTAGAGTGGTTTCTAGGACCATGTTATATTCTAGGACAAGGGTTGGTGGCGCTGGAGGTGTAATACCGGTAATCGTAAAGTAAAGATAAAGAAGTAATTTAATAAATACGACATGAAATTAAAATAATATATTTACGCGAAGGATTTAGTATTGAATAAAATAATTCTTTTAAAAAAATGGATGTGTGGGAGCGTAGTTACAAAGAAAAAGAAAAAAAAAATTCGTGAACAATAAAGGGAAAAGAAAAAGAAAAAGGAAAAGAAAAAAAATTAATTATAATTTTTCATTAAAAAAAACATAATTCATGCAACACCTGGAAGTCCAGGTGTTGCAAATTTGTTTACACTTGAGTTGCATGTTAAGCAGTTGTAAGTTAGGAACAGTGGCTCGTGCAGCAGTTGCCGCTTAAAATCCTTATAAATTTATTTTTATTTTACCAAATCCTGTTTAGTTTCTTCCTTTGGCAATTTAAATTACTCTATTTCTCTAAACACTTGGGAACCCAAAGAAAGGTAGAAAGAGAAAAATTTCGAAGAAGTTTAGCATTCATGAAATTTCTCCGAATTCAAAGTGGGAATTTTCAAAGGTTGTGGTTTATGAAGAATTAAAGAAATAATTAAAAATTCAATAAAAATATCATGTCAGGTGCTGATGATCTGCAACTAGGAAAAATTTCTAAGAGGAACGGGAAAGACAATGAGGTGATTCACGGGTAGCTTTAAGTGCTACGTGGTGAGTTGGATTTACTTTAAGTAATCTGAATAAAAATTGCAAAAAAAAAAATCTAGTGATAATATTAAAATAAATTATTAGCTTATGTTTTGGTGATAGATAAAGATTTGGTTGATAGATATGAAATGAATATTGGACAAGTAGAAAAATTATTATGTGAGAATAAATATTATTATAATAATGTTGATTTAATAATGATGATGATAAATAAATTCTTGATGAGCTATGGTTGAGGTTTTGATACGAATTATGAGTAGATGAAATTTAGTGGATCTTGACAAGCTTTGATGAATGATTCGATATGATTTGGGATGAAATTTAGTGGATCTTGACAAACTTTAATGGATGATTTGATGTGATTTGGGATGAGAAATATTTAGTGGAATTTTTTATATAATTTGAGAAAAATCAGAATAGCTAAATTTAAATATTTTGAGTTCATATTGTATTTTATATTACTGTTCATATGCATATTTCATATCATTGCTCATATGCATATGTATTAAATAAAATAAAAGGACTAGGAAGGTAGCCGGTCTAATAAAAATGAAAGAACCAATAAGGCAGTCGGTCTAATGAAAATGAAAAAACCAAGAAGGCAGCCGGTCTAATGAAAATGAAAGAACCGAGAAAGCAACCGGTCTAAATGAGAATGAAAGAACTGAAAAGGCAGTCGATCTAAATGAGAATGAAAGAATCGGGAAGGCAGCCGGTCTAAGATAATAAAAACATGTCGACATGTGGGAAAACGTTCCCATAACAATAATCCATGCATTGCATCTGTTTTAATTATTGCTTGCATTATTGAAATGCTGATGTGTGGTGTGTTATTGTGAATTTATTTATAAATGGATGAGTCCCACAGATAAATAGTTATGGTGATAAAAACCATCTAAATGGTAGATTTTATGATGTGAACCTCATTACGAGGAGATTTTGAGATAATTGATGGTTTTAAGGTGAACCAATAAATAAGAATAAGAGATTGATAGAGAATGAATCTTTTGATATATGTAGTGATAGTAGAATGTTAGTATTAATTTGTGCGATATATAAATGATTAAATATTGAAAGACCATTTATACAACTGAATACTTTTAGTAAATTTAATTTATTGAGCTTGTGAAGCTCACCCCTCATTGTACAATGATTTCAAGTAGCAGACATGACAAATAGTCTGGTGGGTTGAGAGTCAGACGAAATCATTTTCTGTAAGCCGCGTACGTATCAACATCCTCAGACTAATGCAAAAAGAATATAAAAAATGTATTTGTAAATATTCATGCATTTTACGTTGTATATTATGTTTAGTCAATATCAGATTGATGTATCTCCCCTATTGAGGGTTGAGGATTGATGTAAAAGAATTTTTGTTAGTATTATTTTTATTGTTGCATATATGTGTCGTGCTGGATTTTCAAAAGGTGACAACATCGTCTCGGGGGTGGCCAACCCGGGATAGGTCATTAAAATTTTGTTATCGGAGCATTAGGTTTTATGATTCTGTAGACTACATAAAAAGTAAGAAAGTGGAAGATTAAAATAAATTATATTTTAATAGTTTGAGGATGACACATGGATGTTCTATAGCTAGAGTTAGAGTTGTTGATTTGAGAGGGCGAGGTAGGACCCAATATTTTTGACAAGTCAAGGTTGAGTCTGAATCTGTGGTTCTTAGAAAGGAACGTGTTGATAGTCTGATTGATATTAGTAATATAATTGATACTAGTAAAGGTATGAGAGAATCTGAAGTTGAAAGATGTGAGCTAAGATAAGCTCTTGCACATGTTCTAGAGAAAATGAATGTAACAGATGATAGAGTGATAGCTTATAGCATAGATCTGATGAACAGGCTAGAGTACTGCCCGAGGTTGTTAATCCAGTAATGATAGACGTTTAAAAAGAGGGGAAAAGTGAGTTTATGCACAAGATGCAGAGAGATTGTTTTGTTAACTCGAATGCCTTATTGTTTAAAGGATCTATGAGTCCTTTTAAGCCTGAGTTCTGGGTGGAACATGTATAGAGATTATTTGGTATTCTACCAGTAACTGGCAGGCATATGGTTGCCTTTGCTTTGTTTGAGTTAGAAGAAGAAGTTTTAGAATGAAGAAAGGATACTCTTCCCAGGCTAAGTACAAATGTTGATAGACCCTTAACCTGGAATGGGTTTAAGGAAGTTTTCTTTGATAAATGTCTTCCTTAAACCTTTAGAGCCCAACAAAATAGAGGTTTTATTTATTTAAGGCAAATGGGTTGACTATGGCTCAGACTAATAGAAGATCTGTGGCTTTGTCGAGGTTTGTACCGGAAATGATATTCATTGAGGAGAAGAAGTGTAAGAAGTTCATAGATGAACTATATTTTAAGATTTGATCAAAACTATCTAACATTAGGCATATGAATTATATCAGATTAGTGGAAATAACACTTCAGATTGAGAAGGATTTGATGGAAATCAGAGGTATGACGAATCGGCGGAAGAGGTCTAGATTTGACGAACCTAGAGGTGGTACCAATATGAGTGTGTAGGGTAGGAGACCACCCAGATGAGGCATTCCTTGTCACAGGGAACTGTAGTACGGAGTCAAAGGCAAGCAGGATCTGTTGCTTTTGTAACTCAAATTAATATCGATGGGACCCTTAGATTTGGGAGACAGGTTATGGGAACTGGGAGTCATGGCAGAGGAAGTAAGTATTCCACCAAGGGGAAGTGGTAATCTGAGGTAGGATTAAGAGACAAAAATTTGTTATAGATATATTCAGATAAGATATTTATCCTAGAATTGTCAAAATTTGAAGTGCTTTGTGTATATAGCAGATGGACATATCAATGATGGTTGATCTTGGTGCAACCCATTCTTTTGCATCCAGTATTCATATGAAATCTATTGAAGTATGTATTAGTCCTTTGATGCAAAATATTTTTATTGAAGTTCCCACTAGAGATAAAGTGATAATCATAAATGTTTACAAGGGTTGTGTGATTCATATCAGTGATAGAGAATCTGAAGCTGATTTATTATCTAGGAATGTGATATAATTTCATTTAATTTTGAGAATGAATTGGTTGTTGATGCATTACGCTTGGGGTTGATTGTTCCAGAAAGAAGGTGGTGTTCAAGATATGGACATGAAGCGTTTAACTTTCGGAGAGAACATAAAATACTCTCAAATTATCTTATTTTACTCTGACCACTAGGAGATGGTTGAAGAAGAGTTGTGAGGAGTATTTGGCATACATAATGGATTCTAAAAAGGAAAATAGGAAATTAGAATAAATCTTAGTGGTGAAAGATTATTCTAATGTAATTCTTGATGAGTTGGCTAGGTTGCCTCCAAGTAGGGAGATTAAATTCTCTATTGATGAGATACAACGATCATCACATATATTTAAATAACACATTACAAGAGTGACACCCATTGAGTTAAGAGAATTGAAAGTTTAAGAATTTTTAGGTAAACAATTTATTAGACCTAATGTATTTGGGGAGCCCCTGTGTTGTTCGTGAAGGAGGAAGATGGAATGATGAGATTGTGCATAGACTATAAATAGTTGAATAAGAACAAATACCTTTTTCCTAGGATAAATAGATTGTTTGAGCAGTTGCAAGGAGTGAGAGTGTTTTCTAAGATAAACCTAAGATCAGCTTATCACTAGTTAAAGATAGAGAAGGAAGAACATGTGAAACATTAGACAGTGTGTTGGAGATTCTGAGGAGAGAAAAACTAAATGCAAAATTCTCTAAATGTGAGTGTTAGCTGAATGAAACAAATTTCTTTGAACATGTAATATCGAAAAATGGCATAACAGTTGATCCACAAAAGGTAGAGGCCATGTTAAGTTGGGAGAGATCAACTAATATGATTGAGATTTTAATCTTCTTGGGGTTAGCTAGTTATTATAGAAGATTCTTTCAAAATTTTTCTATTATTATAATACTGTTGAATAGACTGACCAGGAAAGAGGTGAGATTTTTCTGGTAAGGGAAGTGTGAGAAAAAATTTCCAATTACTAGAGGAGAAATTGACTATAGCTCCAGTATTGGTGTTTCCTTCTAGTGAGGAAGAATTTGTGGTGTATAGTAATACGTCACATCAATGATTGGGATATGTGTAATATTGGAAAGTTATGGCCCATACTTCTAGGCAATTGAAGATTCATGATAGAAAGTTCCCTACTCATGACTTAGAGTTGGCTGCTATAGTGTTTACTTTAAAGATTGGAGACATTATTTAAGATATTCATGGGGTATTAGAGTTCGACATACTTACCTACTCAGAGAGAGTTGAATTTGAGGCAAAGATGGTGGATGAAGTGATTAGTAACGATTATTGTACAATTCACTATCATCCAGAAAATGCGAAGGTGATAGTTGATACATTGAGTAGAAAGTTTATAAGAAGTTTAACTGCTATTAGGAGTCTTGATGTGAAATTGATGATAGATTTAAAAGAGATAAGAATGAAGTTGAATATCAGTGATAGAGGATCATGGTTAACAAATTTGGTTGTACAGTCATCCATAGTGAACTGTTTTAGAGATGTAAGGTAGAGATAAAGAGATAAAAAAAAGATTAAGCACTGAGTGCTTACTGGAAAGCAATATGAGTTCTAAATTTAAAGTGAGAGTATTTTGGTATTGGAACATAAGAGTTGTGTTCCCAATGCTGCGGAGTTGAGAAGAGAGATAATAAGAGAGGCACATGATGATGTAGATTCGATGTAACCAAGCGATAATAAGATGTATAGAGGATGAAGACAGAATTTCTAGTGGTCAGGATTGAAGAAGGATGTAGCTAAGATTTTGAGGTTGTTTGAGCACCATTAAGCATATTGTCAAATAGAGATGCTAGATTTACATCTTACTTTTGGAGAGGATTTCAGAAAGCCACGGGTACACATGTAATTTAATATAATTTTTTGTGCTCAGACAAAAATTATTTTTAGAGAACTAGAAGATATGTTAAAGACAAATGTGATAAGTTTCTCAGTAAGTTGGGATGCTTACATGTCATCGATTGAAGTTGCTTATAATAATCAGTATCAAATTAGGATTGGGATGGCACCAATTGAGACATTTTATGGTCAGAGGTGTAGAACTCCTATATGTTGGGAAGAAATGAGAGAGAAATATATGTGGTCCATCAATGATTGAGTTAACAACTAAGATTATCAAATTGGTTAGAGAGAACCGTAAAGCAGCACAGAGTAGACCAAATAGCTATGCTGATATTAAGAGAAAACCTCTTGAATTTCAAGTAGGTGAATGGGTGTAATTTAAAACATCTCCATGAAAAGATATGTTGAGGATCAATCAAAAAAAAAAAAAAAGTTGAGTCCGAGGTAAGTGGGACCATATAAGGTTGTTGAGAAAGTTGGGCTAATTATGACTATCCTGAATTTGCCTCCAGAATGTAAAACATTTATATAATATATTTCATGTTTCACTTTTAAGAAAGTGTTTACATGATGAATATTAAAATATTTCAAGCTAGACTATAGAAATTTAGAAATATTGGGCTTGTATACAAGTACCAGTGAGGATTTTAGACAAAAAAAAAAGAACAAATCTTGTATAATACAAAAATTTCATTAATTCGAATTCTGTGGCGGAATAAGGATGTTGAGGAGATTACATGAAAACATGAAAGAATTATGAAGAAATATTATTCACAATTTGTTTCTGGAGTTAGGTAAGGAAATTTCGGGGACGAAATATTTCTAAGGTGGGTAGAATTGTAATACCCGTAATTGTAAAGTAAGGGTAAAGAAGTAATTTAATAAATATGACATGAAATTAAAATAATATATTTACGCAAAGGATTTAGTATTGAATAAAATAAATCTTTCGAAAAAGAAAATGGACGTGTAGGAGCGTAATTACAAAGAAAAAGAAAAAAAAAATCGTGAACAGTAAAGGGAAAAGAAAAAGAAAAAAATTAATTATAATTTTTCCTAAAAAAAACATAATTCATGCAACACTTGGAAATCCAGGTGTTGCAAATTTGTTTACACTTGAGCTGCATGTTAAGCAGCTGTAGGTTAAGAACAGTGGCTCGTGCGGCAGTTGCCGCTTAAAATCCTTATAAACTGATTTTTTTTTTACCAAATCTTGTTTGGTTTCTTCCTTTGACAATTTAAATTACTCTATTTCTCTAAACACTTGGGAACCCAAAAAAGGTCGAAAGAGCAAAATTTCGAAGGGGTTTACTGTGGAATTTCATAGAGAATCACGAGAAGCTATCAGAAAAGCATAAGGTAATAATGTAGTGTTTATTTTTAAATTTTTAACATTCACAAAATTTCTCCGAATTCAAAGTGAAAATTTTCAAAGGGTGTGGTTTATGAAAAATTGAAGAAATAATTAGAAATTCAATACAAATATTATGTCAGGTGTTGATGAGAGTCGTAAAGTGCATCTTAATAGTACTATTTGTTAGGATTTTAGGATTGATTTAGGGTTGAATTACACATTTATACCTCAAAAATTCTAAAGTGTCATTCTTGGATCATTGATCTATTTCGTTGCATTTTCAAGTGTTTTGGGTTCAAAAGAGATGGAAAAACGATCATTGCTTAAAGCACGATGATTCGATGCATATCGAAGTGAAGGCATGATTGTGGAAGGACAAAACGAAGAGAACCAAGGCTCTACGTCGCGGCCTCCAGAACCATGTCTAAAAGGACCTCAAAGACCATCAGTGTGCGCTGCTACCTGGACCAATCTAAGCCGCGGCCTGGACCAGTTGGGTCGTGGCCTCTAGAAACTCCAAGAAAGCAAGCCAAAAGCCAAGCCGTGGCCTGGACACGATGCCCTGTTTCCTAATTAGGGTTTTAATGATAGTTTAGACCTAAAAATACCCTTGAACCTTTTGTATTATAAATAGATCACTTAGGGTTTGATGAAGAGAAGGTTGGGAGGCTAGAGAACTGAAGAGAGGGCTTGACATTCTTCTCCATTATGGTGTTCAAGCATGAGCCCCATGGCCAACTAATCTCCAAGCAAGGCAAAGGGATGAATCCCTAGGTGTAGTTGTTCTTATTTTCATTCTTGATTCAGTTATAAGGATTTATTGTTAAAACATTGTTTATGAGTTACTCTTTGATTATACAAGAAGAATTTAGGTTCATGTGACAGCTGCAAATTATGTTCTTCTTTTCTTAGATTTTCTTAATCCGGTGATTGCACCCTTCTCCTCCATATAAGTCTAGTCAAGCTCTTTTTATGTCAAGTTGTTTGGATGTGATTGATTCCGGTAGATTTATCTTTTAGGTTTGTCCATTACTGCGATATTGTCATTGAGATATATTGTCGTTTCTTGATAAATCTATAGGATAGGTCATGTGTGCTTGAATCGAAATCAAAAAGTACTTCATAGCAATTACATTAGGGTTTTCGTAGCTTTGATTGAATATTTGCCGATTGCTTATTTGGGATGTGAAACTAATAATCAAGATAAAAACAATTGAATCGAGGTTGGAATAAGGAAACGAAGCCAAGGAGGATTCCCAAAACCTTGTTACTTCTCCATTATATTCTTCATTATATTTACACAATCCTCTCACTTTACTTTATAATCAAAACTTAGATTCTCTCACTTGATTTTTATCGTTCGTGTTAAGGTTTTCACTTTCCCTTGTAGTTCACTTTTCCTCGTGGGATCGACATCTCAACTATGCGCAATAACTGCGTATTAGTTTGAGCGAAATCATTTGTTGACGATCTGCAACTAGGGGAAATTTTTTAGAAGAACAGGAAAGGCAAAGAGGTGATCCACGGGTAGTTTTAAGTGCTACGTGGTGAGTTGGATTTACTTTAAGTAATCTAAATAAAAATAAAAATAAAAAATCTAATGATAATATTAAAATAAATTATTAGCTTATGTTTTAATGATAGATAAAGATTTGGTTGATAGGTATGATATGAATATTGGACACATAGAAAAATTATTATGTGAGAAGAAATATTATTAGAATAATGAGTTGATTTAATAATGATGGTGATAAATAAATTCTTGATGAGCTATGGTTGATATTTTGATACGAATTATGAGGAGATGAAATTTAGTGGATCTTGACAAGCTTTGATGAATGATTTGATATGATTTGGGATGAAATTTAGTGGATCTTGACAAGCTTTAATGGATGATTTATGTGATTTGGGATGAGTGGAAGTTAATGGAATTTTTTTATATAATTTGAGAAAAATCAAAATAGTTAAATTTAAATATTTAAGTTCACGTTGTGTTTTATATTACTGTTCATATGCATATTTCATATCATTGCTCATATACATATGCATTAAATAAACGAAAAGAACCGGGAAGGCAGTCGGTCTAATGAAAATAAAAGAACCGAGAAGGCAGTAGGTCTAATGAAAATGAAAGAACCGAGAAGGCAACCGGTCTAATGAAAATGAAATAACCGGGAAGGCAACCGATCTAAATGAGAATGAAAAAACCAGGAAAGCGGCTGGTCTAAAATAATAAAAACATGTCGATATGTGGGAAAACGTTTTTATAATAATAATTCATTAATTGCAACTGTTTTAAATATTGCTTGCATTATTGAAATGCTGAGGTGTGGTGAGTTATTGTGAATTTATTTATAAATGGATGAGTCTCACAGAGTGAATTTATGCACAAGATGCAGAGAGATTGTTTTGTTAAGTCGAATGCCTTGTTGTTTAAAGGATCGATGAGTCCTTTTAAGCCTGGGTTCTGCGAGGAACATGTAGAGAAATTATTTGGTATTCTACCAGTAACTGACAGGCAGATGGATGCCTTTGCTTTGTTTGAGTTAGAAGAAGAAGTTTTAGAATGAAGAGAGGATACTCTTCCTAAGGTAAGTACAAATGTTGATAGACCCCTAACCTGGAATGGGTTTAAGGAAGTTTTCTTTGATAAATATTTTCCTTAGACCTTTAGAGCCTAACAAGATAGAGGTTTTATTTATTTGAGGCAAATGGGTTGACTATGGCTCAGACTGATAGGAGATGTGTGGCTTTGTCGAGGTTTGTACCGGAAATGGTATTCCTTGAGGAGAAGAAGTGTAAGAGGTTTATAGATGAACTAAGTTTTAAGATTTGATCAAAACTATCTTACATAAGGCATATGAATTATGTAAGATTAATGGATATAACACTTCAGATTGAGAAGGATGTGATGAAAATCAGAAGTAGGAGGAATTGGCGGAAGAGGTCTAGATTTGAGGAACCTAGAGGTTGTACTAATATGAGTGTGTAGGGTGGGAGACCACCCAGATGAGGCATTCCTTGTCACAGGGAACTGTAGTACGAAGTCAAAGACAAGCAGGATTTGTTGCTTTTATAACTCAGATTAATATCGATGGGACCCTTAGATTTGGGAGACAACTTATGGGAACTGGGAGTCATGGCAGATGAAGTAAGTATGCCACCAAGGGGAAGTGGTAATCTATGGTAGGATTAAGAGACAGAAGTTTGTTATAGATATATTCAGATAAGATATTTATCCCGAAATTCTCAAAATTTGAAGTGCTTTGTGTATAAAGCAGATGGACATATCAATGATGGTTGATCTTGGAGCAACCCATTCTTCTGCATCCTGTATTCATATGAAATCTATTGAAGTATGTATTAGTCCTTTGATGCAAAATATTTTTATTGAAGTTCCCACTAGAGATAGAGTGATAATCATAAATGTTTACAAGGGTTGTGTGATTCATATCAGTGATAGAGAATCGGAAGATGATTTATTATCTGGGAATATGATATAATTTCATTTAATGTTGAGAATGAATTGGTTGTTGACGCATTACACTTGGGGTTGATTGTTCCAGAAAAAAGGTAGTGTTCAACATATGGACATGAAGAGTTTAACTTTCGGAGAGAACATAAAATACTCTCGAATTATCTTATTTTACTCTGACCACTAAGAGATGGTCGAAGAAGAATTGTGAGAAGTATTTGGTATACATAATGGATTCTAAAAAGGAAAGTAGGAAATTAGAATAAATCTTAGTGGTGAAAGATTATTCTAATGTTATTCTTGATGAGTTGGCTAGGTTGCCTCCAAGTAGGGAGATTAAATTCTCTATTGATGAGATACAACGATCATCACATATATTTAAATAACACATTACAAGAGTGACACCCATTGAGTTAAGAGAATTGAAAGTTTAAGAATTTTTAGGTAAACAATTTATTAGACCTAATGTATTTGGGGAGCCCCTGTGTTGTTCGTGAAGGAGGAAGATGGAATGATGAGATTGTGCATAGACTATAAATAGTTGAATAAGAACAAATACCTTTTTCCCAGGATAAATAGATTGTTTGAGCAGTTGCAAGGAGTGAGAGTGTTTTCTAAGATAAACCTAAGATCAGCTTATCACTAGTTAAAGATAGAGAAGGAAGAACATGTGAAACATTAGACAGTGTGTTGGAGATTCTGAGGAGAGAAAAACTAAATGCAAAATTCTCTAAGTGTGAGTGTTAGCTGAATGAAACAAATTTCTTGGAACATGTAATATCGAAAAATGGCATAACAGTTGATCCACAAAAGGTAGAGGCCATGTTAAGTTGTGAGAGATCAACTAATATGACTGAGATTTTAATCTTCTTGGGGTTAGCTAGTTATTATAGAAGATTCTTTCAAAAATTTTCTATTATTATAATACTGTTGAATAGACTGACCAGGAAAGAGGTGAGATTTTTCTGGTAAGGGAAGTGTGAGAAAAAATTTCCAATTACTAGAGGAGAAATTGACTGTAGCTCCAGTATTGGTGTTTCCTTCTAGTGAGGAAGAATTTGTGGTGTATAGTAATACGTCACATCAATGATTGAGATATGTGTAATATTGGAAAGTTATGGCCCATACTTCTAGGCAATTGAAGATTCATGATAGAAAGTTCCCTACTCATGACTTAGAGTTGGCTGCTATAGTATTTACTTTAAAGATTGGAGACATTATTTAAGATATTCATGGGGTATTAGAGTTCGACATACTTACCTACTCAGAGAGAGTTGAATTTGAGGCAAAGATGGTGGATGAAGTGATTAGTAACGATGATTGTACAATTCACTATCATCCAGAAAATGCGAAGGTGATAGTTGATACATTGAGTAGAAAGTTTATAAGAAGTTTAACTGCTATTAGGAGTCTTGATGTGAAATTGATGATAGATTTAAAAGAGATAAGAATAAAGTTGAATATCAGTGATAGAGGATCATGGTTAACAAATTTGGTTGTACAATTATCCATAGTGAACTGTTTTAGAGATGTAAGGTAGAGATAAAGAGATAAAAAAATTAAGCACTGAGTGCTTACTGAAAAGCAATATGAGTTCCAAATTTAAAGTGAGAGTATTTTGGTATTGGAACATAAGAGTTGTGTTCCCAATGCTGCGGAGTTGAGAAAAGAGATAATAAGAGAGGCACATGATGATGTAGATTCAGTGTAACCAAGCAATAATAAGATGTATGGAGGATGAAGACAGAATTTCTAGTGGTCAGGATTGAAGAAGGATGTAGCTGAGATTGTGAGGTTGTTTGAGCACCATTAAGCATATTATCAAATGGAGATGCTCGATTTACATCTTGGTTTTGGAGAGGCTTTCAGAAAGCCACGGGTACACATGTAATTTAATATAATTTTTCATGCTCAGACAAAAATGATTTTTAGAGAACTAGAATATATGTTAAAGACAAATGTGATGAGTTTCTCAGTAAGTTGGGATGCCTACATGCCATCGATTGAAGTTGCTTATAATAATCAGTATCAAATTAGGATTGGGATGACACCAATTGAGACATTTTATGGTCAGAGGTGTAAAATTCCTATATGTTGGGAAGAAATGAGAGAGAAATATATGTGGTCCATCAATGATTGAGTTAACAACTGAGATTATCAAATTGGTTAGAGAGAACCGTAAAGCAGCACAGAGTAGACCAAATAGCTATGCTGATATTAGGAGAAAACCTCTTGAATTTCAAGTAGGTGAATAGGTGTAATTTAAAACATCTCCATGAAAAGATATGTTGAGGATCAATCAAAAAAAAAAAAAGTTTAGTCCGAGGTAAGTGGGACCATATAAGGTTGTTAAGAAAGTTGGGCTAGTTGTGACTAGCCTAAATTTGCCTCCAGAATGTAAAACATTTATATAATATATTTCATGTTTCACTTTTAAGAAAGTGTTTACATGATGAATATTAAAATATTTCAAGCTAGACTATAAAAATTCAAAAATATTGGGCTTGTATACAAGTACCAGTGAGGATTTTAGACAAAAAAAAAAAAGAACAAATCTTGTATAATACAAAAATTTCATTAATTCGAGTTCTGTAGTGGAATAAGGATGTTGAGGAGATTACGTGAAAACGTGAAAGAATTATGAAGAAATATTATTCACAATTTGTTTCTGGAGTTAGGTAAGGAAATTTCGGGGACGAAATATTTCTAAGGTGGGTAGAATTGTAATACTCGTAATTGTAAAGTAAGGGTAAAGAAGTAATTTAATAAATATGACATGAAATTAAAATAATATATTTACGCAAAGGATTTAGTATTGAATAAAATAAATCTTTTGAAAAAGAAAATGGACGCGTAGGAGCGTAATTACAAAGAAAAAGAAAAAAAAATTCGTGAACAGTAAAGGGAAAAGAAAAAGAAAATGGAAAAGAAAAAAATTAATTATAATTTTTCTTAAAAAAAACATAATTCGTGCAACACTTAGAAGTCTAGGTGTTGCAAATTTGTTTACACTTGAGCTGCATGTTAAGCAGCTGTAGGTTAAGAACAGTGGCTCGTGCGGGAGTTGCTGCTTAAAATCCTTATAAATTGATGTTTTTTTTACCAAATCCTGTTTTGTTTCTTCCTTTGACAATTTAAATTACTCTATTTCTCTAAACACTTGGGAACCCAAAAAAGGTCGAAAGAGCAAAATTTCGAAGGGGTTTACTGCAGAATTTCATAGAGAATCACGAGAAGCTATCAGAAAAGCAGAAGGTAATAATGTAGTGTTTATTTTTGAATTTTTAACATTCACAAAATTTCCCCTAATTCAAAGTGAAAATTTTCAAAGGGTGTGGTTTATGAAAAATTGAAGAAATAATTAGAAATTCAATACAAATATTATGTCAGGTGTTGATAAGAGTCGTAAAGTGCATCTTAATAGTACTATTTGTTAGTATTTTAGGATTGATTTAGGGTTGAATTACACATTTATACCTTAAAAATTCTAAAGTGTCATTCTTGGATCATTGATCTATTTCGTTGCATTTTCTGATGTTTTGGGTTCAAAAGAGATGGAAAAGCGATCATTGCTTAAAGCACGATGATTCGATGCATACCGAAGTGAAGGCATGATTGCGGAAGGACAAAATGAAGAGAACCAAGGTTGTGCGTCGCGGCCTCCAGAACCATGTCTAAAAGGACCTCAAAGACCATCAGTGTGCGCTATGACCTGGACCAATCTAAGCCGCGGCCTGGACCAGCTGGGTCGTGGCCTCCAAAAACTCCAAGAAAGCCAGCTAAAAGCCAAGCTGTGGCCTGGACTAATGTGCGTCGCGACGCAAGCGCGATGCCCTGTTTCCTAATTAGGGTTTTAATGATAGTTTAGACCCAAAAATACCCTTGAACCTTTTTTATTATAAATAGATCACTTAGGGTTTGATGAAGAGAAGGTTGGGAGGCTAGAGAACTGAAGAGAGGGCTTGACATTCTTCTCCATTATAGTTGTTTGGATGTGATTGA
The DNA here is from genome assembly GCA_023935145.1 of Bretschneidera sinensis. Classification (NCBI taxonomy): domain Eukaryota; kingdom Viridiplantae; phylum Streptophyta; class Magnoliopsida; order Brassicales; family Akaniaceae; genus Bretschneidera; species Bretschneidera sinensis. The sequence continues at coordinate 94,442,295 of CM043703.1, forward strand.
TTCCGGTAGATTTATCTTTTAGGTTTGTCCATTACTGCGATATTGTCATTGAGATATATTGTCGTTTCTTGATAAATCTATAGGATAGGTCATGTGTGCTTGAATCGAAATCAAAGAGTACTTCATAGCAATTACATTAAGGTTTTCGTATGCTTTGATTAAATATTTGCCGATTGCTTATTTGGGATGTGAAACTAATAATCAAGATAAAAACAATTGAATCGATGTTGGAATAAGGAAACGAAACCAATGAGGATTCCCAAAACCTTGTTACTTCTCCATTATATTCTTCATTATATTTACACAATTCTCTCACTTTACTTTATAATCAAAACTCAGATTCTCTCACTTGATTTTTATCGTTCGTGTTAAGGTTTACACTTTCCCTTGTAGTTCACTTTTTCTCGTGGGATCGACACCTCAACTATACGCAATAACCGCGTATTAGTTTGAACGAAATTAGGTGTTGACGATCTGTAACTGGGGGAAATTTTTTAGAAGAACAGGAAAGGCAAAGAGGTGATCCACTGGTAGTTTTAAGTGCTACATTGTGAGTTGGATTTACTTTAAGTAATCTAAATAAAAATGAAAAAAAAATCTAATGATAATATTAAAATAAATTATTAGCTTATATTTTAATGATAGATAAAGATTTGGTTGATAGATATGATATGAATATTGGACACATAGAAAAATTATTATGTGAGAAGAAATATTATTAGAATAATGAGTTGATTTAATAATGATAGTAACAAATAAATTCTTGATGAGCTATGGTTGATGTTTTGATACGAATTATGAGGAGATGAAATTTAGTGGATCTTGACAAGCTTTGATGAATGATTTGATGTGATTTGGGATGAAATTTTGTAGATCTTGACAAGCTTTAATGGATGATTTGATGTGATTTGGGATGAGAGGAATTTGGTGGAATTTTTTATATAATTTGAGAAAAATCAGAATAGTTAAATTTAAACATTTGAGTTCACGTTGTGTTTTATACAACTGTTCATACGCATATTTCATATCATTACTCATATACATATCCAATAAATAAAAGAAAAGAACCAAGAAGGCAGTCGGTCTAATGAAAATGAAAGAACCGAGAAAGCAGTCAGTCTAATGAAAATGAAAGAACCGAGAAGGCAGCCAGTCTAATGAAAATGAAAGAACTGGGAAGGCAGCCGGTCTGATTGATATTAGTAATATAATTGATATTAGTAAAGGTATGAGAGAATCTGAAGTTGAAAGAGGTGAGCTAAGATAAGCTCTTGCACATGTTCTAGAGAAAATGAATGTAACAGATGATAGAGTGATAGCTTATAGCATAGATCTGATGAACAGGCTAGAGCACTGCCCGAGGTTGTTAATCCAGTAATGATAGACGTTTAAAAAGAGGGGAAAAGTGAGTTTATGCACAAGATGCAGAGAGATTGTTTTGTTAACTCGAATGCCTTATTGTTTAAAGGATCTATGAGTCCTTTTAAGCCTGAGTTCGGGGTGGAACATGTATAGAGATTATTTGGTATTCTACCAGTAACTGGCAGGCAGATGGTTGCCTTTGCTTTGTTTGAGTTAGAAGAAGAAGTTTTAGAATGAAGGAATGATACTCTTCCCAGGCTAAGTACAAATGTTGATAGACCCTTAACCTGGAATGGGTTTAAGGAAGTTTTCTTTGATAAATATTTTCCTTAGACCTTTAGAGCCCAACAAGATAGAGGTTTTATTTATTTGAGGCAAATGGGTTGACTATGGCTCAGACTGATAGGAGATGTGTGGCTTTGTCGAGGTTTGTACCGAAAATGGTATTCCTTGAGGAGAAGAAGTGTAAGAGGTTCATAGATGAACTAAGTTTTAAGATTTGATCAAAACTATCTTACATAAGGCATATGAATTATGTCAGATTAATGGATATAGCACTTCAGATTGAGAAGGATGTGATGGAAATCAGAGGTATAAGGAATTGGCGGAAGAGGTCTAGATTTGAGGAACCTAGAAGTGGTACCAATATGAGTGTGTAGAGTGGGAGACCACCCAGATGAGGCATTCCTTGTCACAGGAACTGTAGTAAGAAGTCAAAGACAAACAGGATCTGCTGCTTTTGTAACTCAGATTAATATCGATGGGACCCTTAGATTTGGGAGACAGGTTATGGGAACTGGGAGTCATAGCAGAGGAAGTAAGTATGCCACCAAGGGGAAGTGGTAATCTAAGGTAGGATTGGGAGACAGAAGTTTGTTATAGATATATTCAGATAAGATATTTATCCCAGAAATGTCAAAATTTGAAGTGCTTTGTGTATAGAGCAAATGGACATATCAATGATGGTTGATCTTTGAGCAACCCATTCTTCTGCATCCTGTATTCATATGAAATCTATTGAAGTATGTATTAGTCCTTTGATGCAAAATATTTTTATTGAAGTTCCCACTAGAGATAGAGTGATAATCATAAATGTTTACAAGGGTTGTGTGATTCATATCAGTGATAGAGAATCTGAAGATGATTTATTATCTGGGAATATGATATAATTTCATTTAATTTTGAGAATGAATTGGTTGTTGACGCATTACACTTAGGGTTGATTGTTCCAGAAAAAAAGGTAGTGTTTAACATATGGACATGAAGAGTTTAACTTTCGGAGAGAACATAAAATACTCTCGAATTATCTTATTTTACTCTGACCACTAAGAGATGGTCGAAGAATAATTGTGAGGAGTATTTGGCATACATAATGGATTCTAAAAAGGAAAATAGGAAATTAGAATAAATCTTAGTGGTGAAAGATTATTCTAATGTAATTCTTGATGAGTTGGCTAGGTTGCCTCCAAGTAGGGAGATTAAATTCTCTATTAATGTGATACTAGGATCATCACATATATTTAAATAACACCCTAATAGAGTGACATCCATTGAGTTAAGAGAATTGAAAGTTCAATAATTTTTAGGTAAACAATTTATTGGACCTAATGTAGTTGCAGAGCCACTGTGTTGTTCGTGAAGAATGAAGATGGAATGATGAGATTGTGTATAGACTACAAATAGTTGAATAAGAACAAATATATTTTTCCCATGTTAAATAGATTGTTTAAGCAGTTGCAAGGGGTGAAAGTTTTTTTTGAGATAAACCTAAGATCAAGTTATCACCAGTTAAGGATAGAGAAGGAAGAACATGTGAAACATTAGACTGTGTGTTGGAGATTCTGAGGAGAGAAAAACTAAATGCAAAATTCTCTAAGTGTGAGTGTTAGATGAATAAAACAACTTTCTTGGAATATGTAATATAGTAAAACAGTTGATCCACAAAAGGTAGAGGCCATGTTAAGTTGGAAGAGATCAACTAATATGACTGAGATTTTAATCTTCTTGGGGTTAGCTAGTTATTAAAGAAGATTCTTTCAAAAAAATATAATTATTGTAATACTGTTGAATAGACTGATCAGGAAAGAGGTGAGATTTGTATGGCAAGGGAAGTGTGAGAAAAATTTTCCAATTACTAGAGGAGAAATTGATTATAGCTCAGTATTGGTGTTTCCTTCTAGTGAGGAAGGATTTGTGGTGTATAGTAATGCGTCACATCAATGATTGGGATATGTGTAATATTGGAAAGCTATGGCCCATGCTTCTATGCAATTGAAGATTCGTGATAGAAAATTCCCAACTCATGACTTAGAGTTGGCTACTATAGTGTTTACTTTAAAGATTGGAGACATCATTTGTATGAAGCCACTTGTAAGATATTCATGGGTTATAAGAGTTCGACGTACTTACCTACCCAGAGTGAGTTGAATATGAGGCAAAGATGGTGGATGGAGTGATTAGTAATAATGATTGTACAATTCACTATCATCTAGAAAATGCGAAGGTGATAGTTGATACATTGAGTAGAAAGTTTATAAGAAGCTTAACTGCTATTGGGAGTCTTGATGTGAAATTGATGATATATTTAAAAGAGATAAGAATGAAGTTGAATATCAGTGATAGAGGATCTTGGTTAACAAATTTGGTTGTACAGTCATCCATAATGAACTGTTTTAGAGATGTAAGGTAGAGATAAAGAGATAAAAAAGATTAAGCACTGAGTGCTTAGTAGAAAGTAATATGAGTTCTAAATTTGAAGTGAGAGTATTATGGTATTGGAACATAGGAGTTGTGTTCCCAATGTTACGGAGTTGAGAAAAGAGATAATAAGAGAGGCACATGATGATGTAGATTCGATGTAACCAAGTAATAATAAGATGTAAAGAGGATGAAGACATAATTTCTGGTGGTCAATATTGAAGAAGGATGTAGTTGAGATTGTGAGGTTGTTTGGAGCACCATTAAGCATAGTCTTAAATAGAGATGCTAGATTTATATCTTGGTTTTGGAGAGGCTTTCAGAAAGCCATGGGTAGACACGTAATTTAATATAATTTTTCATACTCAGACAAAAAAGATTTTTAGAGAACTAGAAGATATGTTAAAGACAAATGTGATGAGTTTCTCAGTAAGTTAGGATGCTTACATGCCATCGATTGAAGTTGCTTATAATAATCAGTATCAAATTAGTATTGGGATGACACCGATTGAGACATTGTATGGTCAGAGGTGTAGAGCTCCTATATGTTGGGAAGAAATGGGAGAGAAATATATGTGGTCCATCAATGATTGAGTTAACAACTGAGATGATCAAATTGGTTAGAGAGAACCGTAAAGCAGCATAGAGTAGACCAAATAGCTATGCTGATATTAAGAGAAAACCTCTTGAATTTCAAGTAGGTGATTGGGTGTAATTTAAAACATCTCCATGAAAATGTATGTTGAGGATCAAAAAAAAAAAAAAGGAAAGTTGAGTCCGAGGTAAGTGGGACCATATGAGGTTGTTGAGAAAGTTGGGCTAGTTGTGAGTAGCCTGGATTTGCCTCCAGAATTTAAAACATTTATATAATGTATTTCATATTTCACTTTTAAGAAAGTGTTTACATGATGAATATTAAAATATTTCAAGCTAGACTATAGAAATTCAGAAATATTGGGCTTGTATACAAGTATCAGTGAGGATTTTAGACCCAAAAAAAAAAAGAAATAATCTTGTACAATACAAAATTTTCATTAATTTGAGTGTTGTGGTGTAATAAGGATGTTTTGGAGATTATGTTAAAACGTGAAAGAATTATGAAGAAATATTATTCACAATTTGTTTATGGAGTTAGGTAAGGAAATTTCGGGGACAAAATTTTTCTAAGGTGGGTAGAATTGTAATATATATAATCGTAAAGTAAGGGTAAAAAAGTAATTTAATAAATATAACATGAAATTAAATAATATATTTATGTTAAGGATTTAGTATTGAATAAAATAAATCTTTTGGAAAAAAAATGAACGCGTAGGAGCGTAGTTACAAAGAAAAAGAAAAAAAAATCATGAACGGTAAAGGAAAAAGAAAAAGAAAAAGGAAAAGAAAAAAAATTAATTATAATTTTTCTTAAAAAAAACATAATTCGTGCAACACGTGGAAGTCCAGGTGTTGCAAATTTTTTTACACTTGAGCTGCATGTTAGGCAGCTGTATGTTAAGAACAATGGCTCGTGCGGCAGTTGCCCCTTAAAATCCTTATAAATTGATTTTTATTTTACCAAATCCTGTTTGGTTTCTTCCTTTGACAATTTAAATTACTCTATTTCTCTAAACACTTGGGAACCCAAAGAAAGGTAGAAAGAGCAAAAATTTGAAGAGGTTTACTGCAAAATTTCATAATGAATCACGATAAGCTAACAGGAAAGCAGAAGGTGATAACGTAGTGTTTATTTTTGAATTTTTAGCATTCACAAAATTTCTCCAAATTCAAAGTGGGAATTTTCAAAGGGTTTGGTTTATGAAGAATTGAATAAATAATTAGAAATTCTATACAAATATTATGTCAGGTGTTGACGATCTGCAACCAGAGGAAATTTTTTAGAGGAACTGGAAAGGCAAGAAGGTGATCCACGGGTAGCTTTAAGTGCTACGTGGTGAGTTGGATTTACTTTAAGTAATCTAAATAAAAATGAAAAAAAAATCTAATGATAATATTAAAATAAATTATTAGCTTATGTTTTGGTGATAGATAAAGATTTGGTTGATAGATATGATATGAATATTGTACACGTAGAAAAATTATAATGTGAGAAGAAATATTATTAGAATAATGAGTTGATTTAATAATGATGGTGATACATAAATTCTTGATGAGCTATGGTTGATGTTTTGATACGAATTATGAAGAGATGAATTTTAGTGGATCTTGACAAGCTTTGATGAATGATTTGATGTGATTTGGGATGAAATCTAGTGGATCTTGACAAGCTTTTATTGATGATTTGATGTGATTTGGGATGAGAGGAATTTAGTGAAATTTTTTATATAATTTGAGAAAAATCATAATAGCTAAATTTAACTATTTGAGTTCACATTGTGTTTTATACTACTGTTCATATGCATATTTCATACCATTTCTCATATGCATATGCATTAAATAAAAGAAAATAACTAGGAAGACAGCCGGTCTAATGAAAATGAAAGAACCGAAAAGGCAGTCGGTTTAATGAAAACGAAAGAACCGAGAAAGTAGCCGGTCTAAATGAGAATGAAAGAATGGGGAAGGCGACTGGTCTAAGATAATAAAAACATGTTGACATGTGGGAAGACGTTCCCATAATAATAATTCTTGAATTGCATCTGTTTTAATTATTGCTTGCATTATTGAAATGCTGATGTGTGGTGTGTTATTGTGAATTTATTTATAAATGGATGAGTCTCACAGAGAGACAATTATGGTGATAAGAACTATCTAAATGGTAGATTTTATGATGTGAACCTCATTACGAGGAAATTTTGAGATAATTAATGGTTTTACGGTGAACCAATAAATAAAAAGAAGAGATTGATAGAAAATGAATTTTTTGACATCTATAGTGATAGTATAATGCTAGTATCAATTTGTGTGAGATATAAATGATTTAATATTGAAAGACCATTTATACAACTGAATACTTTTAGTAAATTTAATTCACTGAGCTTGTGAAGCTCACCCCTCATTGTACAACGATTTCAAGTAGCAGACATGACAAATAGTCTAGTGAGTTGAGAGTCAGAAGAAATCATTTTATGTAAGTCGTGTACGTGTCAACATCCTCAGACTAATGCAAAAAGAATATAAAAAAATTTATTTGTAAATATTCATGCATTTTACGTTGTATATTATGTTTAGTCGATATCAGATTGATGTATCTCCCCTGTTGAGGGTTGAGGATTGATGTAAAAGAATTTCTGTTAGTATTATTTTTATTGTTGCATATATGTGTCGTGTTGAGATTTTCAAAATGTGACAACACTGTCTTGTGGGTGGCCAACCGAGATGGGTCATTACAGGAGGGCTGCTGCCATTTTTGGTGTTTGCGGTTTTGGGGTATCTATTTTGTTGAGCGAAGATAATGAATGAGAAATTAGAAATTAGAAATTAGAAATTAGAAATTAGAATGGGATTTCAATTATGGAAAATATTCAAGAACACTCTTATAGTTTACCATAAACTACGAATGCACCCTTTTATTTTAAAAGTATACAAATGTACTCCTAAACCCAACCCTAGTTGGTTAGTTGTAGTAAAAAACCTGACAAAAAGATGCTTTGTGGGTAAAAAGACCCTAAAAAGTTGGTTAGTTGTATTTCTGAACAAGAAACACTTCAGTGATGTTTTAAGAGACTATACAGTAAAACAAGGGTTCTCAATATACAAAGAGAAAAATTGTACTAGAAGGGTGACAACTTATTGTGAGGGTGTGGGATGTAGTTGGAGGATTCATATAAGTTTAACACTTAACTCAAGGACATTTATGGTGAAGACCTTGAACAATAGTCACACTTGTGTCAGATCTGTAAACAAAAATAATGCAAATGCTACATGGCTTGCTAAAAAGTTAGAGCTTATCTTGAAGGTTGATCCAAACATGAGCTATGATCTCATGTATGAGTCATTGCACAATAAGTTTGGGATTGATCCTAAGTTCCACACATTATATAGAGCGAAGTGAAGTGTGAGAGAGGAAAATGATGGTACATATGTTACATCTTACAATAAGTTGGCCAAATATGATTTGCAACTGTTACATAGGAATCCAAGTAGTTTTGCTAAGATTGATTTTGAACCAAGGGAAGATATAACTCAGCCACATGTGTTCCAGAGATCTTTTTGTGTGTTTTAAATCTCTGATTGTTGGTTTTCAGTTAGGTTGTAGTCCCTTTTATAAGTCTAGATGGGGCATTTCTAAAAGGTTTTTTTGGTGGGGTATTGTTATCAGCAGTAAGTATTGATGGAAACAAAGGATTGTTCCCTTTGGCAGTGCGTATTGTGGAGGGCGAAACAAAGGAGGCATGGCGTTATTTCCTAGACTATTTAAGAGACACAAGAAAGGCCATTGACTTTTATGCCAGACAAACAGAAGGTGCACACTTATTCCTATCTCATTTTTTTTATTAGTTGCTTGTTCTATTTGTTAACTAATTGCTTTATTATTGTTTTTAAAAACCATTTGCAGGGATTAATTGATGTTTTCCAAAAATATTGCCAAAAGCCTTCCACAGGAACTGTGCAAGGCATTTGTATGCCAACTTTAAGATCAACTTTCCTAGGTTACGGTTACGGATTGATTTTTGGAATGCAGCAAGAGCTGGAAATATGAAGGACTAGAAAGAGGCAATGGATGCTCTAAAGAAACACAGTAAAGAAGGGTGGGATAGGTTTATAGAGAAATCCTACACACAATAGTCAATGTGTGGGTTTGATCACACCACCAAGACTAAGCAAGTGACAAACAACATGACCGAGTCCTTCAATTATTAGGTAGGTAAGATAAGAAATAATCGAGTCTATAGTTTGTTGGAGAGTATAAGGATAAGATGATGACTAAAATGCAAAAAAAAAAAAAAAAAAAAAAAGTATGTAGAGTACCTTGTAAGCATGTAATGGGGTAAATTGCTTATAGAAGGTACAATGTTGAAGATTATTGTCATGAATAATACACCAAGAAGATGTACCTGAAGTCCTATAATGATATAATTTATCCATTCTCATATAAAGACCTAGATGATAATACTGACATGCAACCTCCACCTCATAGAATTAGGTCTAGAATGCCTAAGAAGCATAGAGTAAGGGAGGCAGGCCCATCAACTAGAAGGGCAAGATCTACCACTATTACATGCAAGGAATATGGTAAGCATAGACATAACAAAAGGTCTTATAAGAAGCAAAGTGAGGATGGATGATCAAATGGTATAAGAAATGCCACAAAAAAGGTATGAAAAGTATTCAAATAAGAATATTTAAAATTGTATTGTTTATCTATATAAAACTGATTTGTTTTGTTTACTTTGTGTAGAGAAAAATAGTTGGCAATGCAACTTCTTCTAGTGGTCCTAGAGAAATAACTTCAAGTGATACTGGTGGAACTAGAGTTAATGCAACTACGATAGCTGGTGGTCTAGTTGGGCAGGAGGGGTCAACAAAGAAAAAAGGTAATGGTAAATATTGATAAACATTGGTAATATTCATTTTACTATATTTTTTAATTATATTTTCTTTGTGTTGGTGGTGTTTGTTTTTTCAAATCTAGTAAAGCCAAAAAAGACACAATTGGTGATGGATCTATGCAGCAATCTGGTGGTCCAAGAGTTGTGTCAATATCAACTCAACCACTACCAAGTCTGATACTACCAGTTGTACCACTGTAACGATCCATCCCGAGTTGGCCACCCCCGAGACGGTGTCGTCACGTTTTGAAATCTCAGCACGACACCTATATACAACAATATAAAAACGTACATCAACTGAATGTATATATATCTATACATCAATCCTCAACCCTTAACAGGAGAGTTACATTTTTAAAATTTCAACTGATATAATATATACAACATATGATGCATAAATATTTACAAATATATATTTTTTTCTTTCCATTAGTCTAAGGATGTGGACCACGTGGCTTACAGAAAATGATTCAGTTTGAATTTCAGCTCACAATTATATATGTCCTACCAGCTACCTGAAATCATTTAACAATGAGGAGTGAGCTTCACAAGCTTAGTGAATTAAATTTACTAGAAGTACTCGATTATATACTTCCAGTCACATCTTATAATTTAATCTTTTTCTAATTTACCAATATAAATCATCTATTTCTTCACAGATAATCATTCAATCTTTCAAATAATCTTCTCATATTCATTCATCTATTATCTCATATAAATCAATAATAACATCCTATTATAATTTCAACCATTTATCAACCCCTTCTTAAATTAATCATCAACATATCAATTTTTCTTCTCATATATTTAATCATCTTGAGATTATCAATTTAACATCATTATTTATCTCGTTATGAGGTTCACAACATATAATCAATTAAGCAAATCAATTTTTATCATATCATACTGTCACATTTCTTTCTCATCATATTTGTCTCTCTATGAGACTCATTTATCTATCAATCATATCACAATCAAGACTGATGCTTTAGCATCTCAATAAGTAATAATCAATAATTAAAACAAATGCAATGCATGAATTTAAATTATCTTTCTTTCTTTCTCATCAGATCATTTCGTATTATTATCTAGGAACGTCTTCCTACATGTCGACATGTTTCAGCTAGATCAGCTGTCTTCCCGGTTCTTTTATTTTCAGTTAAATCAGTTGCCTTTTCTGTTCTTTTATTTTTAGCTAGACCCACTGTTTTTCTGGTTCTTTTATTTTCAATTGGACCAGCTGCCTTCCCGGTTCTTTTATTTTCAGCTAAACTGACTGCCTTCCCGGTTCTTTTATTTTCAGCTAGACCGACTGTTGGACGAAAATATACCTAAATTAATATGTAAATAATCGTACTAGTTTTACTTGCAAGTGCACAAGGTCAACAATGTAGTATAGTGTGCGAAAGCAAGATCATCTCCACATGGATTGGTAAAGTTCTGTTTTAGAATTAGTTTCTTTAAAGTAAAAAGAAATAAATAATTGTTGTGTGTGATTTGATAATAATAAAGACACATGGCTTTGATATCCATCACTAGTTATACTTTCCCAATTGTATAATGTATCAGTGCACTAGCCTTATCATGTATACCTAATAGTCGCCAACCTAAGGGCATGGTATCTACTCCTCAAGCTATTGATTTTCCTAAGCAACGAGTTAGGCATGGTATCTACTCTAACTCTTTTCTTCCTTAAGGGATTCAGCATGGTATCTGCTTGAGTTGTTCCTTAAGAAAGCATAAGTACTATGGAAATCGATAACCACATGAGATCTAGGGCATGGTATCTACTCCCAGTTTTCCATGTTGATTAATCCAAGAATCTGGTGTGGATATCCTTTGTTACTAATGTTAGACCCAGGACTTGGTCATCCAAATTGATCTAACTAACCAATCCATACCACATGCATACGTTGGCCATACACATACATATGAGAAATTTAAATAAGCACAGGCATTAATCAAGTTAAGCAACATAATAAAGGCTATTGGCAAAGATTTATCAATGAATAAATATATGAGAAAGCATAACTAGGGCTTCAATCGAGCCCGATAAGAAAGTTAGTTACACATGCTATCTAAAATAAACATCATATATAAACTAAACATAAAGAGAAGAATAAACTCGAGAGAAGAGGCGCCAATTCTCTCCCAAAGCTTACAACTCCAAGTAAAAGATAAGAGAAGTGTTCTCTAAGTTTTGATGATTTATGTGTGCTTTACAGGTGTATTTATAGGGCTTGAGTAGTCCTAGTAGGTGCAGGAAACCCTAAACTTCCTAATCCATAAAAACTCTCTTATTTCCAAAATAGTGTTCTGCAGTTTACTGTTCATGCCCGTACATGTGAGCTCGATCGCACACGTCTTGCCCTCAATCGCAGTGTGCGCTCGATCCTTCTTATATGCGCATGATCGCAATGTGCGCTCGATCGCATTGCATGGTGCGATCGATCGCAGCTTGACTAGAGGCTGCTCCAGGATTTCCAGGCTTCTTCCTTTAAGTGCCAAAACTGCTTCTTTTATTCCAAGACCTATAAAACACATGTGAAATACACAAATGAAGTAAAATGAACTAAATTAACATAACTAAGGACCTAACAAATGTAAATAAGGGGGCTTAAATATGAATATTTAAGCACCTATCACACCCCCAAACTTACATATATCTAGTCCCTTAGCAATACAAAACTAAAAACTAAAATGAAAAAAAGTAAAGTCACAAAGATAAAACCAATAATCATAATGTCCACAAAAATTTTAGGCTGTCACACAAAATAATGATGCGCATTCATGAGCAAGCTTAACACATATAAACATATCTTTGCAATGAATAAGAGTTTTGAATGCAAATCACTTTCATGAGGCAGTTTAAGACATCACAAGTTTGACTTTGGTGTGTGGTGAACTAGCACATAAAAGATTAGATTTCCAAATAATTCTAATGTGTAGTGTTTCAATGACTCAAAATTCACCAAATTTCCTATTAGAATCAACAAAGATGGCATAAGTTTTCTTCTTTTCTTTTATTTGTGAGATTTTTGCCAAGTTAGTTCCTTTAAGCTTTCTATTTGACTCATGTAACGACACCCCTAAGGACTTACTAACTTGAGTCAAAAAGGCTACAAAACTAACTAGTCTCAATGCTCTTATCAGATTTTCCACCTTTTGACGTGACACTCACTGCTTACTGAGGCAAGAGGGCCAGTTACTTAGCCGAAAATTCTTTTTAATGATCTTTTGAGTTAACAAGTTTTCCACCTTTTGACATGACACTCACTGCTTACTGAGGCAAAAGGGCCAGTTACTCAGTGGAATGTTTGTTTTATTGATCATTATGAGCATTTCTTTCTTCTTCTTTTTTTTTGGGTACTAACAATTTGTTTCTATTTTCCTATGCCAAGATGTTAGTTTAATAGGCCATTTGGTTCACAGTCGAGCAAAAGAAATATACAAATCAAAATTACATGTCATACCCCACACAATTATGTGCTAATGTGCTTGTGATTATTTAGGTCAAACTTGTGAATCCTTAAATGCCTAAAAGGAGGTGATCTATGTTCAAAACTTAATTATTGGCCTATATTTTCAAGGTGTTAAGCTCACTTATGAAATAAAATCATATTCTTTGTTTAGATCACCAAAAATTTCTTTAGAACAAAATGAACATGCATTTATCTATGAGAATAGCAACATAACAAAACAACAACAAAAATAGGACATAGTGAGTGTGTGAATGTGTCCCCATACCCCCAAACTTAAATTGCACATTGTCCCCAATGTGTGAATAGCATGGAAGGAGCTGACCTGGGAGATGGAGAACTGATGGCTGGCATGGCTCGCAGCATGCCCCCAAACTTCAACTGGATGCACTCATGCTGTCCTTGAAAAAGAAAGAAAAACAAACATAAAATGGAAAACAAGTAATAAGAAACAGCTATAGAAAAATAAACTATGAAATACTAATAATAATAAAATAAAATAAACTAGTAAAAATGATATGTTTTGGGGTGCCTCCCATGAGCGCTAAGTTTAACGTCTTCAGCCAGATGTGGTATCCTCTCACTGCTGATCATCAGGTGGTGCAGTGGAAGAGGAACCGAGTGCCGGAGGTAGGCGATCAAGAATAACTTGCAGTATAGCCTCTTGTCGTGCAAACCGTGCCTCTAAACTATCCATGCACTGATGCACGAGTGTGGTAGCGACAGAGACCTCACCTCAGAAGGAGGACAGCTTAGCTAGAAAGTGTTGGGATTCTATGGGTCCCATGTCCGTATGGTCCTCCTCTCGTACTGGGCTGACTATAGGGGTCTCAGTCTCCATATGATCTTCCTCAACTCTCTCAGCTGCTGGAGCAAGTGCTGGGAGTCCTCGAGGCATGTGCGAGAGGCTATGTGTCCACTGAACCTTCCCAAAGAAGGGATGCTCTTGCACTGGTCCGTCGCTGGGGGGTCCCCTTAATCCCTTTCTTCTTGAGTATGTAGGAGAGTAGGAACGAGAAAGGGAGGCCCTATGTATTGGCCGTCGTGGTCTGCCGGCCATGGACATGATCCCAGAATTTGTGCAGCTGGCTCCATATAACCGCCGGAATAGAGTACCAGTGACCTCTGTGGAAGGCATATAGGGTCTGTAGAAACTGGTCTTTCCGCTGTGTCTTGTGCCCCAATGGACACACATTGCGCTGAAGGATCGTGTCGACAAGCCAAAGTTGTGGAGGCAACTTTGATCGGCTAGCTGCATTGTTGTGTCGGTCAGCATACTGTCTAGCACACATATCCGTAATAATCTCAGCCAGGGCAAAGGACTCCGGCTGCTCCTCAATATTTGTGTTCTCCAGAAGGGACTCGTCAGTGCAATGAAGAGCAGCAGCTATATCGGCACTAGTCACCTCAACGGGTGTACCCTGGACTGAATAAGTCAATACTCCTAGTCTGCTGCAGTCAAAGGATAGGCTCGCATAGAATTGGACTACGAGCTGGGAGTAAGTAGTCGAACACACCGGCTTGAAAAGCCACTTCAACCCTCGATGTTTAAATGCTTGGACGGCCTATTAAGTGGCGTCCATGTGCTTGAATACGTCATCGATGGTGAAGGCGGTCTCGAATAAGAGCTCTCGTTGCTCGATGCTGGGCCAGGATGACGAGGCACGGCTGCTGGATGCATCGGAGGTGGAAGCAGATAGCTTGGACATGCTGTAGTTTACTTCTGCCTAATTTGCGATCGATCTCAAATTGATACGCTCGATCACACACTGACTATGCACTCGATCGCAACAGCCGTGCACTCGATCGCAAATGGTCAGGCATTTCCTCGAATAGGTGGTGTGCAACAGAAGACCAAGCTATGGTCTTGAAGATTGGAATTCATTCCTAACCTCCTGCAAGCAAAACAATGCTCCAATCATGCACAAGATACATATATAGAATGAATTTTGTAAATAAAACATTAAAATTTGTGTGTGTGTGCAGAAGGAGTACCTTGTGGATTGATGGAATGTGTAACGGGGGAGGGGGGTATGTGGTGTTGCAGTGATGGTTGGTGATGGTGGATGACGGTGGTGATGGGAAGTGGTGCTGGTGGTGATAGTGGAGAATGTGGGAGTGGTGGATTGTAGTGGGGGAGTGCGAGTGAGAACTACTGAGTGTGAGGGGGCGAGTGAACAGTGAGAGAGAGTGAGTACGTGTGAGTGAAAATTTTCAGATTTATATCTACACCTTCTGCCACGAGTGCGCTTGATCACACGCGGGGTGCGCTCAATCGCACTTGTGCGCTCGAGCACATTGACTGGCATGCTCGATCGTACTCTTGCGCTCGATCGCATGGAATGTTGCGATTGATCGCTAGTAGTGTGCATGGGCAAAAATGAAAACTTACCTCAGCTGAAAATGATAATTTTGGAGCAATACAACCTTACCATGTGTTAGTGGCCTCAATACCACTAACCTCCGTAGAGATGCTTGAGTTGTATGGGTAATTGAAATGAACTCACTCATGCACTCTCGTGCTTTAGTGCTAGTTGATTGGAAGGGGACACTTAGAGCCCACATCAGGTGGTTCAAGTGCCTGTGTTTCAGTTGTATACTGTACTGATTCAAGTGCCAAGTCTTCATCTCTTGGAGGAAAGTTAATGTCGAGGTAAGGTTTGGCTCTGTGTCCATTTATTGTAAAGGGCTGATTTTCGTTGGGGCCACAAAATTCTAATGCACCATGAGGGAAGACCTTGGTGACCATGTACGGACCGTACTATCTGGATTTGAGCTTGCCTGGGAACAGTCTTAATCGTGAGTCATATAGCAACACCTTTTGTCCTACATGGAACTCCTTCCGTGCTAGTTGTTTGTCATGATAGGCTTTTGTCCATTCCTTATACAACTTGGCATTCTCATAGGCGTCATATCTCAATTCTTCAAGTTCATTTAGATGCAGCTTCCTTTTCTCACCCGCTTGCTTCATGTCGAAGTTGAACTGCTTTATAGCCCAATATACTCGATGTTCTAGTTCTACCGAGAGATGACACGCTTTTCCAAAGACTAGGCGATAAGGAAACATGTCAATTGGAGTCTTATAAGCTGTCCGATATGCCCATAGAGCATCATTTAAGCGTAGAGACTAATCCTTCCGATTAGGCTTCACTATCCTTTCTAAGATTCTCTTGATCTCTTGGCTTATCTCTACTTGGCCACTGGTTTGAGGATGATATAGAGTGCCAACTCTATGAGTGATCCCATATTTCTAGAGTAGTTCGGCAAACGAGCGATGATGAAAGTGGCTACCCCCATCACTGATGATTGCTCTTGGAGTCCCAAACCGCGTAAAGATGTTAGTCTATAGAAACTTTACATTTGGACACATAATCCACACCCACAAGTATATATAAATAACCAAAGGAGTTAGGAAAGGGTCCCATGAAATCAATGCCCCATACATCAAAAAGTTCTACTACATGAATATTTTGTAAGGGCATCTGATTTCGAGAAGAGATGTTACCTGTCCGCTGGCATCTATCACATGAGCTGCAAAAGGAGAAAGCATCTTTAAATAGATTAGGCCAATAAAAACCAGATTGTAGTACCTTAAGAGTTGTCTGTTTTGCTCCAAAATGTCCTCCATAGGTAAACTGGTGGTAGTGTTGCAATAAGCTCGAGTGCTCCTCTTCTGGGATACATCGTCTGATGATTTGATCGGGGCAGACCTTGAAGAGGTAAGGATCATCCCAATGGTAGTGTCTTGGTAGAGATTTTAACCGTTTCTTTTCTTAAGTGGTCATGCCTAGGGGAAAAACTTTAACAGTTAGATAATTTACTATATCAACATACCATGGAAGTTTTACCTCTAGTGCGAATAGTTGTTCATCATGGAAGTTCTCATTCAAAGGCAACTCTTTATCATCATTCTCATAGGGAAGCCTTGATAAATGATCTGCAATTACATTCTCACTGCCTTTCTTATCTTTGATTTCTAAATCGAATTCTTATAGTAGGAGTACCCATCTGATTAGTCTAGGCTTCGCATCTTTCTTAGAAAACAAATATCTCAAAGCAGCATGGTCAGTGAATGTTATAACTTTAGAACCAATAAGATATGATCTAAACTTCTCTAAAGCAAAAATAACAGCTAACAATTCTTTTTCAGTAGTAGAATAGTTAAGCTGAGCATCATTTAAAGTTCTAGAAGCATAGTAAATAGCATGAGGTACCTTATTGATTCTTTGACCTAAGATAGCTCCCAAGGTGAAGTCACTGGCATCACACATTAATTCGAAAGGGAGATTCCAATCCATTGCCATCATTATTGGGGCAGAGGTGAGAACATTCTTCAAGGTGTTGAAAGCTTGCATACAATCATCATTCCATTCAAACTTGGTATCTTTAGCCAATAACGCACAAAGAGGTCTCGAGATTTTGGAGAAGTCCTTGATGAATCTTCTATATAAACTGGCATGTCCAAGGAAGCTTCTAATTCCCTTGACTGTGAGAGGGCGAGGTAACTTTGAAATTATGTCTATCTTAGCCTTGTCTACCTCGATACCTCGGTTTGAGATGGAGTGACCCAACACAATACCTTGTTGAACCATGAAGTGACATTTCTCCCAATTCAGCACTAAATTACTCTCTTCACATCTCTTTAGGACATTTTCTAAATGATTCAGGCACTCATCGAAATTAGAACCAAATACACTAAAATCATCCATGAATACCTCAATGTATTTCTCTACCATATCGAAAAAAATACTCATCATACATATTTGGAAAGTGGCTGGTGCATTGCATAAGCCGAATGGCATTCTTCTATAAGCAAATATACCAAAAGGACGTGTGAAAATAGTCTTTTCTTGATCCTCAGGTCTTATGGCAATTTGATTGTATCCACTATACCCATCCAAGAAGCAGTAATAACTGTGACCGGCTAACCTCTCTAGCATTTGATCAATGAATGGTAGGGGGAAATGATCTTTTCTAGTTACTTTGTTCAATTTTCGGTAATCAATGCATACTCTCCAACCCGTTGTTTTTCTCGTAGGTATGAGCTCCTCATTTTCATTTTTTACAATGGTAATCCCACTCTTTTTAGGAACAACTTGGACCGGGCTCACCCATTTGCTATCCGATATAGGGTAGATGATGCCAACATCTAGTAGTTTCAATACCTCGGCCTTTACTACCTCCTTCATGTGTGGGTTAAGTCTTCTTTGAGCATCTCAAGTGGGCCTTGCTTCTTCTTCAAGGTAAATACCATGCATGCATTTTGCTGGACTTATCCCCTTAATGTCAGCAATGGTCCACCCAATGGCAAATCTATGCTCCCTAAGAACTCTTAACAACTTCTCTTCTTCTTCACTACTCAAGTTAACAGCTACAATCACAGGTAAAGTCTTCTTTTCTTCCAAATAGGCATATGTTAAATGCTCGGGTAGCTGCTTTAGTTCCAATGTTGGTGCCTGGACAATAGAAGGCAGAATAGTAGCATTAGTAGGTATGAGAGCTTCAAATGGAGGAGTATACTTACTAAAGTGTTTTGGAGAGGTCTTAAGGAGTTGCACAGCTGTGATGATGTCATTAGTAACATCTTCAGGTTCATGCTCAATCTCCACCTTCATGATGCTATGGGTGATGGTAGTCTCCAATGGATCAATGTGTTGGACCTAAAAAGCTTGCTCAACAAAGTTTTGCATCATAAAAACATTAAAGCATTCCAAGTTATCTTGAGGAAGTTTCATTGCATCAAATATTTTAAACTCTATTTTCTCACCATTGATTTTCATACTCACTATACCCTTTTTCACACAAATCTTAGTGTTGGCAGTTCTCATGAAATGTCTCCCTAATATGATGGGCAATGGCAATGGCATAGGGCATTCTTCCATGTCTAATACAATGAAATCAGCAGGTAAGATGAATTCACCAACCTTTACTAGGACGTCCTCGAGAATACCCCTAGGTCTTTTAATACTCCTATCTGCTAATTGTAAGGTAATAGAAGTCGGTTGTAGCTCTCGCAAACCTAGGGTTTCGAATACCATGTAAGGTAGTAAGTTTACCCCTACTCCTAGGTCTAGTAAGGCTTTTTCAAATAGCTAATCACCTATTCTACAGGGAATAGTAAAACTACTCGGATCTTTCAATTTTGGTGGGAGCTTTCTTAGTAGTACAGCACTTACTTCTTCAGTTAATGCTACAGTCTCATGTTCTTGAAATTTTCTTTTATGAGTGCAACAATCTTTTAGGAACTTAGCATAGGCAGGTATTTGGTGAATTGTATCTAGTAATGGAATATTAATTTCAACTTTCCGCAAGGTTTCAAAAATATCAAGTAGTTTATTGTCTTTCTTTTGTTTTACTAACCTTTGCGGGAAGGGTGGTGCATTCACCTTCTCTGTCTCACTTACCCTTGATGTTGATGGTGTCTCTTTGGATGCTGCTGCAGACTCATCGGACATTATCACTTTGCTATTTCTCAAGGTTGTGACAGCCTTTAGTTGTTGATGCCCCCCAAGGTTGGGTAATGTTTGAGCTGGGAGTTCTCCTTGCTTTCTGCTATTGAGCTCTTTAGCTAGTTGTCCCATTTGTACCTCTAGTCTTTGAATTGTTTGCTCATGTGTAGCAGTGGTTTGTGTTTGCTGAGTCATGAATTGTTCTTGTGACGTCATAAATTGCTGCTGCTGAGTGGCCAATTGTCTCTTTAGACTTTTGAGGTCGTTCTTCTTTGGTTCGGAAACAGTTTGGGCTGCTGGTTGGAAGTTTCTGTGCTGTCCTTGACTGTTTTGATTGTTACTCCACGAGAAATTTGGGTGGTTTCGTCATCCAGGGTTGTAAGTGTTGGCATATGGGTTGTTTTTCGGTGGATAGTTGTTAAGCCCCACGTAATTGGCTTGTTCCGGATCTGCAGATGAGTACAACGGACAAGTGTCAGTATTATGATCGTATTGGGAACATATTGCACATACCTAGAGTGGGGTAGATGGTAGGCTGGATGAGGCATTTTGGGCAGTCATGGCTTTTACCAACAAGTCTAGTTTCCTTTCCATCGCTGCCATTTGAGGGGAAGATCCTCCGTTTACATTTACCTCATGCATACCCTTACCCTTGGACACATGTCTACCTCGAGAGGAGAACTGCTGAGTGTGTTCGCTGAGGGTTTCGAAGAGCTCCATCGCTTCTTCGCTGCTTTTCTCCATCAACACTCCTCCACAACCTGAATCAATAATACTTTTGTTAGTGTCATTCAAACCTTCATAAAAGGCTTGTATCAGTTCATCTTGAGGCAGGTTATGGTGTGGACATTTGAGTAGCAATTCGTTGAAGTGTCCCCATGCTTCGAAGAAGAGGTCTCCAACTTTTTGTTGGAAGGATTGGATCTCCTTCCTCATTTGCCTCGCCTTTTGGGCTGGGAAAAACTTCCTCAGGAACTTGCTTGCCAACTCCTCCCAAGTGTGGATGGAAACTGCAGGCAAAGAATTATACCATAGTTTAGCAGTATCTTTCAAGGAAAAAGGGAACAGAATTAACCTTATTCCTTCTTGGTCTAGGCCTTGTATGTGCTGGAACTTGCAAAGATCAAAAAATTCTCGAAGGTGCAAGTGTAGATCTTCATTAGGAGTACCCCTAAAGTGAGTCAAAGCATTCAAGATTTGCGGAGATATGTAATAGTTTCCTGCCGCTTCAAGTTGATATGCAATGCATGATGGTTGATCAATGTTTCGTGGGATGAATGAGTGTTTCATCGGTACTCGTGCAGGTGGTTGCTGGTTTTCGAGCTGTCCCGCCATTGGTGTTTCGTTCTCAAATCCTTCTTCGTTCTTCTCGAAGTTGTCCCGAAGCCTTTTTCGGATGGTTCGCTCAAGTTTAGGATCGAGGGGAAATACTGTTGGATGTCGAGATCGCACAGAAGGCTGCGATCGATCGTAAGTATCACAGGAAGTGTGATTTAGGGTTTTGATGTACCTAAAACAAAAAAAAATTGATTAGGGTTTGATGAAAAGTAAAAATAAAGATGATAAACAGAAAATAAAATAATAACGATGATTAAACTAAACAAAAATAATCCTAAAATGAAATTTAGCGCAATCCCCGGCAACGTCACCAAAAACTTGTTGGACGAAAACATACCTAAATTAATAAGTAAATAATCGTATTAGTTTTACTTGTAAGTGCACAAGGTCAACAATGTAGTATAGTGTGCGAAAGAAAGATCATCTCCACATGGATTGGTAAAGTTCGGTTTTAGAATTAGTTTCTTTAAAGTAAAAAGAAATAAATAACTGTTGTGTGTGATTTGATAATAATAAAGACACAAGGCTTTGATATCCACCACTAGTTATACTTTCCCAATTGTATAATGTATCAGTGCACTAGCCTTATCATGTATACCTAATGGTCGCCAACCTAAGAGCATGGTATCTACTCCTTAAGCTATTGATTTCCCTAAGCAACGAGTTAGGCATGGTATCTACTCTAACTCTTTTCTTCCTTAAGGGATTCAGCATGGTATCTGCTTGAGTTGTTCCTTAAGAAAGCATAAGTACTATAGAAATCGACAACCACATGAGACCTAGGGCATGGTATCTACTCCTGGTTTCCCATGTTGATTAATCCAAGAATCCGGTGTGGATATCCTTTGTTACTAATGTTAGACCCAAGACTCGGTCATCCAAATTGATCTAACTAACCAATCCGTACCACATGCATACGTTGGCCATGCACATACATATGAGGAATTTAAATAAGCACAAGCATTAATCAAGTTAAGCAACATAATAAAGGCTATTGGCAAAGATTTATCAATGAATAAATATATGAGAAAGCATAACTAGGGCTTCAATCGAGCCCTATAAGAAAGTTAGTTACACATGCTGTCTAAAATAAACATCATATATAAACTAAAAATAAAGAGAAGAATAAACCCGAGAGAAAAGGTGTCAATTCTCTCCCAAAGCTTACAACTCCAAGTAAAAGATAAGAGAAGTATTCTCTAAGTTGTGATGATTTGTGTGTGCTTTACAGATGTATTTATAGGGCTTGAGTAGTCCTAGTAGGTGCAGGAAACCCTAAACTTCCTAAACTGTAAAAACTCTCTTATTTCTAAAATAGTGTTCTGCAGTTTATTGTTCATGCCCGTACATGTGCGCTCGATCGCACACGTCTTGCGCTCGATTGCAGTGTGCGCTCGATCCTTCTTGTATGCGCACGATCGCAATGTGTGCTCGATCGCATTGCATGGTGCGATCGATCGCAGCTTGACCAGAGGCTGCTCCAGGATTTCCAGGCTTCTTCCTTTAAGTGGCAAAACTGCTTCCTTTAAGTGTCAAAACTTCTTCTTACTTTAAGAACACGAGTATTACAACCACCTAGTGCACCACTAGTGGCACCATCAAAGGCAACTCTAAAGGCACCAATAGTGACAGTTCTAAGGGCACTACCAGTCGATACATTATCTCAACCACCACCAAGATTTAGGCATCATATTGGTTGTGCAAGTTTCGATGGGCCTCTTTCTTCTCAACCAGTGAGTGGAAGTACATATCCTGAGACTAAAGTCAGTGGGTAAGGGAGGGTTGAATTCTCCCATAAAGAAAACTGGTTCAAGTTCTCATTCCACGAAAAAGTGATGGATTTTTGTGATACTTGGGTTTTATACAGGTTGTGAGTTTTTTGGTTAAGGTCTAAAAGTTTATAGTTCAAAAAATTGATGGATTTTTATTGTACTTGGGTTTTGTGCATGCAATAGTTATATGATGTAATAGGATTTTGGTATTGTTTTGGCCAATTAATTGGATTGTGAATGTAGGCCTTATATGATGTGTTGTAATAGATTTATGGGAAAAACATTTACCCGAATTGTGAATGCAAGCCTTATATGATTAAGTAAACACCTTATGTTAGTTTAAAATGGATATATTTGTATGTGAATGGATTCTGTTTATATGATCATGTAAACAGGTTCTATGTGATTGTACTGGCCATTGGAAAAAAATGTCTATGTGAATGTGAGTGAATGGATTATGTGTGCTTGTGAATTAGTTATGTTGTGTTTGTGTGAATTGATTCAGAATTGAGTTTATAGCATCATTTACATAGGGCATTATAATATTTTTAGCAGCAATTATAAAGGGCATCAAAGTTAGGAATTTAGATTTACAAAACCAATTTAGATTAGCTATAAAGGTTGGAGCAATAACCAAATGCAACCTAACTTAACTTAGCAAATAAAAGTCTTACCAACACAACAAAGAGCATAACATGATGGTTACATTCAATTGACACTTGATAAGCTCAAGATTGGTCTTAAACTCATGCCCAAAAGCCTTCAATTGTTTGATTTTAGTATTCAAACTTGCAAGTTCTTCTTTCACCCCATCCAATATCTTTGTCTCTTCAAGATTTTGGGATGTATTTCCAGTGATGGAGACATCATTTATTGGCAAGCACCAAGACCATAAGCCACATTTCCTTCCACCGCACTAGTAGTAGAGCTTATTCTGGTTCTTTTCAGACTCTTAAATCTTCACTGCTGCACGCTTACGACAATTGCATATCTTGTTCTCGAAATTCATTACACCACAAGCACTATCATTCACACTTGAAACAGACATTGTAACCTGTAAAAACACAAACTGAGTCACATATTTTAACAGACAAACCCATAATTCTTTGATAAAAAAACCACACAATTTTAAACCCATATTATATAGAGTATTCAACAACAAAAAATTCCATCATGTAAACCCAATGATTGTGAATGTGTAAAGACAAACCCCAACAAATTGATTTTGAAATTGACAAACCCAAATAAATTAAAACCGAAAATTATGTAGCCAATTCTTCAACAATTATGTAGCAATACCATTAGGAAATTTACCAAAAATACCCCTTAGACAAAACCCAAAATGTGGCATTTGTTATTCCTTAGTGCGAACCCTCATAGTGATCAAGAAATTTTGATAGTGTTCACGAAATTTTGACAACGTTCAAGAAATTGCACTAAAAAATATACCTTCATGGGTTGTGCATCACTATATCGCAACGATCTTCTCCTTAATTTTATATGCCAAAATTTGGCCTCCTTTGCTGTTTGTGGATTAAGATGGTGAACAGAGAGAGAGAGAGAGAGACTAGAGAGATGAAGAATATGAAGGTGAGAGATAGAGAGAGAAAAATATCATTGAAAACAATTTATAAAGAAGAAAGGTCATTTCATCCGTGCAGTGTCAAACCCTGACAAAGTGACCGTTAGAATGGTTTTTTTTTTTTTTAATACTACAGCTTACTAACCAAGGTTGGGTTTAGGGGTATGTTCGTATGTGGTAAAAGGTTTTTTTTTTTGTTTTTTTTTATGTAAAGCAATTATGATGTGTTTTTATGAAAAAAAAAAAGAAAAGAAGATTATAAATACTTTTAAAAAAACCTATCACAAGGTGTTGAGCCAGTAAAAAAAATAAAACTACAACATTCGAACGGGACCTGCCCAACAGCCAGCAAATTCTGTTTCTTTTTCAACATTTTGCCTTAATGGGATACAAATTGACGGGCACAAAATCCATCTCTACGGCAACACAAAGAAGAAAGTATACCGTTTATCACCTTTTTCACTTAAAAGTAAAGAAGGGATACAAACTTTAGAATCCAAAGTTGAGGATGGAATCGAATAGCAAATGCACTTACGGTTAAGACAGGTCTTGCATCTCCTACCTAATGCAATTGACCGACCTGGCATCTCTTTCTTCCAGTAATGCCTTTGCTTCAAGACGCTTATTTTACGGAAGAAATAGATATGATAAAATCCAAGTCTAATAGTCTCTACCACTCCACAAACTTGATTAGAAATCTGAAAGTGGATATACTTAATTTCAACTCTCTCCTTTTTTTTCTCTTCCTATATCTTGTGCCAATTTTTCATTCATATGGAGTAAGAAAATGACAAATAAGCTCTTATACATATGCTTATTTCATCTTTCAATTTTTAATTCGTATATCTTGCAGAATCTGATTTTGTCAAACTAAATCATTTATGTCAAATTCAGCCTTGACTTTTATTCATTTGAATAAATCAAGTTTTAATGTGAAAAAATAAACGGTTGAAAAAAGAACACAATCGGAAAAACTCAATTGGATTAAATCATATGTTACTTGATCAAATAAACACAAATTTAAAAGTAAAAAAACTTGTAAAATCTCAAAGGTCAACTTATGTTTGATGGAGCTCCTGATAATCTGTCGCTAAGGAGAGAAACACTTGATTGTAGAACGCATGTCCTGTTTTTAACACATGTTCAAGCTTAGCATTTAACGTCTTTTTTAGATGATTCAGACAAAAAGTGACCATTCAAAAACATCGGTATCCTCATTTCATAAAACGAGGAGAGAACTGACCACCCAATTATTTAACATTGTGAGCTTCCTCTCCTGAGCCGACTATAATGCCACTGTTAATGGGACCACTGCTTATGTAAGAATACAGAAAAAAAAAGTCTTCAACAATCATTGCATTCAGATAATTGGGGAATGCCCACCTACAATAAAGATTAGTCTAATCCTAATCTACACCTAATCAGGACACCGAGAGTTTTTACACGATTCTCCATACATCTTTGGCCCCTAGAATTACCAATCCTCCACATTCATATATTACAGAATCAACCTGATTACAACAACAAATTTTCAGGCAGGTGAGTTCACATAATGCCCTGTTTTTCGTCTATGGCGGCTAAAATCTGATACAAACCTGAATGAAAGACCACAGCCCTCAACCTTGCACTTGTACGGCCGCTCTCCAGTGTGCACACGTATATGCTCGGTCCTAGCCCAAGCCCACTTGAACGTCATGGAGCAACCCTTCCATGGGCACTTGAGGGGTCTATCATCGTCATGAACACGCTGGTGAAGTATGGCATATCTGTGGGTGCGGAACTTCTTCCCACACCCTTCATGTGGGCAAATGTTCCGCTTGTGCAACCGCAGCTCTTCCTTTGTCTCAAAGCGCATACGGCATCCTTCTAAGTCACACCTGTGACAACTCTTCATGTTTTCTTGCTTATTTTGACGAGGACCTGAAGCATTTGAAGGTTTCCTCACCTTTTCTGTGGCCAGCTTCTCCTCAATTGTTTTGCTGACGTCAAACCCACTTCTACTTACTGCATCTTTCCTGACCCTTGGCCTCAACCCTTCACATGGACTCTTTACAAAACTGTTGCTTTCTAAGTTGTTTCCTGTTTTCCAGTCTGCTTCTCTTTTTCGTTTTCTTTCCTTTCCACTGTTTGACCTGAGCTCTACCATGGTGAACTTGATATTCTCCGTGTTTCCATTGTCTCCTAACAAACAAATTTCGTTGCCGTTGCAGAAATTTTCTGCACTACAGGCCTGTCTTAGAGTTTTAGAACATCTTTGAATTGGGGCAGGAGTAGGCTGATCTATAGGTGTAGTAGAGGAAGAAATGGGTACCTCATTATTGCTTGCACTTGAAATCTGGTTATTTTCCTGCGTTATATTATCTCCAGTCACATAACCACTCAACTTTTCATTGGCAAGGATGGTCCTTGGAACTTCAGAACATGCTCCTACAGATGCAGGAACTTGCTGATTTTCTGCCATTTGTACAGAGGAGCTGGACACAAGTGCATCCACCTTAGTTCCATTTGTAGTCTGAATATCTTGCTGGACTTTAGCAACTAAAGTCGCATCAGCACACAAGTCTTCTTCAGCACAGGTCCCTCTGGGAACTTCAGAGCATTCCTCCACCAAGAGAATAGGCTGATTTACATCCATTTGTGTAATGGAACTTGAGACAAGCTCCTCCTTACTTCTGTTAGTAGTCTGGATTTCCTGCTGCAGCACTTCATTTTCCGAAGTCACCTCATAGCACCAGTTTTTTGCAGAGGAGAGCTCCCTTGGAACTTCAAAATTTTCTTCCAGTGAGATAGAAGTAGCCTGATTTACAAGTCCATCAGAATTCGTACTCAGTCCCTCATTACTTCCATAAGACATCCTGGTCTCTTGCTGCACTTTATCTTCAAAAGATACACAATTGCAGTTGTCTTCTGCAGCACAGATCTCTCTTGGACCTTCACAACTCTCTTCTGCTGAGGCAGGTGTAGGCTTATTTATCAGTGCATCACTGCTTAAATCGAGCTCCTCATCATTACTTGGGCAGGCAACCAGCATTTCTTGCTGGACCTCATTAATGAATGTCACGCAATCACAAACCTCACTTTTCATGCAAGATTTCTCGAATATCTTGCCCTCAATCTCTGCATCAGAACTTCCCAGAGGCATAGGAGCACTGTGTAAACTTACTGAATTAACAGGATCAGAAACCTGGTTCATCAACATATCCCAATCAGCTAGTTCCTTATTCTGTTCTTCAGAAACCAGATCACAAGCCTCATATGTTATATGTTCTTCTCTTTGCATTTCCTTAATCTCGTGGTTCACCTCAGAACCATCGCCGGTTGCTAAATTACAAGGTTTCCCCTCCATGTTCAATACCTCCAAAGTTAGATTCTCAGTCTGTCCGAGACTTCCAACCACATTAGCAGCAGTAGCAAGTGAGTCTGCAATTCGTGAAAGAGAATAATTTAAGCGCATGCCTCTGGTTGCTTCAACCACCAGGTTTTCATTCTGCATTTCAGACATTCCTACAGGAGAGAAACCCAGTCTGGCAGAATTGCCTCTGGAATTCACATCATTAGAAAGGTTACTTTCAGATGTTTTTTTACTAAGAGTAAAATCTCCACATATAGTAGCTGAAACTTCTTCCAGAATGAGCTTTCTAGAGTATCCCTGAACCCTATTGGCTTCTGAAGAACAACCTGTTTTCAACTTATTCCTTCTTGAATATTGGATAACTTTTTCTTCTTTTCTAACAATCATGCCATCTAACTTTCCCCTCCATTGTTCATCTGTTTTAACTTCCATGTTTTCACATGGTTTACAGTGGGATGGATGAATCAACTTAACTTTTGAGCGGGATCTTCTGGTCCGCCATTTCATGTTTAAGAAAGTGGACTTGGGACTTTTGTCAGAGAACAATCCACCTAATGCCAGTGCCTGCTGAACTTGCTTAGATGGGGAGTTCTTCCTGACCTTGACACAATATCGCAAGTTGATGCCCAGGTTTGAGGTCCAGTCTTCTCCGCATTCATCATGTTCATCATCAATTGCAAGATCAATCAAGTTTAGATCTTCTTGAGATGCATTCTCTAATGGAACATCATTATAGTTGAAAGTACCACTAATTTCCTCTGCAATTGCTGTAGCATTCGCCTTTATTTTCTGATAATCTTCAGGAATCAGAAAAGAAAAGAGAGGGAAAACAAAGGCATCAGTTCACAACCAGTAGAACATATCCCAAAATGAGAAAGAAAAAAAAAAAAAAAAGGGGGAGGGGGGACGGGAAGATGAGTGTGGTGTGTTTTTTGGGTGATAGCGGGGTTTATTCCAAGTAGGCTAGATAATGCAGGACTGCAATCACAATTGGTTGAACAACAGAATGATGTGTTTTACAAGTACACCAGATGAATATTAATCAACAGCTGATTGATTCTCACTTAATTTGTTAATATTTCAAATTATTCAGCAAAATCAGGCCCATTCCTTGAGATAAAAATTAACCGGGAAAGGGAAATTAATTCAACCTTAGAGCTGCTGGTTAATCAACAACCATGATTTACTGGAACAAAATACAGAGACTAAAGCATATCTTACCTCTATGACAAATTACAAGAATTTTTGCTCCACCTTTTGACTGCAACAGCTCCTGAATTTTAACAGTGTGCTCCAGACAAAAAAACCTAGGTCTCAGATATTTACAAGAAGTGTTCCACCCATTTTCATACTTGGTCAATGACAGCGTTGGCATTTGCTTTATAGGTAGAAAAAGATCAGGAACAAGATCCCCTGCAGAACAAAGCATGAGTTGAGTCTATTCAACACCTGAAGAGGCCAAATTTGATGGTGAAGTAAACTGCTCCTATTAAATTATAATGAACTATTAGTATTGAATGAGGAATCCTCCTTTCTCTCAAAAAACTCAACTCTGTTATAGAGTTGGAAAAAAAATCACATTGTTAGAGTTTGAAAAAAAGAAGAAATTAACATTCATTGCATCCCAAAAATATTTGTGCAAATTAAATCCGTATCACCTAGTTATCTCCTTGACATAGAAGTAAAAGTTAAGAGGAATATTATTCTTCTCAAGATGCCAACCCAACACATGATACTGAGGATTTTTATTTGCATTCTTTGTTTTAAATGCAGTAGGCTGTCTTATCAGGCTCAAGATCCTGAATCACGAAAAGAATGGCAGTATGTACAGAAAGACTCAAAATTAACTGTAAATGCTTCCCAACTGAACTTTTGGTCAATCAAAAATTACCATGGACCTCCACAACTAGAAATGAAGATGGAAAAAGAAAAAGTGAAAAGGATTTTCTTTTCGCTAATAAAAAAGTAATGATTAACAGTAGTTATGATAGAAAAATATAAGATCACAGTGATTTTCCCTAAAAAATTTACTGGGCAACAGGCCTAGGACCTCACCAAACTCTCTAAAGATCAGCAAAGTGAGACCTATTACATGTAAATAGAGCAACTTTCTAAGGGCTTTAAAACACTTCTAAAAGATACTTCCAGCCCAATCTATGAGATGAACTAAAATTTTGGGGAAAAACTTGGAGTTTCAAGTACAGTTCTGAAATAATACTATGACAAATTCACAAGAATATGAATTTTAATGTTCTGTATCCACGATGACATGCAATGAAGTTAGGCATGAATAACCTGAATGCCAACTGCTAAAAAAACTGAAGTGCGACAGAATAAGAAAGAAGATAGAAATTGATTAAGACATAAAATAATCAGATAAGAAAGTATGAAACCCAATACCTGAAACAGAGCTCTTCACAGTACAAGTAACATCTGGACAGAGATGAGTAGTATTAGGTTCTGAAGCTACTGGTCTTTCTTGAACCAAAGGATTATCTGCAGGAAGTTCTATTAATGCTCTCTCAGATGGTTGTACCACAGACATAAATGGAAAACCCAGAATCCCACAAGCCACACATGCCAAAGTTCCTGAATCAACTTGAAAATCAGTCAACAAATCGTCATCATCCAGATGTAAATCATTCAGAGTTTCCATATACAAACTCATCTCCTCAAAAAGATTATTCTGTTTATTGTTATTACTTTCAGAATGTTCATGTGATATGTTTTCTGTTGCTGTAGTTGAAACAGCAGCAGTTACAC
This sequence comes from Bretschneidera sinensis, assembly GCA_023935145.1. Classification (NCBI taxonomy): domain Eukaryota; kingdom Viridiplantae; phylum Streptophyta; class Magnoliopsida; order Brassicales; family Akaniaceae; genus Bretschneidera; species Bretschneidera sinensis. Next base: position 94,472,581 of record CM043703.1, read on the forward strand.
CTGCCAATTGAGGCTCTTTACTCTGACACGGAAGTAAATCAGGGTCCCATAACACCGTACGACAAGTTTCTTGTCTTCCAAGTAGAATGGATAATGTTTTGTTTTCGCTCAACATATCATCTATAAAAGCCTTCTTTACTAGCAACTCTCTTTCTTCCTTCTGGCGATCTCTCAGACGAGAATTCCGAGCACCTGGTAGCAAGGATCGTGGCACTCTGGCATCAAAATAGATCAAGCATATCAAACTTGTGAATAACTAATGATAGAAGTGCCCACTCGATATTATAGGAAATTAAGACAAGCAACACAATCCAATAAAAATTTATGACAACGCCTAAAAACAGAATTTTATTCGGATGAAAAACGACATCAAGAATCCAACCAACATATAGAAGTCCGTTATAAGATGAAATTGATAAGCAGAATACTACATATGTCTCGATTTCCTATTTGAAGCAGGCCTTCCATCAAAGAATTCCATGTTCTAATTATTTCAGAGTACAAATGATCTGTTTCAAGAAAGGGAACCATAAAAATTGGATGGTTTGATACCCCTTGTTTTTAGTTAAAAGGGAAATTATTTTGTAAATGAGGATGAGTTCCTTGATTTTATAGACTTACTATCTTGTAGATAGGTTTCTTGTCTGGGTTGCACCTGCTTGGTGCTTTATATCCATAGATGATTAACTTTAAAAAATGAAAGAACGAAAGGCCTTATAATATCAAATTCCAGCACTAGAATGAAATCCAATCATACGGGGGTGTTGTATATCCTTATTGAATTTATCTTAGGCTTAATTATAGATATAGCCCTTGTGCTTTACTTGTTTTATAAACACAATCTTGTGGATTTTTTTTAGTCAATATGGTACTTGTGGTATTCATTGTTAGTTTTAGGGGGTTAGTTTTACTTGAAATGACTAAAATACCCCAACCTTTATTTTTCTTACTAAAAATATGGTGATTAAATTTCAGAATTTAATTTTAAATTAATTTTTTTTATTTATCTCTTCTCTCTCCTCTCTCCTCTTTTCCCTCTGTCGTGGCAAGACAAATCTCTGTCGGATCTTCATCGAATTTTCACTGAAACTTTGTCAGATCACTACGATGAATCTCCACAACTTTTCCGTTGGATACCGGTGATGGGGATCGATCTGGGACCGGCGATCAAGATCAATTTGACAACTACATAATCGTGCATGGGTGTTTGGCAGCATGACCGCACGGAGATCATCGCCTACGACCAAGGCAACGATGCGGGTGAGAACCGGGTCACCATGAACCCATAACACCGTTTTTGGTATATTATCTCAAAATATCCTAAAACTCCAGTTACTTTTTTTTTTTTATCTTTATTCTTTGGTTTGAATGAAGCTACAGTATTTGTTAGCTTCATGTTTTGCTCATCATTCTTTTTTGGGTAATTGTTTGGTTATTGAGTGAATTTTGTTTTGGTTTTCTTAACTTAAAATATAAAAATATATTGACCAAATCTGGATCTGCGTATGGGATTCAGAATTTCAGTTGAAGAACTTTTGTTTTGTTTTTTTGTCTTTCCTTTTGGGCTTTTAGTTTTAAAATAGGGGTATATAAGTCATTCTATATAAAAATAACCCCCTAAAACTAACAATGGAAACCACAAGGACCATATTGATTAAAAAAATTCACAAGTTTGAGTTTATAAATAGGTAAACCACAAATCCATCTATAATTAGCGTTTATCTTATGCATTAATCTTCCTATTAATATACTACTTTATGAATGTATAGTTTCAAAATATAAAGCTTCACTCCAAGCATCAGTTACCATTAAGCATACACCAAACAGAGGGATTTGAGGCTTTTATTTTCACATGCAAATTGCCCAATGTCTGAATATCTCTAATGAGCTACACTTATATATGGTTGACGCCAATAAAACTCAACATAAATCTCGATAATCTAGAATCTCTCTTGAAGGAAGAAGAAGCATCAATTAAGAGCTCATCATCATGGATGCAGAACATCAGAGAGTTTATTAAACACTTAATATGTTAGATGCAGCATGCCCACAAGAAGAATAAACAAACGAGAATGGAAAAACACCGATACAGAGAAAGAGAATGAGCTGTCAAACGCAACATCCTAAAAAGCTTCTTTCTTTCTTTCTTTCTTTCTTTGCACCCAACTTGGTTTGACCAAATGACAGTTCTAGTTGAGTTCCTCACATTACAGTATCAATTTAATCCCAAAACAAGAAATCAGCACCGACAGAAGAAATCACAGAAAAAACTAAGAATGTGAGTTGACCACTAAGCTATTTAATAAGAGCCAAACAGATATGTGTGAGGGTCAGGGCCAAACTTCTATTGTAAGAACACGATATATTGCTGCACCAAAGGATTAGATATCTCAGCCTTGTCAGTCATGAACCTAAGTATCACACTGATCAAATAGATATAGCTAAATGAAGCATTTTGGTCAATAAAAATCAAAATGGAACTCAAGTTATAACAGGACCACCTCCTAAACCTGTATCAAGTTTATAATGGATGAAACATGCAATCCAATAGGTGCATTTGAAAACTTGGGTCCCGCAAAAAATTATGCAAGGTGTAATAAACATATACACACACATGACTATCAATCCAACAGTGTACATCTGTCAATACATTTTCAAAATTATGAACTGCCAACATCTTTTTGGTTCCAAATAGAGCACAAAAATGTTATAAAGGTTTTCTGATCTTGTGTTCACGTTAAGTCAGAATGCTTTCTTTTCAATAGAATTAATGGACATCAGTGAAAAGAGTAGTTTCATAAGCGACAAGCAGAAGACAACTTAAGTCCCTAATTTCCTCAAGATAGAGTGAATTAAGTTTAGATAAAATATCTAAACTGACCTTGACACGAAGGACATGGTCAAGAGGTACAGCAGCTGCTGATGGGAAAGCATGGGAAGATAATTCATAGCAGCCCTACGCACAGCAGCTTCCTTAGCTACTTTAAGCCACTGTGGAGTTCCAAAGTTAGCAGCTTCTCCACAATTAAAACCTAGTACAAAACAAAGGTTATCATAAATCATGAAAAGGACAAAGATGTGAAGAGGAAAAGAAAGATTCCAAGAAACTCCACATTTATAACTGCTTAAAAAAAGATGCACAGTTAACAAAAGACAATTCATAGAAATGCAGGAGCAGAATAGCAGTCCACTAGGGACAGTTTTTCATAACCAGTCTTGTTAAGCACAACATCACATACTATTAATAAACAATCCAATTTCTTTTAAAATAGATATGGAAATGAAATTATCTGCATCACCTCCTTCATGGAATCAATAAAGTTTTAACCATAAAGAATGTATGCAATATAAAAAAAAATGAAAAGCTTCTAACATTATTAATAAACATAATATATTTGTAATATACATTTCACAGAGAAACAAAGTCAATCAGCAATGTTCAAATTCTAATCACTTGAGCTAAGTGTATGGGGCATGCAGCTTCTAATTTGATTAAAAAGAGCACAAAGCATAAATCACCGTAGTTGTCGAATCAAGATTCAAATGGTAAACCTAAGTCTTAATTTTATGAATAAAAAATCATAAGATTTGGTGCAAATTGTCAAAATTAATTGTAGATGACACATAAAGATGTAAAACAAGCCAAATAGATTGAAAAATAAAGAAAATGTGCTATAAACTAATATGTATATAATCAGAAAGGCGGTCAATATGATATATCTATATGACTATATCATATAAACACTTAAGAACAAGATCATATGTTAGATCATACACACATACAAATGAAAAGTATGTGTAATTTATTTTTGTTGGAATGTGAAGAAAACTCACCTAAAAAGACCAAGACGTGAAAAATCTTCATGCCCAATTCTTCACTTTTTTCAAATAAACTATTTCTTGATTGAAATCAAACAAATGAAGACTTTATATTGTTCTTTGTCTCTTTAGAAAAAGTTCAAGAATCCTAAATTTCAAGAACAAATCAAATGAAAGAGAAAATTTAATGCATTGTGCTTATTTTAACTAAACACCTTGGGTCTTAAATCCTTTTTCTATAATTTTTTTTTAAAAAAATGAAGAATAGTTGGGCTTTACTACAATTCAATTCTATTCGTATGGTTCACCACAAATTTGGTTGGTTTGGCACCAGTTCATAATAAACTTTGATTTTGCATATCAATTTGAATTGTTCAAGACTTGAATTGAATTGAATATTGCGATTTTGACAATGATGTAAAAGACAACTGTAAATTCTATTTAATGTATTAAAAACTTCCACACGGATTTATAGAAGCCTTTTATGAGGCCAAGGGCCTAATCAATATGAGACCTTTGTCGTCACCTCTTTCTTTCTTTTCGGCTTCATTCTGGTGCGCCTCCATCTTCTTCGGTGTTGTTTCGGCCTATTCGTTTGCTCAGTTATGTTCATCTTCTTCGGCGTCATGCACAACACCTCCACGCATAGCTATTCGATGAAGCAATTTGTTCTTTGGGATCTGAATAAACCCTAAAAAAAGAGTAAACAGTGCTACTACAGTGTCGGTGAACAGTCACTAGTGGCCGTGAACTGCATTCTGGTTCTCTTCTCTAACATGTCTGGCGAGTTCTAGTTGATGGTCAGGTGCTGCAGCTTCTGTTCTCTTTTCCTTTAGTTTTTGCGGTTGAGTGAAGAAAGAAAGTTTTATGGTTTTTTGGTTGTTATAACTCTTATCCGACCAGATCCAAGTCAGATTTGCCCTTGTGTTTGTTCGAGGAGACCCAATTTGACATGTTTCGTTGATTCAACCCATGTGAAACAGCTCGTTTCAATCTGTCTTATTGTCTTATTGACCCTTAAGTTGAGGGTCTTGTCTCTTTGGTGTCCCAAGATATTGTTCATGGATCATGTGTTGATCCATTGTCATTAGGTGGTGCCGATGTGATGACCTAACTGTTGTCTTGGGCATAGTTCCCCCGAATTGTAGTGAGCTTTGTTGTTATTTAGATTTGAATTTAAATATAACAAATTGGATGGGTATTGTTGTAACAAGTTGGAGTATGCTCCAACTTGAGGGGAAGGGTTAGGAGTGTTAAGGGTATTTATACATTTTCTCATTATTATATTCTCTATATATGACTACTAACCTTAGGGTTAGTAGGCAATTCACTCAAATAAACTTCAACACTTGTGACTCCTTTATTTTTAGCATACTAAATGTAAGAGCTCGAGAATGAGAAAGGAAAAGAATGCAAGGTCATTTGCTAGCACCAATTTTACTGACTTGTGAATATGACTCAAATACTGACTCATGATTATATCAACTAAATTTCCTGTTAGATTCGATGAACTAAATTGTTAGAAATATTAAAAATTAGCAACTAATTAAGTACCCTGCTTTTATATTGTTAAAACTCATACACATGCCTCGAACCCCTGCATATGTCCTTACCAACGCTCCAAAGCGGGCAGGACTACAACCTAAGTAACCTGTTAAGCATTTGAACATTTTAATAACAATTATGTATTTTCAAATCATGACGAATTTCTTTTTCCTAAAGTGATTTTCAGACCATGTATACCAGAGCACTTATGTGTATCATCAACAGATCAAAGCGGTGCTCCCTCACAAAGATATCGATTTTTTTACATCATTAGTCACTGCATAAATGACGATGTTTTAGAATCCATGCATTCATCAAGTTTCATAAAAATTACATTTCTAATTTTAGTCTCAAGTAAATATGTAACTTCTCTGTCTAGAAAATGCCTGTTCGAAGTTATAACAACCAAACTCCATAAAGTTCTTCTAGATGCACAAATAAACCTATTTATCCCAAAAAAAAAAAAAAAGATGACATGCAAATAAACTGTGAAGCAATTACCGTGGCTGAATCCTACATGATAAGCCCTTGGAAAAGTCACAACAAATTCACCAGGATTCTGTATTAACCTAAAGGAAAAATACCATAATAGACATAAGTAAATCATCAAGAAGGACAAACAGGCAATCATAGAAAAAAAACTGCCAGCCTCAAACCTAAAAATTTTAAGTACGAATCATATGAAAACAAGAAAAAGATTAAAGATGTAATTGAAACCAACCTACAACAAGGAATGCCTGATGCAACAACTATCTGAGGTGATAGAAGAGTTGTCTTCTCGCCTAGTAGTGTGAGAGCAGCTGGCAATAAAGGAAACTGAAATTGAGTTACAAAACAATAAGGTGGAACAATATCTGGCTAATTCCACATAGAAACGATGTACCCATTAAAAAGGAGGTGACATGCAATGATCAAATAAAGAAATATGTGTAAAGCCCAATGCTTAAAAACAAATCATGCTGCAGAACTCTTGAGTACTAGATTTGAAAGTAATCTGGGAACGGACTGAAAATCAATGAGTTGTTTCCAATTTCAAAACCAACATAGGATACACAAAATCTTTTTATTTAGTAAGTAAAAGTACACTAATAAGGGCACCAATGGGGTGCCCACCCATGTTAATTAGCTGAGTACAAAAATATTCTTCCAACAGGATTTGTCTATCATGTAGCGGCAATTTCAGCAAACAATATAATCTCCAAGGTATTTACAAAATCATCTTCAATAAAAGTAGCAGGCCTGATTCAGCACAACTTCAGTTCTAAATTACTCTATCTGCCTAAATCAGTCCTACAATTAAAGCTTAAAAGAACCTAGATCCCACTGCTACCTACAAATTGAAACCATATAACTAATATAGCAGGAAAATCTAGGGAATGACAGGAAATAAAGAAAAAAAAGAATCAGAAGCTCTGTATAAACTGATGAACAAAATGATAAAACATGTTATGACACAACATTCATTCAAAAAGTTGAGATTAGAAAGAAGGGGGTCGAAGAGCACCAGTCTGCCATTGTTTAAGCAAAAATAAGGCACAAAATTAGAAAGATTACGAACCAAAGCACAAGAATGTTATGAGTAATAAACAAAGAATATTTCAATTCACCACAACTTAAATGTCACAAATCAACAAAACATGCAACATCAAGATTTTAATGGCAAAGACACATTTGTTTCTGCAGTAGCTCATCCTTTAAAAGCTAACAAAGTCTACCCAGCTCAGCAACATGTTCTTCAGGGCACATCTGCACAAGTATATATGTGGACAAACAGCCATGCCAGGTCGTTCAACATGTCAGGAGAATGAGGAAAACATACTGCCACAAAAACAGCATATTTTTTTCCACCTTTCTATGATAGAATCTTAAAACTCTTTACTAGGAAATTTTTCTCTCAATCATTAATGATTTGTCTTTAACCTCTTACATGGTTACATATAAAAGAAAGAATAAAAAACTCTGACATGGTTAAATTTTGCCAATCAAATAATTAACTATGAGAATCAACATACCTAACCGGTCAACATTACTACCATAAGCCTCAGCACGAATAACCTCTTCAAAAGCAAATGCATAATCACCCGGGACAGCATACCAAGTCTTCGGGGAGCCCGTGTGAAGAAAATTCATGCTGTGAAGCTCATGGTCCTCAACATGCCAAGCAAACCAGCTGAACAACATACCAATATAAACCATGGGAGAAGTAACACCAGGGATATCATCAGGCATGAAACGTGTAAGTGAGCCAGGTGAGCGTGCAATCACTTGAAGGTTCCAAGGACTGTTTGAAAGCTTCCAACCAGCTGAACCTTCCATATCATTAGTAGAATTTACACTCTTTCGCCTGGAGGACCGTGAAGCTTCATCCAGGGGAGAAGTTGATGAAGTGATAGATAGCTTCGGTGTCTGTAAACATGTATTCGGATCATTCTTTGTAGGTCCATCTTTAGTCTCTTTATCACCAGGGGCATTCCTTACAATATCCATTTCATTTTTCTTACAATCAGAACTTTCTCTCATCCTCCGGTAAGATGCCCTCTTCCTCCTGTGTCTATGGGAATAACGAAACTGACCCTCAGATTCCCCAAAACCCGACCCAGGCACATCATTTGCATACTCAACATATATAGGCTTCTCTGAAGCTGCCTTCCAAAACATTGCCTCTATAACCAATGGTGAAACCTCCTTGATCATACCCAACAGATTCCGCGCAAAAGCCTTTGACTTAGATTCAAACTGCTCCAATGTATAAATCTCCCCACTTTGCCAAACTTGCTTATGAGCACCCAATGGAGGATTATTTATTGCCTCTCTGGTTCTCTTCGCACTCTGTCCCAACTCTTGGTGCCTAGTAGTGAACACCGCCCTAGTCTCCCCATCATCACCACCATCCCCACGCCCAATTCTCGACGAGGAACAAGCATTCGACAAGTCTACATCATAACCCAATTCCGGGCACTTTGAAAGTGATTTATTCAAGTTAGACATAACATATTTTTTTGATGGTTTGGGTAGCGGAGGGATAATCTTACATATACCAAAAGCACTAGCCTCCTTCTCAATTTTTGATATATAAGCAATTGGGTCCGCAAATTCGGTATCTGTGGGGTGATACTCGGGTGCTAATGGCAACCCTTTCAGCCAATTGGGTATTTCAACATTACCCATTACAATTGAGGTTCACAATGACCACCACCACCACGACAACATGACACACTTCAAGAAAAAAAAACAAATAGTATTCAATTCAACAAAATATTTCTTATTGACGTAACAGACCGGAGCAAGAGATAACACAATTCTTTAAACCCTAGATTGAAGATTTTCTTCTGATACTCTACATGGGTTTTTCCTTTTGTCGTATTTGAAAATGCATAAGCTGAAGAAACCTGGGAGGATACAAAATGCAAAGGGAAAATTAAGCAAATAAATGAGACAGTAGAACCTGTTAAACTGCAAGAGACTTTTATGCAATTGTTCTCCAAAAGTCACCGAGAGATATAGCCGGAGGGCTTGCTTAGGTTTTGAGTTTTACATTCATATGCGGCGCAAGATAGAATCTGATAAGAAAAATTACTAACGTGCAGAGGCAGTTAATGATGTACAGTTGATTACTTGATGTAACTATTTGTGGACCGTACGATTTCAGTTTGGGCCCTTCTGGTTGTTACTTCGTAGCCACTTGCGCATGCTAGGAAGGCCATTTGATTAGAGGTGGAGATTTGGGTCCGGATCCATTGGACCCCTTTTTTTACCCATTAAAAGCTGAGTATATGAGTTTTGAATATTTAACCCGTTAAAAATCTATCCGCACTTAATCCGATCTGTGAAATTTTGAGTTGGATCTGATTTAGCCGCTGGTCAAATGGATAACCCATTAAATAACAACAAAACAAAAGACCCATCTCTGATGCAGAAAGTAACTACCAGAGACACTACAGTCAGCGATTCTATCTTCAAATTTGAGAGAGAATTCAATGTTGAGCTCTACAATTTGGGACCAATCTTGAGCAATATTTCCCAAGCAGAACCATATTTGACTCATCTTGCACAGTGGATTCTTGATGTTGCAAATGACTAATAAGTTGTGTACCTATTTACCTTGTCATAACTTTTTATTTTTCTTTGAGATGATTTGTGTAATGAAATGTGAATATGTTTGTTGTAAAAAAGAATGTTATATAATGTAGTTTCCTATTTGTTCATTATTTCCAAATAAAATTTCTCTCATGTTGCAGAAAACATGATTAATGATTAAGATCACACTGAGAATTACAACACGGTATCAATACTGATGAACATTAACTAGAACTCTGACATCTTCTAAGGTAATTACATATCAACAGAATAATCTAAGTTTGTTAGGAATGTAAATACAAAGGCTTCAATAAGTTGTAGATTTCCATCTATTTAAAACTTCATTCATTATTATCTTCTAAAAAATTCTTTCACAATATAAACAAGTATATTCATAATTTTGCAGATAAGAAATGATTTGAAATTTTGAATCATAATGTTCCTAATCATAATTTGGCACAGGTGTTGGAGAATATTTTAACAAAATCAACCTATCAATATATATTTTTTTTGTTTTTTCAAAGAAAAATATTTGTTTTATTTAATGTTATTTTTTTAATGGGTCACCCATGGGTTCACCCGCAAAAGGTGGGTTGGGTTTGAGTGTAAAAAAATTGGCTCGTTTAAAATCGAGTCTTTTTCACCCGCACCCGTTTAACCCATGACCCATAACAAATTACCTGCACTCGGCCTGGCTCGCCCGTTATCCACCCCTACAAATGATGAATAATGGAAAGGTTCATCTACGGTGTATGAAAGTGTCACAATAAAATAAAAATGTTATATGCCGATGTTGGATTTGAATCCTTTGTAGTTGGGTTTGGTGCAATTGAATGCTATTAACAGTTAGATGTTAGATCATTTAATGTAAAATTTAAATAAATGGTTAGGATTGACTTACAAAATTTTTTGGATCATAATATTCTCTATCACGTCACTAAAGTAATTGTTTTTTGAAAAATCACATTTTCTTGAAATTTAAAAAAAACAAACAGGCGGAGTAATGACTAGAGGTGTCACCCACATGTGGTTTGTCAACGCATAAGGGTGTGTGTGGCATCTCTCGACCAAATCTCATGGGGCATTTCCATATTTCTCTTCCTCTTCCAAAATTTGGTTCGTTGGTATAAGTGGTTTCCAACAATACTCGTCGAAAAAGAGTTGATATAAAGTTGAGCCTTCTCTAGCCATTAGGGCAATACGTGAAGTCGACCAGCTAAACGGAGGGTAGTGAACCCCGTGTTGAATTGTAAATTTTGTCAAACTTTTTCCAATGGTATTGGGGTTGCACTTTTCCAACCATTGGTTAGCTCGAAATCACAAAAAAAAATAATAATAAATAAATAAATCCTCTAGAGGTTAAAAAATTAAATCAAATACTTTGTTGAATTACCTAAATACTAATCTATTTTTAAAAAAAATATTTGGATAGTTAAGGTCATTTTGGTCATTTCACTATAGATTGCTCCCAATTGCATCCAACCTGGACTGCAGAGGACTTGGATCCTTGAGATATAATTTGTGGTCATCCTAGTCATTTTGATTTGGTCTTTTTTTTTCATAATTTATCAGTTCATACATTAATAAAACTTTTTTTCTCACCGAAGTCTGGCTTTTGTGAGAGTGTTGATGTCTTGTCTTGTGCAAGGTATATGTGTCTTTTTAGGGTTGCGTTTTCTCATTATCTAGGGCTTTATCGTGTAGGTTGAGGATTTCAAAGTAAGATAGCACGGAAGGGTTGGAGGTTGTGTAGGACATATTGTCTCTAAATGAGAAAGAGAAGTGAACGATTTTGATAGAATAAGGCTTGCTAGAGTCAAATATTTTTACAGAGACATTGTTATATTGTTGGGAGAAAGGTATGATGAAGACAAATTAAACAATTTTTCTTTTAGATATTGGTAAGAATTAGTTTTTCTTTGAATTTAAGGATCATCTTGATAAAAAGTGAATCTTTTCTTAACCACTTTAGCATTTTGATTATGATTTGCTTATGCTCAGTGAATTTTTGGTGATGTTAGACCAATAGATATATCATTCATTTTTCACCTTCTTGGATCCAAGTCTATGGCTTATTGGTCAAGGTGATAAATGTGGCGATGAGGAATGTGATATGTATGAAGGTGTGGATGGAAGGGGGTGATGTGAGGCATCTATCTCTATATTCAAGTTAGTATTTGTTGATCCCACATTGATTTTGATTATTAACTACTTTTTGTCTAAGTTTTGTAAGTTGTAAAGTCTCTTGATCGAACTAAAGAAGGTGTGCTCACTTGATCATTGCCTTACGCCTACTCTTGGAGGAAAATTCAAAGAAGAAGACATTCAAGCCTAGATAAATTAAGGTAGCTAATATTCTTTTTAATCCCTTTTTTAATGTCTCGGCTTCACTTTGGCTCTAAAATCCTTTTGACAAAATGATTTATCATTTTAACCTAAAATCTCTCAACAAGTAATTTTTATAAGTTTTTAAGGGTACAATCGACTGCCTAACTCGAGGCATCAAGTCTATTTGAAAATTCAAATAGACAATCGACTATTTTGAAGGATAGTTGACTGTGAAAGGAGCAGTAGCCTCCTACAATCAATTACCTATCAAGACAGCCGATTGTCTTCTCTCGTCCTAATCAAAACGATCATATTTTTCAGAAAACAGTCGACTGTCCAGTCATGCATAATGGCTAGTTTTCAAAAATTAAGGTGTGGAACAGAGGATTTATTACACCAAACGATTATTCTTTGTGTCTAACGGCCATATTGAGTTAGAACTATAAATATTTATCATAAATGAGCATTTCTAACTAACAAAAGCATCAATTTCTCAAAGTATTCATTTACTACTCATCAAAATTTCAAAAATATTTTCTTGAGCCATCTTTAAGCTTTAATCTTGTGAAAGAGAATTTATTTAAGTTGTAAGCATTTATTGCACTCTCTCTTTGTTGTGAGTTTTAAATTACTCGCAAGCGCATTAGTCGTTTGCAATATAATATGTGCAAGTGCGAGATCGAATCCATGGGGAATTACGTTGTGAAAATGTATTTTTATCTAAACTAAACCTATTTTAACCTAGTTCCAAATTTTGAGTTGTATTATGCAAAGAGTATAAACTAAACTAAATTGATTTAAAACAAATAATAAAAATATTAAGATTTCTGAATCCACCCCACCAAAGTAAAGAATATATTTTCATGTTCTATATAAAAATAATCTATCAAATCACTCCATGAATCCACCATTATACAAATCACAACAAATACCCAAACTAAACCAAAACCATCCAATGTATCCGTTTAAAAATCACAATGGATATTCAATCTAATTTGAATGATTCGCTGTATCCAGTAGATGAAAGATAAGGAATATCCAATTAAATAATTTAAAAGCAATCAATCATAAGATTTTACTCAAATAATTGAACAGAACATTTATACTAAAAATATGAGAATTGTATGAACAAATCTGAAAATATTATGTCAAACAATGGCGAGGCTTCATCTTCAACCTTAGATGAATATTTTAACCTCTCATAATTATGAAACTAAAGATCATAATAAAAGTGCTAAATATTAAACTTCAAAACTAAAAAGAAATAAATTAAAACTGACTATACATTGGGAGAAATTCTACTCGCTGTTGTGCGGCGCTTCCCCCCTTGGTAGCAAAGCCTTCGAGATCCAACAGAATGCTAGCAGAAGTCCTCCAGATTGCACACCCATTGCTTCAGTGAGGTGGGGCTTTTATAGGGAAATTCGCAAGTGCAATGTGTTTCAAATTCGATGTGGGATACTGCCCGAGTGTGCTCGATCACAGTCTTGTGCGCTCGAGCGCAGAATGGTGCACTGTCTGACCTTTGTCTACTAAAACTGCCATAACTTTCTCTAGAAAAATCATTTTTATGAGCCGTAAAATTCTTCAGAAAATAAACAGCTGGATCTTTCCAAACATATATGGCTTATCTCCTGCTTCTTCCTGAATCAATACAGTAAAATTCACAAAATGACTGATCTGCCACATTGAAATCACACACAGCCTGAACTTTGTCTACTAAAACTGCCATAACTTTCACTAGAAAAATCATTTTTATGAGTTGTAAAATTATTCAGAAAATAGACATCCAGATCTTTCCAAACATATATGGATCATCTCATGGTTCTTCCTGAATCAATATAGTAAAATCCATAAAAATGACTGATCTGCCACGCTGAAATCACACACAGCCTGACCTTTGTCTACTAAAACTGCCATAACTTTCTCTAGAAAAATCATTTTTATGAGCCATAAAATTCCTCAAAAAATAGACATCCAGATCTTTCCAAGAATACAGGTTCATCTCTTGGTTCTTCTTGAATCAATACAGTAAAATCCACAAATATGACTGATCTGCCACGCTGAAATCACACACAGCCTGACCTTTGTCTACTAAAACTGCCATAACTTTCTCTAGAAAAATCATTTTTATGAGTCGTTAAATTTCTCAGAAAATAGACATCCGAATCTTTCCAAGTATATATAGTTCATTTCCTGGTTCTTCCTGAATCAATATAGTAAAATCCATAAAAATAACTGATCTATAGAGGTAATTCTGGCAATTTTAGTTAAACTCCTTTCCAAGTGATTGTAAACCTATAAAACACGAAGAAAAAAACAACTTAAAGTAACAAATTCCTAAGCTAACAAATGTAAATTAAGGGGCCAAAATATGCAATATTTGGCACTCATCAAATACCCCCAAACTTACATTTTGCTAGTCCCTTAGCAAAACAAGATAAAAAAAAACTAAATGAAAAATAAAGAACACAGAGATAAATCCATAATTCATGGTATCCAAAAATTTAAGTATCATACAAAACCATGATATTCATTCATGAGAAAGCTTAAAAAAATAAAGCCATTTTCGCAATGAATAGGAATTTTAAAAATCCAAATACTTACAAAAAGCAGGCTAAGGTATCACAAGTCTGACTCAGTGTAAAGTGAATTAGCATATAGAGATCAGGCTTCCAACTAACTTCAATGTACAATGTTTCCATGTCTCAAGATTCACAGAATTTCTCATCAGAATGAACAACGATGGCATAGTTTTATTTTCTTCTCTCTTTTATTATAAGGCTCTTCTATGTTTAATTCCCTTAAACTTTCTAGTTGACCCATGTAGCGAGTGTTGAGTCAATGACTCCCAAACCAGATGGTTTTAGGGCATTAGGTGTAAAGACACCCCTAAGGACTTACTAACTCGAGTTAAAAAGGCTATGAAACTAAACTGGCCTTAATGCTACCAAGCAAAATTCCCACATTTTGACGTAAACACTCACTGCTTATTGAGGCAAGAGGTCCAGTCACTCAGCGGAAAGCTTCACAATGATCATTATGAATAAAATTCTCACCTTTTGACATGAACACTCACTGCTTACTGAGACAAGAGGTCCAGTTACTCAGTGAAAAGTTTATTGATGATGATCATTATAAAGATTAGTAGTATTATTTGTTTTTTTTTTGCCCAAGTGTTTATCCAACAAGTCATCCAGTTTTAGTTAAGACAAGGAAATATACACATTAAAATCACATGTCATACCTCACACAATTTTGTGCTAATGTGCTCATGTCATATTAGATCAAACATGTGAATTCTCAAATGCCTAAAGTAAGTAGCAAAGTTTTAAAACTCTATCATCAGATCATGTGTTCATGATTTTAAGCTTATCAGTGACATCACATCACAGTACTTATTTAGATCGACCAAAATTTCAAAATAACATGAGCATGCATTTATCTTCACGAAGAAAAAACAACAACAAATTACAACAAAATGTGTGTAACATGTCTCCCATACCCCCAAACTTAATTTACACATTGTCCCCACTGTGTGAATAATATGAAAAGAGTTGATCTGTGATATGGAAAACTATCTGGACTGGTATGGCTCATAGCATACCCCCAAACTTGAACTGAAGTACGCATTGTCCCTGAAAAATAAAGACTCGAAAACAAAAACTTGTTGTGAGTTTTAAATTACTCGCAAGCGCACGAGTCATTTGCAATATAGTGTTGTGCAAGTGCGAGGCTGAATCCATAGGAAATTGCGTTGTGAAAATATATTTTTATCTAAACTAACCCTATTTTAACCTAGTTCCGAATTATGAATTATATTGTGTAAAGAAATATAAACTTAAACTAAATTGGTTTAAAGCAAATGGTAAAAATATTAAGGTTTTTGAATCCATCCCACCAAAGTAAAGCATATATTTTCATGTTCTATATAAAAATAATCTATCAAATCATTCCGTGAATCCACCATTATACAAATCACAGCAAATACCAAAACTAAACCAAAACCATCCAATGTATCCGTTTAAAAATCACAATGAATATCCAATCTAATTTGAATGATTTGTTGTATCCAGATTAAACAATTTAAAAACAATCAATCATAAGATTTTACTCAAATAATTGAACAGAAAATTTATACTAAAAATATCATAATTGTATGAACAAATATGAAAATATTATACCAAACAATGGCGAGACTTCATCTTCAACCTTAGATAAAGATTTTAGCCTCTCATAATTATGAAACTAAAGTTCACAATAAAAGTTCTAAACATTAAACTTTAAAACTAAAAATAAATAAATTAAAATTGACTATATATTGGGAGAAATTCCATTCGCTGTTGTGCTGCGCTTCCCCCTTGGTAACAAAGCCTTCGAGATCCACCAGAATGCTAGCAGAAGTCCTCCAGATTGCACCCCAATTGCTTCAGTGAGGTGGGGCTTTTATAGGGAAACTCAAGAGTGCAATGTATTTTAAATTCAATGTGGATACTGCCCGAGTGCGCTCGATCACAGTCTTGTGCGCTCGAGCACAGCATGGTGCACTGTCTGACCTTTGTCTACTAAAACTGCCATAACTTTCTCTAGAAAATTCATTTTTATGAGCCGTAAAATTCTCTAGAAAATAGACATCTGGATCTTTCCAAGAATATATGTCTCATCTCCTAGTTCTTCCTGAATCAATACAGTAAAATTCACAAAATTGACTGATCTGCCACCCTGAAATCACACATAGCCTGACCTTTGTCTACTAAAACTGCCATAACTTTCTCTAGAAAAATCATTTTTATGAGCCGTAAAATTCTTCAGAAAATAAACATCCGGATCTTTCCAAGCATATATGGCTCATCTCTTGGTTCTTCCTGAATCAATACAGTAAAATCCACAAAAATGATTGATCTGTACAGGCAATTCTGGCAATTTTAGTGAAACTCCTTTCCAAATGCTTGTAAACCTGTAAAACAACGAAAACAACTCAAAGTAACAAATTCTTAAGCTAATAAATGTAAATTAAGGGGCCAAAATATGTAATATTTGGCACTCATCAAATACCCTCAAACTTGCATTTTGCTAGTCTCTTAGCAAAACAAAATAAAAAACTAAATGAAAAACATATAACATAAAGATAAGTTCATCACTCATGGTATCCAAAAATTTAAGGAGCACTCAAAACCATAATATTCATTCATGAGCAAGCTTAAAAAGATATAACTCATCTTCGCAATGAATAGCAATTTTAAAACCTAATTACTTACAAGAGGCAGGCTAAGACATCACAAGCTTGAATCAGAGTAAAGTGAATTAGCATATACATATGAGGTTTTCAAATGACTTCAATGTACAATGTTTCCATGTCTCAAGATTCACAGAACTTTCACATCAGAATGAACAACGATGACATTGTTTTATTTTATTTTTTTTATTATAAGGCTCTGCTATGTTTAGTTCCCTTAAGCTTTCTAATTGACCCATGTATCGAGTGTTGAGTCAATGACTCCTAAACCAAATGGTTTTAGGGCATTAGGTGTAAAGACACCCCTAAGGGCTTACTAACTCGAGTCAAAAAGGGTACGAAACTAAACTGGCCTTAATACTACCAAACAAAATTCCCACATTTTGACGTGAACACTCACTGCTTACTGAGGTAAGAGGTCCAGTTACTTAGTGGAAAGTTTCACAATGATCATTATGAATAAAATTCTCACCTTTTGACGTGAACACTCACTGCTTACTGAGGCAAGAGGTCTAGTTACTCAGTGGAAAGTTTATTGATGATGATCATTATAAATATTAGTAGTATTATTTTTGTATGCTTTTCTATGCCCAAGTGTTTATCTAATAAGTCATTCAGTTTTAGTTAAGACAAGGAAACATACACATTAAAATCACATGTCATACCTCACATAATTTTGTGCTAATGTGCTCGTGTTAGATTAGATCAAATATATGAATTCATAAATGCCTAAAGTAAGTAACAAAGTTTTAAAACTGTATCATCAAATTATGTGTTCACGATTTTAAGCTCACCAATGATTCATGGTACTTGTTTAGATCAACCAAAATTTCAAAATAACATAAGCATGCATTTATCTTCACGAAGAAAAAACAACAACAAATTAGGACAAAGTAACAACAAATTAGGACAAAGTGTGTGTAACGTGTTTCCCATACCCCCAAACTTAATTTACACATTATCCTCAATGTGTGAATAATATGGAAAGAGCTAACTTGGGAGATGGAGAACTAGTTGGACTGGTATGGCTCATAGCATACCCCCAAACTTGATCTGAAGTACGCGTTGTCCATGAAAAATAAAGATTGGAAAACAAAAGAAACACTAGAAATAAACAGTAACAATAAATATGTAAAATAATAAACAAACAGAAATGATATGTTGTGGGGTGCCTCCCATGAGCGCTAAGTTTAACGTCTTCAGTCAGACCTAGCATTAGTAATCATGCCCAGCTAAGTGCTCCACCATCTGATCAATAAACGGGAGTGGAAAATGATCATTCCTTGTGGCAGCATTCAACTTACGGTAGTCTAGACACACTCTCCATCCTGACTGAACACGAGTTGGCACCAACTTGTCGTCTTTATGCTTCACTACCGTCAATCCAGCCCACTTGAGCAAGACATAAATCGGGCTCACACACTTGCTATCAGAGATTGGATAAATGATCCCTGCATCCAACAACTTTATCACTTCAGTTCTCACAACCTCTTGTATAGCTGAGTTAAGCCTTCTTTATGGCTCCTTCAATGGCTTGGAATTCTCCTCTAAATGTATCTTGTGCATCACCACCGAGGAGCTGATTCCCTTGATATCCTCAATAGTCCAGCCAATAACTTCCTTGTGCTCTCTTAAAACGTCCACTAATTTCTCCTCTTGAGCCTCAACCAAATCTGAAGCTATAATCACAGGCAAAAAATCTACTAGACCTAGGAACTTATACTTAAGATTGTCCGGTAAAGGCTTAAGTTCCTTCTTAGGGGGTTCAAGTGCTGTGGTCTTCTCCGTCTCACTGTTCTTCTGATGAGCAGACTCCAAAGCAGCATTTGCTCGCTCAAGCAACTTATCTAAATCCAAATCCTCTCCAAATTGAGCAAAGCATGCCTCCACAATGTCCTTAGACTGCCATCTTTTTTTGGGCACTTGTAATCTCTCAGGGTAAGGCGCTTTAGGTACAAACAACATAGGAAGATCCTTAATAGTAGGTGTGGCTGTAGATGACTCAGCATCTCTGTTATCTTTGTTGCCACTTTCTTGCCCTTACTGCATAGCAGGGTTATTTTCCACTCGATTATCCACTTGTCTCCCAGACCTCAATATGGCAATCGATTGCACTTGTTCATGTCTGTGCGTAAGAATCGATGAATTTTCCACCATAAATTGTTCATTCGGGTTGGGCACAGGTTGACTAGGGAACTTTCCCTTCTCTCCTTCACCCACGTGACTTGCGATTTGATCCATTTGACTCTCTAGCTTGGCAATCACTTAGGTGTTTACTATTTACGCACTCCTTACTTCGCTGATAGAATGGCCGGTCATCTTCATAAAATCCTTGAGGGTGTCCTCCAATGACTGTGAGACCGATGCTGACGCTTGAGTGAGAGCTTAGTAAGCGGGTGATGGTGCTGGATGGGCTGAGCGACCATAACTTGGAACTGGTGGAGGAAATCTGGGAGGGTATTGATTGTGAGCATGATGAGAGGCTCCTCCCTGATTCATCAGTTGGTTCTTCTTCCATGAAAAATTAGGGTGGTTCCGCCACCCTGGATTGTACGTCTCGGAGTAAGATATATTTGATTGCCACCGACAGTCATTGAAAGCATTCATTTGTTCCAGGGGATACTCGGCAAAAGTCGGCGTAGATGGACAATTTTGTGCTAAATGCATAGGGCTAACACAGATGGAACAACTATCAACATTGAATGTATTGGCTGCACTGATAAACTGGCCGGTTATCTTCATGAAATCTTTGAGGATGTCTTCTAAAGACTGTGAAACCGGCGCTGGATTCATCCACATTTTTAATTTTTATTTATTTTTTTATAGGCAATTGCCAATAGAAACAAATAAACTAAAATAAAATTGCAAAAGAAAAATAAAACAAAAAATGCTAACTAAACTAGTAGAAAAAAAAAATCGATTCAGACAAAAATCTCACAAACCAAACAACTCCCCAGCAACGGTGTCAAAAACTTGTTGTGAGTTTTAAATTACTCGCAAGCGCATAAGTCGTTTGCAATATAATGTTGTGCAAGTGCGAGATCGAATCCATAGGGAATTGCGTTGTGAAAATATATTTTTATCTAAACTAACCCTATTTTAACCTAGTTCCGAATTGTGAATTATATTGTGTACAGAAATATAAACTTAAACTAAATTAGTTTAAAGCAAATGATAAAAATACTAAGGTTTCTGAATCCACCCCACCAAAGTGAAACATATATTTTTATGTTCTATATAAAAATAATCTATCAAATCATTCCATGAATCCACCATTATACAAATCACAACAAATACCCAAACTAAACCAAAACCATCCAATGTATCCATTTAAAAATCGCAATGGATATCCAATCTAATTTGAATGATCTGTTGTATCCGACAGATGAAACACAAGAAATATCCAATTGAACAATTTAAAAGCAACCAATCATAAGATTTTACTCAAATAATTGAACAGAACATTTATACTAAAAATATCATAATTTTATGAACAAATCTGAAAATATTATGCGAAACAATGACGAGGCTTCATCTTCAACCTTAGATGAAGATTTTAGCCTCTCATAATTATGAAACTAAAGTTCACAATAAAAGTGCTAAACATTAAACTTTAAAAATAAAAATAAATAAATTAAAACTGACTATACATTGGGAGAAATTCCACTCGCTGTTGTGCGGCGCTTCCTCCCTTGGTAGCAAAGCCTTCGAGATCCACTAGAATACTAGCAGAAGTCCTCCAGATTGCACACTCATTGCTTCAGTGAGGTGAGGCTTTTATAGGGAAACTCATGAGTTTAATGTATTTCAAATTCCATGTGGGATACTGGCCGAGTGCGCTCGATCATAGTCTTGTGCGTTCGAGCGCAGCATGGTGCACTGTCTGACCTTTGTCTACTAAAATTGCCATAACTTTCTCTAGAAAAATCATTTTTATAAGCTGTAAAATTTCTTAAAAAATGGACATCCGGATATTTCCAATAATATATGGCTCACCTCCTGGTTATTCTTGAATCAATACAGTAAAATCCACAAAAATGACTGATCTGCCACGCTGAAATCACACACAACCTGACCTTTGTCTACTAAAACTGCCATAAATTTCTCTAGAAAAATTAATTTTATGAGCCATAAAATTACTTAGAAAATAGACATCTGGATCTTTCCAAGCATATATGGCTCATCTCTTGGTTCTTCCTAAATCAATACAGTAAAATCCACAAAATTGACTGATCTGTACTGGCAATTCTGGCAATTTTAGTGAAACTCCTTTCGAAGTGCTTGTAAACCTGTAAAATACGAAAAAAATGACTCAAAGTAATAAATTCCTAAGCTAACAAATGTAAATTAAGGGGCTAAAATATGCAATATTTGACAGTCATCACTCTTGTAAAAAACATCTTCTCATATTTAATCTTTGTAAGAGAAAGAGTTGGTGTAACTCTTGTAAGTGTTTAGGTGTTAAACACTTGAGTGTAAACTTCATTGGAAGAAAACTTTGTAAAGTTTTGGGCAACACCTTTGAAGTTTCTTGGTTGTTATACTGAAAACTTCAAGAAGACTCCTTGAAGAGAATGTATGTAGGGTCAGAGAGATTCCGATATTGTCAAACCACTATAAACCAAGTTTGTATTTTCTTATCAATTGCTTTTTTAATTTCCAGCAATTAAATCCTTGTTGTTGTTGCTTGATTTCATAATTGTGTGAACTTAATTATTGTGTGCAAAAAGTTTTAAAACCCAATTCACCCTCCTATTGGGTTGCTTTTTAGTTAACAATTTGTATAAGAGCTTAGTTCTCATTAATTGGCTTAAAATCCTTGAGTAGATCCTATAGCATCTAGTATATATAATGAAGCTCATTCTTATACTAGGCCCCCTTTGTTTAATGGAACTAATTATAACTATTAGAAAAATAGAATGATTTTTTTTTGTATAAGGTCAAGATTATACATTATGGAGAATAATTGAAGAATGAATTAGAATTCCTATGAAAAAGATAAAAGACAAAGAAGTAGAAATTCTAGTTCCTAAGACTAAACAAGAATTTGATTATGATTATAGAATGATGTCTTTGAATAGTATAGCTACAAGTATGCTTCATTGTGCCTTAGATATAAATGGGTATAATAAAATTTCTACCTGTCTTCTGCTAAAGAAATTTGGGACAAATTTCAAATTATATATGAAGGTACTAATCAAGTGAAGAAGTCTAAAATCTGTAGATTAGTATATGAACATGAAGCTTTTAAAATGTCTCATTTTGAAATCATTTTTGAAATTTATTCTCGATTTACTAACATTATTAATGGTTTGAGGCTTCTTGGAAGATATTATGAAAGTTTTCATTTGGTAAGGAAAATTCTTGGAGCTTTACTGCCGGCTTGAGAATCAAAGATGATGCGATTGAGGAACTCAATGATCTTGACAACCTTGAGGTTGATACTCTTCTTGGCTCATTATTAACTCATTAGATGAATGTAATGAATTGATTTATTAATCACGAGTCAAAGAAGAAGATCATTGCCTTCAATGCTACCACAAGCAAACAAGTGGAAGAATATGAAAATGAAAGTAGTAAGGAAGATGGAGAAATGACTCTCATCACAAAGAGATTCCAAAAGTTCTTAAGAGAGCAAGAAGCCCAACACAAAGAATAGTAAAACCATTGCGTGTTTCGGATGCAAGAAACCCGAACACATCAAGGCGGATTATCTTTCAATAAAGAAACCTTACAAGAACTTTAAGAAGAAAGTGGGTAGAAACTACTTGGAGTGATGATGAAGAGGACAATTCAGATGAAGAGATTGACTATCAAGAGATTGCCAACCTTTGCATGATGGTAATTGATGATGAAAATGAGGTAACTAATTCTTCTCCTAGTAATGATATTAATAATGAAAATGAAAATGAAGAACTGATAGAAGCTATAAATGAGATTCATGAAGAATTAAAGAAATTTGGTGCTAAAAATATTTCTCTCAAGAATGAAGCTTCATCTATCTATAAAGAAATGGAAGCTTTAAAAATAAAAAAGAAAAACTTTGTTTAGAGCTTAGTAATTCATCACATGAGTATTTGATAAACGAAAATATTGTTTCGAAAAAGAAAGTGAATGAGTTGAATAACACTATATCTAGACTTTTAAGTGGAAAAGAAAAGCTAAATGAAGTGTTATCTTTTGAATTGATCTAACAGTTTTTATCTAAGTGTTTAAGGTCTGTTATTCAAAGACATGTTTGCACCTCTGAATAACAAAATTAGAAGCTCCTACGATAGTTGAAATATTGTAAATCTTCTCTCAATTACCAAGCTTTAATTATGATTAATTTTGTTTTCAAAATGCTTTTGACAAAATCATTTAAAGTGGTATTATTTTCTATAAGTCAAAGTAAAAAAGAAAATTTTTGTTTTAAGTGATCCAGTTGACTGAATGAAAGACAAAATGCTTCAATTATGACTAATTTTGTTTTCAAAATGCTTTTGACAAAATCATTTAAAGTTGTATTATTTTCAATAAGTCAAAGTAAAATAGAAATTTTTTGTTTTAGGTGATTCAGTCGACTGAATGAAAGACAAAATGTCCTAACCTTTGATTTAGTCGACTAAATGAATCATTAAGTCAACCAAATGAAGGAACCTTCTAGCCTTTGATCCAATCGACTGAATGAATCATACAGTCTACTGAATGAATCATATAGTCTACTGAATGAATGACAAAGAATTTTATCTCTCTGGTCCAGTCGAATGAATATTCTATCCAGTCGACTAAATGAAAGTATTTGATGTTGAATCACTTGATTCAATCGACTGAATGGTTCATACAGTCGACTGAATGAAGCCATTGAAGCAAAATTGCCTTGATTCAGTCAAATGAACCAAGCATCCAGTCGACTGAACACTCGATTATACTAGCTAGTTTTTGAAATGAATGACATGGGTCAAAGATTTTAATGCTCCAAAACGACCATAGCTTTTGAGTAACGACCATTTGGAGTTAAGTCTATATAAACATCTTTTAAATGAACAAATATAACAATCAACATCATTGAATTTATTCTAGAGCTCATTAATATTATTAAAAGTTTTTAAAATCATTCTTGAGTCATCTTTAAAGCTTTATTCTTGAAAGAGAGATATTCTTCATTTGAAAAGCATTTATTATAATCTCTCTTGTACCAATCTTCAATTAATTCCAATCATTGTAAGAGAAAAAATTGGTGTAATGATAAGTGCTTAAATATTCATATTTAAGCCCCTTAATTTATATTTGTCAAGCTCTTAGTTTGCGTATTTTATTCCATTTTACTTCATTTTTGTGTTTTTTGTGTTTTTTTTATAGGTTTTTGGAAGAAAGGAAGCATTTTGGAACTCAAAGAGCAAAACTGGAACTAGGAGCTGCAGAAGAATGCGATCGAGCGCACATGCACTCGTGCGCACAAGAAGAAGGCTCGAGTGCAATCTTATGCTTAGCACAAACTCATTCGATCGAGCGCACACGCATCAGTAAAACATCAAAACGATAGTTCCTATTTTGGAAAGTAGGGTTAGAGACCTGTTTTGGAAATTACGGTTTCCAAGTGTCCTTAGAACCCTATAAATAGACTTGTAAAACACATAAACAGTATCTATCTTTTAGTTTATTTTTTTGTTCGGAGAGGCTGGAGGTCGGACGAGCCCGGAGGAGAGATTGTGGAGATGAATTGACGACTTCTCCATAGTGTTTTCAGGTTTCTTCTTTCCTTTGTATTTTATTTTATTATGTTGTTTAGCATCACAACTATGTGCAACTAATTTTCTAGTAAGGGCTTGGTTGAAGCCCTAATTATGTTTACTTAATAATTCGGTATTGGTGCCTTTACGATATTTATGTTGTGATGCTTAACTTGATTAATGCCTGTTTTTATTTAAATTCCTTATATGTGTTTGTTGATCAACATATGCATGTAGTATGGATTAGTTAGTTGAATCAATATGGATGACCGAGTCCTGGGTTCAACAATAGTAACAAAAGATATCCATGCTGGATTATTGGGTTAATCAACATGGGAAACCGGGAGTAGATACCATGCCCTAGGTTTTAGAGATAACTCAAAAAAGGACGAAGGAGGAATTAAGGAAGACACACCAATGGCAGAACAGATAGCCGATTAGCAACCACCTGAGCAGAGGCCGATGAAGCAATCTTTCATCCCATAGAACCTCGAACAACTTTCGTGCATTGCGTATCAACCTGAGATGAAAGAAAACTATTACATATCTCTGCAGACACTCAGTGCACTGACTCACTTTAGGGGTACACCTAGTAAGGATCCACATTTGCACCTTCGAGAGTTCTTCGACCTCTGAAATTCTAGCACATCCGAGGCTTAAACCAAGAAGGAATAAGGTTAATTCTTTTCCATTTTTCCTTGAAAGATAACGCTAAATTACGGTATAATTCTTTGCCTACAGTTTCCATCCACACTTGGGAGAAGTTAGCTAGCAAATTCCTAAGGAAGTTCTTCCTAGCCCAAAAGACGAGGCAAATGAGAAAAAAAATTCAATCTTTCCAACAAAAAGATGGTGATCTATTCTTCGAAGCCTGGGGACACTTCAACAAGCTACTACTCAAGTGCCCACACCACAACCTACCCCAAGACGAACTAGTACAAGCTTTCTATGAAGGTTTGAGTGATTCTAACAAAAATATTGTTGATTCAGGTTGTGGAGGAGTGCTGATGGAAAAGAGCAGCGAAGAAGCAATGGAACTCTTCGAAACCCTGAGCGAACACACGCAGTAGGTCTCCTCTCGAGGTAGACATATAACCAAGAATAAAGGTATGTATGAGGTAAGCTTAAATAGAGGATCATCTCCTCAAATGGCAACAGTAGAGAGAAAACTTGACCTATTAGTTAAGGCTATGGCTGCTCAGAGCACCTCAACGAACCCACCAGCTACACCACTCTAGGTATATGCCATTTGCTCACAATTTGATCATAATACTGATACATGTCCTTTATATTCATCTGCAGATTATGAGCAAGCCAACTTTGTGGGACCAAATAATTATCCGCCGAAGAACAACCCCTATGCCAACATATACAACCCTGGATGGAGGAATCACCCGAATTTCTCGTGGAGCAATAACCAAAACAGTCAAAGGCAGCAAAGAAACTTCCAACCAGCAGCCCAATCCGCTTCTGAACCAAAGAAGAATGACCTCAAAATTCTTGTGAGGCAACTAGCATATCAACAGCAACAACTCATGCCTTTACAAGATCATTTCATGGCAAAAGAAAGACAATTCCGGACTGAATTAAAGCAAACCACAACAAAATATGAACAAGCCATCCAAAGGTTAGAGGTACAAATGGGACAAGTGACTAAGGAGATGAGTAGCAGAAAGCGAAGGTAGGTTCCAGCTCAACACCCTGGGGGACATCAATAACTCAAAGCTGTCATGAGCCTCAGAAATGGTAAAGTGATAGGGTCCGATGAATCTGCAACAGCACCAAAGGTAAGTGAACAGAGAAAGTGAATGCCCCACCCTTCCCGCAAAGGTTAGTGAAACAAAAGAAAGAAAATAAATTACTTGATATTTTTGAAACCTTGCGAAAAGTTGAAATAAACATTCCTTTGTTAGATGCTATTCAACAAATACCAGCTTATGCTAAATTTCTAAAGGATTGTTTGTTGTGCAAGTATATACCTAAATAAATAGGTGAATAATCATACTAGTTATACTTGCAAGTGCACAAGGTCATCAATGTAGTGTAGTGTGCGAAAGCAAGGTCATCTCCACAGGGATTGGTAAAGTTACTTTTAGAATTAGTTTCTCTAAAGTAAAAAGAGATAAATAACTGTTGGAAAGTGATTTGATGATAATAAAGGCATAGGGCTTTGATATCCACCACTAGTCATACATTCCCAATGTGTATAAGGTATCAGTGCACTAGCTTTATTATGTATACCTACTGGTTGCCAACCTAAGGGCATGGTATCTACTCCTTAAGCTATTGATTTCCCTAAGCAACGAGTTAGGCATGGTATCTACTCTAACTCTTTTCTTCCTTAAGGGAAATTCCAACAGTAGAGAGAAAACTTGACCTATTAGTTAAGGCTATGGCTGCTCAGAGCACTTCAACGAACCCACCAGCTACACCACTCTAGGTATATGCCATTTGCTCACAATTTGATCATAATACTGATACATGTCCTTTATATTCATCTGCAGATTATGAGCAAGCCAACATTGTGGGACCAAATAATTATCCGCCGAAGAACAACCTGTATGCCAACATATACAACCCTGGATGGAGGAATCACCCGAATTTCTCGTGGAGCAATAACCAAAATAGTCAAAGGCAGCAAAGAAACTTCCAACCAGCAGCCCAATCCGCTTCTGAACCAAAGAAGAATGACCTCGAAATTCTTGTGAGGCAACTAGCATCTCAACAGCAACAACTCATGCCTTTACAAGATCATTTCATGGCAAAAGAAAGACAATTCCGGACTGAATTAAAGCAAACCACAACAAAATATGAACAAGCCATCCAAAGGTTAGAGGTACAAATGGGACAAGTGACTAAGGAGATGAGTAGTAGAAAGCGAAGGTAGATTCCAGCTCAACACCCTAGGGGACATCAATAACTCAAAGCTGTCATGAGCCTCAGAAATGGTAAAGTGATAGGGTCTGATGAATCTGCAACAGCACCAAAGGTAAGTGAACAGAGAAAGTGAATGCCCCACCCTTCCCGCAAAGGTTAGTGAAACAAAAGAAAGAAAAAAAATTACTTGATATTTTTGAAACCTTGCGAAAAGTTGAAATAAACATTCCTTTATTAGATGCTATTCAACAAATACCAGCTTATGCTAAATTTCTAAAGGATTGTTTGTTGTGCAAGTATATACCTAAATAAATAGGTGAATAATCATACTAGTTATACTTGCAAGTGCACAAGGTCATCAATGTAGTGTAGTGTGCGAAAGCAAGGTCATCTCCACAGGGATTGGTAAAGTTACTTTTAGAATTAGT
Source organism: Bretschneidera sinensis (assembly GCA_023935145.1). Classification (NCBI taxonomy): domain Eukaryota; kingdom Viridiplantae; phylum Streptophyta; class Magnoliopsida; order Brassicales; family Akaniaceae; genus Bretschneidera; species Bretschneidera sinensis. The sequence continues at coordinate 94,500,603 of CM043703.1, forward strand.
TTCTCTAAAGTAAAAAGAGATAAATAACTGTTGGAAAGTGATTTGATGATAATAAAGGCATAGGGCTTTGATATCCACCACTAGTCATACATTCCCAATGTGTATAAGGTATCAGTGCACTAGCTTTATTATGTATACCTACTGGTTGCCAACCTAAGGGCATGGTATCTACTCCTTAAGCTATTGATTTCCCTAAGCAACGAGTTAGGCATGGTATCTCAACTCTTTTCTTCCTTAAGGGAAATTCCAACAGTAGAGAGAAAACTTGACCTATTAGTTAAGGCTATGGCTGCTCAGAGCACCTCAACGAACCCACCAGCTACACCACTCTAGGTATATGCCATTTGCTCACAATTTGATCATAATACTGATACATGTCCTTTATATTCATCTGCAGATTATGAGCAAGCCAACATTGTGGGACCAAATAATTATCCGCCGAAGAACAACCCGTATGCCAACATATACAACCCTGGATGGAGGAATCACCCGAATTTCTCGTGGAGCAATAACCAAAATAGTCAAAGGCAGCAAAGAAACTTCCAACCAGCAGCCCAATCCGCTTCTGAACCAAAGAAGAATGACCTCGAAATTCTTGTGAGGCAACTAGCATCTCAACAGCAACAACTCATGCCTTTACAAGATCATTTCATGGCAAAAGAAAGACAATTCCGGACTGAATTAAAGCAAACCACAACAAAATATGAACAAGCCATCCAAAGGTTAGAGGTACAAATGGGACAAGTGACTAAGGAGATGAGTAGTAGAAAGCGAAGGTAGATTCCAGCTCAACACCCTAGGGGACATCAATAACTCAAAGCTGTCATGAGCCTCAGAAATGGTAAAGTGATAGGGTCTGATGAATCTGCAACAGCACCAAAGGTAAGTGAACAGAGAAAGTGAATGCCCCACCCTTCCCGCAAAGGTTAGTGAAACAAAAGAAAGAAAAAAAATTACTTGATATTTTTGAAACCTTGCGAAAAGTTGAAATAAACATTCCTTTATTAGATGCTATTCAACAAATACCAGCTTATGCTAAATTTCTAAAGGATTGTTTGTTGTGCAAGTATATACCTAAATAAATAGGTGAATAATCATACTAGTTATACTTGCAAGTGCACAAGGTCATCAATGTAGTGTAGTGTGCGAAAGCAAGGTCATCTCCACAGGGATTGGTAAAGTTACTTTTAGAATTAGTTTCTCTAAAGTAAAAAGAGATAAATAACTGTTGGAAAGTGATTTGATGATAATAAAGGCATAGGGCTTTGATATCCACCACTAGTCATACATTCCCAATGTGTATAAGGTATCAGTGCACTAGCTTTATTATGTATACCTACTGGTTGTCAACCTAAGGGCATGGTATCTACTCCTTAAGCTATTGATTTCCCTAAGCAACGAGTTAGGCATCGTATCTACTCTAACTCTTTTCTTCCTTAAGGGAAATTGCAACAGTAGAGAGAAAACTTGACCTATTAGTTAAGGCTATGGCTGCTCAGAGCACCTAAACGAACCCACTAGCTACACCACTCTAGGTATATGCCATTTGCTCACAATTTGATCATAATACTGATACATGTCCTTTATATTCATCTGCAGATTATGAGCAAGCCAACTTTGTGGGACCAAATAATTATCCGCCGAAGAACAACCCCTATGCCAACATATACAACCCTGGATGGAGGAATCACCCGAATTTCTCATGGAGCAATAACCAAAACAGTCAAAGGCAGCAAAGAAACTTCCAACCAGCAGCCAAATTCGCTTCTGAACCAAAGAAGAATGACCTCGAAATTCTTGTGAGGCAACTAGCATCTCAACAGCAACAACTCATGCCTTTACAAGATCATTTCATGGCAAAAGAAAGACAATTCCGGACTGAATTAAAGCAAACCACAACAAAATATGAACAAGCCATCCAAAGGTTAGAGGTACAAATGGGACAAGTGACTAAGGAGATGAGTAGCAGAAAGCGAAGGTAGGTTCCAGCTCAACACCCTGGGGGACATCAATAACTCAAAGCTGTCATGAGCCTCAGAAATGGTAAAGTGATAGGGTCTGATGAATCTGCAACAGCACCAAAGGTAAGTGAACAGAGAAAGTGAATGCCCCACCCTTCCCGCAAAGGTTAGTGAAACAAAAGAAAGAAAAAAAATTACTTGATATTTTTGAAACCTTGCGAAAAGTTGAAATAAACATTCCTTTATTAGATGCTATTCAACAAATACCAGCTTATGCTAAATTTCTAAAGGATTGTTTGTTGTGCAAGTATATACCTAAATAAATAGGTGAATAATCATACTAGTTATACTTGCAAGTGCACAAGGTCATCAATGTAGTGTAGTGTGTGAAAGCAAGGTCATCTCCACAGGGATTGGTAAAGTTACTTTTAGAATTAGTTTCTCTAAAGTAAAAAGAGATAAATAACTGTTGGAAAGTGATTTGATGATAATAAAGGCATAGGGCTTTGATATCCACCACTAGTCATACATTCCCAATGTGTATAAGGTATCAGTGCACTAGCTTTATTATGTATACCTACTGGTTGCCAACCTAAGGGCATGGTATCTACTCCTTAAGCTATTGATTTCCCTAAGCAACGAGTTAGGCATGGTATCTACTCTAACTCTTTTCTTCCTTAAGGGAAATTGCAACAGTAGAGAGAAAACTTGACCTATTAGTTAAGGCTATGGCTGCTCAGAGCACCTAAACGAACCCACTAGCTACACCACTCTAGGTATATGCCATTTGCTCACAATTTGATCATAATACTGATACATGTCCTTTATATTCATCTGCAGATTATGAGCAAGCCAACTTTGTGGGACCAAATAATTATCCGCCGAAGAACAACCCCTATGCCAACATATACAACCCTGGATGGAGGAATCACCCGAATTTCTCGTGGAGCAATAACCAAAATAGTCAAAGGCAGCAAAGAAACTTCCAACCAGCAGCCCAATCCGCTTCTGAACCAAAGAAGAATGACCTCGAAATTCTTGTGAGGCAACTAGCATCTCAACAGCAACAACTCATGCCTTTACAAGATCATTTCATGGCAAAAGAAAGACAATTCCGGACTGAATTAAAGCAAACCACAACAAAATATGAACAAGCCATCCAAAGGTTAGAGGTACAAATGGGACAAGTGACTAAGGAGATGAGTAGTAGAAAGCGAAGGTAGGTTCCAGCTCAACACCCTGGGGGACATCAATAACTCAAAGCTGTCATAAGCCTCAGAAATGGTAAAGTGATAGGGTCCGATGAATCTGCAACAGCACCAAAGGTAAGTGAACAGAGAAAGTGAATGCCCCACCCTTCCCGCAAAGGTTAGTGAAACAAAAGAAAGAAAATAAATTACTTGATATTTTTGAAACCTTGCGAAAAGTTGAAATAAACATTCCTTTGTTAGATACTATTCAACAAATACCAGCTTATGCTAAATTTCTAAAGGATTGTTTGTTGTGCAAGTATATAACTAAATAAATAGGTGAATAATCATACTAGTTATACTTGCAAGTGCACAAGGTCATCAATGTAGTGCAGTGTGCGAAAGCAAGGTCATCTCCACAGGGATTGGTAAAGTTACTTTTAGAATTAGTTTCTCTAAAGTAAAAAGAGATAAATAACTGTTGGAAAGTGATTTGATGATAATAAAGGCATAGGGCTTTGATATCCACCACTAGTCATACATTCCCAATGTGTATAAGGTATCAGTGCACTAGCTTTATTATGTATACCTACTGGTTGCCAACCTAAGGGCATGGTATCTACTCCTTAAGCTATTGATTTCCCTAAGCAACGAGTTAGGCATGGTATCTACTCTAACTCTTTTCTTCTTTAAGGGATTCAGCATGGTATCTGCTTGAGTTGTTCCGTAAGAAAACATAAGTACTGTGGAAATCGACAACCAAATGAGACCTAGGGCATGGTATCTACTCCCAGTTTCCCATGTTGATTAACCCGGGTATTCGGATACGATATCCCTTGTTACTAATGTTAGACCCAGGACTCGGTCATCCAAATTGATCTAACTAACCCATCCATACCACATGCATACGTTGGCCTTACACATACATATGAGGAATTTAAATAAGCACAAGTGTTAATCAAGTTAAGTAACATAATAAGCTATTGGCAGAGATTTTATCAATGAATAAAAATATGGGAATGTATAACTAGGGCTTCAATCGAGCCCTATAAGAGAGTTAGTTACACATACTAACTGAAGTAAACATTATAAAAAAAACTAAACATAAAGGAGAAGAATAAACCCGAGAGAAGAGGCGTCAATTCTCTCCCAAGCCCTCAACTCCAAGTAAAAGAAAATAGAGAAGTGTTTTCTATCTAAGGTGTGTATTATGTGCGTGAGTTACATGTGCATTTATAGGTCTCTGAGAAGTCCTAAGAGAACCATGAGTTCCTAAACCTTCCTAAAACAATAATTCTCTTATTTCCAAAATAGGGTTCTGCAGTTTACTGTTCACGCCCGTACATGTGTGCTTGATCGCAGTGTGCCTTGCGCTCGATTGCAGTGTGTGCTCGATCCTTCAAGTGTGCGCACGATCGCATGTGCGCTCGATCGCATTGCATGGCGCGATCGATCGCACTTTGTCCAGAGAATGCTCCAGGGCTTTCAGATTTCTTCCTTTAAGTGCCAAAACTGCTTCTTTTTCTTCAAGACCCTATAAAAACATGTAAAACACACAAATGGAGTAAAAGAGACCAAATTAACGTAATAAAGGACCTAACAACTGTAAATAAGGGGGCTTAAATATGAATATTTAAGCGTCTATCATACCTCCAAACTTACATATTGCTAGTCCCTTAGCAATACTAAATTAAAAACTAAAATGAAAGACGTAGATAAATCCAATATTCATGGTGTCAATCAAAAGTCTAGATTTAACACAAAACTATGATGCGCATTCATGAGCAAGCTTAATAAATGTAAACATATTTTTGCAATGAATAAGAGTTTTGAACGTAAATCATATTCATGAGGTAGTTTAAGACATCACAAGTTTGACTTTGCTGTGTGGTGACTAGCACATAAAAGATTGGGTTTCCAAGAAATTCAAACGTGTAGTGTTTCGATGACTCAAGATTCACCAAACTTCTTATTAGAGTCAACAAACATGGCATAGACTTTTATTTGTGGGATTTTTGTCACGTTAGTTCCCTTAAGCTTTCTTGCTGACTTGTGTAACGAGTGTTTAGCCAATGACTCCCAAACCAGATGGTTTTAGGGCATTAGGTGTAAAGACACCCCTAAGGACTTACTAACTCGAGTCAACAAGGCTACGAAACTAACTGGTCTTAATGCTACCCTTTAGAATTTTCCATCTTTTGACGTGACACTCAATGCTTACAGAGGTAAGAGGGCTAGTTACTCAGCGAAAAGTTCTTTTTAATGATCATTTAAGATTTTCCACCTTTTGACGTGACACTCAATGCTTACTGAGGCAAGAGGGCCAGTTACTCAGCGGAAGATTTGTTTTATTGATCATTAGGAGCATTTGTTTCTTTTGAGCACTAATCAATATTTTCTATTTTCATATGCCAATATGTCAATCTAATAGGTCATCTAGTTCACAGTCAAGCAAAAGAAACATACAAATCCAAATAACATGTCATACCCCACACAATCATGTGCTAATGTGCTCGTGATAGTTAAGCTAAACTTGTGAATTTTTAAATGCCTAAAGGGCAGTGATCTAGGTTCAAAACTTGATTATTGGCTTATATGTTCAAAGTGTTAAGCTCGCTGATGAAGTCGAATCATATAGTTTTTTTTAGATCACACAAAAAAAAAAAGTTTATTGGACAAAATGAATATGCATTTATCTACGAAAATAGCAACAAATCAAAAAAAAAAAAACTGTGGGACAAGTGAGTGTGTGAATGTGTTCCCATACCCCCAAACTTAAATTGCACATTGTCCCCAATGTGTGAGTAGCATGGAAGGATCTGACCTGAGAGATGGAGAGCTATATGGCTGGCATGGCTTGGAGCACGCCCCCAAACTTCAACTGGATGCACTGACACTGTCATTGAAAAAGAAAAACAAAGATAAAATGGAAAACAAGTAATAAACAATAATATAAAAGTATAAAATATGAATAATAATATAACTATAAAAAGGATATGCATTGGGGTGCCTCCTATGAGCGCTAAGTTTAACGTCTTCAGCCAGACGTGGTACTCTCTCATTGCTGATCATCAGGTGGTGCAGTCGGAGAGGTACTGGGTGCTGGAGGTAGGCGATCAAGAATGGCCTGCAACATGGCCTCCTTACCAGAGGTGCTTGAGCTTAATAAGTGATCAAATTTATACTTTGCTCAAGCACTCTTTTGCTACCGTGCTAGTTGTTTGGAAGGAGGCGCTTAGAATCCACCTCTTGGAGCTCTAGTGCTTGTGTTTCAGCTCTATACTGTACTGATTCAAGTGCCAAGTCTTCATCTCTTGGAGGAAATTTGGTGTCGAGGTATGGCTTAGCTCTGTGTCCATTGATTGTAAAGGGCTGATTTTCGTTGGGGCCACAGACTTCTAATACACCATGAGGAAAGACCTTGGTGACCATGTATGGACCATACCATATGGATTTGAGCTTGCCTGGGAACATCAACAATCGGGAGTCATATAGCAGCACCTTTTGCCCTACATGGAACTCTTTTCGGGCTAGTTGTTTGTCATGATAAGCTTTGGTCCGTTCCTTGTACAACTTTGCATTCTCATAGGCCTCATATCTCAATTCTTCAAGCTCATTTAGATGTAGCTTCCTTTTCTCACCTGCTTGCTTCATGTCAAAGTTGAACTGCTTAATGGCCCAATATGCTCGATATTCTAATTCCACCAGGAGATGGCATACTTTTCCAAAGACTAGGTGGTAGGGAGACATGCCAACTGGGGTCTTATAAGCTGTCCTATATGCCCACAAAGCATCATTTAAGCATAGAGACCAATCCTTCCGATTCGGCTTTACTGTCCGTTCTAAAATTCCTTTGATCTCTCGGTTGCTTATTTCTACTTGGCCACTGGTTTGAGGATGATATGGAGTGCCAACTCTATGAGTAATCCCATATTTTTGGAGTAGTTCGGAAAAAGAACGATGATGGAAGTGGCTGTCCCCATCACTGATGATTGCTCTTGGAGTTCCAAACCTAGTAAAAATGTTAGCCTGCAAGAACTTGATAACCACTTTGTGATCATTAGTCCTTGAGGGAACAGCCTCAACCCATTTAGACATATAATCCACACCTATAAGAATATATAAATAGCCAAATGAGTTAGGAAAGGGTCCCATGAAATCAATGCCCCATACGTCAAAGAGTTCTACTACATGAATATTTTGTAAGGGCATTTGATTTCGGGAAGAGATGTTACCTGTCCGCTGGCATCTATCACATGAGCTGCAAAAGGAGAAAGCATCTTTAAATAGGTTAGGCCAATAGAAACCAGATTAGAGTACCTTAAGAGCTGTTCGTTTTGCTCCAAAATGACCTCCACAAGCAAACTGATGGCAATGTTGCAACAAGCTCGAATGCTCCTCTTCTAGGATACATCTTCTGACGATTTGATCAGAGCAGACCTTGAAAAGGTATGGATCATCCCAATGGTAGTGTCTTGACAGAGATATTAATTGTTTCTTTTCTTGAGTAGTCATACCTGGGGGAACAATTTTAACAGTTAGATAATTAACTATATCAGCATACCATGGAAGTTTTACCTCGAGTGCAAATAGTTGTTCATCAGGGAAGTTCTCATTTAATGGTAACTCTTTATCATCACTCTCATATGGGAGTCTTGACAAATGATCTGCAACTACATTCTCACTCCCCTTTTTGTCTTTGATCTCTAAATCGAACTCTTGGAGTAGGAGTATCCATCTGATTAGTCTAGGCTTTGCATTTTTCTTAGAAAACAAATATCTCAGAGCAGCATGGTCAGTGAGTACAATAACTTTAGAACCAATAAGATATGATCTAAACTTCTCTAAAGCAAAAATAACTGCTAACAATTCTTTTTCAGTAGTAGAATAATTAAGCTAAGCATCATTTAATGTTCTAGAAGCATAGTAAATAGCATGAGGTACCTTATTGATTCTTTGACCTAAGACAGCTCCCAAGGCGAAGTCACTGGCATCACACATTAATTCGAAAAGGAGGTTCCAATCCGATGCCATCATTATTGGGGCAGAGGTGAGAACATTCTTCAAGGTTTTGAATGCTTGCATACAATCATCATTCCATTCAAACTTGGTATCTTTAGTCAAGAGTGCACAAAGAGGTCTCGAGATTTTGGAGAAGTCCTTGATGAATCTTCTATAAAAACCGGCATGTCCAAAGAAACTTCTAATGCCCTTGACCATGAAAGGGGGAGGTAGCTTTGAAATGATGTCTACCTTAGCCTTGTCTACCTCAATACCTTTGTCTGAGATGGAGTGACCCAACACAATACCTTGTTGAACCATGAAGTGATATTTTTCCCAATTCAGTACTAAATTACTCTCTTCACATCTCCTTAGGAAATTTTCCAAATGATTTAGGCATTTATCGAAATTAGATCCAAAGACATTAAAATCATCCATAAATATCTCATTATATTTCTCTACCATATCGGAAAAAATGCTCATCATACATCTTTGAAAAGTGGCTGGTGCGTTGCATAAACCGAATGACATTCTTCTATAAGCAAATGTACCGAAAGGACATGTGAATGTAGTCTTTTCTTGATCCTCAGGTGCTATGGCGATTTGATTGTATCCACTATACCCATCCAAGAAGCAGTAATAACTGTGTCCGGCTAACCTCTCTAGCATTTGATCAATGAATGGCCAGGGAAAATGATCTTTTCTAGTTACTTTGTTTAATCTCCGGTAATCAATGCATACTCTCCAACCCGTTGTTTTTCTTGTAGGTATGAGCTCCTCATCTTCATTCTTTACTACAGTTATCCCACTCTTTTTAGGAACGACTTGGACCGGACTCACCCATTTGCTATCCGATATAGGGTAAATGATGCCAACATCTAGTAGCTTTAATATCTCGGCCTTTACTACCTCCTTCATGTGTGGGTTAAGTCTTCTTTGAGCATCTCGAGTGGGCCTTGCTTCTTCTTCAAGGTAAATATTATGCATGCACTTTGCTGGACTTATCCCCTTAATGTCAGCAATGGTCCACCCAATGGCAGTTTTATGCTCCCTAAGAACTCTTAATAGCTTCCCTTCTTCTCCACTACTCAAGTTAGCAGCTACAATCACAGGTAAAGTCTCATTTTCTCCCAAGTAAGCGTATGTTAAATGCTCGAGTAACTGCTTGAGTTCCAATGTTGGTGCCTGCACAATGGATGGGAGAAGAGTAGTATTAGTGGGTATGAGAGATTCAAATGGAGGAGGATACATACTGGAGTATTTTGGAGAGATTGCAAGATGGTGCACAGTTGTGATGATGTCATCAGTAACATCTTCATATTTTTGCTCAATATCTATCTCCATGAAGCTATTGGTGAGAGTAGTCTCTAATGGATCAATGTGTTGGACCTGAAAAGCTTGCTCAACAAAGTTTTGTATCATACAAACATTAAAGCTTTCAAAGTCATCTTGAGGAAGTTTCATTGCATCAAATATTTTAAATTCTATTTTCTCACCATTGATCTTCATACTTACTATGCCCTTTTCACACAAATCTTAGTATCGGCAGTTCTCATGAAGGGTCTCCCTAATATGATGGGTAGGGGTAATGGCATAGGGCATTCCTCCATATCTAGCACAATGAAATCAGCAAGCAAAATGAATTCTCCTACCTTAACTAGGACATCCTCAAGAATACCCCTAGGCCTTTTGATACTCCTATCTGCCAACTGTAAAGTAATGGAAGTTGGTTGTAACTCCCCCAAACCTAGGGTTTCGAATACTGTGTACGGTAGCAAATTTACCCCCGCTCCCAAATCTAGTAATGCTCGTTCAAACAACTTGTCACCTATCTTACAGGGAATAGTAAAACTACCTGGATCTTTCAGTTTTGGTGGTAGTTTTCTTAACAATACCGCACTTACCTCTTCAGTTAGAGCCACTATCTCATGTTCTTGAAACTTTCTTTTATTAGTGCAACAATCTTTTAAAAATTTAGCATAAGCAGAAATTTGTTTAATTGCATCTAATAAGGGAATGTTAATTTCTACTTTTCTCAAGGTTTCAAAAATATCAAGCAGTTTATCTTTCTTGGGCATTACTAACCTTTGAGGGAAAGGTGGTGCATTCCATTTCTCTATTTCACTCACCTTGGATGTGGATGGCGTAGCTGGAGATGCTTGAGCTAGCTCATTAACTCCTATGATCTTACCATTTCGGAGAGTTGTAACGGCTTTCAGCTGCTGATGCCCTCTTGGATTTGGTAATGTTTGTGCGGGGAGTTCACCTTACTTCCTTTCACTTAGCTCCTTAGTCAATTGTCCCATTTGTGCCTCTAACCTTTGAATTGCTTGCTCATGTGTTGTCATTAGTTGCTGTTGTTGAGGGGCCAGTTGTTTTACAAGACTCTCTAAATCATCCTTCTTGGGTTCTAGAATGGGTTGGGTTACTTTATGGACGTTCCTTTGTTGCCCTTGAGGGTTCAAGGTGTCTTGATTGTTGCTCCATGATAGGTTGGAGTGGTTCCACCATCCAGGGTTGTATGCATATGCACTGTTTGGTCCTACATAGTTCGCTTGCTCGGGATCTGTAGATGAATACAAATGGCAGGTCTTAGTGGTGTGATTAAATTGGGAACATATAGCACATACCTTGGGTGATGTAGCTTGTGGACTCGGTGAGGTGGTTTGACCAGTCATGGCTTTTACAATCATATCTAGCCTCATATCTAGCTTCCTCTCCAGAGCAGCTATTTCGGTAGAGGTTCCGTCATTTAGAGTAGCTTCATACATACCTTTGCTCTTGACTCCTTGTTTATGTCTTGAGGAGAATTGTTGGGTATGCTCACTCAATGCCTCAAACAATTCCATGGCTTCTTCACTGCTTTTCTCCATCAGCACCCCTCCATAACCGGAATCAGTAATGCCTTTATTCATGTCATTCAGACCTTTATAAAAGGCTAAGACCATCTCATCTTGAGGTAGGTTGTGGCGTGGGCATTTGAGTATTAGCTCATTGAAGTGTCCCCATGCTTCAAAGAATAGATCTCCATCCTTTTGTTGGAAAGATTGGATCTCCTTCCTCAATTGCCTTATCTTTTGGGCTGGGAAGAATTTCCGTAGGAATTTGATAGCCAACTCGTCCCAAGTGTGGATTAAAACTGCAGGTAAATAATTGTACCACAGTTTAGCATTATCTTTTAAGGAAAAGGGAAATAGAATTAACCTTATTCCTTCTTGGTCTAGGCCTTGGATATATTGAAATTTGCAAAGATTGGAAAATTTCCAGAGTTGCAAGTGTGGATCTTCGTTGGGTGTACCCTGAAAGTGAGTTAGTGCACTTAGTATTTGCAGAGATATATAATAGTTGCTTTCCGCCTCAGGTTGATATGCAATACATGATGGCTGACTAAGGTTTCGTGGGATGAAGGATTGCTTCATCGGTATTTGTGCAGGTGGTTGCTGGTTTTCTAGCTGTTCCACCATTGGTGTTTCTTCAGTGAATTCCTCTTCTTCCTCCTCAAAATTTTTTTTAAGATTGTGTTGGATGGTCCTCTCAAGCTTGGGATCAAGGGGAAAGACTGTTGGATGTTGGGATCGTAGTACGTGCATGAATTGGGAACAATTTCCTAAGTGCAGCAAAAAAAAAAAATACTACTGCCCGGGTAACTCTCTGCCTTAATTGCGCTCGATCGCACAAGAAGGTGCGATTGATAGCAAGTGGCACAGAAAACTCCCTGGAGTACCTACAACAGAAAAGAAATAGATTAGGGTTTTCAATGAAAATAAAAACAGAAACTTAAAATTTTTGAGATTTTTAGCATAATAAAAATAATGACGAAAATAATTCTAAAAGAAAATTTAGCGCAATCCCCGACAACGGTGCCAAAAACTTGTTGTGCGAGTATATACCTAAATAAATAGGCGAATAATCATACTAGTTATACTTGCAAGTGTACAAGGTTATCAGTGTAGTCTAGTGTGCGAAAGCAAGGTCATCTCCACAAGGATTGGTAAAGTTACTTTTAGAATTAGTTTCTCTAAAGTAAAAAGAGATAAATAACTGTTGGAAAGTGATTTGATGATAATAAAGGCATAGGGCTTTGATATCCACCACTAGTCATACATTCCCAATGTGTATAAGGTATCAGTGCACTAGCTTTATTATGTATACCTACTGGTTGCCAACCTAAGGGCATGGTATCTACTCCTTAAGCTATTGATTTCCCTAAGCAACGAGTTAGGCATGGTATCTACTCTAACTCTTTTCTTCCTTAAGGGATTCAGCATGGTATCTGCTTGAGTTGTTCCTTAAGAAAACATAAGTACTGTGGAAATCGACAACCACATTAGACCTAGGGCATGGTATCTACTCTCGGTTTCCCATGTTGATTAACCCGGGTATCCGGATACGATATCCCTTGTTACTAATGTTAGACCCAAGACTCGGTCATCCAAATTGATCCAACTAACACATCCATACCACATACATACGTTGGCCTTACACATACATATGAGGAATTTAAATAAGCACAGGTGTTAATCAAGTTAAGTAACATAATAAGCTATTGGCAGAGATTTTATCAATGAATAAAAATATGGGAATGCATAACTAGGGCTTCAATCGAGCCCTATAAGAGAGTTAGTTACACATACTAACTGAAGTAAACATTATAAATAAACTAAACATAAAGGAGAAGAATAAACTCGAGAGAGGAGGCGTCAATTCTCTCACAAGCCCTCAACTCCAAGTAAAAGAAAAGAGAGAAGTGTTTTCTATCTAAGGTGTGTATTATGTGTGTGAGTTACAAGTGTATTTATAGGTCTTTAAGAAGTCCTAAGAGAACCATGAGTTCCTAAACCTTCCTAAAACAACAATTCTCTTATTTCCAAAATAGGGTTCTGCAGTTTATTGTTCACACCCGTACATGTGCGCTTGATCGCAGTGTGCCTTGCGCTCGATCGCAGTGTGCGCTCGATCCTTCAAGTGTGCGCACGATCGCATGTGCGCTCGATCGCATTGCATGGCGCGATCGATCGCACTTTGTCCAGAGAATGCTCCAGGGCTTCCAGATTTCTTCCTTTAAGTGCCAAAACTGCTTCTTTTTCTTCAAGACCCTATAAAAACATGTAAAACACACAAATGGAGTAAAAGAGACCAAATTAACTTAATAAAGGACCTGACAACTGTAAATAAGGGGGCTTAAATATGAATATTTAAGCATCTATCATTGTTGCACTCATAAAAGGAAGTTTCAAGAACACGAAACTGTAGCTCTAACTAAAGAGGTAAGTGTTGTACTTTTAAGAAAACTCCCACCAAAACTGAAGGATTCGGGTAGTTTTACCATTCTCTGTAGGATAGGTGATCAGTTATTTGAGCGAGCATTACTAGATTTGGGAGCAGGGGTAAATTTGCTACCATACACTGTATTTGAAACCCTAGGATTAAGGGAGCTACAACCAACTTCCATTACCTTGCAGTTGGCAGATAGAAGTATAAAAAGACCTAGGGGTATTCTTGAGGATGTCCTAGTGAAGGTAAGTGAGTTCATTCTGCCTATGGATTTCATTGTATTAGATATAGAGGAATGTTTTATGCCATTACCCTTGCCCATCATTTTAGGAAGACCCTTCATGAGAACCGCCGATACGAAGATTTGTGTGAAAAAGGGTACAGTAAGTATGAAGGTGAATGGAGAGAAAATAGAATTCAAAATATTTGATGCACTAAGATTACCTCAAGATGATATAGAATGTTTTAATGTATGTATGATATACAATTTTGTTGAGCAAGTTTTTCAGGTCCAACACATCGATCCCTTAGAGACCACTCTCACCCATAGCCTTACAACTGTGAATATGGAGCAAGAATCAGAAAATATCACTAAGGGCATCATGAAAACTGTGTATCTCCTTAAAGCTTCTCCAAAACATTCAAGTAAGTATGCTCCTCTATTTGAAACTCTCATGTCTACTAATACTACTCTCATTCCTTCTGTTGTCTAGGCACCTACTTTGGAATTGAAGTAGCTTCCAGAACCCATTTAACTTATGCCTACTTGGGAGAGAAGGAAACATTACCGGTGATTGTGGCTGTAAATTTGAGTATAGGAGAAGAAGATAAATTATTAAGAGTTCTAAGGGAGCATAAATCCGCTATTGGATGGACCATTGCTGACATTAAGGGAATAAGTCCATCCAAATGCATGCATAATATATACATTGAGGATGAAGCAAGACCCACTTGAGACACTCAAAGAAGACTTAATTCACACATGAAAGAGGTAGTAAAGGCCGAGATATTGAAACTCTTAGATGTTGGCATTATCTACCCTATTTCTGACAGTAAGTGGGTAAGCCCAGTTCAAGTTGTTCCAAAAAAGAGTGGGATCACAGTTGTGAAGAATGAAAATGAAGAGCTCATACCCATAAGAAAAATAACTAGTTGGAGAGTATGTATTAACTATCGAAGATTAAACAAAGTTACTCGAAAAGATCATTTCTCTTTGCCATTCATTGATCAAATGTTAGAAAGATTAGCTGGCCACAGCTACTATTGCTTTTTGGATGGGTACAGTGGAAATAACCAGATTGCCATAGCACCGGAAGATCAAGAAAAGACCACCTTCACATGTCCTTTCAGTACGTTTGCTTACTGGAGGATGCCATTTGGATTATGCAACGCACCAACCACTTTTCAAAGATGTATGATGAGCATATTTTCCGATATGGTGGAGAAATACATTAAGGTATTCATGGACGATTTCAGTGTCTTTGGTTCCAATTTTGATGAATGCCTAAATCATTTGGAAAGTGTCCTAAAGTGATGTAAAGAAAGTAACTTAGTGCTGAATTGGGAGAAATGTCACTTCATGGTTCAACAAGGCATTGTGTTGGGTCACTCCATCTCCAATAAAGGTATTGAGGTAGACAAGGCTAAAATAGACATTATTTCAAAGCTACCTCCCCTTCTCACAGTCAAGGGTATTAGAAGCTTTCTTGGGCATGCTAGTTTTTATAGAATATTCATCAAGGACTTCTCCAAGATTTCAAGACCTCTGTGTGCATTGTTAGCTAAAGATACCAAATTCGAGTGGACTGATAATTGTATGACAGCTTTTAACACAATGAAGGATGTTCTAACCTCCGCCCCAATAATAATGGCACCAAATTGGAGCCTTCCATTCGAGTTAATGTGTGATGCTAGTGATTTCACCTTGGGAGCTGTCCTAGGTCAAAGAGTCAATAAGGTACCTTATGCTATTTACTAAGCTTATAGTACTTTAAATGATGCTCAGCTTAACTACTCTACTACTAATAAAGAATTGTTAGCTATTATTTTTTCTTTAGAAAAGTTTAGATCATATCTTATTGGCTCTAAAGTCATTGTATACACTGACCATGCTGCTTTGAGATATCTGTTTTCTAAAAAGGATGCAAAGCCTAGGTTAATCAGATAGGTGCTCCTATTGCAAGAATTCGATTTGGAAATCAAAGACAAGAAAGACAGTGAAAATGTGGTTGCAAACCACTTACCAAGGCTACCCTATGAGAATGATACAAATAAGTTGCCCTTAAATGAGAACTTCCCTAATGAGCAATTGTTCGCACTAGAGGTAAAACTCCTATGGTATGCTGATATTGTCAATTATCTAACTGCTAAAGTTTTTCCCCCAGGTATGACAACACAAGGAAAGAAACGGTTAATATTTATATCTCAACACTACCATTGGGATGATCCCTACCTTTTCAAATTCTGTTCTGATCAGATCGTTCGACGGTGTGTCTCGGAAGAGGAGCATTTGAGCTTATTATAACTCTGGCACCAGTTTACTTGTGGAGGACATTTTGGGGCCAAGAAAACAACACTTAAGGTACTACAATCCAATTTTTATTGGCCTAATCTGTTTGAAGACACCTTCACATTTTGCAGCTCATGTGATAGATGCCAACAGATAGGTAACATATCATCCCGAAACCAAATGCCCCTACAAAATATCCACATAGTAGAACTTTTCGATGATTGGGCCATTGATTTCATGGGTCCCTTCCCCAATTCCTTTGGTAATTCATATATTCTTATGGGTGTGGATTATGTGTCTAAATGGGTCAAGGCAGTCCCCTCAAAGACTAATGATCACAAAGTGGTGTTGAAGTTTCTACAGGATAACATTTTTACCCGGTTCGGCACACCAAAAGCAATCATCAGTGACGGAGGCAGCCACTTCCATCATCATTCTTTTGCCGCACTCATCAGAAAATATGGAATCACCCATAAGGTTGGCACCCCATATCACCCCCAGACTAGTGGCCAAGTGGAGATCAGTAACCGAGAAATTAAGAGCATCCTGGAGAGAACCGTGAATCCTAGTCGTAAGGATTGGTCTTTACGACTCAGTGATGCTTTGTGGGCATACCGGACAGCTTATAAGACACTAAATGGGATGTCCCCATACCGCTTAGTCTTTGGCAAAGCTTGCCACTTACTAGTCGAGCTAAAACATAGAGCCTATTGGGCCATTAAACAATTCAACTTCGATATGAAACAAGTGGGTGAGAAAAGGAGGCTGCACTTAAATAAGCTAGAAGAATTACGGTATGATGCATATGAGAATGCCAAGCTTTACAAGGAAAGGGAAAAGGTCTATCATGACAAACAACTAGTGCGAAAGGAGTTTCATGTAGGACAAAGGGTGCTACTCTACAATTCAAGGTTAAGGCTATTCCCTGGCAAACTAAAGTCCCGTTGGGCTGGTCCGTATGTGGTCACCAAGGTCTTTCCTCATGGGGCTTTGGAAATTCATAGCTCAAATAGTAATCAGACTTTTACAGTTAATGGACATCGCATCAAACCATACCTCAATCTCACCATGCCTCCTCGGGACGAGGACTTAACACTTGAAGCTGTACAATATTTATCAGATCCTCGGACACCTGAAACATTTGAAATCCCAGTTTCTGTAGCCCATAACATCACTATTTGAGGCATTGCGATTGAGCGCATATACCCCTTGCAACCGAGCACATTTACTCTAGAAGCTACCTCCTACACCCGGTATCTTCTCGACTGCACCAACAGATGATCAGCAGTGAGAGGATACCCCGTCTAGCTGAAGACGTAAAACATAGCGCTCATGGGAGGCACCCCAGACATATCCTCTTTTTTTTTTTTTTTCATTTTCAGTACTTTTCATTTGTTTATAGTTATATTTACATGTATATTATTTATATTTTGTTTTCCGGAACAACATTTATTTTTCTTTGTCAGGTACTTAGTGCGTGCATCCAGTTCAAGTTTGGGAGCCTGTACAAGCAAGCAAGCAAGCAACCTAGTTCTCCATCTCCCAGGTCAGATCTTTCCATGCCACACACACATTGGGGACAATTGGTATTTTAAGTTTGGGGGTAGTGGGAGATACTAGATACTATTACGCACACACTTGAAAAACATGCACACATTAAGTCCCCAAATTTTTTTTTTTAGAAAAGATAAATGCATGTTCATTTGGTAACAAAAATTTTGGTTGATTTAAAAATTTGACAACACTTCATTAGTAAGCTTAAAAGCTAGAACACATAGTCTTGCATTAGGAATTTTACAAAATTAGTTACCTATCTCAAGGCACCAAAGAATTCACAAGTTTGATCCAAATTTGCACAAGCACATGTCGCATGCATTTGTGTGGGGTATGACATACAATTCTTTTATATATGTTTCCATAACCTAACTGTAATCTGAGGACTTGTTGGAAAGAACACTTTGGCATAAGAAAAAAATAAAGAAAAATGTTCATCATGCAAAAAGAAAATGAAAAGCTTCTAATGATCAATAAAAACTTTTCACTGAGTAACTGGGCCTCTTGCTTCAGTAAGCATTGAGTGTTCACGTCAAAAGGTGGGAAGTAAGCCTTAAATGATCATAATAACAAATTTTCACTGAGTAACTAGGTCTCTTGCCTCAGTAAGCATTGAGTGTTCACGTCAAAAGATGAAAATTTCATTTAGAAGCATTAAAACCTGTTAGTTTTGTAGCCTTTTTTATTCGAGTTAGTAAGTCCTGAGGGGTGTCTTTACACCTAATGCCCTAAAACCATCTGGTTTGGGAGTCATTGGCTAAATACTCGTTACATGGGTCAAATAGAAAGCTCGATGGAACTCAACATGGCAAAAATAGCATGATAAAAGAAAAAGAAAGAAAAAGCAAGTATTATGCCATTTTTGTTCTATTTGATAAAGGTTTGGGCACTGAAACACTATACACTAAAATTATTTGGAAGCCCCATCTTATATGTGCTAAATCATCACACACAAATCAAACTTGCAATGCCTTAGGTAAGTAACACGAGCTTTTGAAAATCCTTTTTCAATACAAAAATGTGTTTTTATTTTAAGCTTACTCATAAACGGTTATCATAGTTTTATGCACAACCCAAATTTTTGAATATCATGGAAATGAATTTGTCTTTAAATTTTGTTCTAACATAGTCTTTGGTTTTGTATTGCTAAGGGACTAGCAATTTGTAAGTTTGGGGGTGTGATAAGTGCTTAAATATGAAATTTAAGCCCCTTAATTTACACTTGTTAGGCTTTTTATTTATCTATTTCTATGGATTCTACTTCATTTTCGTGTTTTATGTGTTTTTCACAGGACTTGGACAAAAAGATGATAATTTGGAGCTTTTAGGAGCAAAAGTCAAGATCTGCCATCCAGCAAATCGAGCGCACAAGAGCATGAGCGCACACTTGCACTCGAGCGAATCCTGCATACGCTCGAGCGCAATCACTCTAGAGGCGGCAGAGCCAGATATGGAAAGAAGTCTTCCGACTCCAAAAAGGAATTAGGGTTTCGGGACACTAAGAGGACCCTATAAATAGCCTTGTAAAACACATAAACCAAACCTTTTGTTCTAGATTCGAAGTAGAGAGCTTAGGAGAGGAATTGATGACTCATCTCCCGAGTCTTCTTCGGTTTTAGTTTTCTATTTTTATTTTGTGATGTTTAAAATGTTTAGTTTACTTAGTATGTGTAACTAAACTCCTATTGGACACGATTGAAGCCCTAGTTATGCTTTTCCACATGTTCATTCATTGATTATCTTTGCTAGAGCCTTGTTAGAATATTTAACTTGATTAATACCTATTTATATTTACATTCCTCATATGTATGTGCCTGATCAACGTATGCATGTGGTATGGATAGGTTAGTCGAATCAATTTGGATGACCGAGTCCTGGGTTCGATATTAGTAACAAGGGATATCCACACCGGATTCTCGAGTTAATCAACATGAGAAACCGGGAGAGGACCGAGCCCTAGGTCCCATATGGTTGTCAATCTCCACAGCCCTTATGCTCTTTTAAAGGACAACTCAGTATACATCCATGCTGAATCCCTTAAGAAGAGTATACACCATGTCTAACCCGTTGCATAGGGAGATCAATAGCCTAAGGTGTGGACCAAGCCCTTAGGTTGGCAACCATTAGATATTCATGATAAGGCTAGAGCATTGAAGCTTTATTTAGTGGGAAAGTATAATTAGGGTGGATATCATAGTCCCATGTTCTCATTATTGTTATTTACTCACAATCAAAATGCTATTTCTCTTTTTAAACTTGAAGAAACTAATTCTAAAACAAAATTCACCAATCCCTGTGGAAATGATCTCGAACTTGCACACTATGCTACCACAGACCATGTGCACTTGCAAGTAAAACTAGGACGATTATTTTCATATTTATTTAGGTAGATAATCGCTCCAACAAACTTCCAGCCCAAACAATACCTAATCTAAGCGGATATCAGCAACTAAATGCCGTAACAACTCTAAAAAATGGTAAGAGTATAGGCGTTGATGAACCTACACAAGCATCTCCAAATAAAGTGTCCACATCCAAGGTAAGTGAGATAGAGAAATGGAATGCACCACGCTTCTCTCAAAGGTTAGTAAAGCTAAAGAAAGAAGGTAAACTACTTGATATTTTTGAAATTTTGAGAAAAGTAGATATTAATATTCCTTTATTAGATGCAATTAAATAAATTCCTGCATATGCTACATTTTTAAAAGATAGTTGCACTAATAAAAAGAAGTTCCAAGAGCATGAAATAGTGGCTTTAACCGAAGAGGTCAGTGCGGTGTTATTAAGAAAACTACCACCCAAGCTAAAAGATCCAGGTAGTTTTACCATTCCTTGCAGGATAGGTAACCAGATTTTCGAGCATGCATTACTAGATCTAGGGGCGACTGAGAATTTGCTTCCATACAATGTAATTGAGACACTAGGTTTGGGGGAGCTTCAACCAACCTCCATCACCTTGCAACTGGCAGACCGAAGCGTCAAAAGACCAAGAGATATAATTGAAGATATCTTGATAAAGGTAGATCCATTTATTTTACCTACTAATTTTATTGTCTTAGATATGAAAGAATCTCCTATGCCATTGCCTTTGCCCATCATCTTAGGAAGACCCTTTATGAGAACTGCTGATACAAAAATTTGTGTGAAAAAGGGTATTGTAAGTATGAAGGTAAATGGTGAGAAGGTTGAATTCAACATATTTGATCCCAATATAATACGAAATGTTCTAATGTATATATGATGCAAGGTGTTGTTGAGGAAGTTTGTCAGGTCTATCCCATTGCTCCATTGGAAGCCACCCTCACCCATGGGTTAACAAGATCGGATGTTCAGCCTACATATGAAGACTTTACTGATGACATCTTTGAGGCTGTGCATCGCCTAGAGGCCTTTCCAAAGCATCTAAGCACCAAATTTGGCATTGAAGCAATTGCTGATGCATTCAACTTATGCTTTTCTAGGAAGGAATAAGAGCGTCTAGCTGAAGATATTAAACTTAGTGCTCATGGGAAGCACCCCACAGCTTATCCTTTTATTTTTATTGTTTTTCATATTTATTGTTATTTATTTATTTTTAGTACTTCTTGTTTTCCTGTATTATGTTAGTTTTTCTTTTTAGGGACAATGTGTGCATTCGTTCAAGTTTGGGAGTGTGCTATGAGCCATGCCGGCCCAGCTAGTTCTCCATCTCCTAGGTCAGATCTTTCCATGATATTCACACATTGGGGATAATGTGTAATTTAAGTTTGGGGGTATGGGAGACACATTCACACACACCTTGTCCCAGTTTTTATTTTATTTTATTATTGTTTAAAAGAAAAGATAAATGCATGTTCATGCTGTTTCAAAAATTTTGGTTAATTTAAACAAATATATTCACACACACCTTGTCCCAGTTTTTTTATTTATTTTATTATTGTTTAAAAGAAAAGATAAATGCATGTTCATGTTATTTTAAAAATTTTGGTTGATTTAAACAAATATTATGATAAGATTTCATCAGTAAGCTTAAAATATTGAACATATGGTCTAAATAATAAAGTTTTAAAAGTTTAATTACTTACTTAAGGCATTTAAGAATTCATAAGTTTGATCTAAATCTGACACAAGCACATTAGGACATAATTGTTTGGGGTATGACATATAATTTTTATGTGTATGTTTCTATGGCCTAACCGTAATTGGATAACTAGTTAGAAGAACACCTTGGCATAGAAAAATAGAAAAAAAATGTTTACTGCACAAAAAGAGAAACTAAAATGCTCCTAATGATCATTAAATAAACTTTCCACTGAGTAACTAGACCTCTTGCCTCAGTGAGCAGTGAGTGTTCACGTCAAAAGGTGGGAATGATGAATATAATGATCATTAAATACAAGTTTTCACTGAGTAACTGGATCTCTTGCCTCAGTAAGCAGTGAGTGTTCACGTCAAAAGGTGGAAATTTTACAAGGAAGCATTAAGACCAGTTAGTTTCAAAGCCTTTTTGACTCGAGTTAGTAAGTCCTTAGGGGTGTCTTTACACCAAATGCCCAAAACCATCTGGTTTGGGAGCCATTGGCTAAACACTCGCTACATGGGTCAGTTAAAAAGCTTAATGGAACTCAACTTGGCAAAAAGGCTCATGATAAAAGAAAAAGAAAAGAAATAAAACTATGCCACTAGTGTTCATTCTGATAGGAAATTCGATGAATGTTAAAACACCGAAACACTACACATTAGAGTTATTTGGAAGCTTCATCTTTTATATGCTAATTCACCACATACTAAGTCAAACTTGCGATACCTTAACCAGCCTTGTGTAAGTGATTAGATTTTAAAACTCTTATTCATTGCGAAGATGTGTTTGTATTTTAAGCTTGCTCTTGAACAAATATCATGATTTTGTGAGACTTAAATTTTTGGATACCATGCATGATGGATTTATCTTTGCGTCTTTGTTTTTCATTTAGTTTTTAGTTTCGTATTGCTAATGGACTAGTAATATGTAAGTTTGGGGGTGTGATAAGTGCTTAAATATTCATATTTAAGCCCCTAAATTTAAATTTGTTAAGCTCTTAGTTTGCGTATTTTATTCCATTTTACTTCCTTTTTGTGTTTTCTGTGTTTTTTATAGGTTTTTGGAAGAAAGGAAGCATTTTGGAACTCAAAGAGCAAAACTGGAACTGGGAGCTGCAGAATAGTGCGATCGAGCACAGTGCTTGGTGCGATCGAGCGCATAAGCACTCGTGCGCACAAGGAGAAGGCTCGAGCGCAACCTTTTGCTTGAGCGCACACGCATCAATAAAATATTAAAACGACAGCTCATATTTTGGAAAGTAGGGTTAGAGACCTGTTTTGGAAATTAGCATTTCCAAGTGTCCTTAGAACCCTATAAATAGACTTGTAAAACACAAAAACAGTATCTCCCTTTTAGTTTAGTTTTTTGTTCGGGGAGGCCGGGGGTCGGACGAGCTTGGAGGAGAGATTGTGGAGACGAATTGATGACTCTTCTCTATAGTGTTTTCAGGTTTATTCTTTCCTTTGTATTTTATTTTATGATGTTGTTTAGCATCACAACTATGTCTAACTAATTTTCTAGTAAGGGCTTGGTTGAAGCCCTAATTATGTTTACTTAATAATTTAGTATTGGTGCCTTTGTGATATTTGTGTTGTGATGCTTAACTTGATTAATACATGTTTTTATTTAAATTCCTCATATATGTTTGCTGATCAATATATGCATGTGGTATAGATTAGTTAGTTGAATCAATTTGGATGATTGAGTCCTGGGTTCAACAATAGTAACAAAAGATATCCACGCCGGATTCTTGGGTTAATCAACATGGAAAACCAGGAGTAGATACCATGCCCTAGGTCTCGTGTGGTTATCGATTTCCACAGATTTTATGCTCTCTTAAGGAACAACTCAGTATACACCATGTTGAATCCCTTAAGAAAGAAAAGAGTTAGAGTAGATACCATGCCTAACTCATTGTTTAGGGAAATCAATAGCTTAAGGAGTAGATACCATGCCCTTAGGTTGACAACCATTAGGTATTCATGACATGAGTAAAGCATTGGCATACTGTTTTGTTGTGGTAGCATGATTAGTGGTGGATATCAAGTCCCTACGCCTTTATCTTTATTAATTCCAACTCAATATTTATTTCTCTTATTTTTATTTTATTATTGTGAAACTAATTCTAAATCAAAATTTACCAATCCCTGTGGAGATGATCTTGCATTCACACACTATACTACTAAGTTGACCTTGTGCACTTGCAAGTAAAACAAGTCCGATTATTCGCTTATTTATTTAGGTAGATAATTGCACAACATGTAACTATTAGTAGTGTTTAGGTGTTAAAGTATAAACTTCATTGGAAGAGATCATTGTAATGGTTTGGGTGACACCTCTGAAGTTGCTTGTGTTGATTTAATGGAATACTTCAAGGTTGAAGAGAGTGGACGTAGGTTCAAAAAATTTCTAATATTGCCGAACCACTATAAACAGAGTTTGCACTTTCTATTCCTTTGCTCTTTTGATTTTTAGCAATAAAATTATTGTTGTTTATGCTTGATTTCATAAGTGTTTAAAACTTATTTGTTGTTTGCAAAAAGTTTTTAAAACCCAATTCACCCCCCTCTTGGGTTGCACTTTGGTTTACAATTGGTATCATAGCTTAGTTCTCATAGTAAAACTTAAAATCCTTGAGTAAATCCTACGAAAACTAATAAGTATAATGGACATCATTCATACATTAGGCCCCTTTGTTTAATGGAACAAATTATAGCTAATGAAAAATAGAATGAAAATCTTTATAGAAGGTCAAGATTATAATTTGTGGAGATTCATTGAAGAAGGACCTAGAGGTTCTTGTAAAGAATGTCCTAGTTCGTGAAGTAAAGGCTACTATTCTTAAATTGAAACAAGAATTTGATGATGATGATGATTATAGAATAATGTCTTTAAATAGAGCTTCTAGTATACTTCCTTGTGCTTTAGATGTTAATGAATACAACAAAAATTTTGCACGTGTTTCGGCTAAGGAAATATGGGATAAACTTCAAGTTACATATGAAGACATTAGTGAAGTAAAGAAATAAAAAATCTATATGTTAATGTTTGAATATGAAACCTTTAAAATGTCTCCTACCAAAACCATTTCTGAAATGTACTCTCGATTCACTAATGTTATTAATGGTTTAAAGCTTCTCAGTAGAACTTATGATGATTACGAATTGGTAAGAAAGATTCTTAGATCTTTGCTAATAAATTGGGAATCAAAGAGGACAACCATTATGGAAGCCAAACACCTTGACAAACTTGACGTCGAAACACTTCTTGGCTCATTATTAACTCACGAGATGGATGTAATAAATTGTGTTGTTGTTGATGATGAGTAAAAAAAAAAGAATAAGGTTATTGCTCTCAAATCCACCTCAAGCAAGCAAGTGGAAGAAGAATAAAATGAAAGTAGTAAGGAAGATGGATAAATGCCTCTCATCACAAATAGGTTTCAAAGATTCTTGAAGAAGAGCAAGAAGCCTTACACAAAGGACAACTCAACCAAAAAGGATCCTATTGTGTGCTTTGGTTGCAAGAAACCTGGGCACATCAAAGCGGATTATCCTATAACAAAGAAACCTTACAAGAACTTCAAGAAAAAAGGCTTAGTTGCAACCACTTGGAGTGATGATGATGAGGACATCTTGGAAAGTGAAGTTAACAACCAAGAGATTTTCAATCTTTGCTTGATGGCAATTGATGATGAGGTAACCAATTCTTCCCTTAGCAATGATATAGATAATGAAAATAGCAATGAAGAATTGATTGTAGCTATAAATGAATTGCATGAAGAATTAAAGAAATTTGATGCTATGAATGTTTCTTTCAAAAAGAAAGTTTCATGCCTTTTTAAAGAGATGAAAGTTCTAAAAGAACAAAAAGAAAAACTCTCTTTAGAACTTAACAACTCATCACAAGAATCTTTGATGAATGAAAATGTTGATTTGAAAAAGAAAGTGATTGAGTTGAATAACACTATATCTAGACTTTTAAGTGAAAAAGAAAAGCTAGATAAAGTGTTAGCTTGTCAAATAATGAGTGAAGAAAAATCTAGTTTGGGTTATTCTCCATTGGACAAGAAAAAATCAAATGAAACTATCTTTGTGAAAGAAACATGGGTTGGTGAACCCTCTACTTCCAAGGCTTCTAGTAATGCTAATACTGTTCTTTTGAAAAATGCTAGTAAGCCTAAGTGTAGGTACCACTCTTTTTCGCCTGAGACCCATGCATCCGGCTCATTACCTAAGGCCACTCCCTTTAAAGAAGGTGGATATGGCGAAAGTGCGGATTACGATGAATAGGCATATGGAAACGAGTGAAACCTACCAAGTCTAATACAAACCCTTTATAAGTAGTAAGGAGGCTCCCATAATGGGTACATTTTTAATGTATTAGACAAGGGGCCGTTTGTCATCCAAGCACAAAGCAAGGATGACGGGTAAGGAGCCGCCATTTGACCTTGAAAGGGGTCAAATCCCATGTCATTGGTCTACATGAGAAATTCCAAAGCTAGGGAGATTTCGGTGCAAAAGAGTGAGGATTTATAGCTCTCTCTTTTACCTAGACCAAAGTCTAGCCTTTTGTGCTTTAAGGGAATTAATTGAAATTTTAATTCAAGTATTATTATCATACATTACTAATAAAACCAAACACACATTTTGCAATTTTTATTCAAACAAAGCAACACCAAATATTAACTTTAAAGTAATGCAGAAAAATTATATAAAAGAAATAAATTACTTTGACTATGAGGAAAAAAAAATATTAAAACTACTTGCAAAGTATAAATGAGAAGTAAATTAAAGTGCGTGCATTTAAACTAGGTGGATTAATCATGTAAGTTAAACTAGATGGATTGAGACTAAATTATTTTAAACTAGATGAATTAAACTTGAAGACTAAATTGAATGAATTAAACTAAGCTACTTTAAAATAGACGAGTTAAAAAAATAGGAATTAAGCTAAATAGATTTAAACTAAACTACCTTAAAGATGGGATTCAAAATAACTAGTAATTAGTAAATAATAACATTTTTAATGGGCCAAAGGGGGCCCAAAATTTTTCTTAAAGAACTAAAGTTCACATGTAATTAATAATAACTTAAAATAAAACATCTAACTTAGAGAATATAAAATTTTTTAAGGTACTAAACTAGAGGAAAGAACTTTAAAACTATTGTTAACTTAACATTGCATTTAACAAAATGACTACATATGACTAGTAGCTAACTAAAGAAAGACATATAACTAATGATAGAGAGAATGTTAAGAAACTAGTAAGTATCTTAAGATGAAACTTTCTAAGTGAGCTAAATTAATCTAGTCTATTTTCAAGGTGGTTTAAACACATGAATCATGCTAGCAATTTATTTTTCAAAAAAAGTATAAGCTTAGTGAAATTCGAAGAATGATTTGAATGAAGATTAGAAGACTAAAAAACAAAGGGTGGCCGAAAATGATGAAGAACTCTCACTAGTTCTTCTTTTATATTCCACTCTTTGCTCTTTTTTAACCTTCTTTTAACACTCTCTTCTATTTTCTTATATTTCTCTCTTTGATCTTCCTATTCTTCTCTATTTTCTCACTTCTTTCTTTCTCTTTAAACTTTCTCTCTTTTCTCTCTTTTTTGCATTACTTTGCCTTAATGTTGTGTTTTTCTCTTGTGTTAGCAAGAGGGGGGTATTTATAGAAGGGGTAAGGGCTAACTAAGAGATTAAAAAAAAAAATGAGTGAAAAGAAGGTGCATGGCTGGTCATATAGGGAAGGGGAAAAGTAGTTTCAACTTTTGAGATGAAAAATGTATTTCACTTTTGGAGTGTAAAGGTGGGGCTAGAGAAGTGAGGTGTGGTAAATCAAGTGAAAAGTGTGAGGGAAAAGAATTTTAGTCTGCTGGCCATGGAAAAGAAGGAGGGGTTTTTTTTAGGTGAAAAAAGTTAAGATGAAGGTTTGCAAAAAGGTGAACAACAAAGGACATTTTGGAGTATTTTCAATAAAGCAAAAGCAAAAAAGATGAGGAGAAAATCTCCTTGCTTTAGATGACAAATGGGGGTGGAAAAGACACAATTTTCTTCGATTTTTGATATATAATAAAGTGGAAAACTTAGGGGAAAAAAGAGCGCAATTACAAAGCAAAAGAAAGGAGAACAATTCTTCACATTATAAAAAAAAAACTGTTTTTAGGTATAAAATGTGATATTTTGGGTAGAAAATGGCGGTATTTAACATTTGGAAAAGAGTTGAAGATTAATAAGGTAATTTCCAATTAATTAAGTAAAAGGAACAGAAGAGAAACTCTTTCTTTTTGGTACCTAAAGAGGGAGAAAAATCAGCTACTTTATAAGTGTATGTTGTTGCTTTTTAGGTGAAAAAAGTCTTATTTTGTGTGGAAAAAAGGTAGCATTTCGTACAAAAGAAGTGAGGGAATCGAGGAGGGAGATGTGAAGTCAAAAAGCAAAAAGAAAGAGAGAAAATTCCTCATTATGGCCAGCCACATAGGGAGAGGAGAGGGATATCTTTTTGGTTATAAAAAAGTGACTTTCACTTTGAGAAAAGTGAACCAATCTAGGAGTGCCAATTGGAGGGCGAAATTTGAAGTTCACCCTTAAAAATTAAAAGTCTTCTTGGGTTTGAAATTTGAGCCAAAAGTGCTCAGGTTTAGGAAAGATCAATAGGCTTTAGTGGGTTTTGGATTGGGTCAAAATTTAAATGAAAACTTTGGTCTTGGATTAGTTGAATCAAATAAGTTCTAATTGATTTAAACCCAAAGTAAATTAAATATATTGAACAAAAGGGTTTTGCAATTGTCCCTTCTCCCCAATTAAATCCAAACTTCTTCATTTACTAATTCTGAGCACACTATGATTATATATTCGTCATAAGAACTCGCGCGTGGTTCGTTAAAAATTTTGAAACGAAATTGGGTGTCCACAGTTTGCCACCCTTTGATTGGGGCCCCTTTGAGAGTTCCAATCAAAGGCTGTGAGTGATCACTATTTCATTTCAAAATTTTAGAACGACAAATATGCGATGTGCGCATAAAAGTAAACGTGTTATTGGGAAAAATTGGTGTCATAAGATCACCTATGAGAATGATATGTACCTGGAGTGATGGAGCTAGCTTTCATTCACTAGTGCGATACTTCTAGACTAATTGGTGCCTATTGTGAGGACTTTAGTTTGCCTGCTGACGAGGACTTTGGTTTGCTTGCTAATGAGGACTTTGATTTTTTTGATTTTGCCTACTAACGAGGACTTTGATTTGCCTACTAACAAGGACTTTGGTTTGTGATTTTTCCTGCTAATGATGACTTAAGTTTGCCTACTGACGAAGACTTTGGTTTGCCTGTTGATGAGGACATTGGGTTGCCTGCTAATGAGGACTTTAGTTTGCCTACTGATGAGAACATTGGGTTGCTTGCTATGAGGACTTTGGTTTATGATTTTACTTGCTAATGAGGACTTAGGTTTGCCCACTGACGAGCATTTTGGTTTGCCTGTTGATGAGGACATCAAGTTGCTTGGTACGAGTACTTTAGTTTGTGATTTTTCTTATTGTTAGGTTTTTTTTTTTTGTGATTATGCTTACTGTGAGGGGTTTTTGGTGATTTCACCTACTGTGAGGGCTTTTAGCTATTAGTTTTGCAGAGTTTTTTCATTCAAATTTGTTAAATCACAAAAAGAACTTGGGCATGAGCTGAGTTATGGCATTTAGGATTCTTTTTTATAAAGTTTTGAAAAAAGAACAAAGCGTGTAAGAGATGCCATTTCACTTTAAAATTTTGGTGAAGAGATCACTTGATAGTTTAAAGCTTTTGCTATTTTCAAAAAATTTTAAAGGCAAACTTTTACAAAGCCTTAAAAAGTGGCCATTGATTTGCACACTCTAGCCTATTTGGCTTTTAGCAGCCTATTCTTTGACCATTTAATTTTATTTATCTTAAAACATGGATTTAAACATAATATTTCTTCTCATTTGGTACATATCCTCTAGTAGTTCTAAGAATGAAGCTTTATAACTTGTTCACAATCTTTCTTCCCTACTTCTTCAAAAGTAACGGCAATGGAAGTTATCTCGGCTCAGTTGATACACTAGACTTGCAACATGAAAGGTATCAAGCTCCACATTTTTTCTCACTATGGCATCAACGCGATTTTTTCACTCAAGAGTGTTAAAATCAACTAGGATTTCTTGAAGGCAGCTGCAACAATGTGAGATCCTGATATCCACGTCTTTCGGTTTGGTCTTGATGAACTATGTCCGACGTATGAGGAATTTTGCGCGCTCATCCATCGAAAGCCATCCAACAAAATTTTCCTTCCTCCACACATTTATCATCATACTGAACTTGTGATGGAGTTATTTGGGATCACCAAGGCCTGAGTCGAAACTATCTTGTCGGGCAACTGCTTTGACATAGTGCTTTTAGCGTTCAATCTTACCAACCATCATCGAAATATACTATTCCTCTACCTTTTTGACACATTTTTCATGAAGGGTCATAGTTCGAGGGTCAATAAAACACTGCTCGACATGGTCAAACAATCCAAAGGAGAATCTTGTCCGATGGGTGCCGTATTAGCCGCCACTCTAAATGACCTTGATGCTTTCTGTCGACGTGAGTCCGTTTGTCTCACCAGGAGCCCCTTATGACTTGAGGTAAATACTTTATGTTTTATTGACTCCTTTCAACTGTCAAACAGTATATGACGTTTTCCTCTTTAGATGTGGCTATTTAACAGACTGTTGATATTATCTCCTCTTAATAATTCTAACATTGAATACAAGCCAAAACATTTTCAAGCGTGCAAATTCTTGGTTAAGCAAGATTCACTAGAGGCCTGGCTAAACTAGTTTTGTATACCCAGTGCTTTGCAAATCCACCAGTATGCCCTTGGTAGAAGATTAATATGTTTACCTTGTCAATATTTAAAAAAAGCTGCATGGTGCTTGTTGGCAACACCCACTGCTCATATTATTCCCCAGTATGGATTCTCAAGCAATATGGGCAGCCACAAACTATTTCGCCACCTGACCATGGCTATTATACTTATCCAATTAGCGAACAATTTATGGAGCGAATTCGAGGTACTTAGCCTAGGCGCACCGTGAGTCAAATTCCTCGCACCATCTCGACAACTTGCATCATTGTCTCTGACAACTATCTGGCATGAGTCTGGGGTCAAGTGGAAGCATCCTGAAAGGAAGAAAAGAAAACATGCTATTATGGGGAGTGTAGTGCGACTTTAAAATAATGTCACATAGTTGCATTTTCATTATGTAATAAGAAAATCCTTGGAGAACAAAAAAGAAATGGCATGTTCAGAAATTTAAGTCTTTATTGCTTTAAATCGATTTAGATTTAAATTCTTTCATTAGCTTAACATGTCTTATTTAAAGCATGAATTTCCTTTTATTATTTTTTGATAATTGTATAAGAGATGTATTTGCGGGAAAATTACAAGTACACAAAAAAATGAAGGGGTTTCCAATAAAAATATAGTTACACCAAAGTGGTTACCTATATGCCCACAAACGGGATCAAGCTTTCACGTAGATAGAGAGATTCAATTGTTTTTTACCTAAATCACCCTTACGGGTTTTCAGTTTGGTAGAATGCTCTAACTTTTTCCTAAGCTACCCTTATGGGTTTACAACTTAGCGAGCTCTTTTTTTTCTTTTTAGAAAATGGTAGATAGAGTGGTCTAAACTTTCCCCTCGAATCGTGGATTGGTAACCTGAGTTCGTTTACCACATAATCTCTTTCCTTGATGCCCCGATTTTTTAATTTCTTATTAAAAGCCTATACAACTCTTTTTTGATATCATTGGGTGTGATGGAGAGCCTTTAACTGCATCTCGTCAATCAAAGCCAACTCATCATATCGCCCCTAAATCCAATCTGCTTCTTCCAATTGACTTTCTATGGCTGTTCTTAGTGAAAGAATGTCCACCTCAATTAGAAGAATTGCTTTCATGCCGCAGACCGAGGAGTAAGGAGTAGCGCTTGTGGAAAACCTTATCGAGGTTTGATATCCCCACAATGCAAATGGTAGCTTCTCATGCCAATTGCGACAAGTCTCTACCATTTTGGCCAATATGCCCCTTACATTCTTGTTGGCCGTTTCTACTGCCCCGTTGGTCTAAGGTCAGTAAGAAGAGGACTTGTGGCACTCAATTTTGTATTTATTGAGTAAATCTATAACCTCGCCTTGGAAGTACATGCCATTGTCTGAGATCAACTCAAAAGGTACTCCATAATAACATATGATGTTATGATTAATGTATTTTGCCATGTGCTTAGCCTTCAAGATGGAAAATGAGGTGGCTTCCACCCATTTGGTAAAATAGTCAATTGCCACCAGGATGTACTCATTACCATAGGAAGCCTTGGGAGATATTTTACGAATCACATCTACCCCTAAGTAGTAAAAGGCCAAGGTGTTGTCATACTGAAGAGTTATTGGGGAAACAAATGTTGTAGGTTGCCATGCAATTCACACTTATGGCATTTCTTCACATAATTATAACAATCAATCTCCATGCTAATCCAATAATAACCTAGACTGAGGATCTTTCTTGCCAACATTCTTCCATCATGATCTTTTTAACAGTGTTTTCATCCACACAGAGTAGTTGGATCCCATCAAATGATCTTCTATATAGTCTTCGGCCACAAATGAAAAACTGGGATGCCAATGACTGTATCACCCGTTTGTCCCTTTTCTCACTATTGGTCAGGAATTCTACCTTTTGCAAGAAGTTCTGAATGTCGGTATACCAGGGTAAACCATCAAATGACCAAGCTGGGATCTCAATGACTGAATAATAGGCTGGTTCATCCTTTTGCTCAACCACTAGTGGAATTGCCTCAACCCCTTCAAGCATCTCCAACATTGAAGCTAAAGTAGCCAATGGATCGATGAACTAATTTTGGCTCCAAGGTAAGTAAGCGAAGGACACCTTGTCGAAGCAGTAGACCAGATTTTCAAGATGGTTACGAAAAAGTTTCATCCTCTCGTTTTTAGTTTTCCACTCTCATCGGGATTGAAAAATGACTAAGGAGGAATCTCCATACATTGTGACATCTTTTGCCCTAATATCAATGAGTGCTTCTAAACCAGCAATGCAAGCCTCATACTCAATCACATTATTGGTGGACTCAAAATTTAAGCGAATTGACAGGGTAGTAATGATTTCTTCTGGAGAGACTAACACTGCTCCGATCCCAAAACCTTTTTTATTAGCTATCCCATCGAAATACATCGTCCACTCATAGTTTTAGACTTCTAGAATTCCTTCATCCAGAAAATTGAACTCTTCAACCTCTTCTTTCCCTCTTAGGACATTTGCCAAGAAATCTGAAATTATCACTCCCATAATTGACTTATGGGTCATGTACTGAAGACCAAACTGAGAGAGAATAGCCATCCATTTGATCATCCTCCCACTCAAGACTGGGGTTTCAAATAGATGCTTTAGAGGGCTCAAGTGAGAAATCACTTTCACAATGAAGGACCAAAAATAATGTTGGAGTTTTTTGGCAACCTAATCCAGAGCAAGACAGGTCTTTTCTACCCAAGAATAGTTCAACTCATAAGCCACAAGTTTCTTGCTAAGATAGTAAATGACCTTTTCTTTTTTGTCTTTGTCTTCTTAAGCTAACATGGCCCCCATAGAGGTGTTAGTGATATATAGGTACATCAAAGTTGAGTACCATACTTGGGTGGGATCAATACTTGGGGGGGTTTCTTGAGATAGTCCTTAATCTTCTCAAAGGCTTCTTGACACTGTTCATTCCACATCACTGGTTGGTCTTTTCTGAGCATCTTGAAGATGGATTCATAGGTATGGGCAAGCTTGGCAATAAATCTGCTGATATACTAAAATCTTCCCAAAAATCCTCTAACCACTTTCTTTATTTTTGGTGTTGACATTTCTATAATTACTGTCACCTTTTTCAAGTCTACCTCAATCCTTCTTTCACTAACCATGAAACCCAGGAGATTACCAGCGGTGACTCCAATAGCACACTTTTTAGGATTCAAACGTAGCTTGTACTTATGAATTCTGTCAAATAACTTTCGGAGGGCATCTTAATGTCCTTATCTATTTTCAGACTTGACGATCATATCATCCACATATATTTCCACTTCTTTTTGGATCATATCATGTAATAAGGTGGTGGCCATCCTTTGATTAGTCGTCCCAGCATTTTTGAGTCCGAATGGCATGACTCTATAGCAAAAGGTCTCCCACTAAGTAGTGAAAGTAGTCTTTACCCTATCTTCAGAAGCCATGAGAATCTAAATAAAAAAAATGCATTTCCAGTAGTATTATCTACAATGGTATCTATGTGAGGTAAAAGGAAGTTGTCTTTAGGGCTGGCCCGATTCAGGTCCTTATAATCCACACATACTCTGACTTTTCCATCTTTCTTTGGCATTTCTACCACATTCGTTACCCACTGAGGGTACTTGAAAACTATTAAGAAACCAGTTTGCAACTGCTTGAGGATCTCTTCTTTGATCTTAACCACCCAATTGGCTCGCATTCTTCTCAACTTTTGCTTGACTAGCTTAGCATATAGGTTCAAAAGGATCCTATACTGTAAAATCTTTGGATCGATATCGGGTATATCCTCATATGACCAATCAAATACATCTTTGTACTCATGCAAAAGTTTTTTTTTATATAAAAATTTTCACTTTCTTTTTTAGATAAAGTTGAGCCAATGTGAATTGCTTGTGGATTTTCATCAGTGCATAGATTAATAACTCGAGTTTCTTCCATTTTAGGTTGGACTATGCTTTCTTTTTCATTTTCAACTAGCTCAACAATCTATTTTGATAAAGGGGATTCTTGGCTAATTTCACTTAGGGTTTTCCTATTACACAAAGAAGACTCAAAGTACTCAAAATCATTCAAAATTTCATTCAATTTTTTGGTGAGTACATCACTGAACTCATAAAGGGGGTTAGGGACATCATTCCCCTGCTCACCCTGGACTCTGTTACAAAAAGAAAAAGAAAGGGATGCTTGTTTGGGTCTTTGACTGCTGTTGGTGCACTTGTCAACCGGCCTAATCAACATACTCGGATCAAATTACTCACATAGCCTTCTCTCGTCATAAAAAAAGCTATGGCTTCACCATCTAGGTTTTTGATCCAATCATTTATCAGCGATGTTTTTTTATTCCCTATCATTGTTTTTTTCTTAGAAAACTCGAGATTTAAGAAAATTTTAAATTCTGGCTACCTTTTCTAAGTTCTCTTGTCCATCCATGGCTCAGGGAATCCATAGTAAGGGAAATATTCCCCTTCTTCCACGAAGTACCCATTCATAGTCAAACGAGAGTTGCCCTTTGTTTTCTTATTTCTGTTATTGATTCATAACCTAAGCCTCGCCTCCTAAACAACTGTTTGAAGTCAGGGAATTCTTTCACTCCTTACTCGTATTTACCCAGACATGCCCCTAGGAAATAGCTCATACCTTTCATTATATGAAAAATTGTCGGGTTAATATAAGGGTCGGCTTCTATAGTGTCAATCACCACCATTTCCTCAAAAGTAAAGCCATATAGCTCATTTCCTTCTAATTGAATACCAAACACTGGGGCAGTACCAACTTCATCCCCGTATAAGGTTATGACTTGGTTCCCAGTTCTGTATTTTACCTTCTAATGCTAGGTAGAAGTTACTGCCCTTAGGTTGTGGAGCCATGGCCTGCCCAATAGCATATTGAAGGAGGCAACGATGTCTATGACTTGAAAGTCAATCACTATATCGTCCATACCAACTTGCACCTCAAGCTCACTGTTCCGACTATCATGCACTTTGTATTATCATAGCCTTGGACCGTCTGACTACTTGGTTGGAAATCATTTGGCTCAAGCTCTAAGATTCGAGTTGTCCGCAGAAGCAAAACATTCAGAGCTGACCCATTATCTACCAATATCATGAGCGTATTTTTCTCTCGATATTCCATTGTCAGATACAATGCACTGTTATGAGTTCTCCCGTATAGTGGGATATCCTTATCACCAAAAGTCATATTTGGGCTTCCCTTTTTTGATACGTCAAGTAGTGTCAGAAGTTCATTAGGAGAAGTACTTATGGGGGTGTCAACTTCACCCAAATGATCCAGTATAACCTATCGATGTTTCTTTAAGGACATGAGCAACCCTCAGATGGAGATGTTGGTGTGTGTTTTCTTAAGTTGTCTCAACACCGAGTCTTCTTCCTTTTCCTTTCATTTTTCTATCTCTGTTGTCACTCTCTCTTCATCTCTTAGTCTCTTCTTGGATTTTCAGCTTTGAGGTGAGGTGATTTAAAATGTTGAACACCTCGAGTTAGGTGACTTTCATCTTCTTCATCTTCACTACTGCTATCCCACACAGTTTTGCCTCTCTGTTTCACTACTACAAGTGCTTTGTCACCATTGCCTTTAGTTATCGACATGTTTTCGACCCTGATTATTGTTTTCATCACACAATTTGTTATACAAATATCAACCTAAATAATAAGCTTCTAAATGTATGTTTTAACTTGCAAGTGCACAAGATCAAACAAATAGTATAGCTAGCAAATACGAGATCATTCTCACGAGGATTTGATTAGTTGTGTTTAAATATAATTTCCTAAAGCTTCTATCTAAATGAAACAAAAAATAACAGATTTGAACAAACAACAAAGATTGCACTAGCGAAAGGAAATCATAAAATAGTTTTGAAACTAGAATCGAAATAATGAGAAAATAAGTTATGGCTTCGATATTCACCACTAATCATCTTCTTTAAAGCAAACAACTTGCACAATGCTACAAAGTAGATTTAGATGCTTAATGTTTACCAACCTAAGGGCAAGATATCTATTCCTTAAGCTATTGATTTCCCTAAGCAACAAGTTAGGTATAGGTGTCTACTTTAACTCTTTTCATCCCAAAGTATTTAGCATGGTATCTACTAAGTTGCACTTCAACAAAGCATAAAACAATGAAAATAAATAAACACACAAAACCTTGAATATGGTATCTATTATTGTTTTTCATGTTGATTAATCCCAAGAACCCATAATTGGTTCTTTTGTCACTTAGTGTAGGCACAAGACTCGGTCATCTAAATTTACCTAGATGACAATCTCCATACAACACATGTATATGATGATCAAGCATAACACATAAACTATATGAAGAATGAAATGGAACCAGAAATTAATCAATTAAGCATCACAAAAAAATAATGTGTAACAAAGCAAATCGAAATCCTTAAGAAAACATTACTAGGGCTTCAATCGAGCCCTAACTAAAATATTTAGTTACACATAATTCTAGTAAAAAATATCCTCATCATAAAAAAATAGATAAAAGAAAAGATAACTCCTCTATGATGATAATCCTCAAAGAAGAAGAGCTCTCACGCGTGAAGACGGCCACCGTAGAAGAAAATATATAAAAAATATTGTTCTCTTTTTGGTCTCTTAAACATGTATTTATAGAACCCTCAACAAAACCCTAGCAATTAAACATGTGTCTATTTTTGTTTTTTTTATTTTTCCCTAGACTTATTTAGGCACTCAGCTTCCTTTTCCAGCCATGCAAATCCCAAAAAAATCAGAATTTAATAGCTCCTTCATGTCTGCCACATTGAAATCATGTACAGCCTGACCATTATTTACTAAAATTGCCATAACTTTCTCTAAAAACAAAATTATATTTACGAGTTGTAAAATTCTCTAGAAAATAGACATCTGGATCTTTTCAAGCATATATGATTCATCTCTTGGTTCTTCCTGAATCAATACAGTTTAATCAGCAAAAATGACTGATTTATACGTGCAATTTTGACAATTTAGTGAAGCTCCTTTTCACCCTTTGCTAGTGACAACATGACTTAGCAAAATGCTCAATTTATCTTTAACAGTCTAGAAATGATGGGTCTTGTTGCACTCCTCTTGGGAAACTTGAAAGCATGTAAAACACTACAAAAGATCAAATTGTAACATGGTTAAAGAATTAACGTATGCAAATTAAAAGGATTGAATATGTGACATTTAGCGCTTATCAAACCTCAAAACTTACATATTGCTAGTCCCTTAGCAATACAAAATTGAAAATAAAATAACTACCTTCTTCCATCTTCCGTGAGGTGTACGATTACATTTGGTGTATTCAATAAGCCTTTTAAATCCCTAGGCATCCCTAGAGGACGAGTGAAGAGGTTTAACAGAAATGCTACCCACAAACATTTACGTCACAATCATGTTATCAAGAAGAATACAGAATCACATCAACAATGTTTTTCATTCATTAACAAGCTTAAATTGACAAACTCCATTTTCAAGACATCTAAAAGAATTTAAAGTCCAACCACTCACAGCTGGCTAGCATAGACTTTACAGGATCAACTAGTGTGAAGTGAATTAACACAAAATCGTAGAGTTTCAACTCAATCATAATATGCATATATCATTATCTTAAAATTCAGTGGAATCTCCATCAAATAAATGACCAAGGCAATATCACAGCAGATATGATGACTTTTTTTAATTAATTAATTAATTAATTATTATTTTTTATTTAAATGCAGATTATGCAATGCTTAGCTCCCTTAAGCTTTCTAATTGACCCATGTATCAAGTGTTAGGCCGGTGACTCCCAAACCATATGGCTTTAGGGCACTAGGTGTAAAGTACCCTTAAGACTTACAAACTCGAGCCAAAAAGGCTACAAAGCTGAACTAGCCATGTCATTAACTAATCTAAACTGTTTACCTTTTGACGCGAACACTCATTGCTTGGTGGCAAGAGGCCCATTTACTCAGCAAACAACTTAGAAAAGTCATTTTTTTTATCACTGTTCATCATGGCATTATTCATTGCCAATAAATCATGCCAAGGTCATTCATCTAATAAAGCATCAGACCGAACTCAAGATTTTAAAAACAGGCATTATCAGTTCTTCATTTCATACCCCACAGATCATGTGCTAATGTGTTCGTGGTGAAATCAAGATGAAAATGTGAAGTGTCCTAAGCCAAAAGTAGGTAACCAGACTTAGATTTTCTATTGAATTGATCATGTGTTCAAAAATTTAAGTTTGCCAATGAAATCAAATCACAGTTTCAATTTAACCAAATTCTTTCAAATAACACTATTTGGGCGATCAAATAGGTGCACAATGCTCACATAAGGACATATAATTATTTTCCTACACCCCCAAACTTAAATCACACATTGTCCCCAATATATAGTAAGAGATATAATATTGGGAGGAGAAAAAAAAGTGGTGAAGGGTAAAGCTTCCCAGAAAACACATGTCCTGAAAAATCAAAGCTAAAAAAAAAACTAGCATAAATGTGCACAAGATGGCAAGAAACAAAAACAAAAATGAAACACAAAAAGAGAATTTTTTTAATTAAGAAGGATGGAGTCTGAAATGAAAACAATCAAGAACATGGAAATTGGGCTACCTCCTAAGTAGTGCTAAGTTTATAGTCTTCAACCAGACCATGCGACTCTCATGCCATGTACTGGACGAATTGGAGAATCACATCCTCATCTCTAGGCTCAAAGTTCATTCAATGTAAGGCTTCACTCTATGTCCATTCACCTTGAATGTCTGATTTTTCTTTGTGCTATGAACTTCCAAAGCTCTATGAGGGAAAATGTTGGTGACAACATAAGGACCATACCACCTAGACTTGAGCTTACCAGGGAAGAGTCTTAATTTTGAATTGTAGATCAAAACCTTCTGTCCCACATGAAACTCCTTCCTGACAAGTTGCTTATCATGATATGCCTTGGTTCTTTCCTTGTATAGCTTAGCATTCTCATATGCATCATGCCTCAACTCCTTAAGTTCATTCAGCTGTAACTTTCTCTTGTCTCCTGCTTGTTTCATATCAAAATTGAATTTCTTGATGGCTCAGTAAGCTCTATGCTCTAACTCCACTGGTAGGTGACACACCTTCCCAAAAACTAACCTATGTGGGGATATGCCAATAGGAGTTTTGTATTCAGTCCTGCAAGCCCACAGTGCATCATTCAAGCACAGATACCAATCCTTCCTACTAGTATTTAATGTCTTTTCTAGGATTCTTTTGATCTCTTTGTTGTTTATCTCCACTTGACCACTGGTTTGAGGATGATAATGGGTGCCAACCTTATGTGTGATCCCATAATTTTTTTTATCAAAGAAGCAAAAGACTGGTTGTTGAAGTAGCTATCTCCATCACTAATTATCACCCTTGGTGTCCTAAACCTATTAAAGATGTTATCCTATAAGAACTTCACAACAACTTTGTGATCATTAATTTTTCAGGGGACAACCTTAACCCATTTAGACACATAATTCACACCCACAAGAATATATAAATAACCAAATAAATTAGGAAATAGATCCATGAAGTCAATATCCCATACATCAAAGAGCTCTACCACTTGAATGTTTTGCAATGGCATCTGATTTCTGGAGGAGATGTTACCTATCCTCTAGCATCTATCACAAGAACTAAAAAAACATAAAGCATATTTAAACACATTAAGCCAATAAAAACCAGATTGTAATACCTTAAGTGTTGTTCTCTTGGCTCCAAAGTGCCCTCCACATGCAAGCTGATGACAATGCTATAAAATACTCATATGCTCCTCCTCTGGAACGCACTGTCGGATGATATGATTAGGACAAAATTTGAATATGTATGGCTCATCCCAATGGTATTGCCTAGACAAAGACATCAACCTCTTCCTTTCCTTACTAGACATACTTGGAGGAAAAGCTTTAGTAGTTATGTAATTAACAATATCAGTATACCAAGGAAGTTAGCCATTTATTGCAAATAACTACTCATCTGGAAAGTTTTCATTCAAGAGAAGCTCGTTTCCTTCTTCATCATGAAGTATCCTGGATAAGTGATCTGCAACCACATTCTCACTACCATTTTTGTCCTTAATTTCAATATCAAATTCTTGTAATAATAGTACCCATCTAATCAATATAGGCTTAACATCTTTCTTAGTAAACAAATATCTCAAAGCAGCATTGTCAGTGAATACAATAACTTTAGAATCAATCAAGTATGACCTAAACTTCTCTAAAGCAAATATGACAGCTACCAATTCTTTTTCAGTAGTAGAATAATTTAGTTGAGCATCATTTAAAGTTCTAGAAGCATAATAGATATCATAAGGTACTTTATTAACTCTCTGACCCAGAACAACACCCAAAGTAAAATCACTGGCATCACACATGAGCTAGAATAGAAGGTTCCAATCAGGTGCCATCATAATCGGTGCAGACATAAGTAATTTTTTTAATTTGTTGAAGGCAGTCATGCACTCTTCTGTCCATACAAACTTAACATCCTCAGTCAACAACACACAAAGAGGTCTGGAAATCTTTGAGAAGTCTTTTATGAATCTTCTGTAGAACCTTGCATGCCCTAAAAAACTTCACACCCTTAATTGATGTAGGAGGAGGTAATTTGGAGATGATATCGATTTTTCTTTGTCCACCTTAATGCCCCAGCTAGAAATAACATGACCCAAAACAATACCTTGTTGTACCATGAAATGACACTTTTCCCAATTCAATAGTAAGTTACAGTCTTCATGTCTTTTAAGGATAACCTGGAAATGGTTAAGGCACTCATCAAAGTTAGAACCAAAAGCACTAAAATCATCCATAAATAGCTCGATGAATCTTTCTACCATGTTTGAGAATATGCTTATTATGCACCTTTGAAATGTTATAGGTACATTACATAACCCGAATGACATCCTCCTGCATGCAAATATGCCAAAAGGGCATGTGAAAGTGGTCTATTTCTGGTCTTCTAGTGCTATAGCAATCTGGTTATAGCCACTATACCCATCTAGAAAATAGTAATGGCTATGACTTGCTAACCACTCTAACATTTGATCGATAAATGGCAGAGGGAAGTGATCTTTCCTAGTTTCCTTATTGAGCTTCCTGTAATCGATGCAGACTCTGCAACTTGTGGTTATCTTCGTAGGAACAAACTCATTTTCCTCATCTTCATCACTATGATTCCACTATTCTTAGGCACCACTTGAACTGGACTCACCACTTACTATCTGAGATGGGGTAGATGATGCCAACATCCAATAACTTAAGAACCTCTGCTCTGACTACATCCTTCATATGTGGGTTAAGTCTTCTTTGTGCATCTTTGGTTGGCCTTGCATTATCTTCAAGGAGGATCTTATGCATGCACTTGGTTGGACTTATGCCATTGATGTCAGCAAGGGTCCACCATAATGTTGTTTTGTGCTATCTAAGAACTTTCAATAGCTTCTCCTCTTCCCCCAAACTTAAGTTTGCAACAAATATCATTAGTTGTGTCTGGTTCACTACCAAGTAAACATGTATCAGGCATTTAGGCAACTACTTCAATTCAAACTCTGGTGCCTTACTAGTGGAAGGCATAAAAGTAGTATTAGTAAGCACAAGAGTTTCAAAGGGAAGTGTGTACTTACTTGGATAAAGCTTAAGAGCCTCAAGGGAGTGTACAGCCTCAATGATGTCAACATCAACACTTTCACAATTCTGCTCAATGTTAGGCATTGTGAGATTGTAAGTTATGGTAGCCTCCAATGGATCAATGCTATGTACATGAAATACTTGCTCAACAACACTTTGAACCATATAAATATTGAAGCAATCAAGATTATCATGTGGTAATTTTAATGCATCAAACACCCTAAATTTTATCATTTCAACATTTATTTTCATGCTTATAATACCCTTTTTAACATGGATTTTTGTATCAATAGTACTTATAAAGGGTCTACCTAAAATAATGGGCAGAGATGATGGCATAGATGATTCTTCCATATCCAAAACACCAAAATCAGTAAGCAAAATAAATTGATTTACCTGAACTAAGACATCCTTTAGGTCTCTTAATGCTTCTGTCGGCTAATTGCAATGTAATTGAGGTTGGTTGAAGTTCTCCTAAATTTAATTTCTCATAAACCATATAGGGTAGTAAATTGATACTTGCCCTTAAATCAAGCAAAGCACGTTCAAAAATTTGGTCACCAATCTTGCAAGGAATAGTAAAACTACATGGATCTTTTAGTTTAGGTGGTAACTTTCTCAACAAGACCGCGCTTACCTCTTCTGTCAATGCAATTTTCTTATATTCCTAAAACTTTCTTTTGTTAGTACAACAATCGTTTAAGAACTTAACATAAGATGGGATTTGTTTAATTGCATCAAGTAAAGAAATATTAATTTATACTTTTCTTAAAGTTTAAAAAATATCAAGATATTGTTGTTCTTTTTTTTTTTTTTTTTTTTTGCTTAACTAACCTTTGAGGGACGGGTGGCAATATCACATTCTCTTTCTCACTTACATTTGTAGAGGTCGTAGCTCCTGTTGGAGGTGCTTCCACTTTCTTATCCGTTCCCACATTATTGTCAATGACTTTACCACTCCTAAGGACTGTCATAGCCTTGAGCTCCTCTTGACTTATTGGGTTTGGTATGGTATGGTATGTGATAGGAATTATCC
Source organism: Bretschneidera sinensis (assembly GCA_023935145.1). NCBI lineage: Eukaryota > Viridiplantae > Streptophyta > Magnoliopsida > Brassicales > Akaniaceae > Bretschneidera > Bretschneidera sinensis. The sequence continues at coordinate 94,543,675 of CM043703.1, forward strand.
TCTCTTTCTCTCACTCAGTTCCTTGGCTAATTACTTTACTTGTGACTCCAATCTCTGAATGGTCTGACTAGTCTGAGCATTAGTCTGTTGTTGTGTAGTTAAGAACTGGAGTATGGCACCTTCAATATCCTTATTTTTCTGCTCAAGATTCTATTGCACCACCTGTGGTGAAGTATGATAATTACTTTCCTATTAAGTTCCTCTGCTGCCCTTGTGGATTCAGAATGTTCTGATTGTTACTTCAAGAAAGATTTGGGTGATTTCTCCACCCTGTATTATAAGTATTTGAATAGGGGTTGTTCTTAGGAGGATACTTGCTCTGTCCCACATAATTTGCATGCTCTTACTCTGTAAAAAAAGACATAGGATAAGTCTCAGTAGTATGATTAGAGTGAGAGCATATAGCACATACCTTGACTTTCGCAACTTATTGAACTTGAGAGATGTTCTGGGTTGATATTGTTCTCACTAGAATATCTAACTTCCTCTCCATTGCTATCGTTTAAGTCTGGATTCCACAATTGGTGCTTATTTCATACACACCCTTACTTTTTACTCCTTGCATCCTTCTTGATGAGAATTGTTGAGAATTTTCACTTAAGGTCTCAAATAGCTCAATAGTTTCCTCACTGTTCTTTTCCACAAGCACACCTCCACAAACTAAATCGATAAAACTTTTATTAGTATCATTTAAACCTTCATAAAAAGCTTGTACCTGATCATCTTGAGATAGATTATGGTGTGGACACTTGAGAAGCAACTCATTAAAATGTTTCGATGCTTCAAAGAAAAGATCTCCATCTTTTTGTTGAAAGTTTTGAATCTCCCTTCTAAGATGCCTTATCTTTTAAGCTGGGAAAAACTTCTTTAAAAATTTAGTGGTTAACTCCTCCCAATTGTTAATGGAACCTTGTTGGGAATTTTGTCTAAGAATTAAAAGGGTGAAGTTTTTTAGCTTCAGCCCTCTGAGCCACGGCACAAGGTTTATGCGCTGTGGCCTCTAGCAAGGAGGATTTTCTTCTCCAAATATGCGCCACAGCCTCTAGCAAGTGGAGGCTTTTTTCCCCTGTTGTGCTCTGCAGCTTGCCCTGTTTTGAGCCGTGGCGTGCAGTACACCCGATGCCTCTGTTATGTTTTTCCAGCTGGTGTGTTGGATCTTGATTAAAATATACAGGATCACTTAGACCTCTTGGAGGGCCATGATTATTTGGCTCTCAAGATCAAAGGGTTGAGATTGACTTCAAGTTGGTTAAGGAAGTTGTTGCTCTATTTAAAGGGTCATCTAGGAGCAATAACTACACACAACACAAAGAGAGTGCAAAGTCACAAGTGTTAAGAGAAAACAAACATAAGAAAAAGTCTCATTCCAAGAGTGGCTGGTGTTTAAAGAGATAGGCTCTCAATTCTTCAGAGTTGTTTCTAGTGAGAGAGAGTGTTCAAGATTGGGGTTCAAGGGCTTTGTAATTGGAATTTTCTTAGGGAAAATTCTAGGGAAACACTTAGTTCTTATCTCTTTCTTTTCTCTTCTTTCATTCATCAAGAACAGATGGTTCTTAAAGAGGTGTTGCTGTAATTATAAGAACTTTATTGATTTAGTGCAGAGAGCTTGGAGGAGCTCATGGGGATGTAAACAAATTGTCGAACCTCGATAACAATTGCTTGTGTTTTCTCTTTTATTGTTTGATTCTTGTTCGGTCCAAATCATTTGGGATTTGGGTGTTTAAAGGTCACCACCTGGGATTCAAAAGGTGATTTTCTATAGTGGAATCAGAGTTAGAACAGTGTTATCAGAGCAAGCCTCAAAGAATTAAAGGAAACTTCTTGGGTGATTCAAGAACGGTGCTGGGATCAAGATTTGATCGGGTTCTTGAGATTCAAGAATGGTGTTGCGATCAAGATTTGATCGGGTTATTGTAGTTTAAAAGTTGGAGAGAAGAAGTTTGGAAAGCAATTGTGGGTGCTGCATAAATCTTGTGATTTTTTTACTACAAGATGTGTTCAAACTTCATTGTTGAGAAGTTTGATGGAAAGGGAGACTTTGCCATTTGGAAGCGGAAAATCAAGGCGGTTCTTATGCAACAAAAGGTGGACTTGACAATTGGAGAAGATGACGATTTTTCAGCAAGTATCACGAAGCTCCAGTGGAATGAGATGAAAAAGATGGCGTATAGCAATATCTTTCTGCACATGTGGGATAGTGTGACAAAGGAATGTGGAGATTCGAAAGATCCAGCTGTCATTTGGAAAAAACCAGATGAGTTGTTTCTTACCAAAATTCTTCCTAATAAAATCTATCTTCTAAAACGTATCTTTGCTTTTAAAATGGATCCTAATAAAGAGTTGCAAGATAATCTTGATGTGTTTAATAAACTAGTTCAAGATTTGACTAGTTGTAGTATAACATTCCCGGATGAACAATTGGTTGTTATATTGTTGAATTCTCTTCTCGATTGTTTTGAAAGCTTGATTAATGCTATTGAATATGGAAGAGATACACTAACCAAAGAAATTGTGATTAATTCTATAAGAGCTCATGATTTCAAAGCCAAGATAAGGGAAGGATTAAGTGGAGAAGTTCTGTTCGTTAGAGGAAAGCCTGTAACTCGGAATGGCAGCAACATCTATGGCAACTACTGGGACAAACCAAAGGGTAGAGGTCAAAGCCATGGAAGATCGCATTCTAAACCGAAGTTTAGAGGAAAGTGATGCTACTACTGCAATAAGGAGGACCATTTCAAGAGAGATTGCAAGAAGATGATAAGGGATGAGAAAGGAAGAGGCCATACCAACAATGGAGAGGCTTCGATTACCAAGGGAGAACAACAAAATGATGATGTTCTTGTTGTGTGCTCAAATGTGAGTGAAAGGCAAAGCAGCGAGAAATGGATCTTGGATTCTGGGTGCACTTATCACATGTGTCCTCACTGTGATTGGTTCAAGAATTTCAAGGAAACCAATGAAGGAAAGGTTTTCTTAGAGAACAATACTTCTTGCCAAGTGAGGGGCATAGGAGACATCCAATTGAGGATGTTTGATGAAGTTACAAGGCTGTTGCAGAATGTGAGATATCTTCTGGATTTGAGAAAAAATTTGATCTCATTAGGGCAGCTAGATTCCATGGTGTACACATACAAAGCAGAGGGAGGAAAGATCAAGATAACCAAGGGAGCCTTGGTGGTGATCAAAGCAGCAATAAAGGATGGTCTCTATGAGATGATTGGAGAGACGGACATCAAGGATCAAGCAGCAAGCTTGATGGCTGAGATTGATAAGGCGGTTCTTTGGCACAATCGTTTGGGACACATTAGTGAAAAGGGGCTGCAAGTTCTCAGCAATGATGGTTTACTTGATGGTGACAAGGTAGAAAAACTCAATTTTTGCGAGAGTTGTGTTCTTAGGAAGCAACATCGGGTTAGCTTCAACACCGGAGTGCATAAATCAAGGGTATTCTTAACTATATTCATGCCGATCTTTGGGGACTAGAAAGAACACCAACACAAGGAGGTAATCTTTACTTTCTTTCTTTGATTGATGACTATTCTAGAAAGGTTTGGGTTTATTTGTTTAAAACTAAATTAAATGCTTTAAATTAGTTTGTGGTGTGGAAAAAGTTGCTGGAAACTCAAACAGGCAAGGTAGTTAAGGTTTTGAGAACCGATAATGGCTTAGAATTTTGCAATCAGGATTTTGACAAATTTTGTGAGTTAAATGGGATTCTAAGACATAAAACGGTTGTGAAAAGCCCTCAGCAAAATGGAGTTGCTGAGAGGATGAATAAGACCCTTTTGAACAAGGTTAGGTGCATTATTATTAGCTCCAGTTTACCAAAGTGTTTTTGGGGGGAAGCTGTGTCTACTGCTGCATATTTAGTTAATAGATCACCCTCTAGAGCTTTGGACCTTAAGACTCCCGAGGAGATGTGAAGTGGAAAACCCCCTGAGTTAAACAACCTTAGGACTTTTGGATGTGCTGCGTTTGCACATAAATGATGATAAACTTAGCCCAAGATCTAGAAAGTGTGTGTTTCTAAGATATGGTGAAGGGGTTAAGGGGTATAGGTTGTGGTCCTTAGAGCCAAAAGGAACTAAACTCATAATAAGTAGGGATGTCATTTTTAATGAGATATTATTTCCCTATTTGGAGAAAACTAACCCTGCAGGGGATCTCTATACAGCACATGTATATGATATCAAGCATAACACATAAACTGTATAAAAAATGAAATAAAACCAGGAATTAATCAATTAAGCATCATAAAAAATAATTTGTAACAAAGCAAATCGAAATCCTTAAGAAAACATGACTAGGGCTTCAATCGAGCCCTAACTAAAATATTTAGTTACACATAATTCTAGTGAAAAATATTCTCATCATAAAAAATAGATAAAAGAAAAGACAACTCGTCTATGATGATAATCCTCAGAGAACAAGAGCTCCCATGCATGAATACGACCACCGTAGAAGAAAATATAGTAAAAAAAATTGTTCTCTTTTGGGTCTCCTAAACATGTATTTATAGAACCCTCAAGCAATTGAACATGTGCCTATTTTTGTTTTCCTAATTTTTCCCTAGACTTATTTAGGCACTCAACTTCCTTTTCTAGTCGTGCAAATCCCAAAAAAAATAGGAATTTAATAGCTCCTTCATGTCTGTCACGTTGAAATCACGCACAGTCTGACCTTTGTCTACTAAAACTTCCATAACTTTCTTTAGAAAAATTATATTTATGAGCCATAAAATTTTCTAGAAAATAAACATCTAGATCTTTCTAGTACGAGCAATTCTGGTAATTTAGTGAAGCTCATTTTCACCCTTTGATAGTGACAACATGACTTAGCAAAATGCTTAATTTATCTTTAACAATCTAGAAATGATGGGTTTTGTTGCACTCTTCTTAGGAAACCTGAAATCATGTAAAATACCACAAAAGATCAAATTGTAACAAGGCTAAAGGATTAACATTTGCTAATTAAGGGGCTTGAATGTGTGACATTCAACGCTTATCACTATTTGACCCCATCGAATCTATCAATGCTTTTTCTGCCACTGTTCTTTGGTCATCTTCACTATCACTATCCCAAATCCCATTGACCAAGGCTCCACTATATTTGAAATTTCTGAGGTACTCTAGGGTAAGGATAGGTTTGTATTTAGGTTAGTGTTTGGGATAGTGTTTGGGGCTGTGTTTGGTTATTATGGTGATTAGGGTGGAAGGGTTAAAGGCAGTGGATGAGTCCTCATTCATATTTAGGAAATTTAGTGGGGGTATATTATGGTAATTGGGCATGAGGTCTTTTGTTACTTGGAGTGGCTCCAGACCATTATCAATGAGGTATTGGATTTCATTTTTAGTCTTTAACACTCTATGGTATCATGGTCGGCTAACTAGTGGAAGTGGTAGTATTTGGAAAGATCCCAATGTGGTGGAATCGAGTTGGGTAAAGTTCTTGCTGGTAGTGGACAGAGTTTATCTTTTTTGGTGAGGTTTGCAAGGGCTTGAGACAAAATCGTCCCAAGAAGTGTGAAATCTTCAGGGCCTCTACGCTTTTTTTTCAAGACGACTCTTTGGTTTTGGAATCGGTTAGGTTGGCTATAGCCACAGTTTTTTGTTGATAGGGTCCTGGGGAACTGTCCACCTATACAATTGATTGCACATTGTGTATTTGGGTGAAACTCACTTCACTGTTCTTAGTGCTACTGCTGCTGGCAGTGTTCTTCTTCATAAACCTTTCAGTATTCTTCTCAATCTTCCTCTCAAAGATGGCATCCTCTACTTGAGTGCCATAGTCAATCAATTGTTAAAAATTAGAGATAGGCATGGAAAACAATCTTTCAATATACATAGGTTGTAAATTCTTTATCACGATTCTAACTTGGTCTTTCTCCATAGGTCTAGAGGCCATCTTTGCTACCTTACCTCTTTAGCGAGAGATAAATTCTGAGAAGGTCTCATTTGGCTTCTGCTTAGTGGTTTCTAGGTCTTTGATGGCGATATCCAGTTGGGTATTGTAAGTATATTGGGCTACAAATGCTTAGACCATATCCTCCCATTCTTTCATAATACTGGGCTGTTGGGAATAGTACCATTTTCGTGCGACAACAGTGACTGAGTTGGGGAAGAATGCAGCTAACTATTCGGTTTTCAACCTAAAAGCTTTAGAAGGCTAGTATATTGCTTCAAATGGGTCTTGGGGTCTTCGGACCAATCAAAGCGGTCTATATCAGGCCTTTTAAATTTAGGTGGCAGAGTGGTCTTGGGATGAGCACACAACCCATCGGTGTCATGCAGATACTCATCCAGGCCTTGGGATTTCCTCAAAGTATATTGGATTTGTTTCGAATTTCTCACTGATTATCTTCATCTCGGACCCAACTTTCTTTTTTTTCCTTGGATATGAGATATTCTTCCTCGTCTTCAAAAAATTCTTCCTTATCACCTCCAGACCCTTGAGACTCTTTTTGGGATATCTTTTCCTCTAGGCTATCCAATCTCTTTGCCAGCTCGACCAACATGCTGCTGATGCTCTTAAGGATCTCATTAGTGTCAACTACTGCTTCTTCTGCGATCACTTTGATTGAGCTTGAATTACTTTAAAAAACCAAACTGCTGGTGTGCTCTCCTACTATAAGATGAACTGGTCTCTGATGAGGCCTTTTCCTCAGTCTTCCACCAGAGGATTTGTACTATAACGGAGAGGAGACGAATTTTGCCCCTAGATCTATGACTCATTCTTTACAAAATGAAAAAAAATACACCTTTGAGTTATTTTTGCTTTGAATCCTTTTTGCCATACTCGCTTATCCGCAATATTACTTTAACTTTATCAATGAGTTTCGGTTTTGCATCCAAAGGCCCACTGAATGAATTAAAGTCCACTTGCGGATAAGTTCTCAACTAGCCCAATTAGGTGGAGACATAAACATAAAGGAAAATTTCCTCTGATTAAATTACAATAAAATTTTCTTGGTTTTCTCATGGTTAAACATGGTGGATTTGACATCAACAAGCTTCTTAAGGGGGTCGGACCTTAATGATGATTTAAGCTAAACCTAAGAAACCCAAATGAAAGATAAAGATTGCCTCTTACAGGGATCGTTCCACTGGATCCTTGGGCCCTCAGTCACTTTCATTTTAGATTTCTTGCGTTAGGGTTTAATCAACATTAGTTTCTTTTGATGGGCTTCTCAATGATATCAAGCTACCTTAACTAAGGGAAAAAATCTCTATGTTGAAACAAATTGGGCTCAATGTTGGGTTCATTTCATTGGTTATAATTTAATCAAATGAAATTTCTTCCGATTAAATTCCAATCAAACTTCCTTAGTTTGGGCCCCTTTAATCCTTTATGGGCTTTCTTATAGTTAAGTATCGTGGGTTTGAGATCACTAAGTTTCCCAAGAGATTTGGAACCTAGTGGTGATTAGGGCTAAATCCAAGAAGCCTAAACGAATAATGCAGTTTTCCCCTTACATGGATCTCTCCACCTGATCCTTAGGCTTTCAGTCGCTTTCATTTTAGATTTCTTGGGTTAAGGCCCAATCACCACTAGTTTCTTTTGTGGGCTCCTTGATAAGAGCTTAAATAGTCATATTTAAGCCCCTTAATTTGCACTTGTTAGACTCTTTGTTTATCTATTTTAGTAGTTTCTACTTCATTTTGGTGTTTTATATATTTTTCATAGGGCTTTGACAAAAGAAGAGATTTTGGAGCTCTAAAGAATAAAAAGTAAAGTTCTGCAAACCAGTAAGGTGCACTCGAGTGCACCTCCCTTGTGATCAAGCGCACACTCAGAAGGCTCGAGCGCACATATGCACTCGAGTGCAGACCTATACGATCAAGCACACACGCTCCAGAGGCGGTAGAGCTAGATTTGAAAAGAAGTCTCCAGACCTTAAATAGGAAATTATGGTTTCGGGGCATCCTTAGAACCCTATAAATAGACTTGTAAAACATAGAAACAATATCTCTCTTTTTAGTTTAGTTTTTGTTCGGGGAGGCCGGAGGCCAGATGAGCCCGGAGGAGAGATCGTGGAGACGAATTGACGACTCTTCTCCATAGTGTTTTCGGGTTTCTTCTTTCCTTTGTATTTTATTTTATGATGTTGTTTAGCATCACAACTATGTGCAACTAATTTTCTAGTAAGGGCTTGGTTGAATCCCTAATTATATTTACTCAATAATTCAGTATTGGCACCTTTGCGATATTTATGCTGTGATTCTTAACTTGGGTAATGCATGTTTGTATTTAAATTCCTTATATGCGTGTGTCTGATCAACGTATGCATGTGGTATGGATTAGTTAGTTGAATCAATTTGGATGACCGAGTCTTGGGTTTAATAATAGTAACAAAAGATATCTTATCCGGATTCTTGGGTTAATCAATATGGGAAACCGGGAGCGGACCAAGCCCTAGGTCCCGTGTGGTTGTCGATTTCCACAGATCCTATGCTCTCTTAAGGAATAACTCAGTATACACCATGCTGAATCCCTTAAGAGAGAAAAGAGTTGGAGTATACACCATGCCTAACTCGTTGCTTAGGGAAATCAATAGCCTAAGGAGTGGACCAAGCCCTTAGGTTGACAATCATTAGGTATTCATAGCATGAGTAGAGCACTGGCATACTGTTTTGTTGGGGTAGCATGATTAGTGGTGGATTTCAAGTCCCTACGCCTTTATCATTATTATCCAATAAATATTTCTATCTATTTTTACTTTTTGAAATTAATTCTAAATCGAAATTCACCAATCCCTTTGGAAACGATCTCGCACTTGCACACTATGCTACTGTAGACCTTGTGCACTTGCAAGTAAAACAAGTTCAGTTATTTGCTTATTTATTTAGGTAGATAAACGCACAACACTCCTTAATGAGGTCAAACTAACAAGACTTAACTAAGAGAAAATCCACTATTTTGGGCTAATCTTAGACCCAACATTGAGTTTAATTTATTTGATTGTGATTTAATCGAAGAAAACACTAAATTTCCAAACATGTTATCAAACAAATTTGATTTTATCTTTCTAAACATGTGAGGTGAAGGCAAACACATACAAAAAAGCAAAAATGGATAGAAAAGGGTCCCTATCCTAGATGGAAAGGTTCTAGGGTTTGCTTAAAAGAGGGTAAGCTCACCTTATAACTCTAGTAGGCTCAGGTACCCCATGGCTAGAAGGATGCTATCATGCTCCTCTGGTGGCCTGAAAAGTGGACCACAAGAGTACAAATGCATTTGGCAAATCTTCGTTACACGGAAAAGAACCAAGAGGAACTTGTCCCACACCAAGGGCTAATGATAAGTTAATAGTGGTCACATCAGAAACCAAGAGGAAATGGGACCCCAATTTACTCCGTCGAGAGCAAAGGGTAAGTACTAGTGTGCAAAGTGAAATATGAAATAATAACTCAAATTAAAATTTCAAAAGATTTCCAAGAAACATTTTAAGGTTAAATCTCCCCAACAGAGTCGCCAACTATAGGTACCGTTCTTTTCTACTTGAGACCCATGCATTCGACTCATTACCCAAGGCCACTCCTCTTAAAGAAGGTGGATATGGCAAGGGTGTAGATTACGATGGGTAGGCATATAAAAACGAGTGAAACCTACCAAGTCTAATACAAACCCTTTATAAGTAGTAAAGAGGCTCCTGTGATGGGTGCACTTTTAATGCATTAGTCAAGGGGTATAGGAAAGATGGCAGGTAAGAAGCCGCCATTTGACCTTGAAGGGAGTCAAATGCATTGTCATTGGTCTACGTGAGAAATTCCAAAGCTTGAGAGATTTTGGTGCAAAAGAGTGAGGATTTAAAGCTCTCTCTCTTAACTAGACCAAAGTCTAGCCCTTTGAGCTTAAAGGGAATTAATTGAAATTTAAATTCAAGTATTATTATCATACACTACTAATAAAACCAAACACATATTTTTAAATTTTTATTCAAAAAAAGCAACACCAAATATTAAATTTAAAGTAATGCTCTAAAATTATATAAAGGAAATAAATTGCTTTGACTGTGAAGAAAAAAATATTAAAACTACTTGCAAAGTATAGATGAGAAGTAAATTGAAGTCTGTGCATTTAAACTAGGTGGATTAATCATGTAAGTTAAACTATGTGGATTGAGACTAAATTATTTTAAACTAGATGAATTAAATTTGAAGACTAAATTGAATGAATTAAACTAAGTTACTTTAAACTAGACGAGTTAAAAAAGAAGAAGGAATTAAGCTAAATAGATTTAAACTAAATTACCTTAAAGATGAGATTCAAAATAACTAGTAACTAGTAACATTTTTAATGGGCCAAAAGGGGCCCAAAATTTTTATTAAAGAACTAAAGTTGATATGTAATTAATGACAACTTAAAATAAAATATCTTACTTAGAGAACGTAAAAATTCTTAAGGTACTAAACTAGAGGAAAGAACTTTAAAACTATTGTTAACTTAACATTGCATTTAACGAAGTGACTACATATAACTAGTAGTTAACTAAAGAAACACATATAACTAATGAAAGAGAAAATGCTAAGAAACTAGTAAGTATCTTAAGATGAAACTTTCTAAGTGAGCTAAATTAATCTAGTCTATTTTCAAGGTGGTTTAAACACATGAATCAAGCTAGCAATATATTTGGAAAAAAATATATAAGCTTAACCAACCTTATTTGGCTAAGGAAAATTTCCACGTGTGAGGATTATTCTCGGAGATCCTTGTGCTCTTGTGGACTTAGTGAAATTAGAAGAATGATTTGAATGAAGATTAGAAGACCAAAAAACAAAGGATGGCCGAAAATGATGAAGAACTCTTACTAGTTCTTCTTTTATGTTCCACTATTTGCTCTTTTCTCACCTTCCTTGAACACTCTCTTCTTTTTCCTTATATTTCTCTCTTTGATCTTCCTATGCTTCTTTATTTTCCTATCTTTTCTTACTTCTTTCTTTCTCTCTAAAGTTTATCTCTTTTCTCTCTTTTTTGCATTACTTTGCCATAGTGTTGTGTTATTCTCTTGTATTAGCAAAATGGGGGTATTTATAGGAGGAGTAAAGACTAGCCAAGAGATTAAAAAAAGAAAAAATAATGAGTGAAAAGAAGGTACATGGCTAGTCATATAGGGAAGGGGAAAAATAGTTTCAACTTTTGAGATAAAAAAGGTGTTTCACTTTTGGGGTGTAAAGGTGGGGCTACAGAAGTGAGGTGTGGTAAATCAAATGAAAAGTGAGAGGGAAAATAATTTTAGTTGGCTGGCCATGGGGAAGAGGGAGGGGTTTCTTTGAGGTAAAAAAAGTTAATAAGAAGATTTGCAGAAAGGTGATCAACAAATGATATTTTGGAGTGTTTTCAATAAAGCAAAAGCAAAAAAGGTGAGGAGAAACTCTCATTTCTTTAGACAACCAATTGGGGTTGAAAAGATACAATTTTCTTTGGGTTTTGATATATAATAAGTTGGTAAAGCTTAGGAGAAAAAAGAGTGCAATTTCAAGGTAGAATAAAGGAGAAAAAGCTTTACATTCTTAAAAAAAAAAAAAAAAAACTGTTTTTAGGGTGCCCTTTTTAGGGTATAAAATGTTATATTTTGGGTAGAAAAGGGTGGTATTTGAAATTTAAGAAAGGGTGGAAGATTAATAAGGTAATTTTCAATTAATTAAGAAAGAGGAGAAGAAGAGAAACTCCTTCTTTTTGGTACATATGGTTGTCCGAAGAGGGAGAAAAATCAGCTACTTTATAAGTGCATTGTTGTTGCTTTTTAGGTGAAAAAAAGTCTTATTTTGTGTGGAAAAAGGTATCATTTGGTACAAAATAAGATGAGGGAGTCTAGGAGGGAGATATGAGTTCAAAAAGCAAAAAGAAAGAGTGACAATTCCTTATTTTGGCTAGCCACATAAGGAGAGGAGAGAGATACCTTTTTGTTTATAAAAAAGTAACTTTTACTTTGAGAAAAGTTAGCCAATCAAGGAATGCCAAGTGGATGGTGAAATTGGAAGTTCACCTTTAAAAATCAAAAGTTTTCCTGGGCTTGAAATTTGAGCCGAAAGTGTTTGGGCTTAGGAAAGATCAATGGGTTTAGTGGGTTTTGGATTGTGTCAAAATTTAAATAAAAACTTTGGTCTTGGATTAGTTGAATCAAATAAGGTTCAATTGATTTAAATCCAAAGTGAATTAAACAGATTGAACAAATAGGTCTTGCAATTGCTCCTACTCCCCAATTAAATCCAAACTTTCTCATTTACCAAGTCAGAGCACACTAGGATGAAAGATTCGTTATAGGAACTACGTGGTCTGTTAAAAATTTTTGGAACGAAATTGGAATTCTTATGGTAGAAATTGACATGCTAATGCTAGGAATAGACATCCAAGAAATAACTATGCTCATATGTACACTCATTCTAGAAATGCAAATGTTGGGTATGATTATTCAAGAAATTCACATGCTAGGAATGCATATCCTAGAAGCAACTATCATTCATATCTTAGAAATAACATGTATACTCATAACTCTTATAATGCAAGAAATAGGTACCCTAGGAATGTTAGATATTCTTATCCAAGAAATGATAAATTTTCATATTTCAAACATCCTAATCTAGGATCATGCAACATCCAAGTTATTATGATTATAGAGCACATTATAAAACTATGAAAATATAGGTTCCTAAAGGATCCGTATTTTGAAGGACTAACCCAAAATGATCCAAGAAATTTTGGGCACCTAAAAGCTCTGTTGTGTATCCTTGTGTGATGTAGATGTCTCCACACAAAGCTTGAAGGTGAGCATTGGTACCTTGACAGCGGATGCTCAAAGCACATGATCGGTGATCAAAGTATCTTTATGGAGTTGACTCTAAGGGATGGTAGACACGTCACCAATGGAGATGACACCAAGATGAAGACCATTGGACATGGTAAAGTTTTATACCAAGACTGGATGCCACCACTCCCATTGTTGACCCTAGGGAGAATCAACCTTAAATGGTTCAAGAGGAAGATGTGCCTAAACTTAATAAACTTTCAATAAGTTAACAAGGAGATAGTCTTCCCAAAGATTGGTGGTATGTGAATTATCACCCAATCAATCTTGTGATTGGTGATCCTTCCTAAGGGGTAAAAACTCAATCCTCAATTTGAAATGTATGCAATTATGTTACTTTCTTATCCCAAATAGAACCTAAGACTTATGATGAAGCTGAAAATGATGAAAATTGGATAATCGTTATGTAAGAAGAATTAAATCAATTGGAAATAAATAAAGTTTGAACATTAATTCCTAGACCTAAGGATCATTCGCTAATTGGAACTAAATGAGTTTTTTAGAAATAAAATAGATGAAAATGGAATACTAACTAGAAACAACGCTAGACTTGTAGCAAAAGGTTACAGTTAAGAAGAATGAATTGATTTAGATGAAACTTTTGCTACTATAGCTAGATTAGAAGCTATTCATATATTGCTTGCATTTGCATGTTTTAAGAATTTCAAATTATTTCAAATGGATGTAAAAGGTGTCTTTTTAAATAGTTTTATTGAAGAAGAGGTTTATATTGAGCAAACTTTTAGCTTTAAAGATCCTAACTTTCCAAACCTTATTTATAAGCTTTATAAATCTCTTTATGGGTTGAAGAAAGCTCCTAGAGCATGGTATGAAAGGTTAAGTAAGTTTTTACTTGATAATGATTTTTCAAAAGGAAAAATAGGTACTACTCTTTTTAACAAAAACTCATGAGCGTAACACTCCTATGGTTTAAATATATGTTGATGATATTATATTTGGTGCTACTAATGAATCCATGTGTCAAGATTTTGCAAAGTGTATGCAAGGTGAGTTTGAGATAAGCATGATGGGATAGCCCAACTATTTCACTGGACTTCAAATTAAGCAAGCAAAGGAAGGCATCTTCATCAACCAATCTAAGTACACAAAAGGTTTGCTAAAGAGGTTTATGATAGAGAATGCAAAGTCAATTGGGACTCCCATGAGCACTTCACTAAAACTCGACTTGGATGAAGGAAATAAAAGTGTTGATATTAAGAAATATAGAAGCATGATATGGGGCTTTAATTTACTTAACTGCTAGTTGATCAGATATTATGTTTAGTGTATGCATGTGTGGTAGATTTCAAGCTAATTCTAAAGAATCTCACATAATTGCTTTTAAAAGAATTTTAAGATATTTGCTTAGCACTCAAAATCTAGGATTATAGTATTCTAGAGAATCATCTTTGGTCTTACTTCGATACTTGGATGCTGATTTTGCTGGCTATAAGTTAGATAGAAAGAGTACTAGTGGAACATTCCAATTTATTGGTTATATGTTAACCTCTTGGTTTTCAAAGAAACAAAATCCGATTGCACTATAAATGGCCAAAGTGGAATATGTAGTCGTCAGTAATTGTTGTGTATTAGTTTTATGGATTAAACAACAACTATAAGATTTTGGCATGTGATTTGAAAATGTTCCAGTTTTATATGATAACACTAGTGCATTCAATTTAACTAAGAACCCCATTCAGCGTTAAAGAACTAAACACATTGAAATTAAACATCACTTTGTAAGAGATCACACTAAAAAAGGTGATATTAAATTTGATTTCATTTCTACTGAAAACAACTTATTGATATCTTTACCAAACCATTGATTGAAGATAGATTTTGTATGATAAGAATGGAACTAAGCATAAGAAAATTTGTATGGCTTGATGTTTGATTGCATTTACATTCATAATTTGTATATGTGTCATTGAGTGAATGAGAATTGACTCTAATTTGATGTATCTCTCACTAAAGGATAGCATAAAGAAATTTACTTGTAATTTTTTTTAAGTAGAGTTCAAACTTTTCTTGAAAAAATTCTAATCCAGTCGACTGAATGAAAAACAAAAACTTTCTACCTCTTATTCATTCGATTGAACAATCTATATAGTCGACTAAAGCCTCACCCAAAAAACTTCTTCACTCTTTGTCTCTCATTTAGTCAAACGAAAAATCATTCCAGTCGATTGAATACCCGTAACTGGCGTTTAAATTCAGCTTTGTAACCTCTTCAGTCAACTGAACTAGGTACCCAGTCGTCTGACTTCCCGAAATTATAAATACTCTCTTAGTTAAAACATAAATTTCACCAAATCTGAAAACGAATTTGGTTGTTTCCACTTCTCTCTAGAAATCTTACATTTATGGACAAATCCAGCTAAATCTTTCCTTTTTTTTACACTTACCCACTCATCAAAACACTATAATCTCGCATTCTCATGCAAGATGTCTCAAAGACCTCACGTCAAAATGTCTTACCCTGGTCCAAATCCTACCCATTCTCAACGAACTCGGAAAGTGACATCTTAGGCGCCCAAGGGAAAAGAAAAGGCAAGTGAGTTGAGCAAGAAGGCTCGCCATAACTTGGATGCCTCGAGTTTTCGAAATACTGAGGACAAAGAAAGGTACGATAATGTTATTCGAGTTAAGGAGATTATGAATGGTAGGCTTGTTGATTTTTTGTTTATTAGATTCAACAATTTTGATATCAAGCCTTTATTTGATAAGCTTCACAATACCCCCTTAGTTAAAATCCATCAGAAATACTAGCCTAAACAGATTCATCAATTTTATGCCAATTTAGAATAACCCTTACCCTCTGCTTTTAGGTTCAAGACCTTGATGATGGGTAAAGAAATTATAGTTACTGCTAATGTTTTGCAATTTGTTCTAAATTTTCCTAAAGAGGGAATGACTTGGTGCTATGATGGTTAGCCAGATGATTTTGACTATAAGGGTGCCTGTAGGATTGTAAATGGCAATCATAACTATGTTTATAGAATCCAAACTTACAACACCTATGTTGATCTACCCCTAGATTCTAGGATGATTAATTTAATTATAAACTAGTGCATCAATCCTAGGCTAGATAACCGAATCAACCCCTTTAAGTTAGACATAGTATTGGTGTCGTAGCACATTAACCTCTTATAACCTCTATCCCTTGATCCTTGTAAACATGATTGTTGGTTATGGGAGTGTTTTAGGTTGTCTACCCTATGGAATGCTCATAACCCTTATCTTAATCCACTTTGATGTTCCCCTTTGTTAGATCCAATCGCAAGACATTGATCAAAGTGATGCGATCAATGTATCTACCCTTAAGAGGATAGGATTTCCAATATGGGACAGTATGGTAGTCCCAAAAAAGTGAAAGAATATAAGGATTGGAGATGAAGACAAAGGGAAAAGGTAGAAGATCAGGATGCTAATATGGGTACTAAGCAGCCAGCAGGACAAAGCTCAACTAGTACAGAGTCGACATATGACATTCTTTAAGCTCTTGCTTGTATTCAACTCTCTATTGGCAACATGAAGACTAACATTGACTCCACCCTTCAGCACATGAGTACAAATATCAACTCCATGTATAATGAGTTTACCAGCTTTCGGGCTAACACGAAAGAATCTTTTGCTGAGACGCGAGACCTCATCCATGACCAATCTTTTCAACCTGCTCTCAAAGCTTTATCCTTATCTTTCTTTACTCATTTTTAACTTCTTAAACAATTTTCAAATACGTTTTATTTAATTTTTCATCTGTATTTGGGATTTGCTCATGTGAGCTTTTATGTTTGGTTTATGATTATGTTTGGATGGATATTTACTTCATGACTGTTTAGTTATTATGAATGCTCTTTATTTTCTCTATACTTGCCTTTTAAATTGCTTGGTTGCTTTTTTGTGATGATGTCAAAAAGGGAGAGAAAAATAAGTGATATATGATAAGTGTATACATAGATTAAGGGGGTGCTTTGCTATTTAAGTTATCGTAATGACTTTATAAACTATTTGGTTGGTTAGTTGAATTTTTTCAAGAGGTTTTTTTTTCACAAATATAGAGGAAATTCTGTCCAAATTTTTATAAAAACCAAATACTTAGAATTTAAAAGTTTTTTTTTTCTTTTCAAAATGGTTTTATCATTATAAAAATGGGGAGAGATTATTGACCCCTAACTTAATTTTAATAATGACAAAACAATATTGAATTGATCTAATAATTTTTATTCAAGTGTTTAAGTATTTAAGGTATATTATTCAAAGACATGTTCGCATCTCTGAAGAAGTCTAAAGAACAAGATTAGAAGCTCTTATGGTAGTTGAAATATTGTAAATCTTCTCTCAATTACCTAGCTTTACTTATGACTCATTTTGTTTTCAAAATGCTTTTGACAAAATCATTTAAACTAGTTCTGTTTTCAATAAGTTAAAGTAAAATAGAAAAATTTTGTTTCAAGTGATTTAGTAGACTGAATGAATCATTAAGTCGATTAAATAAAGGATATAACCTTCTAGACTTTGATACAGATGGCTGAATGAATCATACAATCAATTGAATGAAGGAAAAAGAATTGTATCCCTCTAGTTCAATCGATTGAATGGTCTATCTAGTCGACCGAATGAAAGCACCTGATGCTGAATCACTTGATTCAGTTCACTAAATGGTTCATATATTTGACTGATTGAAGCCACCAAAGCAAAATTTCCTTAATTCAGTCGACTGAATCAAGCATCCAATCAACTAAATACTCAATTATAATGATTAATTTTTGAAATGAATGACACGAGTCAGAGCATTTAATGCTCTAAAATGGCCATACCTTGTAAGTAACGACCATATAGAGTTAAGTCTATCTAAACCCCTTATAAATGAGAAAATCTAACAATCAAGATCATTGAATTTATTCTAGAGCTCATTAATATCGTTCAAAGCTTTCAATAATCATTCTTGAGTCATCTTTAAAGCTTTGTTCTTGAAAGAGGGATATTTTCATTTGAAAAGCATTTATTGTAATCTCTCTTATACCAATCTTCAATCAATTCCAATCATTGTAAACGAAAGAGTTGGTGTAACTCTTAGTAGTGTTTATGTGTTAAATATTTTTGTATAAACTTCCTTAGAAGAGATCATTGTAAAGTTTTGGGCAACACCTCTGAAGTTTCTTGTTTGATTTAGTGGAATACTTCAAGGAGTTTCCTTAAAGAGAGTGGGTGTAGGGTCAAAAATTTTCTGATATTGCCAAACCACTATAAATAGAGTTTACACTTTCTATTCCTTTACTTCTTTAATTTCCAACAATATAATTATTGTTGTTTGTGCTTGATTTCATAGGTGTTTAAAATTTGTTTGTTGTTTGCAAAAAAAAATTTAAAACCCAATTCACCCCCTCTTGGATTGCACTTTGGTTTACATCTTCATATAAAGATAAAAGGTGACCATTTGTACCTTGATAACGGATGCTCGAAGCATATGATTGGTGATCAAAGCATCTTTATGGAGTAGACTCTAAGGGATGGCAAACATGTTACCATTGGAGATGACACCAAGATGAAGATCATAACATGTTAAAGTCAGTAAAAATTCTTCAAACATTGATCATATTTTACTTGTGCAATGCCTTAAGCATAATTTACTTAGTATCAGTCAATTATGTGATAAATATAATAAAGTTGTATTTAAATCCTCTCATTATCTTATAATAGACATCAAGAATAACAATATCAAATATGTTGGCTAAATACATAAAAATATTTATATAGTTGACCTCAAATCTTTGCCTTCGGAAAACGAAAAATGTTTTTAAGCTTTTAGTGAAAACTTATAGCTATGACATAGAAGATTTTGCCATATGAATATGGATTTAATCAAAATTCATTCTAAAAAGGATTTGGTTGCTGGTCTTCCAAAGCTTTTCAAAATATTTTTAGCATAAGAAGTGATCATGAAAAATAATTTGAAACCCAAAACTTTTCAAAATATTGTGAAGATCATAGTATTGATCATAAATTTTCAGCTCCTAGAACCCCCCAACAAAATGGTATTGTTGAAAGGAAAAATAGAGTTTTAATTAGGCCTATACTCAAGAAAACTTCATATGAATTATAGAAGGGTAGAAAGCCAAATATCTTTTACTTTCATGATTTTGGTTGCCAGTGCTTCATCTTGAATAATGATAAAGTTAACTTAGATAAATTTGATTCTAAGACTAATGAAGGGATCTTCTTGGGTTATTCAATCAATGGCAAAGCTTATAGAGTATTTAACAAAATAACTCTAATGGTTAAAGAATCTTTTCATGTTGCATTTGATAAGTCAAACCCTCTTTGTAGTAGAAGAGTTTCTCTTGATGATGTTATATGTTTCATGCCAATAATGAAGACCACTACTCTCATTGTTAGCCCCAAGGAGAATGAACTTCAAATGGCTTAAGGGGAAGATGTACTTAGCCTTAATTAACCTCAATAAGTCAACAAGAAGATGGTCTTCCTAAAGATAAGAGATATGTGAATTATCACCCAATCGATCAAGTGATTGGTGATCCTTCACAAAAGGTAAGAACTCTCTACTCATTTAGAAATTTATGTAATTATGTTGTTTTTTTGTCTCAAATTGAACCTAAGACATTTGATGAAGCAGAACATGATGAAAATTGGATAATGGCTATGTAAAAAGAATTAAATCAATTTGAAAAAAAAAATTAAAGTTTGGACTTTAGTTCTTAGACCTAAAGATCATTCGATTAATGAAACTAAATGAGTTTTTAGAAATAAATGGATGAAAATGGTGTAGTAAGTAGAAACAAGGCTGGGCTTATATCAAAAGGATATAACCAAGAAGAATGAATTGATTTTGATAAACTTTTGCACCATTAACTAGATTAGAAGCTATTCGCATGTTGCTTGCATTTGCATGTTTTAAGAACTTTAAATTATTTCAAATTGATATAAAAAGTGTATTTTTAAATGGTTTTATTGAAGAAGAGGTTTATGTTGAACAACCTCTTGGTTTTGAAGATTCTAACTTTTCGAGCTACGTTTATCAGTTTTCTAAAGCTCTTTATGGGTTGAAGCAAGCTCCCAGAGCATGGTGTGAAAGGTTAAGTAAGTTTTTACTTAATAACGGTTTTACAAGAGGAAGATTTAACACTACCTTTTTTTTAAAAAAAACTTCATGAGCATGACATTCTCATGTACAAATATATGTTGATGATATTATATTTGGTGCTACTAATGAATCTATGTGTCAAGACTTTGCCAAGTGCATACAAGATGAATTTGAGATGAACAAGGTGGGAGAACTCAATTACTTCATTGGTCTTCAAATCAAACAATCAAAGGAAGAAATCTGCATCAATAAATCCAAATATACAAAGAACTTGCTAAAGAGGTTTGGGATGACGAATATAAAGTCAATTGGGACTCTCATTAGCACTTCAACAAAGCTTAACTTGGATGAATGAGGTAAAAGCGTTAATATAAAGAAATATAGAAGCATGATAGGAGATTTACTTTATTTAACCGCAAGTAGAACCAATATTATATTTTGTATTTGCATGTATGCTAGATTTCAATCTAATCCTAAGGAATCCCACTTAATGGTTGTTAAAAGAATCTTAAGATATTTGCTAGGAACTCAAAATTTAGAATTATGGTATTGTAAATAATAATCATTTGATTTAATTGGGTACTCTGATGCTGACTTTGCTAGTTGTAAGTTAGATAGAAAGAGTACTAGTGGAACATGCCAATTTCTCGGTTGTATGTTAACCTCTTGGTTTTCAAAGAAACAAAATTCACTTGCACTATCAATAATCGAAGTGGAATATGTAGCCATCGGTAGTTGTGCACAAGTTTATGGATAAAACAACAACTAGAAGATTTTGGAATGTATTTTGAAAATGTTCTTATTTTACGTGATAACACTAGTTCCATCAATCTAACTAAGAATCCAATTCAGCATTCAAGGACAAAACACATTGAAATCTGACATTATTTTATAAGATGCTACGCTAAAAAATGTGATATTAAACTTGAATTCATTAGTACAGAAAACTAGTTAGTTGATATAATCACTAAACAGTTGAATGAAGATAGGTTTAGCATGATAAGGATGAAATTAGAAATGAGAAATTTTGCATGATTATTGTTTGATTGCATTTGCATTCCTTGCTTGCATGCTTGCTATTGAGTGAATAAGGATTAATTCTTAATTTAATGTTCCCTCACTCAAAAATAGCATAAAGAAATCAAAACTAACAAGAATTTGTGAAATTATAAGTTTTTGGCTAGTCATAGTTGATTGTGCCTCTTTGGCAGTTGACTACCTAAGGGACAGAATGTTCCCACAATCAACTGCCAAAGTCTCATAATCGACTGCCAAAGCCCTTGACTCATGCTTTTGGTTTTAATTTCGACAGTTGACCACCATTTTTAGACAGTCGACTGCCCAGTCACGGGTATTTAAATGTCCATTTCATATTCTTCATAATTTTTACTCAATTTCTAAACCCTAGCCGCACACTCTTTTCTCTCTCCTCTAAATTTCTCATTTTCATCCAAATTACTTCAAATCTCTCATAAAATCCTTCCTAAAAACACTTTTTTTTTATCACTTTTCTACTAAACCCTTGTTTTCTCGCAAAATGCGTAAGTCAATTCTGACGACTCTAAAGAAGGGTGGTGATAGGTTTGGTTCGAGCAAGAGGGAGAAAGTAATAGTGGATCCTAAAATCTTCAGCTCCCCATACTCCAAATTTTGGTATGATGACTATATATCTTCCAAAGAAATAATTATGGGTCAATTCGTAGATCTTCATAACTTGCAGTATTACATAGTTAGTTTGAAGGAATTAGCATACTTTAAGTTAATCTAGTTGTTCTAAGCTAATTTAGTTCAACAACAGACTATTGAACTGTCTTTTAAAACTTATGTTCTAGGAAAACAAATTTTGGTGAATATTGATATATTATTTGATATTCGAAAAATTCCTAGAGGAGGACATGATTGGTATGATACTTTTAACTGGCTTGAGGATTTTGGGAGCACTTAGAATACTAAGAGGTGACCCTGATTATGTCTTTAGACAAACCAATTTTAAGGACACCAACAAGTTGTCCATCGAGAGTAGAGTGGTTTACTGGGTAGTCGGGTATTTCATTTCACTTAGGAAGGGTAGCCACACTTATGTAAGCCAGCTAGATGTTTACATTCTTTGGACTATTATGAATGGCATTACATATAATTTATATAGTTGGATTTTGTCGAAGATGATTAAGGGCTCAGAGAAAAATGACTGGTGCACTTTCCCTATGGGATGTTGATTACACAGATTCTTAAATATTATGGAGTGTCTCTTCATGGGCCAGAGAGTGTTGAGCTACCTACCATGAATATCTTCAATAAGTCCACCTTGAATATAATGATCAGCTTGAAGATGGTAATTGGGAGAGGACCATGAATACTACCTTTGATCGGGATGCCAAGGTTTGGAGGAGGAAAGTTGTACTAATTGGGGGTGCTCAAGTGGATGAGGATATGGAAGAAAAAGCTGAGGTAGGTGGAGAAAAGGAAGAATGTTCGAATGTCATAGGTGCTTAAATATTCATATTTAAGCCCTTTAGTTTACATTTGCTAAGCTCTTTGTCTATATGTTTTAGTCTATTTTACTTCACTTTTGCGTTTTACACTTTTTTATAGGGTCTTGGAGAAAAAGAAGTATTTTTGGCACTTAAAGGAATAAATCTGGAAATCCTGGAGCAGCTGCGGGCTAGAGTGCGATCGAGTGAAATCCTCTGTGCAATCGAGCGCACTCCTCTGTACGATCGAGCACAGACTGGCGATCGAGTGCACCACAAATGCGATCGAGCGCACATGTACGGGCATGAACAGTAAAGTGTCAGAACCAGTTTTGGAAATAAATGAGTTTTTATGTTTTAGGAAATTTAGGGTTTCCTGAGCCTTCTAGGATTATTCAACCCCTATAAATACACTTGTAAAAACACAAATTAGATATCCCTTCTGTTATCTTTTGCTTTTAGCTTGGAGAAGAAAACTGTGGAGGAGAATTGACGACTCTTCTCTCGGGTTTCTTCTTTCTTTTATTTTTATTATGTGTACTTAACTTTTAGTAAGGGCTTGGTTGAAACCCTAATTATGTTTATTCAATAATTCAATATTGACGCCTTTGTGATATTTATGTTATGATACGTAACTTGATTAATGCCTGTTTTTATTTAAATTCCTCATATGTGTGTGTCTGATCAAGGTATGCATGTGGTATGGATTAGTTAGTTGAATCAATTTGGATGACCGAGTCCTGGGTTCAACAATAGTAACAAAAGATATCCACGCTGGATTCTTGGGTTAATCAACATGGAAAACCAGGAGTAGATACCATGCCCTAGGTCTCATGTGGTTGTCGATTTCCAAAGATCTTATGCTCTCTTAAGGAACAACTCAGGAGATACCATGCTGAATCCCTTGAGAAAGAGAAGAGTTATAGATACCATGCCTAACTCGTTGCTTAGGGAAATCAATAGCTTAAGGAGTAGATACAATTCCCTTAGGTTGACAAACATTAGGTATACATGGCATGATTAAAGCATTGGCATACTGTTATATTGTGGTAGCATAATTAGTGGTGGATATCAAATCCCTACGCCTCTATCTTTATTATTTTATATTTATCAAAATCAACTCTTTTATTATTTCTATCTTTTTACATTGTGAATATAATTCTAAAACGAAATTCACCAATCCCTATGGAGATTATCTTGCATTCGCACACTCTACTACTAAGTTGACCTTGTGCACTTGCAAGTAAAACAAGTTCGGTTATTTTCTTATTTATTTAGGTAGATAAACGCACAACAAGTTTTTGGCGCCGTTGCCAGGGATTGTGCTAAATTTCTGTTTAGAATTATTTCTCGTTTATTTTTCTTATTTTGTTCAATTTTATTTTCTTATTTTTCATTAAATATTTTTCTTAATCTGTTTTGTTTTATTTTATTTTATTTTCATCAACTATCTAACTTAATTCTTCGTTTTTGTTATTTTCTTGCTTTTTGTTTCAGGTGTGCATCAGTGCTAATTCTAGTACTGCGATCGAGTGCACTTGTGCGATCAAGTGCAGTGCTTGGAGAGCTCGAGCTTAAATAGTCCAGAGACTTCCCGAGCAGCAGTACTGAAGCTGTTGCACTAAGGTATTCCTGCTGATTAATGTCAGGGCTTCGAGTGAGGAACCCAACCATCCTTCCACTTGATATAGAGAGTGAGCAGATCATTCGAAAGAGGCCTAGAAACAACTTCGAGGAGAAAGAAGAAGAATTTGAGGGTGAAGCACCAATGGAACAGCTTTACAACCAACTGCCACCAGAACGGAGACCTATGAAGCAATCCTTAATTCCACAGAACCTCAACCATCCTTCATGCATTGCATATCAACCTAAGGCGGAAGAAAATTATTACATATCTCCACAGATACTGAGTGCCTTGACTCATTTTAGGGGTACACCTGCTGAGGATCCACACTTGCACCTTCGAGAATTCTGTGATCTCTGCAAGTTCCAACATATTCGGGGCCTAGATCAAGAGGGAATCAGGTTAATTCTTTTCCCTTTTTCATTAAAAGATAATGCTAAAATGTGGTATCATTCATTGCCTACAGATTCCATTTATACTTGGGAAGAGCTATCCAGTAGATTTCTAAGGACATTTTTTCCAGCCCAAAAGACAAGGCAGATGAGGAAGGAAATTCAATCCTTCCAACAGAGGGATGGAGACCATTTCTTCGAGGCATGGGGACACTTTAATGAGCTGCTACTCAAATGTCCACATCACAACTTACCTCAAGATGAGCTGGTCCTAGCTTTCTATGAAGGTTTGAGTGGCATAAATCAAGGTATAGTGGATTCCGGTTGTTGAGGTGTGCTGATGGAGAAGACTAGTGAAGAAGCCATGGAGCTGTTTGAAACATTAAGTGAGCACACCCAACAATTCTCCTCGAGAGGTAGACAAGGAATTAAAAGCAAGAGTATGTATGAGGTGAGCTTCAATGATGGATCTTCGAATCAGATGGCTACTATGGAAAGAAAGCTAGACATGCTCATAAAAGCCATAGCTGATCAGAACAACTCACCTAGTCTACAGGTTACACAACGCCAGGTATGTGCTATATGCTCTCATTTTGATCATAATACTTATACTTGTCCTCTGTATTCAACTACAGATCAAGAACAAACAAATTATGAGGGACCGAACAGCGCATATGCAAATACCTACAATCCTAGATGGCAGAACCACCCCAACCTCTCATGGAGCAACACTCGAAATGCTTTGAATCTTCAAGGACAGCAACGACACTTCCAACCAGCGGCCCAACCAATGCCGAAATCAGAAAATAATGACCTAGAGAGTCTTATGAGGTAATTGATGACTTCACAAGAATAGTTCATGACTGAGCAAAGACAAACCACTACAAAACATGAGCAAGCCATTCAAAGACTCGAGGAACAAATGAGGAAATTGGCTAAGGAGCTAAGTGAAAGAAAGTTGGGTGAACTTCCAGTCCAACCACTACCTACTTCAAGAGGACATCAACAACTAAATGCAGTGACAACTCTAACAAATGGTAAGATCATCGGAGCTGATGAGCTTGCACAAGCATCCACATCCAAGGTAAGTGAGATGGAGAAGGTAAATGGTGAGAAGGTTGAAATCAAAAGATATAATGCATTAAAATTACTCACAGATAATATAAAATGTTTTAATGTATGCATGATGCAAAGTATTGTTGAGGAAGCTTTTCAGGTCCATCACATTGATCCAGTAGAAACCGCTCTTACCTATAGTGTCCCAAGATCGGATATTGAGCCCAAATGCAAAGATGTTACTGATGACATCATTGATACTATGCACCTGCTTGAGACATTTCCAAAGCCTCCAAGTAAGTACACCGATCCATTTGAATTCTTGGGCCTACTAATACTATTTTCCCTTTTATTGTCCAGGCACCGAATTTGGAGTTAAAGCAATTGCCAAAGCACTTAACTTATGCTTATATTGGATAAAATAAGACACCACCTATGCTAGTTGCTGCCAATCTTAGTTTTGGGGAAAAATAAGGCTTGGTCCGGCTGAAGACGTTAAACTTAGCACTCATGGGAAGCACCCCATAGCTTATCCTTTTATTGTTTTTTTTATATTTTTTTATATTTATTTATTTTTCGTACTCTTTGTTTTCCCGTATTATGTTAGTTTTTCCTTTTCTTTTTAGGGACATTTTGTACATCCGTTCAAGTTTGGGGGTGTGCCATGAGCCATGCCAGCCCAACGAGTTCTCCATCTCCTAGGTCAGATCCTTCCATGCTTTTTGCACATTGGGGACAATATGCAATTTAAGTTTGGGGGTATGGGGACACATTCACACACGCATTATGTCCCAATTTTTTTGTTTAAAAGATAAATACATGTTCATTTTGTTCTAAAAATTTTTGGTTGATCTAAACGAATACTATGATTTGACTTCATAACTGAACTTAAAACCTTGAACACATGGGCTAATAAATAAGTTTTAAACCTTAATCACTTACTTTTAGGCATTTAAGGATTCACAAGTATGACCTAAACTAACACGAGCACATTAGCACATAATTGCGTGGGGTATGACATGTAATTTTTATGTATGTTTCTTCGGCTTAACTGTGAACTGGATAACTTGTTGTGAGTTTTAATTTACTCGCAAGCGCACGAGTCATTTGCAGTATAGCGTTGTGCAAGTGTGAGGTCAAATCCACAGGGAATTGCGTTGTGAAAATATATTTTTAATCTAAACTAACTCTATCTTAACCTAGTTCCAAATTTCAGAATGATATTGCAAAATAAATTAAAACTAAACTAAGTTGATTTAAAAACTAATAATTAAGAACACTAAGGTTTCCGAATCCAACCCACCAAAGTTAAGCATATATGTTCTAAAAATATAGCCTATCAAAACATTCCATGAATCCAACTATAAGACAAAAAACAAAGAATATCCTAACTAAACCAAAAGCATCCAATGTATCCGCTCTTAACAAATCACAAAGGAAATCCAATTTAATCGAAAAGCATTCAATGTATCCATCAGATGAAACACAAGGAATATCCAACAGACAATTTAAACTCAATCAATTATAAGATTAACTCAAATAATTGACAGAACATTTATACTAAAAATTGTCAGATTTGTACAAGCAAATCTGAACTACTACGCCAAACAACGGCGGGGCTTCATCATCAACCTTAGCTGAAGAGTCTAACCACTCATAACTATGAAACTACAATTCATAATAAAAGTGATAAACATTTAAACTAAAACAACTAAATGTAAAGAAATAAATAAATAACTTTACATGGGAGAAATTCCACTCACTGACGGGCGGCGCTTCCCCTCGTGGTAGCAATGCCTTCGGGATCCACCAGAATGCTAGCGGACGTCCACCGGTAAACACCAAAGTGGCTCAGAAATTGTACATTAAAGATGAAGTGAAGAATGGCTTATATAGGGAAATATCACAAGTGCAATATGCTTCCCATCCGATGTGGGATACTGCAGATTCCAGTTTTTGCTCTTTGACCTTTGTCTACTAAAACTGTCATAACTTTCTCTAGAAAAATCATTTTATTGATCTGTAAAATTCCCTAGAAAATAGACATTGGGATCTTTCCAAGCATATATGGCTCATCTCGTGGTTCTTCCTGAATCAATACAGTTAAATCCTCAAAAATAGCTGATCTGTCACGCTGAAATCATGAACATCCTGACCTTTGTCTACTAAAACTGCCATAACTTTCTCTAAAAAAATCATTTTATTGATCCGTAAAATTTCCCAGAAAATAGGCATCCGGATCTTTCCAAGCATATATGGCTCATCTTCTGGTTCTTCCTAAATCAATACAGTTTAATCCTCAAAAATGGCTGATCTGCACGAGCAATTCTGACAATTTAGTGAAACTTCTTTTCAAGCTTATAAACCTGTAAAACAACGAAAGCAACTCAAAGTAACAAATTCCTAAGCTAACAAATGTAAATTAAAGAGCCAAAATATGCAATATTCGGCACTCATCAAATACCCCCAAACTTACAATTTGCTAGTCCCTTAGCAAAACAAAAAAATAATAAAATAAAAAAACCTAAATGAAAAACAAAGAACATAAAGATAAGTTCATCACTCATGATATCAAAAAATTTAAGGAGCACACATCACCATGTTATTCATTCATGAGTAAGCTTAAAAAGATAAACTCATCTTCGCAATGAATAAAAAATTTAAAATCTAATTACTTACAAAAGGCAGGTTAAGGCATCACCAGTCTGACACTGT
Organism: Bretschneidera sinensis; assembly: GCA_023935145.1. Classification (NCBI taxonomy): domain Eukaryota; kingdom Viridiplantae; phylum Streptophyta; class Magnoliopsida; order Brassicales; family Akaniaceae; genus Bretschneidera; species Bretschneidera sinensis. Next base: position 94,571,843 of record CM043703.1, read on the forward strand.
GTAAAGTGAATTAGCATATAGAAATGAAGCTTCCAAGTGACTCTAATGTGTAAGGTCTCCATGTCTCAAGATTCACCAAATTTCCCATCAGAATGAACAAAAATGGCATAGTTTTTATCTTTTTTTTATATAAAAGGCTCTGCTATGTTTAATTCTCTTAAGCTTTCTAATTGACCCATGTAGCGAGTGTTGAGTCAATGACTCCCAAACTAGATGGTTTTAGAGCATTAGGTGTAAAGACACCCCTAAGGACTTACTAACTCGAGTCAAAAAAGCTACGAAATTAAACTGGACTTAATACTACCAAATAAAATTCCACCTTTTGACGTGAACACTCACTGCTTACTAAGGCAAGAGGTTCAATTACTCAGCGGAAAGTTTATTGATAATGAATTTTTTTATTTTTTAAGTTTTTTATTATGTTTTTCTATGCCCAAGAGTTCATCCAACAAGTCATCTAGTTTCAGTTAAGATAAGGAAAAATACACATTAAAATCATGTGTCATACCTCACATAATTTGTGCTAATGTGCTCATGTTAGGTTAGATCAAACATGTGAATTCTCAAAATGCCTAAAGTAAGTAATTGAATTTTGAAAATTTATCACCAGATCATGCATTCAAAATGTTAAGCTCACCAATGACATCACATCACAGAAAATGTTTAGATCAACCAAAATTTCATGATAACATGAGCATGCATTTATCTCTACGACTAAAAGACAACAAATTAGGATAAAGTGTGTGATGTGTCTATCATACCCCAAACTTAAATTACAAATTGACCCCAATGTGTGACTAATATGGAAGGAGCTGACCTGAGATATGGAGAACTATCTGGACTGGTATGGCTCATAGCATACCCCCAAACTTGAACTAAAGTATGCATTGTCCCTGAAAAATAAAAATAAAAACTGGAAAACAAAAAATATTGGAAACAAACATTAATCATAAAAATGCGAAATAATAAATAAACAGAATTGATAAGCTATGGGGTGCCTCCCATGAGCGCTAAGTTTAACATCTTCAGCCAGACCCAACATTAGTAATCGTGCCCAACGAAACACTTCGCCATCTGATCAATAAATGGGAATGAAAAATGATCAGGCCTAGTGGCAGCATTCAATTTACGGTAGCTGATACACACTCTCCAAATTGACTGAACACGAATTGGAACCAACTCGTCGTCCTTATGCTGCAATACCGTTAATTCAGCACGTTTGGGCACAACATGAATTTGGCTCACCCACTTGCTATCAGAGATGGGATAAATGATCCCTGCCTCTAACAGCTTAATATCTTCTGCCCTCACAACCTCTTGCATAGCAGGGTTGAGCCTTCTTTGTGGCTCCCTCGATGGCTCAGCATCCTCCTCCAAATGTATCCTGTACATCACCACCAAGGGGCTGATCCCCTTGATGTCCTCAATGGTCCAGCCTATAGCTTCCTTATGCTCTCTTAAGACGTCTAATAATTTCTCCTATAGAGCATCACCCATATCTGAAGGTATAATCACAGGCAAACTATCAACTAAACCTAGGAACTTATACTTAAGATTATCTGGTAAAGGCTTAAGTTCCTTCTTGGGGGTTTCAGGTGCGGCGGTCTCCTCCGTCTTATTGCTCTTCCGAGGAGGAGAATCTAAAATGGCATTTGCTTGCTCAAGTAATTTATCTAAATCCATATCCTCTCCAAATTGAGCAAAGCATGCCTCTAGGGGGTCCTCAGTGAGGGAGTCATCCACAATCTTCTCCGTCTTATTGCTCTCCCGATGAGGAGACTCCAAAATAGTATTTGTTTGCTCAAGTAACTTATCTAAATTCAAATCCTCTCCAAATTGAGTAAAGCATGCCTCCATAATGTCCTCAGACTTCCCTTCTTTCTTGGGCGCTTGTAGTCTCTCAGGGTAAGGTACTTTAGGAAAAAACGACCTAAAGAGATCCTTAATAATACGAGTGGCTGTAGATGGCTCAGCATCTCTCTTTTCTTTGTTGCCACTTTCTTGCCCTTGTATAGGAGTTGATAGATTTCCCACCGCAAATTGTTCCTTTGGGTTAGGATCAGGTTGGCTGGGGAACTTTCTTTCCTCTTCTTCACCCACGTAACTTGCGATTTGATCAATTTGACTCTTTAGCTCGGCAATCGCTTGGGTGTTTTCTATGGTTGCACTCATCACTTCACTCATAGATTGGCTAGTCATTTTCATGAAATCATTGAGAGCGTCCTCCAATGACTGTGAAACCGACACTGGCGCTTGAATGTGAGCTTGGTAAGCGGGTGATGGTGCTGGATAGGCATAACTTGGGATTGGTGGAGGAAATTCGGGAGGGTATTGATTGTGAGCATGATAAGGGGCTCCTCCCTGATTCATCAGTTGGTTCTGCTCCCATGAAAAATTAGAGTGGTTCCACCACCCTGGATTGTATGCTTCGGAGTAAGATCCATTTGATTCCCAACAATAGTCATTGAAAGCATTCATTTGTTCCATAGGGTACTCGGCACAAGCCGGCATTGATGGACAATTCTGTGCTAGATGCATGGGACTAGCACAGATGGAACAGCTATCAACATTGAATGTGTTGGCAGCATTGAGGGATGGGCCGGTCATTTTCATATACTCCTTAATGGTGTCCTCTAAAGACTATGAAACCGGCGCTGGATTCATCCACATATTTTTTTTTTATTTTTTTAATTTTTCTAACCTTTTTTTATTTTTATAATTAACTAGTGGAAAAATAAAATCAATTCAGACCAAAAATTTTCACAAACAAAACAATTCCCCGGCAACAGTGCCAAAAACTTGTTGTGAGTTTTAATTTACTCGCAAGCGCACGAGTCGTTTGCAGTATAGCATTGTGTAAGTGCGAGATCGAATCCACAGGGAATTGCGTTGTGAAAATATATTTTTAATCTAAACTAACTCTATCTTAACCTAGTTCCAAATTTCAGAATGATATTGCAAAATAAATTAAAACTAAACTAAGTTGATTTAAAAACTAATAATTAAGAACACTAAGGTTTCCGAATCCACCCCACCAAAGTTAAGCATATATGTTCTAAAAATATAGCCTATCAAAACATTCCATGAATCCAACTATAAGACAAAAAACAAAGAATATCCCAACAAAATCAAAAGCATCCAATGTATCCGCTCTTAACAAATCACAAAGGAAATCCAATTTAATCGAAAAACATTCAATGTATCCATCAGATGAAACACAAGGAATATCCAACAGATAATTTAAACTCAATCAATTATAAGATTAACTCAAATAATTGATAGAACATTTATACTAAAAATTGTCATATTTGTACAAGCAAATCTGAACTACTACGCCAAACAACGGCGGGGCTTCATCTTCAACCTTAGCTGAAGAGTCTAGCCACTCATAACTATGAAACTAAAATTCATAATAAAAGTGCTAAACATTTAAACTAAAACAACTAAATGTAAAGAAATAAATAAATAACTTTACATGGGAGAAATTCCACTCGCTGACGGGCGGCGCTTCCCCTCGTGGTAGCAATGCCTTCGGGATCCACTAGAATGCTAGTGGACGTCCACCGGTAAACACCAAAGTGGCTCAGGAATTGTACATTAAAAATGAAGTGAAGAAGGGCTTATATAGGGAAATATCACAAGTGCAATATGCTTCCAATCCGATGTGGGATACTGCAGATTCCAGTTTTTGCTCTTTGACCTTTGTCTACTAAAACTGCCATAACTTTCTCTAGAAACATCATTTTATTGATTCGTAAAATTCTTCAGAAAATAGACATCGGGATCTTTCCAAGCATATATGGTTCATCTCATGGTTCTTCCTAAATCAATACAGTTAAATCCTCAAAAATGGTTGATCTGTCACGCTGAAATCATGCACGGCCTGACCTTTGTCTACTAAAACTGCCATAACTTTCTCTAAAAAAATCATTTTATTGATCCGTAAAATTCTCCAGAAAATAGACATCCGGATCTTTCCAAACATATATGGCTCATCCTCTGGTTCTTCCTAAATCAATACGGTTTAATCCTAAAAAATGGCTGATCTGCACTAGCAATTCTGGTAATTTAGTGAAACTTCTTTCCAAGCTTGTAAACCTGTAAAACAACGAAAGCAACTCAAAGTAACAAATTCCTAAGCTAAAAAATGTAAATTAAAGGGCCAAAATATGCAATATTTGGCAATCATCAATGACATGTAATTTTTATGTATGTTTCTTCGACTTAACTGTGAACCGGATGACTTGTTAGATTCACACTTTGGCATAGCAAAAAAGAAAAAAAAATTGTTATTGCTCAAAAAGAAAAGTGCTCCTAATGATCAGTAACCAAACTTTCCACTGAGTAACTGGCCCTCTTGCCTCAGTAAGCAGTGAGTGTCATGTCAAAACGTGGGAATTTTGATTGGAAGCATTAAGACCAGTTAGTTTCGTAGCCTTTTTAACTCGAGTTAGTAAGTCCTTAGGGGTGTCTCTACACCTAATGCCCTAAAACCATATGGTTTGGGAGTCATTGGCTAAACACTCGCTACATGGATCAACTAGAAAGCTTAATGGAACTCAACTTGGCAAAAAAAAAAAAAAAAAGCTCATAATAAAATAAAAAGAAAAAAAAACTATGCCACTTATGTTCATTCTGATAGGAAATTCGATGAATGTTAAGACACTGAAACACTATACATTAGAGATATTTGGAAGCTTCATCTTTATGTGCTAATTCACCACACGCTAAAAATCAGACTTGTGATGCCTTAACCTACCTCATGTAAGTAATCAATGTTTAAAACTTGGATTCATTACGAAGATGTGTTTGTATTTTTAAGCTTGCTCATGAATGCACGTCATGGTTTTGTGCGATACCTTAACTTTTATGGACACCATGAACAGTGGATTTATCTATGTACCTTTATTTTTCATTTAGTTTTTAGTTTTGTATTGCTAAGGGACTAGCAATATGTAAGTTTGGGGGTGTGATAGGCGCTTAAATATTCATATTTAAGCCCCTTAATTTACATTTGTTAAGCTTTTTGTCTATATGTTTTAGTCTATTTTACTTCACTTTTGTGTTTTACACGTTTTTATAGGGTCTTGGAGAAAAAGAAGCATTTTTGGCACTTAAAAGAAGAAATCTAGAAATCCTGGAGCAGCTGTTGGCTAGAGTGCGATCGAGCACAGACTTACGATCGAGCACACTCCTCTATGCGATTGAGCGCAGACTGGCGATCGAGCGCACCACGAATGCGATCGAGCGCACATGTACGAGCGTGAACAGTAAAGCGGCAAAACTAGTTTTGGAAATAAATGAGTTTTTATGTTTTAGGAAATTTAGGGTTTCTTGAGCCTTCTAGGATTATTCAACCCCTATAAATACACTTGTAAAAACACAAATTAGATATCCCTTCTTTTATCTTTTGCTTTTAGCTTGGAGAAGAAAACTGTGGAGGAGAATTGACGACTCTTCTCTCGGGTTTCTTCTTTCTTTTATTTTTTTTATGTGTACTTAACTTTTAGTAAGGGCTTGGTTGAAGCCCTAATTATTTTTATTCAATAATTCAATATTGGTGCCTTTGTGATATTTGTGTTGTGATACTTAACTTGATTAATGCCTGTTTTTATTTAAATTCCTCATATGTGTGTTTCTGATCAACGTATGCATGTGGTATGGATTAGTTAGTTGAATCAATTTGGATAACCGAGTCCTGGGTTCAACAATAGTAACAAAAGATATCCACGTCGGATTCTTGGGTTAATCAACATGGAAAACTGAGAGTAGATACCATGCCCTAGGTCTCATGTGGTTGTCGATTTCCAAAGATCTTATGCTCTCTTAAGGAACAACTTAGCAGATACCATGTTGAATCCCTTGAGAAAGAGAAGAGTTAGAGTAGATACCATGCCTAACTCATTGCTTAGGGAAATCAATAGCTTAAGGAGTAGATACCATGCCCTTAGGTTGACAAACATTAGGTATACATGGCATGATTAAAGTATTGGCATACTGTTATATTGTGGTAGCATAATTAGTGGTGGATATCAAATCCCTACGCCTCTATTTTTATTATTTTATCTTTATCAAAATCAACTCTTTTATTATTTCTATCTTTTTACATTGCGAATATAATTCTAAAACGAAATTCGCCAATCCCTGTGGAGATGATCTTGCTTTCGCACACTATACTACTAAGTTGACCTTGTGCACTTGCAAGTAAAACAAGTTCAGTTATTTGCTTATTTATTTAGGTAGATAAACGCATAACAGAATGGTTTGGGTGGTGCTAGTGGTTCGGATTCAGGAAATTTTAATAATGTTGTTTTGGTCGCCCTACAAGAGATCAAGGATGGGATGTCCTCTCTCTCTCACTATGCAAGTCCAGTTTGATGTCATTGATGGCGAGTTTGAGAGCCTTCGAGATAGGATGGAGGGGATGTGAAATGAGTTGCTTGAGGAGAATCGTCACTTGATAGGTGCTTAAATATTCATATTTATGCCCCATTATTTACACTTGTTAGGTCCTTAGTTATGTTAATTTAATTTATTTTACTTCATTTGTGTGTTTCACATATGTTTATAGGTCTTGGAGAAAAAAAAGAAGCAGTTTTGGCACTTAAGGGAAGAAGCCTGGAAATCCTGGAGCAGTTTCTGGTCAAAGTGCGATCGATTGCACTACTGCATGCGATCGTTCGCACACATGAAGGATCGAGCGCAACACTGCGATCGAGCGCACATGTACGGGCGTGAACAGTAACTGTAGAACCCTATTTTGGAAATAAAGGAGTTTTGTGTTTTAGGAAAGTTTGGGAATTCATGAGCCTTCTAGGACTACTCAAGCCCTATAAATACACTCGTAAAGCACACACAATTCATCACCTCTTAGAGAACACTTCTATTATTTTTTGCTTAGCTTGGAGTTTTAGGCTTTGGAGAGGATTGACAACCCGTCTCCCTAGTATTCTTCGGGTTTTATATTTTATGCTTAGTTTATATATGATGTTTATTTTAGATAGCATATGTAACTAACTTTCTTATAGGGCTCGATTGAAGCTCTAGTTATGCTTTCTCATATATTTATTCATTGATAAAATCTTTGCCAATAGCCTTTATTATGTTGCTTAACTTGATTAATGCTTGTGCTTATTTAAATTCCTCATATGTATGTGTATGGCCAACGTATGCATGTGGTATGGATTGGTTAGTTAGATCAATTTGGATGACCGAGTCTTGGGTCTAACATTAGTAACAAAAGATATCCACACCAGATTCTTGGATTAATCAACATGGGAAACCAGGAGTAGATACCATACCCTAGGTCTCATGTGGTTGTTGATTTCCACAGCCCCTATGCTTTCTTAAGGAACAACTCACGCAGATACCATGCTAAATCCCTTAAGGAAGAAAAGAGTTAGAGTAGATACCATGCCTAACTCGTTGCTTAGGGAAATCAATAGCTTAAGGAGTAGATACCATGCCCTTAGGTTGGTGACCATTAGGTATACATGATAAGGCTAGTGCACTGATACATTATACAATTGGGAAAGTATGACTAGTGGTGGATATCAAAGCCCTATGTCTTTATTATTATCAAATTACATACAACAGTTATTTATTTCTTTTTACTTTAAAGAAACTAATTCTAAAACCGAACTTTACCAATCCCTGTGGAAATGATCTTGCTTTCGCACACTATACTACACTGTTGACCTTATGCACTTGCAAGTAAAACTAGTATGATTATTTACTTATTTATTTAGGTATACACTCGCACAACAACTTTTTGGCGCCGTTGCCGGGGATTGTGCTAAATTTCATTTTAGGATTACTTTCGTTTAGTTTAATCATCGTTATTATTTTATTTTCTGTTTACCATCTTTATTTTTACTTTTCATCAAACCCTAATCGATTTATTTTTGTGTCAGGTACATCAAATCCTAAATCACACTTTCTGTGATACTTGCGATCGATCGCAGCCTTCTGTGCGATCGAGCGCAATTAGGGCAGAGAGTTACCCGAGCAGCAGAGTGAACTGTTGCACTAAAGCTGGTTTGACCTGATTTATGCACGGACTTCGATCCCGACATCCAACATTCTTTCCCCTTGATCCCGAGATTAAAAGGGCCATCCGAAAAAGGCTTAGGGACAACTTCGAGGAGAACGAAGAAGAAGTCGAGAACGAAACACCAATGGCGGAACAGCTCGAAAACCAGCAACCACCCGCACGAGTACCGATGAAGCACTCCTTCATCCCACGGAACATTGATCAACCATCATGCATTGCATATCAACCTGAGGCGGCAAGAAACCATTACATATCTCCGCAAATATTGAATGCTTTGACTCATTTTAGGGGTACTCCTAATGAAGATCCACACTTGCACCTCCGAGAATTTTTTGATCTTTGCAAGTTCCAGCACATATAAGGCCTAGACCAAGAAGGAATAAGGTTAATTCTGTTCCCTTTTTCCTTAAAAGATAATGCTAAACTATGGTATAATTCTTTGCCTGCAGTTTCCATCCACACTTGGGAGGAGTTGGCAAGCAAGTTCCTAAGGAAGTTTTTCCCAGCCCAAAAGACGAGACAAATGAGGAAAGAAATCCAGTCCTTCCAACAAAAGGATAGGGACCTCTTCTTCGAAGCATGGGGACACTTCAACGAGTTGCTACTCAAATTCCCACATCACAACCTGCCTCAAGATGAACTGGTACAAGCTTTTTATGAAGGTTTGAATGATACTAACAAAAGTATTGTTGATTCAGGTTGTGGAGGAGTGTTGGTGGAGAAAAGCAGCGAAGAAGAAATGGAGCTCTTGGAAACCCTCAGTGAACACACTCAGCAGTTCTCCTCTCGAGATAGACATGTAACCAAAGGTAGAGGTGTGTATGAGGTAAATCTGAAATCTTCCCCTCAAATAACAGCATTGGAAAGGAAAATAGACTTATTGGTAAAAGTCATGGCTACTCGAAATGCATCATCCAGCCTACCATCTACCCCACTCCAGGTATGTGCAATATGTTCCCAATACGACCATAATACTGATACTTGTCCTTTGTATTCATCTGCAGATATAGAACAAGCAAATTACGTGGGACCTAATAACTATCCGTCGAAGAACAACCCCTATGCAAATACATACAACCCTGGATGGCGGAATCACCCGAATTTCTCATGGAACAACATTCAGAACAATCAAGGACAACAACGAAACCCCTAGCCCACTGCTCATGCTACTCCCGAACCAAAGAAGAACGATCTCGAAAGTCTTGTGAGACAATTGGCCACTCAGCAGCAGTAATTGATGATGTCACAAGAACAGTTCATGACACAGCAAAGACAAACCACTGCAAAACATGAGCAAGCAATTCAAAGACTAGAGGTACAAATGGGACAACTAGCTAAAGAGCTCAGTGGCAGAAAGCAAGGAGAGCTCCTAGCTCAAACACTACCCAACCCTGGGGGCCATCAACAACTAAATACTATGACAACCCTGAGAAGTGGAAAGATCATAGGCATCGATGAACCTGCACGAGCATCTCCTAACAAGGCATCCACCTCTAAGGTAAGTGAGATGGAAAAAGGTAAATACACCCCCACCATTTCCTCAAAGGTTGGTAAAACCTAAGAAAGAGACCAAATTGATTGACATTTTTGAAATCTTGAAAAAGGTAGAGATTAATATTCCTCTGTTAGATGCTATTAAAAAAATTCCTGCATATGCTAAATTTCTGAAGGATTATTGCACTAACAAAAGGAAGTTTCAGGAACATGAGACGGTTGCCTTAACCGAAGAGGTAAGTGCTGTGCTTTTACGAAAATTACCACCTAAACTGAAAGATCCGGGTAGTTTTACTATTCCTTGCAGGCTAGGTGACCAGCTGTTCGAGCATGCACTATTGGATCTAAGAGCGAGTGTCAACCTGCTGCCATACAGTGTATACGAGACACTAGGTTTGGGGGAGCTTCAACCAACCTCCGTCACCTTGCAATTAGCTGACAGAAGCATCAAACGACCGAGAGGTATCCTTGAGGACGTGTTGGTAAGAGTAGGTAAATTCATTATACCTGCTGATTTTATAGTATTAGATATGGAAGAATGTACTCTGCCATTCCCTCTCTCCATCATCCTAGGACGCTCCTTTATGATAACTGTTGACACTAATATTAGTGTAAAAAAGGGCATTGTCACAATGAGGGTAAATGATGAGGAGATAGAATTTCAAATATTTAATACATTAAAATCAACCAATAATGATAATGAATATTCTAATGTGAGCTTCATGCAAAGTGTTGTTGAGAAAGCCTCTCAGGTCCATCGCACCACTACATTGGAGACCATCCCCAGCCATGAGGATACAAGAGTAGATATTAGGCTCGAGGAGGACAATGTGATTAAAGACGTCAATATAGCTGCACACTTCCTCAAGAACACACCACAGCCTTCAAGTAAGTATGTTCTTCAAATTGACCCTCCTGCATATACTAATACTACTTTCCCTTACTTTATTGACCATGCATCAAAAGTGGCGATGAAGCAACTATCAAGGGCACTTGAACCACCTGATATGGGATCTAAGTGCTCCCTTCAACGGGAATAGTACTGTATCAAGAGAGCGCTTGAGACATTTCACATTTGCCGATCATGTAGCTCAAGCGTCTCTACTGAGGTTAGTGGTACTGAGGCCACTAACATAAGGTAAGGTTGTATTGCTCCAAATTTGTCATTTTTCAGCTAAGGTAAGTTTTTATTTTTGCCCATGCACACTACTTGCAATCGATCGCACCATTCAATGCGATCGAGCGTACCCCGTATGCGATTGAGCGCGCTAATCAGTGTGCTCAAGCGCACAAGTGCGATCGAGCGCACCCAGTGTGCGATCGAGCGCACTCGTGGCAGACAGTTCAGCTATAAGTCTAAACACTTTTATTCACACCCACTCACTTTCTCACTATTCACTCACTCACTTGCACTCTCTGGTTACAAACGCGCAAAACCCACATTCTCTCCTCAACTCCCACACTCTCCACCATCACCACTAGCACCACTCCCTATCACCACCGTCACCAACCATCATCGCAACGCCACATACCCCCTCCCCTGTTACATATTCCCCCCATCCACAAGGTACTCCTTCCTCACACACACACGAATTTTAATGTTTCATTTACAAAATTCATTCTATATATATGTATCTTGTGCATGATTGGAGCTTGTTTTGCTTGCAGGAAGTTAGAAACGAATCCAAACCCTCAAGACCAACGCTTAGTCTTTTGTTGCACACCACTTATTCGAGGAAACGCCTGACCGTGTGCGATCAAGCGCACGATTGTTGCGATCAAGTGCATAGTCCAGTGTATGATCGATCGCACCAATTTGAGATCGATCGCAAACTGGGCAGAAGCAAACAGCAGCATGTCCAAACCATCTGTTTCCACCTCCAGTGCATCCAGCAGTCGTTCCTCATCATTCCGGCCCAGTATCGAGTAATGAGAGCTCCTATTCAAGACCACTTTAGCCATCGATGACGTATTCAAGCACATGGATGCCATTCAATGGAACGTCCAAGCATTTAGATATCGAGGGTTGAAGAGGCTTTTCAAGCCAGTTTTCTCGACTGCTAACTCCCAGCTCATAGTCCAATTCTATGCGAGCCTATCCTTTGACTGTAGCAGACCGAGAGTACTAACTTCTTCAGTCCAGGGCACACCCGTAGAGGTGACTAGTGCCGATATAGCCGCTACTCCTTATTGCACTGACGAGTCCCCTCCGGAGGACACCAATATTGAGGAGCAGTCGGAGTCCTTTGCCCTAGCTAAGATTATTACGGATATGTGCGCTGGTCAGTACGCCGACAGACACAACAATGTAGCCAGCCGATAAAAGTTTCCTCCACAACTTTGGCTTGTCGACACTATCCTTCAGTGTAATGTGTGTCCATTGGGGCACAAGATACAGCAGAGAGACTAGTTTCTATAGACCCTATATGCCTTCCACATAGGTCACTGGTACTCTATTCCGGCTATTATATAGAGCCAGTTGCACAAATTCTGGGATCATGTCCATAGCCGACAGACCACCACGGCCAGCATGGGGCCTCCCTTTCCCATTCATACTCTCCTACATACTCAAGAAGAAAGGAATTAAGGGGACCACCAACGACGGACCAGTGCGAGAGCATCCTTTTTTTGGGAAGGCTCAGTGGACACATAGCCTCTCGCACATGCCTTGAGGACTCCCAGCACCTGCTCCAGCAGCTGAAAGAGTTGAGGAGGGTCGTATGGAGACCGAGACCCCTATAGTTAGCCCAGTATGAGAGGAGGATTATACAGACATGGGACCCATAGAGTCCCAGCACTTTCTAGTTAAGCTGTCCTCCTTCCGAGGTGAGGTCTCTGTCGCTACCTCACTCGTACATTAGCGCATGGATAGTTTAGAGGCACAATTAGCACGACAGGAGGCTATGCTGTAGGCTATTCTTGATCGCCTACCTCCGGCACCCGGTACCTCTTCGACTGCACCACTTGATGATCAGCAGTGAAAGGATACCACGTCTGGCTAAAGACGTTAAACTTAGTGTTTATGGGAGGTACCCCAAAGTATATCATTTTTCGTATTTTTTTCTTTATTGTTAATGTTTACTTTTTCATTTCTGTTTATGTTTACTTTTTCATTTATGTTTACTATTACTTGTTTTCCCTTTTATGTTTGTTTTTCTTTCTTTTTCAAGGACAGCGTGAGTGCATCCAGTTGAAGTTTGGGGGCGTGCTACGAGCCATGCCAGCCATCAGTTCTCCATCTCCCAGGTCAGTTCCTTCCATGCTATTCACACATTGGGGACAATGTGCAATTTAAGTTTGGGGGTATAGGGACACACTCACTATGTCCCATATTTTTTGTGTTATTGTTTTTTTTATAGATAAATGCATGTTTATACTGTTCTAAATTTTTTTTGGTGATCTAAACAAAGAATATGATTCGAATTCATAAGTGAGCTTAAAACTTTGAACATATAGGCCAATAATTAAGTTTTGAACCTAGATCAATTCCTTTTAGGCATTTAAGGATTCATAAGTTTAACCTGAACTAACACGAGCACATTAGCACATAATTGTGTGGGGTATGACATGTAATTTTGATTTGTATGTTTCTTTTGCTCGACTGTGAACCAAATGGCCTATTAGACTAACATCTTGGCATAAGAAGATAGAAACAAATTGTTAGTACTCAAAAAGAAAAAAAAATGCTCCTAATGATCAATAAAACAAACTTTCCACTGAGTAACTGGCCTCTTGTCTCAGTAAGCAGTGAGTGTCACGTCAAAAGATGAAAAATTTGTTAACTCAAAATATCATTAAAAAAAAAAATTTTGCTGAGTAACTAGCCCTCTTACCTCAGTAAGCAGTGAGTGTCACGTCAAAAGGTGGAAATTCTGATTGGCAGCATTGAGACTAGTTAGTTTCGTATCATTTTTTACTCGAGTTAGTAAGTCCTTAGGGGTATCTTTACACCTAATGCCCTAAAACCATCTGGTTTGGGAGTCATTGGCTAAACGCTCGTTATATGAGTCAAATAGAAAGCTTAAGGGAACTAACTTGTCAAAAATCTCACAAATAAAATAAAAGAAGAAAACTTATGTCATCTTTGTTGATTCTAATAGGAAATTTGGTGAATTTTGAGTCATTGAAACACTACACATTAGAATTATTTGGAAACCTACTCTTTTATGTGCTAGTTCACCACACACCAAAGTCGAACTTGTGATGTCTTAAACTGCCTCATAAAAGTGATTTGCGTTCAAAACTCTTATTCATTGCAAAGATATGTTTATATGTGTTAAGCTTGCTGATGAATGCGCTTCATTATTTTTTGTGACAACCTAAAATTTCTTGTGGACATTATGATTATTGGTTTTATCTATGTGGCTTTACTTTTTTCATTTTAGTTTTTAGTTTTGTATTGCTAAGGGACTAGCAATATGTAAGTTTGGGGGTGTGATAGGTGCTTAAATATTCATATTTAAGCCCCATTATTTACACTTGTTAGGTCCTTAGTTATATTAATTTAGTTCATTTTACTTTATTTGTGTGTTTCACATGTGTTTATAGGTCTTGGAGAAAAAAAGAAGCAGTTTTGGCACTTAAGGGAAGAAGCCTGGAAATCCTGGAGCAGCTTCTGGTCAAAGTGCGATCGATCGCACTATTGCATGCAATCGAGGGCATATGCGATCGTTCGCACACATGAAGGATCGAGCGTAGCACTGTGATCGAGCACAAGACGCATGCGATCCAGCGCACATGTACGACGTGAACAGTAACTGCATAACCCTATTTTGGAAATAAAGGAGTTTTGTGTTTTAGGAAAGTTTGGGAATTCATGAGCCTTCTAGGACTACTCAAGCCCTATAAATACACCCGTAAAGCACACACAATTCATCACCTCTTAGAGAACACTTCTATTATTTTTTGCTTAGCTTGGAGTTTTAGGCTTTGGAGAGGATTGACAACCCGTCTCCCTAGTATTCTTCGGGTTTTATATTTTATGCTTAGTTTATATATGATGTTTATTTTAGGTAGCATGTATAACTAACTTTCTTATAGGGCTCGATTAAAGCCCTTGTTATGCTTTCTCATATATTTATTCATTGATAAAATCTTTGCCAATAACCTTTATTATGTTGCTTAACTTGATTAATGCATATGCTTATTTAAATTCCTCATATGTATGTGTATGGCCAACGTATGCATGTGGTATGGATTGGTTAGTTAGATCAATTTGGATGACCGAGTCCTGGGTCTAACATTAGTAACAAAAAATATCCACACCGGATTCTTGGATTAATCAACATGGGAAACCAGGAGTAGATACCATGCCCTAGGTCTTATGTAGTTGTCGATTTCCACAGCCCCTATGCTTTCTTAAGGAATAACTCACGCGGATACCATGCTGAATCCCTTAAGGAAGAAAAGAGTTAGAGTAGATACCATGCCTAACTCGTTGCTTAGGGAAATCAATAGCTTAAGGAGTAGATACCATGCCCTTAGGTTGGCGACCATTAGGTATACATGATAAGGCTAGTGCACTGATACATTATACAATTGGGAAAGTATGACTAGTGGTGGATATCAAAGCCCTATGTCTTTATTATTATCAAATCACACACAACAGTTATTTATTTCTTTTTACTTTAAAGAAACTAATTCTAAAACCGAACTTTACCAATCCATGTGGAGATGATCTTGCTTTCGCACACTATACTACACTGTTGACCTTGTGCACTTGCAAGTAAAACTAGTACGATTATTTACTTATTTATTTAGGTATACACTCGCACAACAAGTTATTGATGGCGAGTTTGAGAGCCTTCGAGATAGGATGGAGGGGATGTGAAATGAGTTGCTTGAGAAGAATCGTCGCTCTTCTGAGTATACACCATGATTGATATTTTTCATCCTATTTTCCTTGTCGCTTTATTTTTTTGGCCTTTAGACTTTTATTTTCTTGCAATAACATTTTCTTTCTTTTCTCATGCATTTTCCAGACTTATCACTATTGACTATTATGGATGATTAATTTTTTTGAATGATTGGTTGAATGCTTGGTTAGCGAGTGTTGTGAGTTTTAAATTACTCGCAAACGCACGAATCGTTTGCAATATAGTGTTGTACAAGTGCGAGGTCGAATCCACAGGGAGTGCGTTGTGAAAATAGCTTTTTATCTAAACTAACCTTATTTTAACCTAGTTCCAAATTGTGAATTATATTTTTGCAAAACAAATATAAACTAAACTAAATTGATTTAATAACCAATGATAAAAACATTAAGGTTTCCGAATCCACCCAACCAAAGTAAAGCATATATCTTCATGTTCCATATAAAAATAATCTATCCAAACATTCGATGAATCCAACTTAAACAAAAAACAATGAATATCCCAATTAAACCAAAAGCATCCAATGTATCTGCTTTTAACAAATCACAAAGGAAATCCAATTTAATCGAAAAGGATTCGATGTATCCATCGGATGAATAACACAGAATATCCAACAGAACAATTAAAAACTATCAATCATAAGAATTTACTCAAACAATTGAAATAGAACATTTAAACTAAACATATCAGAATTGTATAAACATATCTGAAAATATAATGCTAAACAATTGCGAGGCTTCATCTTCAACCTTGGCTAAAGATTTTAGCCACCCATCATCATGAAACTAAATTTCACAATAAAAAGTGCTAAGCATTAAAAACTTGAAAAGAATTAAAACTGACTATACATTGGGAGAAATTCCACACGCTGTTGGGCAGCACTTCCCCCGGTGGTGGCAAAAGCCCTTAGGAGATCTACTAGAATGCTAGTAGAATCCACCAAACTGCACACTGAATAATGAGGTGAGATAGTGTTTATATAAGGGAATTCTCGGAGTACAATGAGCTGTAAATTCGATGTGGGATACTGCCTCTTTGCGATCGATCGCAAGTCTAGTGCGATCGATCGCAGCATGGTGCGATGCAATGCGTCTGGCGCACTGTAAGTGCTTCCTATCCGATGTGGGATGTGCGAGTCAACTGCGATCAATCGTAGCCCTGTTGCACTCGAGTGCATCACAGTGTGCTGTAATATATATGCAGTATCAAATGTTTCCTTTCCAATGTGGGATGTACGAGTCACTTGCGATCGATCGCAAGTCTGGTGCGCTCGAGTGCAGGTGCGATTGATCTCATGCCGTGTGCGCACGATCGCACTAGGCATCCTCAGCTTTTGCTCTTTAAGCCCTGAAGTTTCCACATTTCTTCATTTTATTCCAAAACCTATAAAAACACAGAAAATAGATAAAATAGCACGAAATAACATAATTAAGTACTCAACAAATGTAAACTAAGGGGCTAAAACATGTAATATTTAGCACTCATCAAATACCCCCAAACTTACATATTGCTAGTCCCATAGCAATACGAAACTAAAAACTAAATGAAAAACAAAGAATATAAAGATAAATTCATAACTCATGGTATCCAAAGATTTTAGGAGCACACACCATCATGACAATGATTCATGAGCAAAATTAAAAAGATAAACCCACCTTCATAATGAATAGAAATGTTAAAATCTAATTACTTACAAAAGGCAGGCTAATGCATCACAAGTCTGACTCAGTGTGAAGTGAATTAGCAAATAAAAATGAAGCTTCCGAATGAGTCCAATGTGTAAGGTCTCTATGTATCGAGATTCACTGCATTTCCCATCAGAATGAACGAAAATGGCATGGTGTTTATTTTCTTCTTTTTTTGTAAGGCTCTGTTATGTTTAGTTTCCTTAAGCTTTCTAATTGACCCATGTAGCGAGTGTTGAGTCAATGACTCCCAAACCATATGGTTTTAGGGCATTAAGTGTACAGACACCCCTTAGGACTTACTAATTCGAGTCAAAAAGGCTACGAAATTAAATTGGCCTTAATACTATTAAACAAAATTTCAACCTTTTGACGTGAACACTCACTGCTTACTGAGGCAAGAGGTCCAGTTACTCAGTGGAAAGTTTATTTATGATCATCATTTTCATTCATCATTTTTTTATTATTTTTTATTATATATATATATATATATATATATATATATATATATATATATATATATATATATGCCAAAGTGTTAATCCAACAAGTCAACCAGTTTTAGTTAAGACAGAAACGTACACATTAAAATCACATGTCATACCTCACATAATTCGAGATCAAACATGTGAATTCTCAAATGCCTCAAGTAAGTAACTAAATTTTAAAACTTTATCAACAGATCATGTGTTCCAAACTTTAAGCTCACCAATGAATCACATCACAGAAATTGTTTAGATCAACCAAAATTTCAAAATAACATGAGTATGCATTAAAAAAAACAACAAATTAGGACAAAGTGTGTGTAATGTGTCTCCCATACCCCCAAACTTAAATTACACATTGACCCCAATGTGTGAATAATATGGAAAGAGTTGACCTGGGATATGGAGAACTACTTGGATTGGTATGGCTCATAGCATACCCCCAAACTTGATCTGCAGTACACGTTGTCCCTGAAAAATAAAGACTAGAAAACAAAAAATACTATAAACAAACATTAAGCATAAATATGTAAAATAATAAACATATAAAAAGAAAAGCTGTGGGGTGCCTCCCATGAGCGCTAAGTTTAAAGTCTTCAGCCAGACTCTCCTTAGTAGATGACCCTCAATCAGAGTAAATAGGATCCGTCAATAATATTATCTCAATGTCTGGACTCCTCAACTCCAAGAATGGTTTTAGTCTCTGCCCATTTACCTTGAAAGTGTTACAATTCTTTGGATCCTCAATCTCGATAGCCCTATGAGGAAAAACTGACCAAATAATAAAGGGGCCGGTCCATCGAGACTTGAGCTTGCCTGGGAAAAGATGCAGGCGTGAGTTGTAAAGAAGAACTTTTTGACCCGGCTCGAAAGCTCGTCTCAAAATGTTTTGGTCATGAGTCTTCTTCATTTGTGCTTTGTATGACCGTGCACACTCATATGCATCATTTTGCAGCTCCTCTAATTCATTGAGTTGGAGCTTCCTTTGAGATCCAGCCTTCAAAAGATTAAAGTTCAGCTGTTTGATAGCCCAATAGGCTCTATGCTCTAATTCGACTGGAAGGTGACAGTCTTTTTCGTACACAATACGGTATGGAGACATGCCAATTGGTGTCTTAAATTTTGTTCGATATGCCCACAGTGCATCAGTCAATCGCGGAGACCAGTCCT
This sequence comes from Bretschneidera sinensis, assembly GCA_023935145.1. Taxonomy (NCBI): domain Eukaryota; kingdom Viridiplantae; phylum Streptophyta; class Magnoliopsida; order Brassicales; family Akaniaceae; genus Bretschneidera; species Bretschneidera sinensis. The sequence continues at coordinate 94,590,603 of CM043703.1, forward strand.
TTCTATTAGGGTTCACAGTTTTCTCCAAAATGTGCTTAATCTCGCGATTGGAAATTTCCACTTGTTCACTCGTCTGTGGGTGATACGGGGTGGCAACTTTGTGTGTGATGAAATACTTCTTCATCAACTGCTCAAAAATCCTGTTGCAAAAGTGCTTACCTCCATCACTTATAATTGCTCGAGGCATACCAAAACGAGCAAAGATATTGTTCTTCAAAAATTGGACCACAACTCTATGGTCATTGGTCTTGCATGCAACTGCTTCCACCCATTTGGATATATAGTCCACAGCAACTAGAATGTACAGATAGCCAAAGGAGTTTGGGAAAGATCCCATAAAATCAATACCCCACACATCAAAAATCTCAACAATCAGAATGGGGTTGAGGGGCATCATATTTCTTCTAGAAATACTCCCTAGCTTTTGGCAACGCTCACAAGATACACAGTAAGTGTGATAGTCTCGGAACAGGGTAGGCCAATAGAATCCGCACTGCAAAATCTTTGCAGCGATCTTTTTAGCACTGAAATGGCCTCCACAAGTATGATCATGACAGAAGGCGATGAAATTAGATTGGTCATGCTCAGGAATACACCTTCTGATGATCTGATCGGGATAATACTTGAACAAGTAAGGATCATCCCAGAAAAAATGTTTTACCATAGCCAAAACCTTTGATTTATCTTGTCACCCCCAAGGCAAAGGCATTTGACCGGTGACAAGATAGTTCACTATAGCAGCAAACCATGGCGCGGGATTGTGAGCAATGTGCATCGATTGCTCATCAGGAAAAGTCTCAGAAATAGGAGTGGCGACCTCAGTGAAATCCACAATCAATCTAGACAAATGGTCTGCCACCATATTTTCGGAACCTTTCTTATCCCGAATCTCTATGTCGAACTCTTGAAGTAGCAAGATCCATCGGATAAGACAAGATTTAGCATCTTTTTTAGAGAAAAGATACTTCAATGCTGTATGGTCCGAGTAGATAATGACTTTAGATCCTAACAAGTAGGATCTGAACTTGTCTAATGCAAAAACAACTACTAGCAACTCTTTTTCAGTGGTAGAGTAATTGACTTGTGCGTCGATCAGAGTTTGACTTACATAATAGATAACATGGGGAAGTTTGTCAACACACTGCCCCAAAACAGCTCCAATAGCATAGTCTGATGCGTCACACATAATTTCAAAAGGCACACCCCAGTTGGGTGGTTGAATAATGGGTGTGGACATCAGAATCTTCTTCAGATCCCCAAATGCTTTCTTACAATCTTCATCAAATACAAATGAGGCATCCTTCATTAATAACTTGCACAAGGGCTGGGCGATCTTGCTGAAATTCTGGATAAATCGCCTGTAGAATTTGCATGGCCCAGAAAAAATTGAACCTCTTTCACTGTACGTGGAGGTGGAAGGTTAGAAATCAGGTCCACCTTCGCTTTATCGACCTCAATCATCCGATGGGATATGACGTGCCCTAGTACAATACCTTGCTTGACCATAAAATGACATTTCTCCTAATTAAGCACCAGGTTCTTCTTCTTGCACCGTACTAAAACCAAAGTGAGATGGTGCAGACACTCCTCAAATGATGAACCAAAGATGGAGAAGTCATCCATGAAAATCTCTAAAGAGCACTCCACCATGTCAAAGAATATGCTGACCATACACCGCTGAAAAGTAGCAGGTGCATTGCATAACCCAAAGGGCATATGATGGTAGGCGAATGTCCTAAAAAGACAGGTAAATGTTGTCTTCTCCTGATCTTCGGGGTCCATGGGGACCTGGTTATATCCAGAATAACCATCCCAAAAACAATAATAATCGTGCCCAGCCAAACGCTCCACCATCTGATCAATAAATAGGAGTGGAAAATGATCCTTCCTTGTGGCAGCGTTCAGTTTACGGTAGTCTATACACACTCTCCATCCTGATTGAACATGAGTTGGCACCAACTCGTCGTCCTTATTCTTCACTACCGTTAATCCAGCTCGCTTGGGCACGACATGAATCGGGCTCACCCACTTGCTATCAGAGATGGGGTAAATGATCCCTGCATCTAACAGCTTAATAACTTCTGTCCTCACAACCTCTTGCATAGCTGGATTGAGCCTTCTTTGTGGCTCCCTTGATGGCTTGGCATTCTCCTCCAAATGTATCTTGTGCATTACCAACGAGGGGTTGATTCCCTTAATATCCTTAATGGTCTAGCCTATAGCTTCTTTGTGTTCTCTCAAAACATCTAATAATTTCTCCTCTTGAGCCTCAACCAAATCTGAAGCTATAATCACAAGCAAAGACTCTACTGGACCTAGGAACTTATACTGAAGATTGTTTGGTAAGGGTTTAAGTTCCTTCTTAGGATGCTCAAGTTCTTCAGTCTCTTCCTTCTCACTACTCTCCGTAGGAGTAGACTCTAAAATGGCATTTGCTTGCTAGAGTAACTTATCCAAATCCAGATCCTCTCCAAACTAAGCAAAGAATGCCTCCTAAGAGGCTGGCTAAGGCATCAGAAGTCTGAATCAGTGTAAAGTGAACTAGCACATAAATATGAAGCTTCCAAATAACTCCAATATGCAATGTCTCCATGTCTCAAGATTCACCGAATTTTCCATCAGAATGAACAGCAATGACATAGTTTTATTTCCTTTTTTCTTTTATTATGAGGCTCTGCCATGTTTAGTTCCCTTAAGCTTTCTAATTGACCCATGTAGTGAGTGTTGAGTCAATGACTCTCAAACCAGATGGTTTTAGGGCATTAGGTGTAAGGACACCCCTAAGGACTTACTAACTCGAGTAAAAAAGGCTACAAAACTAAACTGGCCTTAATACAACCAAGCAAAATTCTCACCTTTTGACGTGAACACTCACTGCTTATTGAAGCAAGAGGTCCAGTTACTCAGTGAAAAGTTTATCAATGATCATTATGAGCAAAATTCCCACCTTTTGACATGAACACTCACTGCTTACTGAGGCAAGAGGTCCAGTTACTCAGTAGAAAGTTTATTAATGATTATCATGAGCATTTTTTTCTTTTTGTGCAAAAAAAAAATTCTACTTTTCTATGCCAAAATGTCCATCCAATAAGTCATATGGTTTCAGCTAAACCATGGGAACATACACATTAAAATAACATGTCATACCTCACACAATTATGTGCTAATGTGTTCGTGTCAGATTAAATCAAATATGTGAATTCTCAAATACCTAAAGTAAGTAACTAAACTTTAAAACTTTGTCATCAGATCATGTGTTCAATATTTTAAGCTCACCAATGAAATCACATCACAATATTTGTTTAAATCAACCAAAATTTCAAAACAACATGAGCAAGCATTTATCTTCTCTTTTTAAACAATAATAAATATAAAAAAAACTCGAGACAAAGTGTGCGTAAATGTGTCTCCCATACCCCCAAACTTAAATTACACATTGTCCCTAATGTGTGAATAACATGGAAATAGCTGACCTGGGAGATGGAGAACTAGCTGGACTGGCATGGCTCATAGCACACCCCCAAACTTGAATTGATGTACACATTATTCTTGAAAAATAAATACTACATTAATACTGGAAAACAAAAAGTACAACAAATAAACAGTAACAAGAAATATGAAAAGTAATAAAAACATAAAGGATATGCTGTGGGGTGACTCCCATGAACCCTAAGTTTTATGTCTTCAGTCAGACAATGCACCCGCTCACTGCTGTCCCTCATGTGGTGTTGAAGATGAGGCCCCTGAAGTGGGTGGTAATGGGTCTAGAATGGCCTGGAGCATGGCTTCATGCCTCTCAAAGCGTGCTTCCAACCCATCTATGCGCTAATGAACTAGGCACGTAGCTTCCCGATCTTCCCGTCTAATATCAACTAGCTCATGTCGGAAAGACGACATCCCATCATATAGGTATTGATACCCCGTATGTTCTATGTTAACATGTTCCTCCTCCCAAGTCTGGCAAGCTACAGGTTCCTCGGCCTCCCTAAGGTCTTCCCCTACCCTCTCAGTAGCAAGTACTGGCCCCCGAAGTCCTCTTGGCATATGTGATTGGCTTTAAGTCCACTGGTTCTTGCCAAAGAATGGGTGCTCCCTAACTGGTCCATCTGTGGAGGTGCCCTTGATTCCTTTCTTCTTGAAGATGTAAGTGAGGAGGAACAGGAATGGGAACCCCCATGCATTTGCAGTGGTGACTTGGCATGCATGTACATGATCTCAAAATTTATGAATTTGGCTCCAAATAATTGAAGGTATGGAGTACCAATGGCCTTTGTAAAAGGCATACAAGGTTTGCAGGAACTGGTTACTCCTCTGAGCCTTGTGTCCCAATGGGAATACATTGTGCTATAAAATAGAGTCCACAAGCCATAGTTATGAGGGCAACTTGGACCGACTGCTAGCATTATTGTGCCTATCTGCATACTACCCTGCACACATATCTTCAATGATAGCCAAAATGGAGAAGGACTCCGGCTGCTCGTCCAACTGGGTGCCCTCAGATGGATAGTCGTCATTGAATCAGATGAAGTTACATCAATGCACTTGCCTTGAATAGGCGAGGATAAGACACCTTGCCTACTATAGTCAAAGGAGAGGTTCTCATAGAACTACACAATAAATCTTGTGTAGGTGGTAGAGCTGACGGGCTTGAATAACCTTTTCAACCCACAGCGTTTGAACTCTTGAACGGCCCATTGAGTTGCTTCAAAATTTTTGAAGTCACCATCGATGTTAAACGTGGTCTCAAAGAGGATCTCCCGCTGCTCAAAAGTGGGTCGAGAAGACTAGGCATGATTTACCGAAGCGTGGGATGTGGAGGCAATGTTCTTAGGCATTTTGGACACAAAAAGCAGCAGTGGTGCACTCGATCACAGTAAGGTGCAATTGATCGCACTGTGCTTGATCACACTCTCTTGTGCTCGATCGCGTCTTTTGAAAGGTCACTGAGGACTTTTGTCGAACAAGTGGAGGGGCGACTCTGAACCCAAGTAGTGGGCGACAATCTCCAAAAGTGTCTAACCTCCTGCAATTCAGTAAAAACCAACCAAAAAGGAAAAAAAAAAAAAACAAGTTGTAGATGTAGTATAATTGTTAGAAATAATAAAATAAACATGGGGAGAGGGGGAAATGTTAATAAAGAAGGAAAAAATAAATAATTATGGTTATGTGATGGTGTGTGGTGGGTACGAGGATTGTGAACGATGGTGTGCGGTGGCGTGTGGTGGCGAGTGGTGGTGTGTGGTGGTGATGTTATGAGTGCTTTGGGTATGGACGAGTGCGAGTGCGGTGTAGAAGGTGAGTGCGATTGAAGTGTAGAGAGTGAAAGTGAAGGAGAAAAAAGTAAAATGACCTAAAATAGGCACGTGACTCTCTGTCCCGAGTATGCTCGATCGCACTGTGAAGTGCGCTCGATCGCACTTGTGCTAAGGTGTGTGCATGTGTTGATACGCTCGCGCGCCATTGATCGTACAGTGAGATTGCGCTCGATTGCACTGTGAAGTGCGCTCGATCGCAAGGACAGAATGCCACACCTATGTACTGAACCACTAATTTAACTAAGGAAAGAAAGAAAAATTAAAAATATGGAAAACAACAAAATTTAAAGAAGAAAAGTGTACCGTACTCAGTGGCCTCAGTACCACTGACCTCAATAGAGGCACTTGAGCTATACGTTTATCAAACCGTGGACTGCTCAAACGCTCTCTATAGTAGCTTCAATGCTACTCTTTTGGAAGGGAGCACTTAAAGTCCACCACATATGGCTCAAATGCTCTTGGTGCTGTTGCATATTGGACAGACTAGAGTGCCAAATCTTCATCTCTTGGCAGCAATTTAATTTCAAAGTATGGCTTTACTCTGTGTCCATTCACCATGAATGTCCGATTGCTGTCGGAATCGTGAACCTCCAAAGCGCCACAAGGGGTTAGAAAATTTGGATGCTTTAGAGAGGCCTCAGGGAGGCGCACAGTTTCAATTATGTCATCAGTAACATCTTCAGATTCTGGCTCAATATCTGATCTTGTGACACTATGGGTGAGGGTGGTCTCCAATGAATCAATGTGATGGACCTGAAAAGCTTGCTTAACAACACCTTACATCAACCAAACATTAAAACATTCCATATTATCTTGGGGTAATTTTAATGCATCAAATATCTTGAATTCTATCTTCTCACCATTTACCTTCACACTTACAATCCCTTTTTTCACACAAATTTATGTATCAGTAGTTCTCATAAAGGGTCTTCCTAAGATGATGGGCAAAGGCAATGGCATAGGAGATTCTTCCATATCTAATACAATAAAATCAGCAGGTAAAATAAATTCACCTACCTTTACCAAGACATCCTAAAAAATACCTCTTGGTCTTTTGATGCTTCTGTCTGCCAATTGCAAGGTGATGGAAGTTGGTTGAAGCTCTCCCAAACCCAGTGTTTCAAATACAATGTATGGTAGCAAATTGACACTTGCCCTTAGATCCAGTAGTGCACGCTCAAAAAACTGGTCACCTATCCTGTAAGGAATGGTAAAACTACTTGGATCTTTTAGCTTTGGTGGTAGTTTCCTTAATAACACCGCACTTAGCTTTTTAGTTAAAGCCATTGTTTCATGCTCTTGAAACTTCCTTTTATGAGTGCAAAAATCTTTCAAAAATTTAGCATAAGCAGGAATTTATTGAATTGCATCTAATAAAGGAATGTTTATCTTTACTTTTCTCAAAGTTTCAAAAATATCAAGCAATTTATTTTCTTTCTTTGGCTTTACTAACGTTTGAGGGAAGGGTGGTGGATTCACCTACTCCATTTCACTTACCTTTGATATGGATGTTTTAATTGGAGATGCTTGTGCAGGCTCATAGGTTCCTATGATCTTACCATTTCTGAGAGTTGTAACGATCTTCAGTTGCTGATGTCCTCTTGGATTAGGTACTGTTTGGGCTGGAAGTTCACCTTGCTTTCTTCCACTCAGCTCCTTAGCCAATTTCCTCACTTGTACTTCCAATCTTTAATAGCTTGCTCTTTGCATTGGTTTGTCTTTGCTCAGTCCAAAATTGTCTTTCTTCTGCCATAAACTGATTGATGAGTGCTAAATATTACACGTTTTAGCCCCTTAGTTTACATTTGTTGAGTTCTTAGTTATGTTATTTCGTGCTATTTTATCTATTTTCTGTGTTTTTATAGGTTTTGGAATAAAATGAAGCAATGTGGAAACTACAGGGTTTAAAGAGCAAAAGCTGAGGATGCCTAATGCGATCGAGTGCACAGGACATGCGATCGATCGCACCTGCGATCGTGCACACAAGGCATGAGATCAATCGCACCTGCGCTCGAGCGCACTAGACTTCCAATCGATCACAAATGACTCGCACATCCCACATTGGAGAGGAAACATTTGCAGTATCATATATATTGCAGCGCACTGTGATGCGCTTGAGCGCAACAGGGCTGCGATCGATCGCAGTTGACCAGCCATCCCGCATCTGATAGGAAGCACTTACAGCGCGCCAGACACATTGCATCGCACCATACTGCAATCGATCGCAACATGCTGCGATCGATCGCAAGGAACAGTATCCCACATCGAATTTACAACTCATTGTACTCCGGGAATTCCCTTATATAAACACTACCTCACTTCATTATTCAGTGTGCAGTCTGGTGGATTTCTACTAGCATTCTAGTAGATCTCCTAAGGGTTTTTGCCACCACTGGGGGAAGTGCTGCCCAACAGCGTGTAGAATTTCTCCCAAAGTACAGTCAGTTTTAATTCTTTTCAAGTTTTTAATGCTTAGCACTTTTTATTGTGAAATTTAGTTTCATGATCATGAGTAGCTAAAATCTTCAGCTGAGGTTGAAGATGAAGCCTCGCCATTGTTTAGCATTATATTTTCAGATATGTTCATACAATTCTGATATGTTTAGTTTAAATGTTCTATTTTAATTGTTTGAGTAAATTCTTACGATTGATAGTTTTTAATTGTTCTGTTGGATATTTTGTGTGTTTCATCAGATGAATACATCGAATCCTTTTCGATTAAATTGGATTTCTTTTGTGATTTTTTAAAAGCGGATACATTGGATGCTTTTGGTTTAATTGGGATATTCTTTGTTTTTTGTTTAAGTTGGATTCATGGAATGTTTTGATAAATTATTTTTATATAGAACATAAAGATATATACTTTACTTTGGTTGGGTGGATTCAGAAACCTTAGAGTTTTCATCATTAATTATTAAATCAATTTAGTTTAGTTTATATTTGTTTTGCAAAATATAATTCACAATTCAGAACTAGGTTATAATAAGGTTAGTTTAGATAAAAAGCTATTTTCACAACGCATTCCCTATGGATTCGACCTCGCACTTGCACAACACTATATTGCAAACGATTCGTGCGCTTGCGAGTAATTTAAAACTCACAACAAATTTTTGGCGCTGTTGCTGGGGAATTGTTTTTGTTTGTGAAAATTTTGTCTAAATTGATTTTATTTTTCTACTAGTTTAGTTAGCATTTTTGTTTTATTTTTCTTTTTGTTTTATTTTATTTTGCTGCTTCTGCTAGTTAGTTTGTTTTACTGTTTTCTGTCTGGCATATGCTTAGTCGGAGATCCCTGAATTTAGAATTGACACCTTTAGATCCCGATTTAGAAAGAACTCTTAGGAGACAGAAGAAGTCACTGGCTGAACAAGAGACAATTGAGATGGGAGAAAACTTGAGGAACCAAGAGCAACCTGGAGCATGGAACGTGGACTCTACCACGTCCCTGAGAGATTTGTTCGCACCTGTTGCGACTAACTCATCTTCTTGCATAGTGTTGCCACCAACCAATGCCACCTATTTTGATTTAAAGCCACATGTCATCCAACTCCTACCCTCATTTCATGGCTTAGATCTCGAAAATCCTTACAACTATGTGAAGAAGTTCAAAGATATTTGTGCCACATTCAAGTTCCAGAACTTCTCTGAGGAGTCAGTCCATCTTAGACTTTTCCCTTTTTCTCTTCACGATAGAGCTAGGGCATGGTTGGGTTCCAACACGTCCGGGTCTATTACATCTTGGGAAAATCTGCTGAGTAAATTCTATAATAAATTTTTCCCAATGTCTAGAGTGAATGAGTATCGAAAGGAGATAAGTTCTTTCACTTAGGAGAAGGATGAGAAGTTTTTTTAGAGTTAGGAGCGTTTTAAAGAGTTACTGATTAGATGCCCTCCACATGGATATGAGAAGTGGAGACTTGTTCAGTTCTTCTACCAAGGGTTGACTCAACCCAACCGTAGCATGATCGAGTCTATGAATGGGGGGGCATTCTTAAGTCTGACAGGGGATGAAGCATACAAGGCATTGGACAAACTGTCCGACAACTCGCAGCAGTGGGATTTTTCAAGCTGTCGAGATAAGTCCATTCGTGCTCCTAGGAAACGAGGCATCTATGAGATTAAGGAGGAGACTGACTTGAAGATAAAGATAGATGCTCTCACCAAGAAAATTGACGCTCTCACTATGGGAAAGTCCATCAATGCTGCCAATACAATTAATGAAGATTGTTGTTCCATCTGTGCTAGTCCTATGCATTTAGCACAGAATTGTCTATCTATGCCGGCTTTTGCCGAGTGTCCCACGGAACATGTAAACGCTTTCAATGACTATCGGAGGCAATCAAGTGGATCGTACTCTGAGACTTACAATCCAGGGTAGCGGAACTACCCTAATTTTTCATGGAAGCAGAACCAAACGTTGAATCAGGGAGGAGCCCCTCGTCATGCTCACAATCAATACCCTCCTGGATTGCCTCCACCAATTCTAAGTCATGGTCGCTCAGTCCATCCAGCACCAGCATCTGCTTACCATACTCCCACTCAAACACCAACGCCGGTTTCATAGTCATTGGAGGACACCTTCAAGGAGTTCATGAAGATGACCGGCCAATCCATCAGCGAAGTGAGGAGTGCGACAATAGTAAACACCCAAGCGATTGCCAATCTAGAGAGTCAAATGGAGCAAATCGCAAGTCACTTGGGTGAAAAAGAAAAGGAAAAGTTCCCCAGTCAGCCTGTGCCCAACCCGAAGAGACAATTTATAGTTGGAAATTCATCAACTTCTACGCACGGGGTGGAACAAGTGCAATTAATTGTCACATTAAAGTCTAGGAGACAAGTTGACAAGAGAGTGGAAGAGAGCCCTGCTATGCAGCAAGGGCAAGAAAGTGGAAACAAGGAGAAGAGAGATGTTGAGCCATCTACAGCCACTCCTACTGTGAATGACCCTCCTAGGTTGTTTGTACCTAAAGCACCTTACCCTGAGAGATTACAAGTGCCCAAGAAATGAGGGAAGTTTGAAGAAATTCTAGAGGTGTTCAAGCGAGTCTAAATCAATATTCCACTTTCGGACGCCATCGAGCAAGTGCCATCATATGCCAAGTTCTTAAAAGACTTGATCACTATCAAGAGGAGGACGAATGTCCCGAAGAAGGTATTTTTGACCGAGCAGGTTAGCTCCATCCTTCAGTGCAAGCTGCCGATCAAGTATAAGGACCCAGGGTGTCCTACCATCTTTTGCATGATAGGAGTCAGCCAGATTGAGAGGGCTCTATTGGATTTAGGAGCCAGTGTGAATCTTCTACCCTATTCAGTCTATTTGCAGTTGGGGTTAGGAGAATTGAAGCCCACATCCACAACACTTCAATTGGTTGACAGGTCAGCGAAAATACCACGGGGAGTAGTTGATGACGTTTTGATAAAGGTAGATCGGTTTTATTTCCCTGTGGATTTTATTGTGCTAGATACAGAGCCGGTCCAGAATATAGGGATTCAGATACCGGTGATTCTAGGGCGACCATTCTTAGCCACGGCTAACACCCTAATCAATTGTAGAACAAGGGTGATGAAGATTTCCCTAGAAAATATGACAGTGGAGTTGAATATTTTTGATATCACTAAGCAACCACTAGAATTTGCTGAAGTGAGAAATATATGCTTAATAGAGGAGATTATTGAAGAGACGGTGGATGAATCAAGCATGGAGGACCCCCTGGAGGCATGCTTTGCTCAGTTTGGAGAGGATCTGGATTTGGATAAGTTACTTGAGCAAGCAAATGCCATTTTAGAGTCTGCTCCTACAAAGAGTAGTGAGAAAGAAGAGACTGAAGAACTTGAGCCTCCTAAAAAGGAACTTAAACCTTTATCGGACAATCTTCAGTATAAGTTCCTAGGTCCAGCAGAGTCTTTGCTTGTGATTATAGCTTCAGATTTGGTTGAGGCTCAAGAGAAGAAATTATTAGATGTTTTGAGAGAGCACAATGAAGCTATAGGCTGGGCTATTGAGGATATCAGGGGAATCAGCCCCTCGTTGGTAATGTATAAGATACATTTGGAGGAGAATGCCAAGCCATCGAGGGAGCCACAAAGAAGGCTCAGCCTAGCTATGCAAGAGGTTGTGAGGGCAGAAGTAATTAAACTGTTAGATGTAGGGATTATTTATCCTATCTCTGATAGCAAGTGGGTGAGCCCGATTTATATCGTGCCCAAGTGAGCTGGATTAACGGTAGTGAAGAATAAGGACGATAAGTTTGTGCCAACTCGTGTTCAGTTAGGGTGGAGAGTGTGTATAGACTACCGTAAACTGAACGCTGTGACAAGGAAGGATTATTTTTCACTCCCATTTATTGATCAGATGGTGGAGCGTTTGGCTAGGTACGAGTATTATTGTTTTTTGGATGGTTATCCTGGATATAACCAGGTCCCTGTGGAGCCTGAAGATCAGGAGAAGACAACACTTACCTGTCCTTTTGGGACATTCGCCTACTGTTGCATGCCCTTTAGGTTATGCAATGCACCTGCTACTTTTCAGCGGTGCATGGTCAGTATATTATCTGACATGGTGGAGCGTTCTTTAGAGATTTTCATGGATGACTTCTCCATCTTTGGTTCATCATTTGAGGAGTGTCTGAACCATCTCACTTTGGCTTTAGTGCGGTGCAAGGAGAAGAACCTGGTGCTTAATTGGGAGAAGTGTCATTTTATAGTCAAGCAAGGTATTGTACTGGGGCACATCATATCCCATCGGGGGATTAAGGTCGACAAAGCGAAGGTGGACCTGATTTCCAACCTTCCACTCCCACGTACAGTGAAGGAGGTTCGTTTTTTTTTTGGCCATGCAGGATTCTACAAGCGATTTATCCAGAATTTCAGCAAGATCACCTGGCCCTTGTGCAAGTTATTAATGAAGGATGCCCTGTATTTGATGAAGATTGTAAGAAAGCATTTAGGGATCTGAAGATGATTCTGACGTCCACACCCATTATTCAGCCACCCAACTGGGGTGTGCCTTTTGAAATTATGTGTGACGCATCAGACTATGCTGTTGGAGTTGTTTTAGGGCAGCATGTTGATAAACTTCCCCATGTTATCTATTATGCAAGTCGAACTCTAAACGACGCACAACTCAATTACTCTACCACTGAAAAGGAGTTGCTAGCAGTCGTTTTTGTATTAGACAAGTTCAGATCCTACTTGTTAGGATCTAAAGTCATTATCTACTCGGACCATGCAGCATTGAAGTATCTGTTCTCTAAAAAAGATCATCTTATCTGATGGATCTTGCTACTTCAAGAGTTCGACATAGAGATTCGGGATAAGAAAGGTTCCGAAAATGTGGTGGCAGACCATTTGTCTAGGTTGATAGTGGATTTCACTGAGGCCACCACTCCCATTTCTGAGACTTTTCCTGATGAGCAATTGATGCATATTGCTCATAATCCGGCACCATGGTTTGCTGATGTAGTGAACTATCTTCTCACCGGTCAAATGCCTTTACATTGGGGGCGACAAGATAAATCAAAGTTTTTGGCCATGGTAAAACATTTTTTCTAGGATGATCCTTACCTGTTCAAGTATTGTCCCGATCAGATCATCAGAAGGTGTATTCCTGAGCATGACCAATCTAATATCATCACCTTTTGTCATGATCATGCTTGTGGAGGCCATTTCAGTGCTAAAAAGACTGCTGCGAAGATTTTACAGTGCGGATTCTATTAGCCTACCCTGTTCTGAGACTCTCACACTTACTGTGTATCTTGTGAGCATTGCCAAAAGCTAGGGAGTATTTCTAGGAGGAATATGATGCCCCTCAACCCCATTCTGATTGTTGAGATTTTTGACGTGTGAGGCATTGATTTTATGGGACCTTTCTCAAACTCCTTTGGCTATCTGTACATTCTAGTTACTGTGGACTATCTGTCCAAATGGGTGGAAGCAGTTGCATGCAAGACCAATGACCATAGAGTTGTGGTCCAGTTTTTGAAGAACAATATCTTTGCTTATTTTGATACGCCTCGAGCAATTATAAGTGATGGAGGTAAGCACTTTTGCAACAGGATTTTTGAGCAGTTGATGAAGAAGTATTTCATCACACACAAAGTTGCCACCCCCGTATCACCCACAGACGAGTGAACAAGTGGAAATTTCCAATCGCAAGATTAAGCACATTTTGGAGAAAACTGTGGGCATATCGAATAGCATTCAATACGCCAATTGGCATGTCTCCATATCGTATTGTGTACGGAAAAGCCTGTCACCTTCTAGTCGAATTAGAGCATAGAGCGTATTGGGCTATCAAACAGCTGAACTTTAATCTTTTGAAGGCTGGCTCCCAAAGGAAGCTCCAACTCAATGAATTAGAGGAGCTGTGAAATGATGCATATGAGTGTGCACGGTCATACAAAGCACAAATGAAGAAGACTCATGATCAAAACATTTTGAGACGAGTTTTTGAGCCGGGTCAAAAAGTTTAGTTTAAATGTTCTATTTCAATTGTTTGAGTAAATTCTTACGATTGATAGTTTTTAATTGTTCTGTTGGATATTCTGTGTGTTTCATCCGATGGATATATCGAATCTTTTTCGATTAAATTGGATTTCCTTTGAGATTTGTTAAAAGCGGATGCATTGGATGTTTTTGGTTTAATTGGGATATTCGTTGTTTTTTGTCTAAGCTTGATTCATGGAATGTTTTGATAGATTATTTTTATATAGAACATAAAGATATATGTTTTACTTTGGTTGGGTGGATTCAGAAACCTTAGTGTTTTCATCATTAGTTATTAAATCAATTTAGTTTAGTTTTGTATTTGTTTTGCAAAATATAATTCACAATTTCGAACTAGGTTAAAATAAGGTTAGTTTAGATAAAAAGCTATTTTCACAACGCATTCCCTGTTCGACCTCGCACTTGCACAACACTATATTGCAAACGATTCGTGCACTTGCGAGTAATTTAAAACTCACAACACTGATCTTGTGAAATCATCAGCTGTTGTTGTTCAGTTGCTAATTGTCTTACAATACTCTCTAGGTCACTCTTCTTTGATTTTGGAACTGATTGGGCTGCTTGTTGGGAGTTCTTTGCTACCCTTGAAGGTTCAGGGCATTCTGATTGTTATTCCATGAGAAGTTTGGGTGGTTTCGCCATCCTGGATTGTAAGTATTGGCGTATGGATTGTTCTTGGGAGGATAATTGTTTTGTCCCACATAATTTGCTTGCTCTTGATCTGCAGATGAATACAAAGGGCAAGTTTCAGTAGTGTGATCAAAATGAGAACATATAGCACATACCTGGAGTTTTGTGGCTTGTGGACTAGGTGGGATGTTCTGAGCAGTCATGGCTTTTACAAGCATATCTAGCTTTCTTTCCGCAGTGGTCATCTAATTTGGAGAACCCCATTTAAGATCACTTCATACATACTCTTGCTCTTTACTCCTGGTCTTCTTCTGGATGAGAATTGTTGGGTGTGCTCACTTAATGTCTCAAAAAGCTCCATGGCTTCTTCACTACTCTCTTCTATCAGCACATCTCCACAACCTGAATGCACAATACCTTTATTTGTGTCACTCAGACCTTCATAGAAAGCTTGTACCAGCTCATCTTGAGGTATATTGTGATGTAGACACTTGAAAAGTAGCTCATTGAAGTGTCCCCATGCTTCAAAAAAAATGTATCCATCTCTCTGTTAGAAAGATTGAATCTCCTT
Source organism: Bretschneidera sinensis (assembly GCA_023935145.1). NCBI lineage: Eukaryota > Viridiplantae > Streptophyta > Magnoliopsida > Brassicales > Akaniaceae > Bretschneidera > Bretschneidera sinensis. The sequence goes on from CM043703.1 coordinate 94,605,624, forward strand.
CCTCATCTGTCTTGTCTTTTGTGCTGGGAAAAACTTCTTTAGGAACCTACTAGATAGCTCATCCCAAGTATGGATAGAAACTGTAGGCAATGAATTTTACCACAACTTAGCATTATCTTTTAATGGAAAAGGGAAAAGAATTAACCTGATTCCTTCTTGATCTAGACCCCGGATGTGTTGGAACTTGCAGAGATCAAAGAATTCCCGGAGATGCAAGTGTGGATCCTCAGTAAGTGTACCCCTCAAGTGAGTCAAAGCGTTGAGTATCTGCGAGGATATGTAGTAATTTCCTTCTGCCTCCGGTTGATAAGCAACGCATGAGGGTTGGTTGAGGTTCTGTGGGATGAAGGATTGCTTCATGGGTCTTCTCTGGTGGTGGTTGGTTGTCAAGCTATTCTGCCATTGGTGCTTCTCCCTAAAATTCTTCTTATTCCTCCTCAATGTTGTCTCTAGGCCTTTGTCGAATGCTCTGCTCAATCTCTGTATCGAGTGGAAAGATGGTTGGATTCCTAGATCGAAGCCCTTGCATAAATCAGCTGAGACTCTTCAGTGCAGTAGTTTCAGTACTGCTGGACTTGCGCTCGATTACTCCAAGAATAGTGCTCGATCACAGTGCGTTCGATCGTTATGGACTTGCGCTTGATCGCAAGGCTAGGAATTACTCTGCTAAAATCCTGAAGCAAACACAGAAAAACAAAAAAGACGAAAAATTAGGATTTTTTTATAAAAATAAACGTAACAAAATACGAAAACTAAACGAAAAATAATTCTAAACAGAATTTTAATACAATCCCCTGCAACAGTGCCAAAAACTTGTTGTGCAAAAATCTACCTAAATTAATAAGCAAATAATTGAACATTTTACTTTCAAGTGCACAAGGTCAACATAGTAGTATAGTGTGCAAGTGCGAGATCATTCCCACAGGGATTGGTAAATTTTGATTTAAAATTAATTTCGCAATATAAAACGAGAGAAGAAAAAGAGAATTGATTCCATAATGATAAAAGTGTAGGGCTTTGATATCCACCACTAATCATGCTTTCCCAATAAAACAGTGTGCCAATACTTTAGTCATATTATGAATACCTAATGTTGTCAACCTAAGCGCATGGTGTGTACTCCTTAAGCTATTGATTTCCCTAAGCAATGAGTTAGGCATGGTGTATACTCTAACTCTTCTCTTTCTTAAAGGATTTAGCATAGTGTATACTAAGTTGTTCTTTAAGAGAGCATAATATCCATGAAAATCGACAAACACACAAGACCTAGGGCATGTTATATACTCTCGGTTTCCCATTATTTAATTAACTAATCCATACCACATGTGTATGTTGATCAGGCAAACACATATGAGGAATTTAAAAAAATAGGCATTAATCAAGTTAAGCATCATAATATAACTATCGCAAAGGAAACAATATTTATTAATGGAAAAACATAATCAGGGCTTCAATCGAGCCCTACTAGTAATTTAGTTACACATGAGTTTGATGCTAAACATCTTCATAAAGTAAAATAAAGGAGAAGAATAAACCCCGAAAATACTTCTTAAAAGAGCCGTCAATTCGTCTCCAAAATCTCTCTTCGCCTCCACCCTATTTCTCTGTTTACAGGCCTATTTATAGAGTTTAGGAACATCTGGAAACCCATCAGACAAAACTCTAACTTATTTACAAAATAGGACCAGCCATTTTAATATTTATTGATGCGCGTGTGCGCTCGATCACAGAGTGGTGCGCTCAAGGCTTCTTCTTGTGCATGCGAGTGCAGGTGCGCTCGATCCTTGGCTTAGGGGCTTGGGCGCTTGAGCACTGTTGCGCTCGATCGCAAGTCTCTATACTCGATCGCACTAGGCAGACTCCAGCTTTTTCAAATTTGCTTTTTAAGCAATATAATTCCAAAATGATTCTTTTTCTCCAAAAACCTAAAAAAAAAAACCCAGAAAACACAGAAAGGAAATAAAATAGAATAAAATAACACAAACTAGAAACTTAACAAATGTAAATCAAGGGGCTTAAATATGAATATTTAAGCACTTATCGAGTTGACACTAGCAAGATAAAGAGAGGAAAAAATAAATTTACAAGTACTTTTTAAAAAATTATTGAAAAATAGGGACCAAGGAACTTGAATGCCATTGATGTTGCCTAGAAGAAAGGCAAAAACAAAATTAATGATGTTCTTGAGTTGATTGATAACAAGAAGGAAAAAGAAATGGAAGAAAAAAAGAGTTGAAGAGGAAGATGAAAGGGTCCAAGGAGAGATGATCAACTTTGTAGATAATGATGATGAGATTAAAGATCTTAACATTATGTATGTTATATAACTTACTACATGCATTAATAGAAAACATATTTTGTTGGTAACATTGTGAAGAGAGAAAGTATATTAATTAAGGAAAGTATATTTTGTTAGATGCAATATTAGAATGCTTTGTTTTTTTAAATATTTTTATATTTTACATGTATAAATATTATTTACTACATTTTTGAAAAAAGATTGAATCAAATTTTCAATTTGATTCGATTCATGATTCATAAAAATAGGATTTCAATTCACGATACGATTTTCGATTTGACAACTATGCTGATAACAAAAAATTAGAATTTAAAATTATACCAACTCAATACAAGTTAAACAATTTTTCAACTAAAGCAAATCAAAGTATTTTTTTCATAAGAAAATCTTTTTGGTCCAAGTTCAAGTTTGTTTGACTTTTGAGTTTTGGTTGGACCAAATTCGGATTTCAAGTCATTTCATTTTAGGTCATTTAGGGTTGCTTTGAATTTAAATTTCTTTGGATTTACACTCCGTTTGGTATGATCTTAAGTATAGAATTTAGTTTATTTTCCAATGAACTGAAACTTGAATTCATTTACAAACGAATTCACTCTTCATTTTCAAATAAATTGAAACTAGAATTCATTTACAAATGAACTCAAACGAATTTTCATGTTTGGTATGGTTTTACTTAAATTATAGAATTGAAATGAATTTTGTGTGTGGAATCAACAAGAATTCAATTCGTTTCCTAAAATTTAATTAAATACCCTTAGCATTATTATATAATTTTATAGCACCTTTTATTTTATTTGTTTTTCTTCTTTAAAGAGAAAGTAATTCTCCAAAGCTTATAGAATATCACAAGAACTATAACCTCTTTAAATGGATTTGGCAATCAAGCAAAACAATAATAAGTTCTCTTGAATCCTTTATTATTCACAGAACAAATCAAAACTTTCGTGACATAAGAAACCTAACTAAGAAATAAATAAAACACTACTTGATAATATTTTTGAAAGGAAACCTAATAGGAAATATATTTTAAAAACTACTTGATAATATTATTGAAACTGAAAACAATGTACAATATAAATAAAATTCTAATATGACCAATCAATTTGACTAGTAACACATTTTTATGCTAACTCATCCTTTCGTGTGTACTACATCTAAGAAAAACCAACAAAACCATGTTCTTAATAAGTAAAGTTCAAAGAACATACAAACGGTGCCATTTTCCATTTCTCAAAATTCATTTGGGTTTTGGATTTTTTTCTCTTCTAAATTCCTGCTTTTTATGTTTTAATTTCTATCCATCAATGGCTTCTTTCTCTTCAAGTTCATTGTTAGAGTATATACTTTTTCAAGGTGATTGCTCCTGCCTTGCTAATGACTTTGTTTATTAAACCAAAATTTTATAGTTAAACCAAACCTGAAGTCAATTCATTTGTAAATGAACTCTACATCTAATTAGCAAACCAAATACAATAACCTATGGAATTCATTGAATTTTATAAAAAAAAAATGTGAAATTCATTTAAAACAAACAGATTGTTAGATTACATAGATTGAGTTTCAAATTAATAGAAGTTTAAGTCTGACGAGTTTTATGATTTTTTTCTCATTTATTTTTGTTTTCTATTTTGTTAGCATTAATCATGATTGATGGTCACCATGGCCACGATATATATCACGCGTGCATCCTAAAAAGTTAGTCACGACACTACCTTGTTTGCTTACGCTGTTTGCCTTTTTCCTTGATGCATAGTAAAGTGTTAGCTCATTAGTCATTCCTCAAACAGCATCGTATATCAATATCATCATCTCCTTTACGAGGCATTGTTCCGTCTCTCGTCTCTCCTTGTCCATTCATTCATCATTCCCTATGGTTTACGCACATTTCAAGTTCGTTCTTTTATCAACATGAATTTTTTTCTCGAGAAGACAGAAAATTCACTGAGTAAGGCTGAGACGGTAGAAAAAGGTAATCTTACCCTTCTCCCCTCTCTGTGTGTGGGTTTTAATTTAGAAATCATAATGTAATAACTAGTGAATTAAATTAGTACTTTTTGTGTTTGTATACACATATACATGCCTTATTTGCTAAATGTAGTTTAGGTGAATTAGTAGACTGGTTATTGTTAATTGTCACTTCTACAATTTATAGGTGGTTTCTTGTTATAAGGATTGCCCTTCTCTCGATCTGATCACTAAGAAAAGTAGGGAATAATATTTTGATCACAAGCAAAAGGGTTAGTGGAAATTACTTGATTGGATTTGCTAGTTGTTTTTTGAGATCTATACCATGTAATATGCATATTAATCGATTGCAAATTAAGCGGTTGATGTCTGAGTAGTATTCATATTTATCTTTGGCTTTCTATAATTGTTTGAATCGGAATTCTTGAAATGTGATTTAAAGGTCTCCAATAAGTTTACAGAACTACTGGAACATTTGAGAGATAGAGAGTAGCTAATAAATATGTTTAAACACTTGTTATCTGCATGACATTTGTGGTTGTACTCATTATGGGGAACATGAAAAAAAATTAGAATTAATGATTTTAATTTAGGAATTGAGAGATATGAAGATAATTATATAATTAAAAAATATTATGGGTATTTAAGTGTAGTTAATTTCACATGTCAATTTCCTTTCATAGTTCAGTTTTCTTATCGGATTAAGGTTAAGATCTTTGTATAAGAGGCGTCTCTATGTCATTTGTAGTCAGCTTTGTAATGAATAAAAAAAATAGATTATTGAAATTAAACATTCTGGGATTAAATAGTTGTTTCGCATCATGTGATTTGAGAAGACCCATGTGATTTGGATCGGTTTTATTTTTTATTTTTAGTTTACTTTTATTTCTCCCCTACTATATGGCATCAAATGATGAGAAAGATTAGAATTAGTGATTTTAATTTAGGAATTGAGAGATATGGGGATAATTATGTAACTAAAAAAAATTTTATGGGTATCTAGGTGTAGTTAATTTCATATGTCAGTTTCCTTTCATAGTTCAGTTTCCTTATCAGACTAGGGTTAAAATCTCTATATAAGAGTCGTCTCTATATCATTTGTAGTCAGCTTTGGAATGAATAAAAAAATAGATTATTGGAATTAAACATTTTAAGATTAAATAGAGTTTGTAAGACCACAGTTGATCTTAAAATGAACTAATAGAAAAACAACATGTCATATAGAATTCAGATAACATTTTTTTTTTCTTTTTGGATCGGTACAAACCCGTGTTTAAATTCTCAGTGAGAAACAAAATTAGTTATTTCACTCAATATAATTTTGTTACAGTTCTCATGTAATTTAGATTGATTTTATCTTTTATTTTTAGTTTACCTATATTTCTCTCGTGATGGCATTAAATGGTACCAAAGCACAAAAAATATTCCTAGATCGTCATAGACGATTTCATCTTCAGTTGAAAAAAAATAACCTACAGTAGCAGCATTTGTCTCTGCCCAGCCGTCAGCCGCCGTCACGCGCCTTCACCCGCCACCACGCGTTGTCGCCTCCACTGGAAGACTTCTTCGGCCACACTAACCTGATCGGAATACTCCCCTCTATCCCGATCTACTACCCACGAGCCTTAAAACTAGCAGAAAAAGGCCAGAAATCCCCTCAACGCAGTTATGACCGTTTCAGCTTTCACTGTTCATTGCTGCCACCCCAACAGTCGAGACCACCACTGACCGGTGCGTCATCAACGGGCAACCACAACCCCAGGGTCCCTGCCATTGCGACCGTCTGTTCCGCCGTCAGCGATCAATTTACAAAAGCACGATTCTTCTTTCTCAATGATCGATCTGCTCTTTTTCGACCAACTAACGTCGGATTCGACACCTCCAGCGTGACCGGAGGATAGTTCCGACAATCGCCCTCTGTTTGGTCCTGAACTGACGTAATTTGCATCGTATTCGATCCGCCCAACCCCTTTCAGTTGCGTAGTAGCAAAGAAGATAAACCGAGTTATTTCCACAATTCTGAGCCGACCCATCTTTTGACCCGAGCTGAGCCATTTTGTTGGAGCCAATCTATATATGAGCTGAGCTAAGCTATTTTGGAGCCAAGTAGTTTTGGAGCCGAGCCAAGCCAATGCAAAAAAAAATCAAGTTTTTTTTCTCTTTAATTACTGTAATTCTCTGTAATTTTTTTTCTGATTTAAAAAATATAAGAAAAATTAAATAAAAAAATAGAGAAAAAAGAAAAATATATATGTTTGAGCTATTTTAGTTTACTATTATGTTTTATCGTACTGGAATTTGTATTCGAAACGTAGAAGCTCAACTATCAAGTGCTTACTCTCGTTTGGATGAGTTGAAATCCAAAGTGATAAATTATAATTGGCGTTATCTTCCCTAGAGTATATATGAAGAACTTAAATATTGGGTTTATCGTGATGAAAAATGACTTGAAGAATTGCAGCACCAATATGAATATGAGTATGAGCAAAGTTCTCGAGATATGTTGGGAATATTCACATGTGAGTAAAGCTATGTGGAAAATCAATCCCACATGGAGAAAAAACTAGATAAGTGAATGTTATATATATATGGTGGTGGAACTAGAACCCATTAGCTTAAGCTTTTGGGTTCAAATGGCCTCCTACATCATATTTTGGGCCTTTATTTGGTGGACTCTGTAAGCCCAAGTTTCTCCCAAACTTGGGTTATCATACCTAACAAGTGGTAACATAGCTGATTGTTCGGCTGGACATTACTAGATCATGCAGTTAACTCTGCGATGCTCGCGGTGATATAGTTAAACAATAGAGGGAGCTCAAGGGACTCGTGTAGGGCGAACAAGGTGACTTGGGTAGCGAGCAGGGTGATGCTCGCACAGTGAAGTCTGTGTGGTTCACAAAGTAGTCTATGAAGCTCGTTGTTGAAAGTCAGTGTGCGGTTCTTTGACCCCGATAAGAGAACATGTGACTTTCTAGGTGTGCCTGTTGGACTATGGTACGAGTTTGGAGTTGGTATAAGTATGCTGGTAAGGATGAACAACAGAAACTCACACGTGAGGGGAAGATTGTTGGGAATATTCACATGTGAATAAAGTGATGTGGAAAATCAATCCCACATAGAGAAAAAACTAGGTAAGTGAATGACATATATATGGTGGTAGAGCCAAAACCCATTAGCTTAAGCTTTTTGGTTCATATGGTCTCCTACATCATATATTGGGCCTTTTCTTGGTGGACTCTCCAAGCCCAAAATTCTCCCAAACTTAGGTTATCATGCCTAACAAGATGTCCATGTTTTAAATGGTAATGGCGATTATATTTATGATGATGAAGGAGTTGCTTATAAGAATTATTATTATGCTATTAAAGATGCTAACCATGGTTGTATTGGGTATGATCGTGCTTATAAAGGTTATGATAGTTATGCTACATACGATGAGTCTATGATAGAGTAGAAGTCTGACCCAATAGCTTCACCCCAAGTTTGAGAAGAGACAATCCAATTACTGACAGAATATAAAGAATTGTGCAAGCCTTTGGAAGTTTTGATAGTAAAAGATGACCTCGAACTTGATAATTCAACTAAAGAGCAATAAGATGCCGACAAAGATGACGAATCGGTCGACGTCCAGCTTTATGTTATTAAACCTGCTGAGCTAGTTTCTTGTACGATTTACTTGGTTGAGCCACTCTAGCAAGATTTTATTAAGCATACTAAGGATGTTGACAAGATTCAAGACAAACAAGAAGCCAAGATTGATTGTACGATTGAGGTTCGAGTTGATACACAAGTCTTGGATATTGATTTTATCCTGCCTACCTGGTTTCAATAACCCCGGCAATAAGCATTTTCAGTGCAATTTTTTCACACCCTAGTGACTTCAGCTTCCATGACTTTCAGGACTATACTTTATTTCTTAGACGAATCTGAACTGTTGATCCTCCAACATTTTTCAACTTGAGGTTAAGTTCTTTCAAAGTGGTGGAGAATGATAGGGAACATGAGGAAGATTAGAATTAGGGATTTTAATTTAGGAATTGGGCAATATAGAGATAATTATGTAATAAAAAAAATATTATAGGTATATAGGTGTAGTTAATTTCATATGTCAGTTTCCTTTCATAGTTCAGCTTCTTTATCAGACTAGATTTAAGATCTCTATATAAGAGGAGTCCCTATGTCATTTGTTGTCAGCTTTGGAATGAATAAAAAAACATATTATTGAAATTAAACATTATGGGATTAAGTAGTTGTTTCGCACTATGTGATTTGGTTGCGGTTCCCATGTGATTTGGGAAAATTCATAAGATTTGGATCGATTTTATCTTTTATTTTTAGTTTACCTTTATGTTGACCCATTTTTTATTTTAATATATGACAAAACACTACTCTAACTGCACTAACAGTTTTATTAAGCATTAAAAACATTCGGTACAAAAACAAGATGCAAGAACTCAACTCGATTCAGACACCACAACAAGACAGAAGATCTAGAATAGACATTAAGGTAATTGAAATAATTGTAAATCTCTTATGTTCAATTATATAGCTTGATTTGTGGCTCATTTCACAAAAATAATTTAACAAAACCAACTATATAAAAGTTTCTAAGTCAAAAACAGTTTTGAAACATGAAAAATGGGTTGAAGGGCAACCCAGTCGACTGGCTTCACATACCAGTTGATTGGGATATGGGACTATAAGTTCCCAGTCGACTAGTACTTAAAACTAGTCCTATGACCCAGTCAACTGGTTCTCTCTCTAAGCCTAAAAGTGAAAAATTTTCACTTGACCCAGTCGACTGGTACAAGGACCCAGTCGACTGGTAATTCAAAAATATGACCGTTTGAAACGCGGGACATGAGTATTTAATGGTCCAAACCTACCAAGTCAGTCTCTAACGGCCATATTAGTTAAAATCTATATAACCCACTTCAATGAGCATTTAAAAGGAGAAGATAATACATTCAATACACATGATAACTCATTAATTCTCAAAAGCTTTGAAAAACTTATTGTTGAGTCATTGTTCAAGTTTGTTCTTGAAAAAGATATTATTCATTTGTAAAAGTACTTATTGCTATCTCTCTACCATTTACTTTACAGCAAATCTCATTTATTGTAAAGGGGAAAGAGTTGTAATAACTCTTAGAGTGTTTAGGATTAAACACTTCTTTGTAACTTTTGTGAAGAATGGATTAGCTTCCGTAAGGAAAGGATTGGTTATAAGGTTTGTGCAACACATATGAAGTTGCATGACTAAAGTTTTAGTGGATTGATTCAAGGAGGTTTCTTGAAGAGAGTGGACGTAGGGTCGAAAGGATTCCGATATTATTGAACCACTATAAATGAAGTTTTCATTTTCTCTTCCTTTGAACTCCTTTACTTTCAAGTATATTATTTAATTGTGTGCATTGTGTATTTAGCTATTAAAAAACTTGCAAGTTTACTTAGTAAAAAATTTTAAAACCTAATTCATCCCCCTCTTGGGTTTGAACCTCGGTTTACACTTTATTTCTCCCCTACTGTACGACATCAACTCAACTTCATAATATAAAATAAATATTAACTGAAATGGAAAAAATAAACAAGCGACTTAGACATACACTTGCTTCATGAGTTTTAGGTCCAAATTATCATGAACAAAATAGCAAGAAAAACCAAAATAGCATTGTACTAAAAAGCAACCTAGCATATAGGAAGATGGGCACCATTCCACTCCTTAAGACAGTCTAGCATCGGATCAATCAACTTCTCCTAGTGAATGAATTTCTCACTAGTGAGTAATCCCGTCTCTAAATTCTCTCTCACAAACTTATGTAATGGGTAGGACTTGCATTCCTTGATTTGGTTAGGAATAGCCAAATTTCTGTTCTCGACTTCAATTCTAGCACTCTCGAATTTTTTAGGCAAAAGAGTTTTGAGTTCCTCCTCGAAGATTCCAATCTTTTAGAAAATGGACATGCTGGAATTCTTCTCTTTGTCTCCATTTATCAAGGCATGTTGAACTAGAACTTGCCTTAGCTTTTACATTAATGGGTAGGTGGCACTACAGGGATCATCAATGTAAGCAAAGACATACTCTCGGTCCACCACTTTGTTAGATGGGATTATTTGTTATTATTGATGTCTGATGGTATATGGTTTTGTTGATAGCTGAGTTTGATTGGTTTTAAGATGTGGTTAGTGGTTGTTTTCTAATAGTAGCATGCACTATGTTATTTCTGGATTTTTCGATGAGTTATACCATTATTGGTATGATGCGGCATGTGTGGGTTTATGCCATTATTTTTGTTATTGCCTATCCACCTTATATTTTCCTTTGCTAGCATGTAATCAGTTATGCTTCTTTCGGGATGGACAAGCTCATATGAGAGCTTAGACCTGATTGATGTTGGTTGGACATCAGTTTGGGTTCTGCATAGAATGGCTCATTGTTGCACTCTACATTTGGACCCTTTTTGCTCATTTGATGTTCTCTGACCGCTAGTTCTTCTAGGTGTCATATTTATAATGTGTCTAATGATTCTAGATGTTGTTCATATCTTAATTTTAATTCATTAGTGTATGGAGTCCATCTTCTTGATAATGTTTCATGCTTTTTTTTCTTTTTCCTCTCCTTTTGATCTCTGGTTGAGTGGAGAGAATAGGAGTCACCTAGGTGGCTTTGCTAGTTCTGTAACCTTCTATACTTAGCTTTAAATGATGCATATATCAATTAGAATCTGCTTATGAATCAGTCTTAGCGATATGAAATTTCATAAGTTGAAGCTTTTGTGTTTCTATGCGTGCCCTCCACAAAAGAATGATTATGATTGATTAATACATATGGTGATACAACTTCACTTTGTAAGAAGTTCAATATAGTTAATGCTTAATGAAATATCTAGATTAGGTAATTATTTTTATTTCTTTCTTTGTAAAAGAGTACAAGTTTTAGATTGATTTTTGGCAGAGAATCGGTGGTCCTACTAGCTTGTAAATAAGGTTATCTTTGGTGAATTGCTAACAGTCGTGGCCATTTATGTTCTATAATTCGTGAAGAAATTTTTGTTCTTTTATGAGGTTCTTTGTTTTTAGACTTAGATTTTTCTACAAAGAAATTTTAATGCTATCAAACTTGACGTTTTGAAAAAAGATTTACAGTGTTGATGAACCGCTGGATTTGACTTTTTACCATGATTGTATGTTGATCTGCTATACATTGAAAGTAGTTGTTTGCTAAGATACATTGCTATAACTGGCAAATTTTTTGCCTTTTACATAGTTACCAAAGTTGTTTAGTATCAGTTACTGTTTATGGTTAGCATTATTTTTTTGATAAGTCTCAGTTGTAAGCTTTTCACTCAAATATTCATTCACTCAGACTTGTCATGGGTCAGTATGCTATTTATAAGGTTTATATATTAAAAGGCCCAAAGTAATAGCATTTCATCTCCTCTAGGTGGAACCTTAACAAAATTATACCTATCTAGTTGAATTATGCTTGTAATTCTCGGTCCAATTTAAGTTTAATTCTTTGGATATTTTCTTGTAATGATTGAAACCTCTTCACTATAATTAAAAGCGATTGAATTGAGATTTTTCTTATGCTTGAGGCATTTTTCTACACCCACCAACTTAAGTTGGTTGCCAAGTGCTTTCTACAATTCATTGACTTGAAATTTTCATATGGCCTGTTGCCTTAGTGATGGAATGTTTGGCCCTCTTTAGAACCATGAACATCTCAGACTATAGTTCAGTGGGTGTTCGAGTTAAAGGAGATTACGTTTCACTTGGCTATCCATATTGGGGCTGGTTGCTTAACTTGGTGGTTTAGCTCAGTAGCAGTAATTAATCATTGATTTTGCATAAAACTCCACTGTTTGAATTGGTTTGATTTGTGGACCAATGTCTGTGTGGGTTTGGGAATTATATTGATGCTATTAGGAGCCTATTTTTTTTTCTTCATGGTCTAGTGTTCATGTTAGACCTTTGTTAATGTGTGTTTGACTACTCGACTCACAAATTAATGTAGATGGCTTACAATGATGATATTTCATTATTAAGCCTTGAGATAGAGAAATATTTTATTGATATCATCCTTGACGAAAAGAAAAAGGGACATATGAAAGATGGACAAATTCATTCAATTACTTGGGAGCCAATTTGCAACGATTTTAATATCAAGACTAACATTGGTTTTATAGTGAGACAATTGAAGCTAAAATTTCAAAGGTTGCGTATTAAACATCGAATGTTTAGTGAAATACTTGACCACCCTGGTATTGGTTGGAATGAAGAACTTAGTATTTTCGAAGTCTTAGAAGAGACTTGGAAAAAATATATTATAGTATTTTATTCCCTCTAAAGTTTGTATAGTGGACTCTTCTTATGATAATTTTAGCAATAGATTATGCTATTTATATCTTAAATTTTTTTATCCTAGGTTTACCCGAAAGCTTTCCAATTTCGCAAACATAGATGTGAGCACTACAAATTGTTAGAGATAATTTTCAACAAGTCAACTGCTATAGGGATGTGAGAAGTACAACCCGGAAGACATTTTTTGTTTATCATTGTGTACGTGTGTGTAAAGGACCGTGTAGACTTAGTTCTATAGGGCGTTGTTTATGCTTATACTTGGATGTATTTATTCCTTTTTTAAGTTTATTAATGATATGTGTTGTTTCTTCATATTAATTATGTTGCTTCAGAATTATTTAAGACATATATTTATCATAATTAGTTATTTTGGAGTTTGCTTATATTGTTCTATTTGTAATTTATTTCCTTTCACTTTACTCGATTCCTAAGGGCATGTTTAGATTTTATTATTTCGTCCATTCTTTTTCATTGTTCTAGAAAGTTATTTAAAAAGAAAATCATTACATTGAAAATAGGAAGCTATTGTATGTGCACCTGTGAACATCCTGTGAAGGTGGTCACTTCATGGATGGATCTGAATCATGACCATCGATTTTATGCATGCCATGATCATGGTCTCCCTAGTTCTTGTTAGTACTTCTCTTGGATCGATCCACCCATATTCCAATGATCAAAAACGAATATTCTTGGTTTGTTACGAAAAAATTTCAAATTTGGAGAAAAAACAAGCATTTTTTTGGGAGGGTCTTCAAGTTGTCAACAATCTATTCAACTTCATGGAACCTACAAAGAAGAAATTGGATTAATTAAATATGATGATGAGACTATTAGCTCTAAAAAACATGGGCATAATAATGTTTTAATTTGTTGTTGTTGTGTTTAGGCATTGTACACTGAGGTTTCAACCCAAGAAGGGGGTGAATTGGGTTTTTAAAAACTTTCATTAATTACTTGCAAGTTTATAAAAACAATTAAATGCATGAGTGTATAAACAAGTAATGTGCTTTAAATAAAAGAGTTTAAGGAATAGAAAGTGCAAACTCAGTTTATAGTGGTTCAGCAATATCGGATTCGTTCCGACCCTATGTCTACTCTCTTCAAGGAACCTTCTTGAAGTGATCCACTAAAACTCTTAGTCGTACAACTTCACGAGTGTTGCACAAACCTTACAAACAATCACTTCCACTTGGAAGCTTATCCCTTTATCTCGAAAGCTAATCTCTTCCTTACGGAAGTTAATCCCTTTACAATAAATATGAGTTGCTATAAAGTAAATGGTAGAGATAGCAATGAATGCTTTTATAAATGAACAATATCTTTCTTTCTAAGTAAAGCTTAAAGAATGGCTCAATAATAAATGTTTCAAAGCTTTTGTGTATTAATGAGCAAAAACTCAATTGAATGTGTAATCTCTGTTGTTAAATGCTCATTAGAGTGGGTTTATATACCCTTGAATTAATATGACCGTTTTACACTGACTTGGTACATTTTGGTGCATTAAATGCTCAAGTCTGGTGCCTTAACGGTCATATTTTTTGAATTACCAGTCGATTAGGTCTTAGTACCAGTCGACTGGGGACATACTGTCTGAGATGCTAATCGACTGGTATAGATCACCCAGTCGACTGGGGACATACTATCCCATATCCCAGTCGTCTGGTATAGGGAGCCAGTCGACTAGGTTGCCCTTCAACCAAGTTTTTCATGTTTTGAAATGTTTTTGACTTAGAAACGTTTGAATAAATAGTTTTTTTATCAAAATTCTTTTACAAAATGAGCCATAAACAAGCTAGTTACCTGAACAAACGAGATTTACAACTTGTTTCAATACCTTATGCCTATACTAGATCTTCTGTCTTGACTTGGTGCCTGAAATTGAGAACGAGGCTCTGATACCAATTGTAGATTAAGGTTCCAACCCAAGAGTAGGAGTGAATTGGGTTTTTAAAAACTTTCACTAATTACTTGCAAGTTTATAAAAACAATTAAATGCACGAGTGTATAAACAAGTAATGTGCTTTAAATAAAATAGTGTAAGGAATAGAAAGTGCAAACTCAGTTAATAGTGGTTCGACAATATCGGATTCGTTCCGACCCTATGTCCACTCTCTTCAAGGAATCTCCTTGAAGTGATCCACTAAAACTCTTAGTCGTACAACTCCACGGGTGTTGCACAAACCTTACAAACAATCCCTTCCACTTAGAAGCTTATCCCTTCCTCTCGGAAGCTAATCTCTTCCTTGCGGAAGTTAGTCCCTTTACAATAAATACGAGTTGCTGTAAAGTAAATGGTATAGAGATAGCAATGAATGCTTTTATCGTTTAAAACACTTAGATAACACTGTTAGTACAATTAGAGTAGTGTTTTGTCATTATTAAAATTTATATGAGGGTCAACAGGCATGAATCTTGATTATGATTTTACTCCTAAGATTTTTAATTTTGTTGTTGGTTGTGTTAAGTGAGCTTTATGGAATGAAACATTGCTCAGTCTAGTTGTAATGAGTGTTTTTTGGGTTTGTGATGGTATTTCTGGACAAGATTTTTTAGGTTTAGTAGTGTACTTTGTTGCAAACCCTTTTTGTTAGTCAGGGTAGGGAGATATGTGAAATGTAGTTTGAACCTTGATTTCAAATGAACAAATTATCTTTATTATGACATATTTGGTTACATGATTGTTAGTAAAAAAAATGTTTATTTTGACATATATATTTAGTAAAATTGAGAAATGAAATTTCAAATTTAAAGTCAAAGAAGAAGTTTTGGTTGAAGTTCCAAGAAAAGATTTTGGTAAAGATTTTTAGAATTTATTCAACAAACAAACATATGTGATATAGAGAGGGTGAAGGGTTTGGGTATGTTTAATCCATAATATATAAAAATATTGAAATTCTGGATATAAAATAATATTAATTATTTTCAAGTATTTAGTGGGTGCTAGAAAACATATTTAGTAAATATGAGAAATAAAATTAATATAAATTTCAAATTTAAACTCAAAATTAAAAACAATTACAAGAAGTTGTATCCAAATAGTTTTATATTTTCAAAATAGCTTTCAAAATAAGATTATTTAAACAATATTTCACTCTTTTCTATTTTTAGAAACAGTTTTTGAGTTTTATCCAAACATTTTTTTCTTTAAAAAAAATCAGAAAACTGCTTTCAGTTTTCATTTTCGAAAACTGAAAAATAAGAACTTGTATCTAAACATCCCTTACATTGTTTGCTTTCTTTTTTTCTTTTTCTTTTTTTGCATTGTATGATGCATAGTGAAGCGTTAGCTCATTAGTCGTTCCTCAAACGGCGTTGTATATGTTCGTGCATTCCTTTTACAAGGCATTGCTCTGGCTAGAGGTGGCAAATGAGTCAGGTCGAGTCAATCAGGTTCGGGTTGGGTCGAGGTCAGGTCATGTTGAGTCTCGGTTCGTTTGGGTCGCAGGTCACTTCGGGTCGAGTCGAGTTCGGGTTAGGTGGAGTTCAGATTATTTTGAGTTCGGGTTGTATCGGGTCTCAGGTCATATCGGGTCGAGTCAATAAAATAGATATTTATGCTTAATTAAAAAAATATTTTATTTGCATATAATAGGACTAAATGAGTTACATTGTCAAATACTTGAAAATTAATTAATAATAAATCAATACTTAATTTTTTAATGCAATATGCAATATTATGATTTTTAGTCCCAAAATTCAGTCTTAATTGATCCCAGACAACTAGTTCACAAAGTTATTTTCACTAGTAACATTTTATACCGAATTTTGGATCACTTCATTCCATTATATTTTTTCAGGACAATTAAAAATAAAATTTTGTTGTGACTTGAAGAACAATGAAAAATTTATTATTCTTCTCAATTTTTTATTTGAAATTAATAAGATTACTCATATTAATAGAATGTTAAACTATGCTTATCAATACATATAAATCAAAAATTAATTAATTATTATATAATTTATTTTATTTGACAACTAGTAAATTAGTTGTTATCGTAGTTTTTGAAACGGATTTGTTTTCTATAAAAAAAAATATTTTTAAGTCATTTTAATTCAAATTTTTTCTGGTTTAAATCAATTTAGATTTGAATTATTTTAAAATTAAGTTGTTTTAGGTTTCAGATAGCTTGGGTTAAAGTGGAATCGAATTCAAATCTTATTATTTCGATATTTTTGTTTTTTTTTTTTTTAGACGGGGGTTTCGGTTCTCATCAGATTTTGTCAAATCTAGCTCTGGCCACGAGTTCATCATTCTCAAAACCTACTATATACGCACATTTAAAGTTCGTTCTCTTATCAACACAATTTTTCTCGAAAAGACAGAAAATTCGTTGAGAAAAGGCCGAGACACAAGAAAGAGGTAATCTTACCCTTCTCCCCTCTCTCTCCGTGGGTTTTAATTTAGAAATCGTAATATAAGAACTAAATTAGTACTTTTTTTGTTTGTATACACACATACATGTCTTATTTGCTAAATGCAGTTTAGGTGAATTAGTAGACTGATTATTGTTAATCGTCGCTTCTACAATTTATAGGTGGTTTCTAGTTATAAGGATTTCCCTTTTCTCGATCTAATCACTGAGAAAAGTAGAGAATAATATTTTGGATCACAGGCAAAAGGGTCAGTGGAAATTATTTGATTGGGTTTACTAGTTGCTTCTTTGAGCTCTATACCATGTAATATGCATATTAATTGATTGCAAATTAAGCGGTTGATGTCTGAGTAGTATTCATATTTATCTTTGGCTTTCTATAATTGCTTGAACCAGAATTCTTGAAATGTGATTTAAAGGTCTCCAATAACTTTACAGAACTACTTAAAAGAACATTTGAGAGACACAGAATAGTTAATAGATGTGTTTAAACACTTGTTATCTACATGACATTTGTGGTTGTACTCAACTTCATAATACAAAAGAAATATAAAATGAAATGGAAAAAATAAACAAGCAACTTAGACATACACTGCTTCATGATTTTTGAGTCCAAATTATCATGAACAAAATAGCAAGGAAAAACCAATATAGCATTATACTGAAAAGCAATCTAGCATATAGGAAGAGGGGCACCATTCCACTCCTTAAGACAGTCCAGCATCGGATCAATCAACTTCCCTGCACATATTGCTGAGAACACCTTATCAAACTGTTCTCCTGGTGAATGAACCTTCTCACCAGTGAGTAATCCAGTCCCCAAATTCACTCTCACAAACTTATATAATGGGTAGGACCTGCATTCCTTGATTTGGTTAGGAATAGCCGGATTTCCTTTCTCAACTTCGATTCTAGCACTCTTGACTTCTTTAGGCAAAAGAATTTTGAGTTCCTCCTCGAAGGTTCCAATCTTTTGGAAAATGGACGTGCTGGAATTCTTCTCTTTGTCACCATTTATCAAGGCATGCTCAACTAGAACTTGCCTTAGCTTCTGCATTAATGGGTAGGTGGCACTGCAGGGATCATCAATGTAAGCAAAGACATACTCTCGGTCCACCACTTTAAGCAGGTCTTTCTCACAGAATCTTGATGGATGAAGCTCACCATTCATGCCTATGGTTAGGACTCTCTTGGCAACTTGACTGACTGTGTTCTTCACTGCGTTCTTCAAATTCTCCTCCAAATGCCTCAAGTCAATGGCTTGGCACAGAGCGACCAAGAAAGTTGTAGACATGAGCTTCAATATGTCAATGGCTTCAGCTGTTCTCCTCGAAGAGATCAAGCCTAAGGAGTTCACATCTTGGTTGTGTTGCTCTGCACTCTGGACATGATTAGTGACAGGATTTGCAAGGAATTGGAGTTCTGAGCAGTAAGAAGCCATTGCAATCTCTGCACCTTTGAACCCATAATCCAAGCTTGGATTGCGACCACCTGAAAGATTTGAAGGCAACCCGTTGTTGTAAAAGTCATTAACGAGCTCAGAGAATTGTGCAAACATGAGTTTGCCAATTGAAGCAATAGCTAGGCGGGTGTTATCCATGGAAACACCAATTGGGGTCCCTTGGAAATTTCCTCCGTGTAGAGCTTTGTTTCTTGACACATCAATCAATGGGTTATCGTTCACAGAGTTTATCTCTCGTTCGATCATTTTTGTTGCTGCTCTGATCACTTCAATTTGGGGGCCAAGCCATTGCGGTGATGTACGAAGGGCATATCGGTCTTGTTTTGGCTTCTGAAGAGGATCCATCTCATGTAACTTTTGAGCTGCTTTTATGTAAGAACTTCCATCCAAAATGTGCTCCATGATAGCTGCAGCTTCAATTTGGCCTGGATGGTGCTTCAATTTGTGTGTCAAGTGGTCTGTGAATTCAGGTTTTCCTTGCATAACTTCCGCAAAGATTGCTGATAGAACTTCTGAGAGTATGGCTAGTATGTTAGCCTCAAAAAGTACCATTGAAGCTAAACCAGACCCAACTGCAGTGCCATTCACTAGTGCAAGACCCTCCTTTGGTTGCAACTCGAAAAATCCACCATTGATCCCAGCTAGGTGAAATGCTTGAGTAGGGTCCAGGGATTCTCCATGTGGTCCCACGGCCTTGGAATTGGGCCTGCCCATCAGAAGCCCAGCAATGTAGGACAAGGGGACCAGGTCACCAGATGCGGTGATTGTGCCGCGCAGGGGCAAGCATGGGGTGATGTTGTGGTTAAGGAATTTGGAGATAGCTTCTAGGATTTCAAATCTGATGCCTGAATATCCTTGTAGGAGGGTGTTGATCCTGACCAACATGGCTGCCCTTGTTGCTGAGTGTGGCAATGTGTGGCAAGATTCCGTGCCATTGCCAAAGATTCCAGCATTCAAGAATCTGGAGAAACAAAATTTCATGAACTTTATTAGTAATAGGTATATATATATATATATATATATATATATATATTGGTTTGATATGATTATATTAGATGGTTTACTAAACTTGAATAGGAAATCATTCATTGGCTAAGCTCAGCTTGATCTGTATTTGTAACCACTGAGGACCTAATCTACCCAGGAAGTTGTTTGCTTCCTCAATAGATGACTTGTGTGATCTATTAAGTAGCATCTATTTCATTGGCTTGACCACATGACATGATTTTCAGAAAATGTGGGCTTTCTATTATCTTTAGGCTTTTAGCCAAGGTCACTTTCTTATTTTCTTTTTAATGTCTGCCACTGCAAATAGTAGTACTTCTTGGGCCACACATTCATCAAGTTAATTATTTGAGTAGAGACATTAATAATTGAGAGCAGATAATCTGTACCATATCAGTGACTCTGAGCGTGAGAAAAGAATTCAGAGCATACACTAAAGTTCACATTTAACTGTTTTACATCTTTGACTTTTGGAGATTTTGTACTGGGAATTACTATATCTATCTAGATTTTTATTTTTTATTTTCTGTTTTCCATTCAGGCGTTGTCTGTGGAGCTTTGACAGATGGACAATATCCAGGGTAGATAGGGATTTAATGGGCTTATCTCTTGTTTTCCTTTTTTCTTTTCTATTTGACCCAAAACGAGGACTTTTACAATAGCTGAATTAGTCAGATGAGGCCGAAATTCAGAGATCATTGTGAAGTAATCCACTTATTTTTTTATTAAATTTGTACAATACAGCTTGGCCAGGCAAAGTTACAAATAATTATTTAGTAATTTTCAAACACTTTCAATTTTCTTGTATGCATTTGTTTTGAGCTGAATCACTTAGATCTAACAAAGTCAGTTGTAATTATCTTGTGTCAATATTTTTCAGTGGTGGAGCATGAAACTATTACTACTATGGTGTGGACTTTTGATATTACTACATGATCAAATCTTACATTGCAGCTCCCCTCCCAGCAGCAGTATGGCCCATTATTAATTTACACTGTAATATTTTCTTAAAACTATTACTACTATGGTCCATTTATGGTAATTTTTTCTTTTAACTAGACCAAAGTAACTACTCCAACAGTCCAACCCCAAAAATTGTAATTTTCATTTTTTATCCTATTGCATATATATACTACTAATTATGAGGTAAATAAATTTTGAGGTGGTACCCATACTTTTGCCCTTTTAATGTGTGTGTTAGAGGGAAAAAGTTGTCTATTCAGAAAATAAAAGAAAAGAAAAAAGTTCATTGTATGACGACCACCTACCAAAGATTATGGACTAAACAGATCACTAAGAAAAAACCTACCAAAGATTAATTAACCATTAGCTAAAAAAATATTTAATACAGAAAAAAAAGGAGATTACCTTATAAGCTCCATTTGAAGGGAACCACCTTCTTTGGTTCTCCTATGGGAGGTTGCACCAAAGCCAGTGGTGACACCATAACTATCTGTGCCTTTGTTCATGCTGTCCATGACCCAGTCACTGCTGGCCTTGACGCCAGCTCGAGCTGTCTCCGACAGCTCAACCTTCACCTCAGTACTGTCATGGCTCGCAATTGCTGTGACCTGTGCTATGGTTAGGGTCTCACCCCCTAGCCAGACCACAGGCTTCCTGTACTCATCAACCATGCGCTTGACCTCATCAAGGTGGCTACCCTTTAGTGACTCAGCTGCCATGCCCCAGTTCAATGGGTCACTATTACAAAACTCAAGTGATGAACCATTTGCGCCATTGCAATTTTCATGAGAAAACTCCATTGTTAAAAGTTTTTTCCTTCCTTCCTTTTGGGTTGTTACCTTATGATGATAATTGATATGTTAATAGTTTTGGATTTTGTGTAACAAATGTTGCATGATCATAAATGAGGCTTTAAATGTGGTAAAAAGGAAAATTTCAGGGTAAGTAGTGAAAATTCCCTGGATCTTAACAAATTCAGGGTGTCTTTAAATAGATGTGGAGGGGATTTGGACTTGGGACATTTTCAGTGTTGGGTGGGAAGGCCGACGGGTTAGTTGAGAACTATACACGACCGTTCGATCTTCATGACCTTGGATGGGTAGGATTTTTAACACGTGGCTACCATTTAGACCATGACATTCAACTTACAGGGATTTTTTTACTTGTCACATAAAGAAAAACGATACGCGAAGGGAAGGGGGTTGGTGGGGGTTGGTGGGGGAAGGTGTGAAAGCAAGACGTCATCTCCATTTAGCACCAAACATTATTGCTATGTGGGACTAAATACGTTTAAGAAAATAAATTCAAAGTGTTTTATTTAAGAATAAATTAAAAAAATGCCATATCAAAAAATTAAAATAAGGAAAAACCAATTAATAAAACATATATTTTTTTTATAAATTTTAAAATATAAATATTTCTTAAAACTTATCCACCAAACTTTGGACAGATATAGTGAGTCCTTCATATAATATATAATTAATGTATGTATAAATATCGTAATTAATCATCTATTAAATTTCGATTCTTTAAATTTTGTGAAGGAAACAAAAAAAATAAATTGCCTTCATGTTATAGGACACTTTGATTTTATTAATTATTTTCTTTAATTATCAAATAAGTTCATGCTAAAGTACACTTGACCAGATAAAAAATGAAGCTGTATTTGTTAACTCGATCTACAAGCTTTCAGAATTGAGCTTTGTGGAAACTTTTAATGGTTCGGTTAACAAACCTTGACTGATTATTCTTCTTTTTCTTCTAATTAATTATATATATATATATATATATATATAAATATTTCTCCCTTTTCCGTTATCATTAAAAAAATCTCCCTTATTCAAATATAGTTAACAGATAGTAGAAAACCTTCCAACCCCATTTTAATTAATTTCTTTGTAGTTGGTAAGATGCTGTTTTAGGAAGGGTCTTTATTTGTTCATCCGACCAACCATCCCCTAATGATCATCTACTATTCTTTTTTATTATATTGTCTCATTTCCATTTTCATATTTCAGAAAATTTATTGAAAAATGATATTTGCAAATCTTTATCTATTGTGATAGTATTTTGTCTCAGTCTTGGTGCGGCTGGGTCACCAGCCCCATAAAAGGTTTTTATTTGTAATATATTTTTTTTTAATGTTAAAATAGTATCACAAGTCTGTTTGAATTTATCGTACTAGTTTTATTTTTACAGATAGATTAAAAGCAGACTATCCATATCCGATCCAAAGAATTTGTAAAAAATATCCTTATGACATAACATTTTCGTAAATATTGAAATTGAAACCAACCATTTTATGTTTATTCCACGAGATATTTGTCATTTCACCCATACTACGGTGGTTATCATATAAAAGGTTTCATGTTTTTTATTTCTAAACCAAAGGTATAATATAATAATGTAAGTCTGGTTTTCTTTTTTGTTTTCAATTAATTAAACTTGATATAGGGAATTTGTAAAAAGAATATTTATGACCTAACTTTTCGTGAATATGAAAATTAAAACCAATTATTTTATAATTATTTCATAAAATCTCCTTTATTTCACCCACACTGAAATGGTTATCTCATTGAAACATTTGATTTCTAAACCAAAGGTACAATATAATGTTAGTCTGGTTTCCCTTTTTTTTCTTTCAATTAATTAGACTCAAAGTAAACGTGTAATTAGTGATACACCTTTGGCTTTCTTTCTCAACTGGCACTATAACATTTGCTTTGTATTGGTTTTTTTATTATAATTTTTTTTTTGAAATCAATAGAACATATTTTATTTTAAAAACAATTTATTTATATGCAATTGATGAAATTCAAATAATTTAGGACATCAGATATGTTTAATATTTGGATATATATATAGACTTATTCAAAACCGAATATGCAACAATTGACAAGAATTATTGTACAAATTTTGATATAATATAATAAATTTGAATGTTCTATGATCTCAAAATTGGTGGTGAGGAAGCATCTTTAGAATACTTGATAGGTTAACAGGGCAAAATATTTCATTTTGTCTGCATTGTTTTTAAAATTAAAAAAAATAAAGAAAATCAAAGTAAATAAAAAAACATAAATTGAAAATAAAAGTAATTAGTATATTTATTATTAAGTCAAAGGTAATCCTATGCTAATATTTAATTTAACTATTAATATAACCGTGACTTAACCATAATTAAAAAATTATATATATATATATATATATATTATAGATTTTGTGGTTTTTCGTTATTAGATCCATATTAAATGTGTAACAATTAATAATTATAAGTGTAACTTTATCTTCTTGTTTTTCTATTTTCCACTATTAGATTCAATATAGTTCGAGTAACGGCTTAAAAAAGGGAAACAAAACTCAGGGATTGTTAAGGTTAAGACTAGTCACCCTCACCAACAACTACAACTTTTGTATTACTCTGTGGTAGGTGAAGCCAATGAGAAATTCACGAGAATTTTAGCCATAATCTCATAAAAGTTGACTACTCCTGCACGGCTGCACTATAGAACTTATTTCAAGTCAATTTATGGTATTTATAAAAAAAGAATAAATCAAAGACAAAATTGAACTGGTGAGCTGATCTTAACCATTTCACTGGGCATTTTATTGTAAAATTGTTATTTCAATGTTCTTTCTTTTCTTTTCCTTCTTAATTTAGTGTCTATATTGGGAAACAACAATATAATAATATTGTCAATAAAATTTCTGATCAATAATATATCAAGTTTACTTTGAAAAAATCAGATTATATATCAATATTCAATTTAGAGAGAGAGAGAGAAAAATAAGGTGTGAACAAAGCCACCAGCTAAAGTTAAAGAGAAGTATACGAGGAGGTAGTGTTGGAATTTTGTTTTAAAAAGAAGAGGGACAGTCTATTGGTGTTTGTGGAAAGCCCACTGTTATATTCCACAAAAGCTTTTAATAGTTCATTGTGGTACGAGACAGTCGATTTTCATATCAATATCTGACTTCAATTTATATAAATGTTTTGAACAATCGATAGTCAATTCATTATTTTAAAAATTTTAAATTTTTTTATAAATTTTTTTTTGAAAAATTTATAACCATAATTATCACTATTTTAAACAAAATTTTAGAAGATTTTACCTATTTGTTATATGTAAATTTAAAAAAATTTATTATATTTTAAAAGATATTTAATTTTGCGTAACAAAAATAAATTAATAAAACTTTAAAAAAAATAATGATCATCGAGCCTCGATCTCAATTTTGTTTTCCTCAATCTTCTTTATTTTTTGTTTTGTTTCCTACTCAATAAATTTGTACCAACGGCTAGGAGAAGGTCAGAATCTGATTATCCATGGAAGCAAAGTCAATTTTATTTCCACTTTTATAATTTTGTGCTTTTGGTGCTAAACTCTTTTCAACAACCCACATTATAATTGTGCATGTGCCATGCAAATTGCAAAGTACACACACACTTGATCAATTATGGATAAACATCGTTGGGGTGCAACTTGCGTAACTCAAAAATTTCAATGACTTCAATGACTACCCTTCTCTACATGCTACAGCCGTTCACCACTAGCTAGGTTGAGTGGGACAAAATTCCTTTTTGTTATCACGTGCAAACAAGTCTACAATAAAACCATGCACTCTACGTAAAATTAAAACAAAATACATATACCTAGCATTGATAAACATATGGATTTTAGAATTTTAGTATCTTTTATACATGTAAAAAGCTCTAAAATCCATCTATATATAGTTTTTTTTCTCTCTTAGTGGTTAGTAAATTTAAAATCAACAACGGTAAAAAATTAATTGTAAAAGGTTATGATAAATTTTGATGAAAAATACTGAAATCTTTATCTTAGAGCTCCACATGAAGTCACGTGTTGTGTCACCACTTGTCATATTGGGGGGGGGGGGGGGGAATGCTGAGTTTTTTTTTAAGTTAATCCATATAAAGCTGATAATTAATGGAGATTATCTTTAAATACATGTGGAACCAAATTAAGACAGCGAATTAATAAAGGGGAAAATCAAATAGAAAACATATTTTAAAACCATTAATATTACATGCATATTCTCTCTTAAAACAACAAAAAAATTTATTATATTTTTTTAATTGGTGGAGTCTATAGTTTCTGTTAATGTATTATATGAACTTAGTTAGTTTAGTGCCACATTGGTTTTGTATAGTTTTGCCTCTCTTATTGGTTTGTATAAATAAGATAGCTCCATTGTAAGTAAATCACATCATTCAATACAATTCTCCTCTTTGTATTGTCTCATTTCCTCTCGTAAATTCAACATGGTATCAGAGCCATAATGGTTATCGGTATATTAAGAGTTGAGTATGCTCTGTGATTGCCACTATTAGTGGATCCTTCACATCAGAAAAACTTTTAGTATATCATTTTTTATACCTGTTAGGTCATCAATATAGTCAGAGTCTCATTCTCCATCAATATATTATATGAAATTAGTCGCTCCTGTTTCAGACACATCAGCGCCACATCAGCGCCACATCACTGCCACATCATCAGTTGACCGCCATGTCACAGGTTTCTTAGAGGTTCACCTCCCTCTCTACACCTATGGCTAAATTGGACTTACCCCGAGTTATTACTACTGTTCTGGATGAATCTAATTATGTTGTGTGGGCTCAAGAAATGTCTGGTTTCCTCCGTGGACGAAAATTGTGGCGTTACGTGACTAGAGATATCACTAAACCCAAGAAGAAGAATGACGAAGATGCTGACAAATATGTTGACCATCTAGAGGAATGGGATAGTAAAAATCACCAGATTCTCACATGGTTTCGTGCCACTATTATCATAGAAATCAAACTTCAATTTGGTATACTCCATACAGCTAAAGAAGCTTGGGATCTTCTCTAACACCGCTACACCAGGGCAAACATCTCAAATTAGTATCGTCTTCTTTCCACCCTTCAAAGTATGCACCAAGAACCTAGACAAACTGTCAATAGTTTTCTATCTCAGATGACTACCGTGTGGAACCAGTTAGCTCTCACTGAGCCAACTTGGGAATGCACAAAAGATGCTGATGTTGTACTGCACTGAGACACGTATTATGCAATACCTTATGGGCTTGAGAGAGGAATTTGAACCTGTACGAGCTTCAATCCTACACCGAGGCACGATACCTTCCCTAAACTACGTCATTTCTGATCTACTCAGTGAGGAAACACGTCTTGCCACATTACAAGGATCTCATACAGATGTTGCCCTTACATCACCCGTTGCTCTTGCCACACCAGCTTCTACGGCAAACCCATACCAGAAGCCCTTATATTGCAGGTATTGTCATTCACAAGGGCATGAATTACTCAAATGTCTTTCTCACCTCTGTAAAGTCTGCAGAGAACTGGGTCACTATCTTGCAGATTACCCTAAACTTCCATCTGAAAGTCAGTTAAATGGGAACCAATATTGCTTTCGAAGCTCATATAATTGGTTCTATTTCAAGCCAAACAATATTGCTACTGTAGCCATTAATGCTACACCAACTTCATCCAGCTCTCCACCTGATTGGAGTGGTTTCTGCATCGTTCTTACTGAGGCTCTAAATAAAACTGGTAACAATATAGCCATGTCAGCTACACCAGGTATATCCTGATGGTATTTTGATTATGCCTATTACAATCACATGACTTCTGATGCCTCTATATTTTCCTCTAAAACCTGTGATGAGCATGCACCTACTATTTACACTACCAATGGATCAAATATATTGGTCAGCCACACTGGATATGTTGACAGTTCTCATTTGTCTCTCCCTGACCATATTTGGTTTCTAATCTTACGCTTAACCTTATATTTATTGGACAACTATGTGATCTTGGACTTGATTTGCATTTTTCTTCTACTGGTTGTCGTGTGCAGGACCCTCAGAAAGGAAAACTCCTTGGAACCGACCATAAAGTTGGACGCCTCTTTGAGCTCACTCACCTCTAAGTCCCATCCTCACCATCACCAAACCAATAAGCTGCATCTATCTCAACGCTTTCACCCGTGGAATTGTGGCACTCTCGGTTAGGTCACACTTCATCCAACCCTTTACGTTCTCTTATTTCTAGTGGTCAGTTAGGGTCATTTTAGCATGAGTCTTTTCATTGTATTCATTGTCAACTTGCAAAACAATCAGCTTTACCTTTTAATGAGAGTTAGTATGTTTCTCTTGCACCTTTTGATTTAGTACATTCTAACGTTTGGGAGCCTTTTCCTCATGCATCAATGGGTGGTGCTCGCTATTTTGTTATATTTATGGATGACTATTCTCGTTATACTTGGTAGTTTCTTATGAAAAGCATATCTAAACTCTTTCAAATATATTCTGATTTTTCTTCTATGGTTCAAACTCAATTATCTCGGAATATCAAAATTTTTCGTTCAGATAATGCAATGGAATATAAAGACCCTGCTTTTCTAAACCTATTTCACAAAAATGGCACGCTCCCCCACCGCTCGTGCCCTAGAACCTCCCAACAAAATGGACGAGCTGAACGCAAACATCGACATATTCTTGACACCGTTCGTGCTCTACTCATTTCATCATCATGTCATGAATGTTTCTGGGGTGATGTTGCCTTAACCGTAGTGTACACAATCATTCGTGTCCCTTCCGCTACAATCCAGAATCAGTCTCCATTCGAGTGCCTTTTCGGTAAATCTCTTGATTACTCTGACCTCAGAGTCTTTGGTTGCGCTTGTTTTGTTCTTCTCAAACCATATGAACATAATAAATTGCAACCGAGGGCTCATTTGTGTTGTTTCATTGGATATGGTATTGAATATTAAGGGTATCGGTGCTGGGATGCTATTTCTAAAACTCTTCATATATCTCGTCATGTCATTTTTTAGGAACATCAAATGTTCTCTTCCTTACGGTCATTTGACATGTCAACCATCACTAACTCTAGATTCTTTATTGATCCATCTATTGAGTTATTTTTTGAGAATCCAATTTCAGGTACTGTTGAGTCCACCTTAGAATCACTAGCTGATATCACCCCTTCCATTCCGGAACCACCAGCTGATCCTACCTCTCCAAACCCAACTCCAGCTCCAAAACCATCAGCGGACCTTACCTCTCTGACTCAATCAGTCGTGCTTAAGGATATTCTTATGCCTGATGAGTCTGCACCGACCCCCTCTAAGAGTAATCCTCCAAATCATCCCCACAGATCTACCAAGGTAACTCATCCTCATTCTCATCTTGCTGATTATCATCGTGATTATCATTATTTTTCCACTATACTTCATCTGCATGAGTCTCAATCCTATAAGGAGGCTAGTACTAATCCTCTTTGGCAGAAAGCAATGGATGAAGAACTTCAGGCCCTAGCTAAAACTCATACCTGGGATATTGTTGATCTACCCCTTGGAAAAACTCTTGTTGGGTGCAAATGGATGTTTAAGATCAAAACACTTTCTGATGGCTCTGTTAAACGATATAAAGCCCGGCTTGTTTCCAAGGAATTTGCTCAGGAATATGGCATTGACTATGAAGAGACATTTGCTCCAGTGGCGAGGCTCACATCTGTCCGTACACTCCTTGCTATCGTCGCCATTTGAAGATGGACTCTGTTTCAAATGGATATCAAAAATGCATTTCTCAATGGGGATCTTCTTGAGAAAGTCTATATGCATACCCCTCCTGGCTTGGATGCCCCTCGAAACAAAGTTTGTCGCCTTTGCCTTGCCCTATATGGTTTGAAACAAGCTCCACGTGCCTAGTTTGTCAAATTCAGCACTACCATTCATCAGTTTGGGTTCACACCGAGTGCTCATGATTCGGCTCTATTTATCCACTATACTACCAATGGTATTATCCTTCTTTTACTGTACGTGAATGATATGATTATTACTGGAGATGATCTACATGACATTTCTGAACTCAAAAAGTTTCTAAGTGGCCAATTCGAGATGAAAAATCTTCGCGTGCTCACTTATTTTCTTGACCTCGAAGTCTAATCTAGTTCTGATAGATTTTTCTCTCTCAGGCCAAATATGCCTCGAATCTCCTTTCCAAGGCTGGGATCACTGACTCAACCACTGCTACTACTCCTTTCGAGCCGAACATCAGACTTACCCCACTCGATGGTTCACATCTTCAGGATGTCACTCTATATCGCCAACTGGTTGGAAGTCTTGTATATCTTACTGTCACTCGCCCTGACATTGCCTATGCCGTTCATCAGGTCAGTCGGTTCTTGTCCGCTCCTCGGACCACACATTACTCGGCTGTTCTTCACATTCTTCGGTATGTCAAGGGTATTTTATTTCATGGGCTTCATTTCTCAGCATAGTCTACCCCTATCTTACAAGCCTATTCTGATGCCGATTGTGTCAGAGACCCACCGACAGACATTCAACCACTGGTTATTATTTCTTTTTGGGCAATTCTCTCATTTCCTAGCGTAGTAAGAAACAAACTGTGGTTGCTCGCTCCAGTACTGAAGCTGAATATCGTGCCATGGCTGATGCAACTCAAGAACTTCTCTGGCTTCGACGGCTACTCGCTGACATGGGTATCTCTTCTCCTACTGCCACTATCCTACACTGTGACAACAGGAGTGCTATTCAGATCGCTCATAATGATGTCTTCCAGGAGCATACAAAACACATCGAGAATGATTGCCACTTCATCCGTGATCACATTCTCCAGAATATGGTTCATTTACAATCCATCAGTTCAGTCGATCAAGCAGCTGACATTTTCACTAAGGCTCATCCACCCGGACGCTTTCACTCTCTGGTTTCCAAACTCAAGTTCACCTCCCACTTACCGCCTTGAGTTTGAGGGGGGATGTTAATGTATTATATGAGCTTAGTTAGTTTAGTCCCACATTAGTTTTGTATAGCTTTACCTCTCTTATTGACTTGTATAAATAGGATAGCTCCATTGTAAGTAAATAACATCATTCAATACAATTCTCCTCTTTGTATTGTCTCACTTCCTCTCTTAAATTCAATAGTTCCTTAAAAAATAATTGGTTGTTTTATACATTTTGTGGTAAATCATATTTTTGGTTAAAAAAATAAAAAATATTGATGGTAAAAAAATAATTTTACCACAAAAAATGTGTTTTATTATTAAAAGTATAAATTTTACAAATAAAAACATATTTTTATCACATAAATCAAATTGTATTTTTTATTGCAAAGACATTGAAATAACCACTCTTTATGATTAGCTTTTTTCTTGGTCTTTTTGGATTTCTTGCAGATTTTTAATAATAAAAGGTTATATTGACATAAGAAGGAAAGAACTACATTCGCAAAATACTAGAAAGCCAAAGATAGGAAAGCAAAATCATGGTTTATTAAAAAAAAAGTGACAAATTCTTTTCCAAAGTCTTCCAATTTTCATAGTAACTAGGAACGGATCCATGCAATGCACGAGTTCAATTGTTTTAATTACTTTTGGTGGTATCCGTATTAAAAAAATAATTACTTTTGGTTTTATGAGAAAGGAAAAAAATAAAGAAAAAATAAATTTAAGAAAAATTACAAAACACATGCCACAACCACAATCAAAAGGATTGAGAATATTTAAACATTTGAGAAGGGAGAAAAAAATCAAATTTTCATCACCACAATAAAAAAATTGAGTTTTAATATAGTTATTTATCGATTCATTATGATATTTTTCTCCCGAGTATTTATTCAAGACATATAAGAGGGAAAGACGAGATAATTATATATAACATTGACTGCACATTCTAATTTCAAAAGAATACCAAACTTTTAGTGTCGTGAAATTAAACTTCTATGAAATTCTTCTTAAACGTATTTTTCGATGTGATTATGTTGCCTTTTTAACTCTTATTTAAATTTGTATCAGAAACCTAATTTAAGTTTTCATACCAATTTTCAAGGATTTGTATTATCTCATCTTATCACTTAAAACCGAATGACTTTAACATTTCACAACCAAATAAGAATCCTCCCTTTTATTTTGTACACCAAACACATCTGTTGAATAAAAATCATCATATCCTACATTTATTTTGTTCGTAAAACATTATTAATATTTGAGTGGACTGATATCTCCATGATTTTGTATTTTTGTACGTGTACTTTGTCTACAAGACTGACTATGAGGGAATTTTAATTATTTTATTTTTCACAACGATACTCCCTTTATCTGATTTTTTTAGTTTTGCTTTAATTTTTTTTTAAAAACAAATTTGATTTCTTTTATATTTTATCAATGTAAAATTATGAAAATATAATTTTTAAAAACTTATGATGGAAACCAAAGGAGCAATATTGAATAAAGATTGATAGGGTTGGGAGGAAAACAATGTTTATCTGTAGACAAAACTATGCATGAGGATCTACGCTATAGATTGCTAGTTATCACGTGATTAAAAATATTAACCTATTTAATTTTGGTGTACTAAACATGCTCAAATTAAACCTACTACATTTTGGCTCATATATGTTTAGGAACTAACTAGACTGTTAGGAAACTGTCCAACTAATTTGCTTCTGCTTGTTTAAGCCTTAATTTGTTTGTATTGTATTATTGGTGTTAGCAAACCACCCTCTAGATGCCCAGATGGTGATCTTCCAAACACCCAAGTCTAGAATGACTTGTAAAGAAAAGAAACAGCAAACGAAGTAAGAAAGAACACAACACAAGCAATTTGTTATCGAGGTTCGGCAATATGCCTATGTCCCCGTGAGCTCCTCTGAGCTTTCTGCACTATCTTATCAATGGAGTTCTTTACAATCAGCAACATCTTTTCAAGAAACCTCAAGTTCTTGAAGAACGAAAGAAGAGAACAAGAAAGTGATAAGATCTTGAGTTACCCTGGAATTTCTCCTAAGAAATTCCACTTACAAGTCCCTTGAATCCCTTCTCTGTACTACTCTCTCTTTAAACATCCAGCCTCTCTACAATGAGATCTCTCCTGTGTTTAGTGTCTTTACACTCTCACACAAATCTCATTTACATCACAAGTCTCACACCTTTATCACATTACACTTTGAGATTGAAACTAGGTGACCTTTATATAATGCACCAACTTCTTGACCAATCTTGAGGGTCAATATCCACCCTTAGATCTTGAGGACCAATCAACCATAGCCCTTCATCAATCCTTACTGATCCTGTGCATTTTGATAATGCCTCACACACCTAACAAAAGGCTGAACCAAATGGACCATGTGTGCCTTCAAGCCGCGGCCTAGAATAGGGCATGCTGCGGCTCAAGGCAAGACACAACTTCTCCACCTTCTGGGTGCCGCGGCGCACACTGCCCATAAGTTACATATATATTGGAGGCCTCAGCCCAGCCTTCCCAAGCCATGGTGCACACTAGTGGAGGGCCTTTTCTCCCTTGCCGTAGGCCGAGGTGCGCACACTTTGAGCCGATGCGCCAAGACCTGATGCTGAACCATCTTCAAACTATGTTTAAACCTTAGACAAATACCAACAATCTCTACCTTTGTTTAAGCGTTTAAACTCGAACCCATTGTGTAGAGAACTTAGTATCCAAACTCATCTTGAGTCACCATTCATCCGACTCCAATCCTAAGAAGTCCAAGGCAATGATTGAACTTTCTTAGAGGTAGACCTTTGGTGTCTAAATCTGCAGAACTTTCTTCCGTTGCGACTTTGTCCACATGAATGCATCCTTTCGTAACATGATACCGAACATCCACATGCTTAGTCCTCTCATGGAACACTGGGTTCCTACATAAGTGCCACGCACTTTGGCTATCCAAAGACATCACCACCTGCTTTTTTAGGACCTTCCACTCGTCCAACAACCCTTTGTACCACATTGCCTCCTTTATGGCTTCTGTAGCCGCTATGTATTCTGCCCCGGTTGTTATGAGTGCTACCACCGGCTGCCACTGAGCCTTTAAGTACCTTAGCAACCACTTCATCCCAAGCCAAAGCTTATTTATGAGATTACTCACAAATCTGCTGAGAACACCAATTGCTTGAGAAATATCGGGTATAGTGCTTACCATCATGAACATGACTGATCCATCCGCACTAAAGTAAGGGACCATTTCCATTTCCTTCCTCTCCTCATCCATTCCAAGACATTGTTTGTCGGAGAACTTGCAATGACCAGCAAGGGGAACTTTCACTGATTTACCATCTTCCATAGAAAACTCATACAACACCTTTTCTATGTTGGAAGACCGAAAAACCTTCATCTCGTTTCTCTCTCTTTCCCGAATTCTTCTCATCCCAAGGATCTTTTGTGAAAAGCTAAAATCCTTCCTCTTGAACTCCTCACTGAGTTGAGATGTCAACCTTTCCATCCTCTCCTTACTATTCTCAACCAACAGCATCTTATCAGCATAGACGAGGATAATCACCACTTCCTCCACCTTGTGTCCACGAGAGAGGGTTTCTATGAAATCTATACCTTCTCTTCGCGTGAACCCTTTCGCCACCAGTCTAGCCTTATTTCGGACTTCATCCTCTGGAAAGTTCCCTTCTTTGATCTTGTAAGTCCACTTACAATCCACAACTCTCTGTTTTCCTGGAATGTGCATCAATTCCCAAGAGCTATTCTTCCTCAAAGAATCCAATTCTTCCTCCATAGTTGTCTTCCTCCTTGACGAATCCTTACATCCCATGACATCAATGTAAGTCTCTTGTTCACTTATCCCTCATTCTGTCTAAGGAGCTACTGCAATAGCATCCGTAAACCCATATCTTGAAGGTGTCTGACCAGCCTTCTTTCTTGGTCCCTTGTGAGCTGATAGTCATTATGACTTGCTGTATCATCCTCTTCTAGTTTAGTCTGCTCTCGGGTGTCCTGAGCTTGGCATTCATCAATGGGCTCTACCTAGTCCGAACTCTCTTGCCATCCTTGCTCTACCTGAACTAAATTTTCCTTGATGCTATGCTCCACAAATACCGAACTGGTTTGCTCACTATCCCCTGGAGGGTTAGTTTTCTCCAAATAGCGAAACAACAATTCATTTAAAATAACATCCCTACTTATTATGAGTGTCAATCCTTCTTTCTCTAAGGACCACAACCTATACCCCTTAGCACCTTCCCCATATCCTAGAAGCACACACTTTCTAGACCCTGGGCTAAGCTTATCATCATTTTGATGTGCAAACGCAGCACACCCAAAAGTCCTAAGATTATTTAACTCAGGGGGTTTTCCAGTCCACATCTCCTCGGGAGTCTTGAGCTCTAAAGCTCTAGAGGGTGATCTATTAACCAAATACGCAGTAGTAGACACCGCTTCCCCCCAAAAACATTTGAGTAATTCGGATCCTATTAACATGCACCTAACTTTTTTCATAAGGGTCTTTTTCATCTTCTCAACAACTTTATTTTGCTGAGGGGTTTTCACAACCGTTCTATGTCTTAGAATGCCATTTAACCTACAGAATTGATCAAGTTCCTTGTTAAAAATTTCTAAGCCATTATCGGTTCTTAACACCTTAACTACCCTGCTCGTTTGAGTCTCTTCCAGCTTTTTCCACACCACTAATTTATTCAAAGCATCTGATTTATTTTTAAGAAAATAAACCTAAACCTTTCTTGAATAATCATCAATTAAAGACAGAAAGTAAACATTACCTCCCTGTGTTGGTGTTCTTACTGGTCCCCAAAGATCCGCATGAATGTAGTCAAGAATGCCCTTAGACTTGTGCACTCCGATGTTGAAGCTGACCCGATGTTGCTTCCCAAGAACACAACATTTGTAGAAATCAAGTTCCTCTACTTTGTCACCACCAAGTAGACCATCCTTGCTGAGAACTTGTGGGCCCTTTTCGCTTATATGTCCCAATCGAGTGTGCCAAAGGGCTGCCCTATCCATCTCAGCCATCAAGCTTACTGCTTGATCCTTGATCTCTATGTCTCCGATCATCTCATAGAGACCATCCTTTATTGCTGCTTTGATCACTACCAAAGATCCCTTGGTTACCTTGATCATTCCTCCCTCTACCTTGTATGTGTATCCCATGGAATCCAGCTGCCCCAATGAGATCAAATTCCTTATCAAATCTGAAAGATACATCACATTCCTCAGCAGCCTTGTCATTCCATCAAACATCCTTAATTGGATGTCTCCTATCCCCCTCACTTGGCAAGAAATATCATACCCTAAGAAAACCCTTTCATCATTGGTTTCCTTGAAATTCTTGAACCAATCCCTGTGAGGGCACATATGATGAGTGCACCTGGTATCCAAGATCCATTTTCCGCTGCCTCCTTGCCCCTTGCTCACACTTGAGCACACAACAAGAACATCATCATCTTGTTGTTCTCCATTGGCAACCGAAGCCTTTCCATTCTTGGTATAGCTTCCTCTCTCATCCCATATCATTTTCTTGCAATCTTTCTTGAAATGGCCCTCTTTATGGCAGTAGAAGCATCTCCCATGGCTTTTTCCTCTACCTCTGTCCCGGTAGTAGCCATGTATGTTGCTGTGCACTCTCCCATGGCTTTCTCCTCTACCTCTGTCCCGGTAGTAGCCATGTATGTTGTTGTGCACTCTCTCATGGCTTTCTCCCCTACCTCTATCCCGGTAGTAGCCAAGTATGTTGCTGCCCCGAGTTGCTAGCCTTCTTTTAATGAACAACCATTCTCCACTTGATGCACTCCTTATCTTAGTATTAAGATTATCTTGCAACTCTTTATTATGATCCAATTTAAAAGCAAAGATTTGTTTACGAAGATACCTCTTATTAGGGAGAGTCTTGGTAAGAAACAACTCATCTAGTTTCTTCTAAATTGCAGCTGAATCTTTTGAGTCTCTGCACTCCCTTGTGACATTATCCGATATGTGCAGAAAGAGAGTATTGTATGCCATCTTCTTTATCTCATTCCGTTAGACCTCCGTGACACTTGCTGGAAAAACGTCATCTTCTCCAATAGCCAAGTCCACCTTTTGTTGCATAAGAACAACCTTGATCTTCCGCTTCCAAAGGGCAAAATCTCCTTTTCCATCAAACTTCTCAACAATAAAGTTCGAACCCATCTTGCGGAGAAGATCCCAGATTTATGCAGCACCCATAATTGCTTTCCAACTTCTTCTAAATCTCAAGAACACGATCGAAGATTGATCTCAATACCATTCTTGAATCACCCTCAAGAACACGATCAGATCTTGATCTCTACTCCGTTCTTGAATCACCTCAAGAACACGATCAGATATTGATCTTTACTCCATTCTTGAATCACCTCAAGAACACGATCAGATATAGATCTCTACTCTATTTTTGAATCACCCAAGAAGTTGACCTTTGATTCTTGGAGTCTTGCTCCAATAGCCTCATGTTCTTGCTATGATACCACTGTTGTGGTATCTCCTTTAGCTCTGATACCACTGTTGTGGTATCTTCTCTAGCTTTGATACCACTGTTGTGAAACCACCCTCTAGATGCCCAGGTGGTGATCTTCCAAATACCCAAGTCTAGAATGACTTGTAAAGAAAAGAAACAGCAAACAAAGCAAGAAGGAACACAACACAAGCAATTTATTATCGAGGTTCGGCAATGTGCCTACGTCCCTGTGAGCTCCTCCGAGCTCTTTGCACTATCTTATCAATGGAGTTCTTTACAATCAGCAACACCTCTCCAAGAAACCTCAAGTTCTTGAAGAATGAAAGAAAAGAACAAGAAAGTGATAAGGTCTTGAGTTACCTTGGAATTTCTCCCTAGAAATTCCACTTACAAGTCCCTTGAATCCCCTCTTTATACTACTCTCTCTCTAAACATCCAACCTCCCTACAATGAGATATCTCCTATGTTTAGTGTCTTTGCACTCTCACACAACGCTCATTTACATCCAAGTCTCACACCTTTATCATATTACACTTTGAGTTAGAAGCTAAGTGACCCTTTCTTAGTGCACCAACTTCTTGACCAATCTTGAGGGTCAATATCTACCCTTAGATCCTGAGGACCAATCAACCATAGCCCTTCATCAATCCTTAGTGATCTTATGCGTTTTGATCATGCCTCACGAACAACCTAACAGAAGGCTGAACCAAATAGACCATGTGTGCTTTCAAGTCGCGGCCTAGAACAGGGTATGTCACAGCTCAAGGCAGGACACAACTTCTCAACCTTCTGGGCATCGCGGCGCACATTACCCAGAAGTTACATGTTTGCTGGAGGCCGCGGCCCAGCCTTCCCAAGCCACGGCGCACACTGGTGGAGGGCCTTTTCTCCCTTACTGTAGGTCGAGGCGCGCATACCTTGAGCTGATGCGCCAAGACCTGATGTTGAACAATCTTCAAACCATGTTTAAACCTTAGACAAATACTAACAATTGGTTGTAATGGTACAAGGATGTTTCCCTACTTTTATCTCCTATGATCCTATGTCGATTCTCTCTCAGAAATTTGACTGAATTCAACTCAAACGTTGGCCAAATCAAGTTAATTAGTTATGACTTGGTAAATAATAGCCACCGAACATTTTTTTAACGTTAAAACCATAACTTTCTCAAAGTTATACCACTGTAATTAAATTTCAACAGAAAGTCGGGTCAATATTTGTTAACGAGGGCTTTGTCAAGTGGTTAATAGATTCGGTTTAGTGAAAATTATCACAGATTTAATAAAGTTTATTGGTAATAACAGAAAAATTAAATAGTAATTTTGATATTTAATTTTTTTAATAATTATTATTTAATTTTTTCATTACTAATGGATTTCTGAGTTCGTAAAATCACCATTCCATTAATATTTGTTCGATTTATATATCGACTAATAGCTATTCCTTTGTTTATAATTTTTCTCATAGATTGAATTTTCGGTTCAATCATTGTGAAAAAAAAAAAAAGAAATGAGAAAGATTAATGAACAATGAACTTGATCGAGTCAAGTAGCAGTGATTAGGAGATATTATATTGGTGTTATATCCTAATTTTACTAGGAAAGGGAAATAAAAGTAGAATATCTTTTCCTGCACGGAATTGATTAATTTGCATAACATCAACTCGGTTAAGAAACAAGAACTTTGAAATGAGCTCATAAAGGATAAAACAAACCAAAAACACATGAAAAAAAATCCAAACAGTTACAACTAAAAATATTTTATTGGTTGCTCTTAGAGTATGATTATTTTGAGTAGAGAGGAGCATGAATCGATTTGGATTAAGTTAACCTAAAAGTTCAACCAAATCCAATTGTATTAGATTCAAAAAATCTCAATCCAACCCAACTTATTTCATGAACCCATTCAACCTATTCAAATCGGTTTGGATCGGTTTCGACCCATTAAGAACAACATTTTTTTATTAAAAAAATAAATCATACATATAATATAACAAAAAAATATTCTATTAAATTCAAAACCAAATCTATACAATAATTCATTAAATCTTACAAATTTATCTCTTACAAAATACCTTAAATTATTTAATACAAAGTTTGAAGAACTTTAATTTAATATAAACCAAACAAAAGTAAATAGAAACTAGATTTTTGTAGTACTTTATTAATCAAAATCTTCAAAACTTCAACACCATAATAGACTTAACCTTAATCTTCATGATCTAATGCTTATATAATACTAAACATATACATTTGATAAAAAACATAAAGTAAATAAAAATTGAGAAAACTAAAATTATTTCTTTTTTGTTGGAAAGTTCCTAGGAAGAAGAAAGAAAATATATATATATATATATATATATATATATATATATATATCCAAACTAACTTACCAAAATGAGACATATAATTTTATACACTAGTAGCTAGAATAGGTATTTTATAATTATATATTTTACAATTATGCTATAATTATTTATATTCAATAAATATAAAATATATAAAAAATATAATTATATATTTGACTGGGTTATTAGTTTGGGTCGGGTTGAAAAGTTTGAACTTATGATCCAACCCAACCCATCGAGTTTAAAACATTTTCAATCCAACCCAACCCAATTTCTACAAAAGACCCAAGCCAACCCATTATATTGGTTTAGGTCAAGTCCACGAGTCAATCGGGTTCCATGCTCACCCCTAATCTTGAGCCTTATATCTTGTTGGATTGCTCCTATCAAAGAAAAGTTAGAAGTATTTTAGTCTTGGGTGTTAATCTTTATGACTTCAATGTCTTTGTGTATCAAATTAATTGTTCAAATGAGTATTTTTTTTTTTAATGAGAGAAAGCTTAGAAAAATTAATTCTATTAGTAATTCATGCAGTGATTAGAATTTAGTTCGCCACTTAGCAACTTCTAAACTTGCAAGATGGTTGATGGCACGTTTATTTCTTCAAAATAAAATTTACAAAATAATCTTTATAGTTTGGTGTGTATATACATATAAAATTGCATTATTTTATATTAAAAATATACTTAAAATAATATATATATATATATATATATATATATATATATATTCTTAAACTCCAACCATAGTTAATTCAAATTATAAAAAAAAATGTCTGATAACAATTGTTTGTCAAGAATTATATATCAACTAATTAAAATAACTTCTCTTCCCGTGATTTTTATGACATGTTTTGATTAATATGAGTTACCCATAGTTAGAGTTTATGAGTGCAATTATAGTTTGCATCAATTTTTAAGGATGAGTTTATTTTTTTTCTTTCTATTTCGCCCTTAATAATTATGGGTTTTTTGAGTAAAAAACTGGTGGGGACCAAGAATTAAGCTCAAATTTGGTGAATATGAATAATTATGGTATTTTGATTGATAAATATTTCTTTTTGATATGGTTTTTTTTCACATATTTTTTTATTTACTCGTAAATTGTTATTTTAAATTTTTAACATAATTTCTAACAAAAGTAAAAGTTTCTTGAAGTCAACCCCCCAAAAAAATATGGGTATCTACTAACTTGTCTTCTTAAGTAGTTTTAAATATGAAATTAATTAAGCAATCTTATAAATGTCGTCACCAGAACTTGTAGTTCTGGTGACGAAAATGACAATTTTTCTTCGTTGTCGGAAGAAATTGACTCTTTCAACTAATAAAAAATGCCTAATACTACTGTACAACTAATAAAAAATTCAAAAAAGTGCCCTTTGCAAATCTTGTTGGCAAATGTCAAGAGTTGGTGACGTGCTTAGCAAAAAGAATATTTGCGTTTCTACCAAAAAAAAGAAAAAAAGAAAATTATCCTAATCGAGCCACGCGTAAAAGTTTTAATAAATAAAAGAGAAAACTACTGAAAAAGAAAGAGATATGATGAAATATTATTGAGATAAGACAATCAGCCGTCAAAAAACCCTCAAAATAAAAACTTTCAAAAAAAAGAAGTTCAAGAAGCAACATCAAATCAAAAAGGATAAATCGAGGAATCGAGGCTGTGAGCTCGAGTATAAAAGAGATTCTAGTGGCAAACCTTCAGCACCTCGACTTCGAGCACAACATGTGAGTTATAACTACCAACCAAACTATTTAGGGATCGAGAACCATTCAAGAGTCATGCATTTAACTGGCTAAAGTAAAAGTGACCACGATTAAATAGCACCTATATAGTGAAATTAGAGACTTTGACACGTGGTATGTTCAACGCATTTAATCAAAAATATGTGATAAAGTGAGAACATGGAAGACAACTATGAATTATCAACACAGCTGTCTAAGCCAAAAGAAGTATAAATAGTTGCATAATCAATCATAAAGGAGACAAACAATCATCCAACACTTGTTATCTTTTCTGCACTTACGTTTTTTTTAACTTTCCAATAGCTGTAGTTGTAGTTATAATCGTAGTGGTAGTCTACATTCCTCACCTCCCTTTTCTGTCTCGAAGTTGAGTCAAGCTAGTGTTGCATTGAAGGCTTGGTGTACATGCAACAGGCTCGAGAAACTTGTATCTGGTACTTTTAGGTTTTAATCCCATAAATGTTTGTATCAAAGTTATAAATATACTAAGCTTGTTGTTATTGCAAAGTTGCTATTTATTTCAATCACTAACTGCTAAATTAAAATCGTTTTCTTGAGTTTATAATGACATATCATAAAATTCTTTTAGTTGAGGCAACACCGAACTCGTCTAGAGAAGTACTATTCAAATCGAGGTAGCTTCGATTGACATACAATTATTTCTTGCGCAAACAAGATTTTGGCGACCATAGTGAGAGAGAGTCTAGTATATGCCAATTACTAGATCAATGACAAAGACTTCATCCAATCAGGAGGTAACTTACTTTTGATGTCTCAGCAAATCGCTTAGAGAAACTGGATCAGTACATAGGGAAATTAAACTCCCAAATGGACATGTTTGTGGCTAACCAACGATAAATCAGGGACAAAATAGCTCAAACAACTAGACAAGTAATTAAGTTACAGAGCCAATATTAATAGCATATGGCTCAGAAACAGACTTAGAGCCAACACCAAATGGCTCAGGTTTTGGAAGAACTTAACTTGTTGATGGATCAAAGACCACATTATGTGGAGACTTACCCTAGAAACAACAACGATAGGAGGGGTTTTGTGCAATATGAAGCAGAATCCTCAAGAGCATTCCCCAGGGGAAATGACTCTGACATACCTATAGCCTATTCTCAAGCCATACCTGGTAGTAATATAGAGACTCTCACTAGAGATTTGAATGTTATATAGGTATCTACTACGGGGACTAATGCACCAACGGAACCTCAGGTCATGCATACTCCACCTACTGGGGGACAACCGTCCCTTAGGATCCAACTACTTATTGGAGTATAGATACCACCTAGATATGTGAACTGAGCATAAGGCTATCCTTCTATCATGATGAATCCCATGGGATTTTTCAATATTCCAACCATTTACCAAGTCTCCTTGGGACAACTAAACATCCAATAGGGGCAAGATCGAGCCAATGTTGCAGTGATCTAACCTAATGTACCATTGGTATAACCAAATATCTTGGGAAAGGTTGGAGTTCGACCTCAATAAGTATAAACTGAAGACTATGAGGCTTATCGAGTCCCCTAAGTTCCACCAATTCTTAAATTCTAAGACATCGTGCGTGGGAATTAATTTCATATCCCAGACCAAATACCGCCTAGATGACTCGACCAGTTCGAGCACCTATATAGGCATGAGATTAATAGGGTATATAGGCCTATTTATAGGAAGCCTTACACTGATTATACAGACCAACATTTTAAGTTTTCCCAAAAGTAAAAAATTTCTAATTTCACAATCTTTTCTAGGGATGACGAGAAACCAATCTTAGAACATATCGGACGTTTCACCATTCAGTGTGGAGAGTACTATAACCACGACTTTATGAAACTTCGTTTATTTCCTATCTCATTGACAGGACAAACGTTCACATGGTACATTAACCTCCCTCAAAATTCGATTATGAATTGGGAACACATACAAGAAAGGTTTTTGACTGAGTTTCCTCGAACGAGTCTAGGCCTTTCTATGGCTGACTTAGCTAGGCTGAACCAGCAACCAAATGAGACTACTAAAGATTACCTGAATCGCTTCAAGCAAGCTCGAGCCAAGCGTAATGTTGGTTTGCCTGAAATCAAGTATGTGAGGCTAGCCTAGGATGGGTTGAACTTCGAACTCCGCAAGATGTTTGAGGGAATAGTCTTCCATGACTTGTTCGAGCTAGTAGAAAGGGTTTCTCGATATGAGTACATAATGAAGGAAATGAGGAATTCATCTTATGGGACATACTAATACGATCCCAACTTCGAGGTAGATGTAGTCAAGTTTGTAGGTCAAGAATCCTTCATGTGTGATGCTCTTGCAAAGAAACAAACTCAGATGTAGGAGTCCAATAGACCCACTGCCCCAATAAGGTCGTATTCCTTCAATATAAGTAAATCAGATCAAATTTTTGATATATTGGTTCAAGCTAAGCAACTTATATTTGTAGGACGGCACAGATGCCTTCGAGTAAAGAGCTTTAA
Organism: Bretschneidera sinensis; assembly: GCA_023935145.1. Lineage (NCBI taxonomy): Eukaryota > Viridiplantae > Streptophyta > Magnoliopsida > Brassicales > Akaniaceae > Bretschneidera > Bretschneidera sinensis. The sequence goes on from CM043703.1 coordinate 94,648,907, forward strand.
GGCCAGAAATTTCTGCAAGTGGCATCGTTCTTTTACTCACTCGACCAACAAATGCGTTGTGTTTAGAAACCTAATTCAGGATAAGATAGATCGAGGGATATTTAAATTCCCTGAGAAAGAAACAGAAACAATGCAAGTTGACATTAACCCATTCTCTAATTTGTTTGATGCTAACATACATTCCATAAATGTTTCTCAATTTCCTCAACACAATAAAGAGTTTACTAATCCTTGGTGTTTACTTCAGAAACAGGCATGAGTACTTCGTGAAGGAAGACTTAACAACAAATTTTGAAGGACTAGTGTGAGGCTAAGGATCCTGAAGTTGGATTGCTAGGAGAACCATCAGACAAGTTCTATTATTATGTCACATACTTCAAAATGTCAGACCTCGTGTCGTTCAATAGGATCAAACCCACATGATGGGGATATGAAGATGATGACTAACCAACAATGGTTGAAGACGAAGCTTTGAAACCGAAAGTTGCTGAAACCTTGAAACCAGCAATAGTTGGCACAGGAATTCAAGGATTGATTTTCCTAGTGACTTTACCTCACTCTGAGAATATCTTATGTGTTGCTTGTCAAGAGAAAGTGGTTGAATTGTTTGATGAATAGGTGATGGTAAAAGACCAAGGACAGGTAGAAAAAAAAAACAGCTCGATTGAAAGGACCGCCAACTACCCCTTACCCAACATCAGGCCCATAAATGGCTAATGCTTGAGGAAGAAGGGGTGATTATTCTCAAATAAGAGGTCAAGCTGCATCGAGGATTAGACCTTCTACACAACGAGTTTTTAGTTAGCAAAAGGAAGAATAAACATAGGTCATGTTGAGTAAGCCAAGAACCTTGAAAGTACCACTCATATAACTAAGAAAGTGGTACCACCTTCATACAAACATGAAGGATCATTTGAAGCCAAAATACAAATACGACTATAACCCAAACTTCTCTAGCATGACTCGAACCCAACGGAAAAGATGGCTAGGCTGTCAAACAAAGATATGATATGAGAGAAGAACAAATAGAAACATCACAAAGAGTCAAAGAACACAAAAATATCAAGAGAGGATTTGCGACTCCCAACTCAGAGGAAAAAGAGAAAATCATTTGAGCTAAGGAAGAACGAGGAAAGAAAAGAATTACTAACTTCGCAAACAGGAATAAAATAACAATGACATTTTCGGATGGAAATGATGATGATGAAGAGGTGTACGTAAAAGGAACCCTGACTAAGGATGGGGAATTCATCCCAATTCATATAGACCTTGTCACAGGAGAGATTAGGGATGAATGGTTGGAGTCCATAGGCATCGAAGGGCCCATACACATTATGAATGTGGAAATAGCAAACCAACAAGGACAACTGATTACGCCCAAAACATACACGGTGTTGTAGTATAGCCTTGGGGTGTCGATTCCACAATGAGACAAATTAACTATAAAGGAAGGTGTAAACTTTAATCTGAAACGATATGATCAAATTAAATAGAGAATCTGAAATTGATAGTGAAACAATTGTGTAAAGTAGACTGTGAAGTATAATAGGGGAATAACAAGGATCCAGGAATCCTCCCTAGGTTCGTTGCCCTAATCTTAACTTGATTTAGTTGTTTTTATCTCAATTGCAAGTTTCACATCCCAAACAGGCAATCGGCAAATATTCAATTAAAGTGCATGTATAAACCCTGATGTAATTGATATGAATTATTCTTTACTTTCAAGCACATATGACCTAACTTATAAATTATCAAGAGACGATGATATATCTAAACGACAATACCACAACAATGGATAAATCTATAAAAGAGATCTACCGGACTCAATCACACCCAAACAAATACACATAAGAAGAGCATGACTAGACTTATATGGAAAGAAGCATGCAATCACCGGACTAATAAGAAATCTACTAATTAGATTAAAAATTAAATCATAATAATGTTTGAACGTTAAAGCTCTATTACAACTGAATCAAGTAAGGGAAATAGAAACAACTACACCTAGGGATTCATCCCTTTCGCCTTGCTTGAAGATTAGTTAGCCATGGGGGAGAGTGTGGCAGCCTCCCTTGAGTTTTCTAGGTTTTTGAATGCCTAATTACAAACCCTAAGTGGTATATTTATAGTACACAAGGCCTATGGGTGTTTTAGGGTTTGAACAAATCATTAAAGACCTAATTAGGGTCTAACTCAGAGTGCATAAGGCTGTGCGCGCGTTGTAGCATCACTTGGGCGCGGTGCGGCTCTGTTTTGTCAAGTCAGGTGCTGGTGCTGTGAGCTGCAGCGTGGATAATCCATGCTGTGGCATGGTGCGGCTCTGTTTTGGTTAAGTCAGGTGCTGGTGCTGTGTGCTGCGGCGCGGGCTGATGCTGATTCAGAAGGTCTAACCTCTGTCTGCTAAAATTGCCATAACGTTCTATAGAGAAATGATTTTAAAGAACCGTAAAATCCTCCAGAAAGTAGACTTCCAGGTCTTTCTAACCATATGTGGCACACTTCCTGGTTCTTTCTACATAGATACAGTTTAATTTGTAAAGATGGTTGATTTGTATGCCAACTCCAGCAACTTAGTGAAAATTCCTTCCTTAGTTTCTCTTCATCTTGGCTCTTCTGCGATCATTCTTTTACTTGAGTGTTCAATGGAACTTCGTATTTCAAAATGATGATAGCTCTTCCATCTCTTTTAACTCAAGATACCTGAAAAATGCACCGAAATAAATTAATGCTCCAAAAATACCACTTTAGAGTTGTTAATGAATAAAAATGCAATTAAGACCTAAATCGACCCTAAAGTGCTAAAAAATGAGTATGATTATAATGCATTTTATGGCTCTTATCACAACTCCCAACTAGCTTATTGCTAGTCACTAGCAATTCAAGTGAAAACAAGAGATGAATTCTATGGTAGGAGTTAAAAACAACGTAAGCAATGCTAGCGTTGAACCAAGAGTAATTCACTTTTTGTCTCAAAAATTGCACATAACATATGGCACATAGAATCATTAAATTTCACCTAAGTCCAAAAGTAATCCAAACATTGATCTTAAAATTGTTATTGACTCTTAACATCCATCTTACCACAATCCATTAATCCGAACACCCGGATGATTTTATGCACAACATTAATGAATACAAGTCTTGGCCTCTAAAAACATAACAAATTGTGTGACATCAATCACATAGACAAGCTTCATAGGCTTATTTTTCAAATCATTCTCCACTATTGTAGAAAAATCACACTTCATTGGATCAATAGGTCTTTAATGGGCTTGTAATACTATGCCAAGGTAAAGGTTAAGAAAGAATGGGAAGGATTTGCAAGTAAAAGAACTTAATCTCTTAGCTTTAAACATAACCACCTTTAAGTGCTAGATAACTTTACTTCAATGCTCAACTCCTTCACCCATTTTTTATAAGAGCATATCTCTTGATAAGTCACCACTTTTCTTTTCTTTTTCTTCTTTCTTTGCCATACTTCTTTTCTTTTTCTGTTTTCTTTTTATGTTTTTTTTTGGCAAATACCCATTCACCTCTTTTTTTCTCTTTTTCTTTTTCTTTTCTTTTCCACAACCCCCAACTTATCTACTTTAATATACTTGAGTTATAGTTTTTCATATTTCCATTCTTACTCCTCTTAAGTACTTCTCAACAAATGTGTACAACTAAGTTCTTTTAAAAGAAGGGTAAGGATAAAATATTTCTAGACTCATAAGGGTAAGTAAATGGGTTTTTGAAAGAAACAAGGCTCAAATTCTTTTTTAAGAAAAATGGCTCAAATAGGTGACTAGTGATATATATATTGCAAGGGAAGGTTTGAAAGGCTCAAATTATTCAAAAATGGCCTATATCGTATCCTCAGTAGTGTGCATTCTAGGAATTCGCCTCAAGTAATTATCAAATAAGTTCTAGAGCTTGTTGAGACAGCAAAAATATTCACAATCAATCGCACATAAAACTTTTCTAGATGTTTTAGACTAATAATTCAATCTTACCACAAACTAGAGTCTCAAACCAAATCAAGATTGACACTTAAATTATTCTCAAACCGAAACAGAATTTAACTTCTTCTACATGCTATCTATTATCTCAATTAAGTTCATATCATTGACATGTGAATTAACTCCAAGGAAAACACAAAGCATGCTAAAAATAAACAAAAAGGAAAATGACACCAAGCAGTTCAATGGAAAAAAAATGTATGGAAATAAAGAATATGGAAACAAAGAGATGTGTTTCCTCCACCCCCACCTTAAAAATTGCATTGACCTCAATGTAAAAGAAAGAGTAAAAGAAACTCCCTTTGTAGCCAAAGGTGCACAGAAGCTGAAAATTGTGCTCCATCATTTGAACTGCTTCGTATATTTTCCTTGAAAAAGAAATACTAAGTTAATACTGGAAAACAACAAAATAATAATAATAAATATGAAAAACAGTAAAATAAAAGGATATGTTGTGGGTTGCCTCTCATGAGCGCTAAGTTTTACGTCTTCGGCCAGACGTAGCACCACTCTCACTGCTGGCCTCATTGTGGTGCTGAAAATGAGGCTCCAATTTAATGGCCTTAATGCCAATCTTTTGGCAATGAATACTTAAAGTCCACCGCATATGGCTCAAGTGTTCTTGGTGTTGCCCACTCACTATCAGCAGTAGGGTATTTGGTTCTCGCATCCATGTGACTTCTCTCAAGTGACTCCTCAAAGCATGGTTGCCATGATTTTTTAATAAATTCCTGTGACTTATCAAAAATATCAACAACATTAACGGCATGGGAATAAATTAAAGAATCATCGAACTTAAAATTATTAGGAGAGAATTCCATAGAATTATCTTTAGTGTGCTCATCCTCCAAATTGAGCTTATCAACCATGTAAGTATCGACACACTCATTCTCTTCATGTGGCTGTTTTGAGACTCGAAAAACATTTACCTCTAAAGTTCTATTTCCAAATGATAATGTCATTAAGCCATTCCTACAATTAATGAGGGCATTGGCAGTGGCAAGGAATGGTCTTCCAAGTATCAAAGGAATTTTGGACTCCGTGTTTACAGTAGAAACAGTATCTAAAACCAAAAACTCAATAGGATAGTAGAAATTATAATTTTGCAACAAAACATCTTCTACAATACCTCTTGGTTTTCTTACCGATCTATCCGCTAATTGAAGTACCACGGAGGTTGGTTTGATCTCACCTAGACCGAGCTGCAAGTACATGGAGTATGGCATGAGGTTCACACTAGCACCAAAATCTAGCAATGCTTGGCCACAAGATTTGTTTTCAATTTGACAAGCCACTGTTGGACAACTTGGATCTTTATATTTGGACGGTGTCTTGCTGTCAATTACTGCACTTGCTTGCTCCATTAAGAATGTTGTCTTCTTCATATGGTGCCTCTTTTTGAGTGTGCACAAATCCTTGATGACTTTAGCATAGTTGGGAATCTGTTTTATAACATGAAGAAGAGGGAGGTTAATTTTAACATGCTGAAGTTGTTCAAGAATCTCACCTTTTGATGCTGAATTTATCTCCTTAGGTTTAAGAAGTGCTTGAGGGAAAGGCACTGGTGGAGAATAATCATCATAGGCCTCTTGTTCCTTGGGGGTTTCATCCTTGTTGCTCAAGTTTGATGGTAGAGTGAGACCATCAACTTTCTTACTACTACGGGTGATTATGGCATTAACCTCTTTAACATTTTGATTTCCAGGATTGGAGGTTTGTGCCATATGTTGTCCCCTTGGATTTTGTTGTGGCTGCGAAGGAAACCATCCTTGCTCTTGAATCGCCAAGAAACTAGTCAACTTAGTGAGTTGGCTCTTTATCTCATTTTGTTCCACTTTGATCCCTTGTTGCTCCTCTAATAGTTGTTGATTTATTTTGTCTTGATCTTCCACATTCTTGGCATGTACCTGTATAAATGACTTAAACATATCTTCCAAAGGTAAAGATTGTTGAGGTGCATTATATGAAGTTGCTTCCGGTTGCCATTGGGTACTAGAGTGGGCAGGGAGTTGTATGTCGGATTTCCAATTAAAATTTGGGTGATTTTTCCAACCAGGATTGTAGGTGTTAGAGTAGGGTGAGTGTGGTTTCCCAAAGGGTATACCTACAGCATTACACTCTTCCTTCATCTCAATATAAACTAGACAATCCTTAGGTAAATGATCTACCCCATTACACATGAAACAAGGCTCATAGGACTCTATCCTAGCAATCGATTCAGGAGCCCTAGCATTTCTGGTTTTTAAGGCTTCAATTTCCTTAGTTAGGGCCTCTAAACAGGCTTTAAGGTTATCCTCTTCCCTAAGTTGATAAATCCCAGCGGGTTGATTTCTCTTAGTGCTTTCCATGGCATTTGGTCCTGTCAAAGTGTAGGATTTTTCTGATAGGTCATCTAGGAAATCTATGGCTTGGTCGGGATCTTTTTGAAGAAAATCCCCATTGCACATCATTTCTATGAACTGCCTCTCCCTACTTAGAAGTCCATCATAGAAGTAGCTAACCACCCACCAACTCTCATACCCATGGTGTGGACAAGAATTCAAAAGGTCCTTGAAACGTTCCCAAACTTGATATAAGGTTTCGCTCTCTTTTTGTGCAAAGTTTGAGATTTGTCTCTTGAGGTTATTAGTCTTATGGGTTGGGAAGTGCTTTTGGAAGAAAACTCGTGTCATCTCATCCCAACTACCTATGGACCTAAGCCTTAACGAGTATAGCTAAGCCTTGGCTTTTTCCTTAAGTGAAAAAGGAAAAAACCTAAGTTTAACGGTGTCTATCATATCAACCCTACTGTGAAAAGTTGCTACTACTTCTTCAAATTCCCTAATGTGGACATAGGGGTTTTCATTCTCAAACCCATGGAAGGTTGGTAGCAATTGGATCATGCCCGGCTTAAAATCAGGTTGTTGAACATTAGGGGAGAACATGATACAAGATGGGGTGGCTGTTCGGCTAGGGTGCAAGTAGTCTTTAAGTGTCCTAGCAACAATTTCATTGTGATTTTCAGCCATGTTAGGGGAAATAAATAAAACAAAAAGAAAATAAATAAATAAATTAAAGAAAATCAAAACAAAAAGCAAAGAACAAAAAATAAATAAAAAAAAATCAGAAAATCAAGACTTCAAGAAAGGAACGATATTACCGTTTTGTCTCAAAGTTGACAATCTTCCTTGTTTGTAAGCGTGTCTCCCCGGCAACGGCGCCAAAATTTGATTACGCCCAAAACATACACGGTGTTATAGTATAGCCTTGGGGTGTCGATTCCACAAGGAGACAAATTAACTATAAAGGAAGGTGTAAACTTTAATCTGAAACGATATGATCAAATTAAATAGAGAATCTGAAATTGATAGTGAAACAATTGTGTAAAGTAGACTGTGAAGTATAATAGGGGAATAACAAGGATCCGGGAATCCTCCCTAGGTTCGTTGCCCTAATCCTAACTTGATTTAGTTGTTTTTATCTCAATTGCAAGTTTCACATCCCAAACAGGCAATCGACAAATATTCAATTAAAGTGCATGTATAAACCCTAATGTAATTGATATGAACTATTCTTTACTTTCAAGCACACATGACCTAATTTATAAATTATCAAGAGATGATGATATATCTAAATGACAATACCGCAGCAATGGATAAATCTATAAAAGAGATCTACCGGACTCAATCACACCCAAACAAATACACATAAGAAGAGCATGACTAGACTTATATGGAAAGAAGCATGCAATCACCGGACTAATAAGAAATCTACTAATTAGATTAAAAATTAAATCATAATAATGTTTGAACGTTAAAGCTCTATTACAACTGAATCAAGTAAGGGAAATAGAAACAACTACACCTAGGGATTCATCCATTCACCTTGCTTGAAGATTAGTTAGCCATGGGGGAGAGTGTGGCAGCCTCCCTTGAGTTTTCTAGGTTTTTGAATGCCTAATTACAAACCCTAAGTGGTATATTTATAGTACACAAGGCCTATGGGTGTTTTAGGGTTTGAACAAATCATTAAAGACCTAATTAGGGTCTAACTCGGAGTGCATAAGGCTGTGCGCGCACTGCAGCATCACTTGGGTGCGGTGCAGCTCTGTTTTGTCAAGTCAGGTGCTGGTGCTGTGAGCTGCAGCAGCGTGGTGCGGCTCTATTTTGGTTAAGTCAGGTGCTGGTGCTGTGTGCTGCGGCGCGGGCTGATGCTGATTCAGAAGGTCTAACCTCTGTCCGCTAAAATTACCATAACTTTCTCTAGATAAATGATTTTAATGAACCGTAAAATCCTCCAGAAAGTAGACTTCCAGATATTTCTAACCATATGTGGCACACTTCCTGGTTCTTTCTACATCGATACAGTTTAATTTGTAAAGATGGTTGATTTGTATGCCAACTCCAGCAACTTAGTGAAAATTCCTTCCTTAGTTTCTCTTCATCTTGGCTCTTCCGCGATCATTCTTTTACTTGAGTGTTCAATGGAACTTCGTATTTCAAATTGATGATAGCTTTTCCATCTCTTTTAACTCAAGATACCTGAAAAATGCACCGAAATAAATTAATGCTCCAAAAATACCACTTTAGAGTTGTTAATGAACAAAAATGCAATTAAGACCTAAATCGACCCTAAAGTGCTAACAAATGAGTACGATTATAATGGATTTTATGGCTCTTATCAACAACCATCAGGGACCCATGAAAGTTTAAAATAGAAACAAAACATCAAGGTAGACTACAACTACAATAGTGCTAAGAATGATCCCATCGAAGACGAAGAGGACCAGGATGAAGAAGAAGACAAGGGCAATGATCATGAGAACAAAGACTCAATTAACTGAGGTTGTTCCCACTAAAACTGTGAGCTCGTAGTCTTTCTAACAAAATCCCACATTGCCAAACCTATCCAGCATTATAATCATGCCAACCTTTCATACTCACACGTGGTAGCAACATGCAGGGAAGCTATATGCACACTTGCAAAATTATGTTTGTCAAATTCTTGGAGTAACGAAGCCATCATAACCTAATTCTAATTCAGTTTCTTCAAGTAACCTTATCCCATTTCTTGTTGTCTTTCATACACACATTTTGTTCCATCTCATCAAGCTTTTTTTGTAGCCATCTCTACTCACAGTGAACCTAAGTTCTTTTTATATACAATCAATGATTCGAAGTGGCGTTAGGCGATGCAGCAAGAAATCTCGACCTTAGGGAAAAATCATGCATGGACTCTAGAGCCCTTGCCACTAGGAAAGAATCTCATTGGTTCGCAATGGGTATTCAAAATAAAATACACGATAAAAGGTTCAGTTGAGCGCTACAAAGTGCATTTTATAGCAAAAGGGTATACTTAAGTGGAAGTTCTAGATTACATTGAGACCTTTTCTCCCATGGAAAAATTAACTACAGTACCAAGATTGGGAACCCCATAAATTAGATACTAACAATTCTTTTCTTCTTGGGGAGTTATATTAGGAAGTGTACATGGTTCCACCATTAGGCTACATGAGGCCAAGAGATAATTGAGTTTGTTGGCTTCGCAAATCTCTGTATGGTTTGAAGAATGCTTCTCGAAGGTGGTTTTAGAAGTTCCCTACTACCTGGAGGCAATTTGGTTTTTCTCAATCAAAGGCATATCACTCTTTGTTCACTTTTATTCGAGGAAGCTTGTTTGTTGCACTTTTGGTCTATGTAAATGATATAGTCATTGCTAGAAACAATGTCAGTTTAATTCAAGAAATCAAAAGCTATCTCAACGAGTTATTCTTTGTCAAAGACCTTGGGTCTCTCAAATACTTTCTTGGCCTAGAGGTTGCACGCTCACCTGAAGGTATATTCTTATGCAACTGCAAATATACACTAGATGTGTAGGATAAGACAAGCATGATGGATTGTAAACCAACTTCATTTTCCATCCAGCAACAACACCATTTATCTCTTGATTGTGGAGAACCGTTAAAATATCCAAGGCAGTATAGATGTTTGATTGAACGCTTAATTTATCTCACCATCACCATGCCTGACATCGCCTATTGTTTCACATTCTTTAGCTGAGGTCGAATACTGCTCCATGGCTTTAACAACAAACGAGTTGTTTTGGTTATGAGTTTTACTCGTTTATCTCATTATTCCTGATATACAGACTATGTCTTTATATTTTGACAACCAATCAACTCTACACATTGCTGTCAACCCAGTTATTCATTAAAGAATCAAGCACATTAAAATTAATTGTCACTTCATTCGTGAGAAACTCTAGTCTAGAGCAATTGAACTCATTACGTCTCCACTTGTCTTCAACTTGCTGACATTCTTACCAAGGCACTTAGGTGTGACTAGTATTTTTTTTTTTTTTGGTGCGCAAGTTGGGCATTCGAGACCTCCATGCTTCACCTTGAGGGGCGGTATTGGAGAATATTTTCTGTTGTAAATATAAGCTATATATTTCTTGTATATTTTCTACCCCTTTTAAGGCTTAGTGTGGTCCTTAATTTTCTCTCTTCTTAAACTCAAAATATGTGCCTTGTGTATAAGTGTTTCAATGCAATGAAATCAAATAGCATTTTTCCAAATTTTACACTTTTTCTCCTATTTTTTCTCTTTACCAATCACAACATTAAGGTTGATTTGTCTTTTAACAAAAAAAAAAAAAAAACTATAATTATATTAGTAGGTAGAGGTAGTGTGAGGAAATCGACGCAATTGAAAATTCGTATATTTATTTTAATTTTTTAAAAATTATATACATTGTTTAAAATGTTCTCAAAACTTGTTGATGAATGACTTGTCAGCACCCAAACCTAGTGGTCTACATTTTGTCATGCATTGTAAAAAGAATAAACAGTATATTCTCAATATCACCATGTTCCCGAGTTTGAGTAGTAATACTACATTTTCAGGAAGAAACTCAAAGGATAGGGTAATAATTACCATGGTCAAAATGATGTGATCACAACTTTTATATCCAACTTCAATATTTCAACTTAATCACATCCTTTTAATCATATGTAACCCTGAAATATTTTAAAGAATTTTTAAATTGACCCCACCAAAAAAATTATTTTAGCTTGCCTCCACCTCCACTTAAGTCAAGTGAAAATTTTATTTAGCAAAAAAAATGTTTTTTTTTTATATTTGTTTCATATATTGTCTTATTTTGTTCATCACATAAATTAATTAAACTAATAATTTTAACTTAGTTATAAAAAATTATCTCAAGAGGAAGTCAATATTGAAGAATACTTCCAAAGCAAAGAAATTAATATGTAGTGAGACATAATTGTGGTAGTTGGTAGCGTTGATAATAAAAAAAAAATTACAATGATTTCAAAATATGAAAATACGTCGAGAACAATTAGAAAGAGTTTTGTAATACATATAAAGATGGGTTTTGTTGTACAGTTGATTTTGTGTCTAAATTTTTTTAATGAAAATATCCATATTAATGATATTACATAAAATATTTTCAAATATGTGATTTGTAAAATTATCTTAATATTTTTTTCTCAATTTATAAATAAAAATAGTCTAATAATTTCGGCCCCAATAATAAAAAATTCTGAATCAATCTCTCCTCGTATGTATGTAAATATAATAATAATAATAATAATAATAAAAATAAATGTTAATTGTGTTCTTACAAGTTACAACATCATCTACCATGTTTTTTGATCATGGCAAGAGAAAATATGTATGTCTTTGGTAGAAGCTTATATGTTCCAGCAATCACTATGTTAATTCAATTAGTTTAATGTGCAAGACCATCATATATGCTCAAAATCAAGGATATATTTGTCCAACATATTTTCAAACCACTTAATTATTATTTGGGATTCACAAATTCAAAAGTACGTGGAGAGTTGAATGGGCCTGATTTCCTTATTATTTTGAGTTGGTATCATCTAGAATGGGCAATTCCATTCCACTGAGCAATCCAAACACTAGAAATGTAACAGACTAGTGATTAATATGGAATGGAATTGTCAATTCTAATTAACAAAATGGACTGTGTTTTCTCTTCTTACTCTCCATTTATCTCTCAAACAAGGATGAAACAAAATATCAAAAGTTCTGAAGACGGAATAAAGGTACGAGTGTTTAGCACTTAGATTCCTAAACTTTAAATTTAGCATCACATGTTTTCAAACTTTCAATTGGTTGCAGTGTAACATTTTTGAACATCATTCATTAAAGAAATTATCTTAAAAAATAAAAAAAATATAAGAAATTTGATAATAATTTTTTAACTCAAGCAAAAATAAGTTTGTTATACCATAAAAAAATCTAAGAATTTCTTGTGCATTGAAAATAATTTTGTTAATTTTTTAACTATCAAAAAATTGAAAAACCACAAAAAAAAATAGCACTCAAGTGAAAAACTCATAAAAATTTTTGGATGGCCTCCAAATAGTTCTTAGAGTTTATTTTAACCATGTCTTGGTGTACTTAACCATCTCAAAGTAAAAAAAAAAAAAAATTAAATTAAATTAAATTGATATAAAAGATAACATTGTAACTAATTAAAAGTTTAAAGATCTTTGACATCAAATTTATAATTTAAGATCACAAATGCAATATGTCCAAAGTTCATGGACATTTGACACAATTTTTTCTTATTTTAAAAAGTTAATTACATATTTAAGTTTTAAATTAACCATGGATTTATCTGAGTATCAGCTTTACATGAGAATAATTTTTCCCAAAGAAGCGATTTAGGCATATTTCAATTAATAATTGTACAAAAAAAATTTCAAGTTCAAATTTCTCCACCCAATTATTAAAAAAAAAAAAAGTTTCTTAGTGACCATACACATATTTTAGACTTAACTTTACATAAATTTTCTTCGAAATATTTCTAGTGGTCTCATACTTGTGTCTAATTTAAGATAATTATATTTGGCTCTGCCAAAAATAAAAAGATAGTAATTATCTTTGGGTTTCTTTTGGGTTTTATATTAAGGGTACTCCAGATTAAAGGTTTCTTGCCAATTTAATCAAAAGAGAAGGTTTCTTGCCAAGGTTTAGCTAGTTGTACTCTTGATTATAAATGGCAACAAATTCCCAACCAAGGTTCAGAATCTCTTTACCTCGGTTCCTTCCTTGGATGGTGAGTATGATTTGCTAAATTGCATCCCTTTTGTTATTTCATCAGGTCATAATGATATGTTGTGTGGTATTCCTTTAACGGATGAAATTAAGGATGCCATGGAAGCATTGGATCCTGATAGTGCTCTAGGTTCAAATAGTTGATAAGTGCTTAAATATTCATATTTAAGCTCCTTAATTAACATTTGTTAAGCTCTTAGTTTGCGTATTTTATTCCATTTTATTTTCTTCTATTTTTTTTTTTTTGTGTTTTCTGTGTTTTTATAGGTTTTTGGAAGAAATGAAGCATTTTGGAACTGAAAGAGCAAAACTAGAACTGGGAGATGCAAAAGAGTGCGATCGAGCGCAATGCTTAGTGCGATTGAGCGCACAAGCACTCATGCGCACAAGGAGAAGGCTCGAGCGCAACCTTACGCTCGAGTACAAACTCGTGCGATCGGACGCACACGCATCAGTAAAACATCAAAACGGTAATTCCTATTTTGGAAATAAGGGTTAAGACCCTATTTTGGAAATTAGGGTTTCGAGGTGTCCATAGAACCCTATAAATAGACTTGTAAAACACAGAAACAGGATCTCCCTTTTAGTTTTAGTTTTAGTTTTAGGTCGGGAGGTCGGAGGCCAGAGGGGATTCTACGAAGAATTGACGACTTTTCAATGGAGTTCTCTTGGGTTTCTTCTTTCCTTTATTTTATTATGTGTAACTAAACTTTTAGTAAGGGCTTGGTTGAAGCCCTAATTATGTTTACTCAATAATTCAGTATTGGCACCTTTGCGATATTTGTGTTGTGATGCTTAACTTGATTAATGCCTGTTTTTATTTAAATTCCTCACATGTGTTTGCTGATCAACATATGCATGTGGTATGGATTAGTTAGTTGAATCGATTTGGATGACCGAGTCTTGGTTTCAACAATAGTAACAAAAGATATCCACGCCGAATTCTTGGGTTAATCAACATGGAAAACCGGGAGTAGATACCATGCCCTAGGTCTCGTGTGGTTGTTGATTTCCACAGATCTTATGCTCTCTTAAGGAACAACTCAATATACACCATGTTGAATCTCTTAAGAAAGAAAAAAGTTAGATTAGATGCCATGCCTAACTCGTTGCTTAGGGAAATCAGTAGCATAAGGAGTAGATACCATGCCCTTAGGTTGACAACCATTAGGTATTCATGACATGAGTAAAGCATTGGCATACTGTTTTGTTGTGGTAGCATGATTAGTGGTGGATATCAAGTCCCTATGCCTTTACCTCTATTAAATTCCAACTCAATATTTATTTCTCTTATTTTTATTTTATTATTGCGAAACTAATTCTAAATCAAAATTTAACAATCCCTGTGGAGATGATCTTACATTCGCACACTATACTATTAAGTTGACCTTGTGCACTTGCAAGTAAAACAAGTTCAATTATTCGCTTATTTATGTAGGTAGATAATCGCACAACAATGGTTTCAATGGACACTTCTTCCGAGCTTGCTGACCTACTATTAAGGTTGAGATTATGGGAGTTGTTCAGGATTTTTTCAAGGGTTGATATCTTCCTCGGTTGTTTCTATCCACCAACCTTGTACTGCTTCCTAAGGTTGATAACTTGATTTCTCTTTCAGACCTTCATCCTATCAGTTTATGCACCTTCATGTACAAGATCATAACTTGCATTCTTGCGAACAGGTTAGCCCTTTTACTTGGCTCTTTCATTTCAGAGGAGCAATCAAGTTTTGTTTTGGGTTGCAGTATTCATGAAAATATCAATTTAGCTCATGAAATGATTCATGGTATTAATAAGAAGACTCTGGGTTCAATTGTCATCTTTAAAATGGATATGTTGAAGGTATACGACAGAGTCGATTGGTAGTTTCCGCTTAATTTTTTTTGTAAATTCGATTTCTCTGAGATTTGGTGTGACTTTATCTACGGATGTGTCTCAAATTTTTGGTATACTTTGTCTTTGAATGGGCAGCAACATAGATTCTTTCACTCTACGAGAGGTTTGAGGCAAGGAAACCAGTTATCTCATTTACTCTTTATTGTCGCTGAAGAAGTCCTTTCCAGGAATTTTAAAGACTGGATGGATCGTGGTTTAGTTGGGAGTTACTTGGTTTCGGGTTTTGCCACTGGTATATCTCATCTTCTTTATGCCGATTATATGCTTCTCTTCCTTAATGGTAAGAAGGCCTCGGTTGAGGCTTGCACTAGACTTTTAAAGCTTTATGAAGGAGCTTCTGGGCAGAGAATTAACTAGGGAAGAGTTCTTTCATTGCAAGTTATACATGAACTCACAATCGAGTGTTAATAATGAAGCATTGGTATGCTTTGAACCGAGCAAGCATGCCTATTAGATACTTGGGAGTTCCTTTGTTTCAAGGTAGGGTGGTGAGCCGTTACTTTACATATTTGGAGGATAAAATTAGGGCAAATTTGTCCTTAGAGAAAGCGAAATTGCTATCTATGGGAGGTAAGCTTACTCTTCTTAAGAGTGTTTTATGCTCCATCCCAATTCATACATTAGCTACTGTGTCTCTTCTGAAAGGGTTTCTTCATAATTTGGAAAGGCTTTTTGCTTCTTTTTATTGGAATGATGGGGATTGAGTGAAGCGACATTAGCTAGCTAGAGATCGTATTTGTAAACTGTTTGATGAAGGTTGACTTGGCATTCATAAAATTAGTGAAGTTCATAAAGCTTTGCAAGCTAAATTAGCATGGTCCTATATCAAGGGTGTCTCTTTGTGGGCTCACTTTATGTGCAGCAAATATGGGGATCCATCAGCTATTCTCGGTGTCACGTGGTATAGTTCAAGGGGCTGGAAAATTCTAGTTTATCACATTTGGACAGTTTTTGAGAACTTTACATGGTTGGTTGGTAGAGGGGATGTTAGGTTTTAGTCCACACGTTGGCATCATAAGGCTTCTCCTAATAGGGAGGTTCCGTTCAGTAATGATTCTGTTAGAGAGGTGCTTTCAGACCCAAAAAAGATGGAGCGTATACATGAGCTTTACCCTATGATTTATGAAGCCGCCTTTCAACTTAGGTTGAAATCTACCCAAGATGTTATGATTTGAGACCTCTTGGCTTCAGGAATTTTCTCGTCCAAAGAGTACTGGGAGTTGGTTAGGGTTAAAAATCCAAAATTTAGATGCTATAAGAAGCTTTGGAACAAGTGGGTTCCAGTCAAGCTTGCTTCTTATGCCTGGAAAGTGTACTTTGGTGCTGCGGCTGTGGATACCAAGGTTCAGTCTACTAGGATTACCTTAGCCTCCAAGTTCATTTATTATGCCTGACACGATTTGGAATCTCTTTATCATCTCTTGGTTCGTAATGATTTGGCTTCAAAGGTTTGGGACTTCTTTGGTAGCACGTTAGAGGTTGTTGGCGCTAATTCTGTGTATATTTTGATGGAGCACTGGTTCCATAAGGCTATCCTTAAAAACAATGGGGTTTTTTTTCTCGAGTGTACACCCTTATTCTTGGGTTGTGGGCTATTTGGTGGGCTCAAAATAGTTTTATAATCCAGAAATATGCATTTGATTAATATAAAATGAATATATTCCTATTAAAACAGGAAAGAAAACAAGATATTGTCGTTAATGACTAGTTTCAACTCCCATTAATTTTAAAGTGTGATTTTTTTTTTCAATTTATGAGTTATGTGGTAGTATTGTGTATTCAAATATTGTGAACAAATTATTTAATTGAGCCCCTCTTAGCTTAAGGTTTTCTCTTTAACTTAGGGTTTCTTTAACTTGGGGAAATAGAGGATCTGTGGCAGAGATTGAATTTAACAAAGGAAGAACATGTAGATTTAGAGATTGAAGATGAATCAAAGGAGGGTGCTAGTCTTAAAGGGGATAGGGTTTTGATTTCAAAGTTTCATACAACAAGGTGTTTTAATGCAGAAGCCTTACAAAAATACTCTAAAAAAGATATTGCATCCAACAAAAGGTATGCAATCTAGTGCATTAGGTCCAAACCTATTTTTCTTTAAATTCAATCACCCAATAGACATTTTTTAAATTAAATGTTGCCTTTTTCTGGATCTGTGCATATAACCTTCCTCTTGAACATACATCAGAAAATATTGGAGAGAAAATTTGAAGTAGAGTGGGGCAATATATGGAGACTGAGCTTGACAAGGGAAGCAATGGTTGGGGACGGCATTTATGAATTGGGGTTTCATTATTGGTTAAGAAACCTTTACAGAGAGGGGTTACGTTTAGTTTTAACTTTTTAAAATCATTCTTCATAGCCTTATATTAATATTGTATGTGTCATATTTCTCCACAATAGAAACACTTATTCTCACTTTCATCTCTAGGTATAGATTTCGATCTCCACCTTGAGCTACTATTCGCTCTCTATTGACTCCTCCATCGATTAAAATTCTCCACAGCAAGAGCTTAACTACGACTAGACAAGCTCTTATTTCCTATCAACCTTTCATTCTCATGCATGAGCCTGGTCACATTATCTAAGCTCAATGTCGACTTGCCCACCAATAATGTTTGCACCAATAGTTTGTAAGATTTTGGTAAAAATGATAACAAGAGCAATGATTTCTGCTCATCCTTCAATGTTTCTTCTACATTCAACAATTGAGACACTAACTTGTTAAATTCATTCAAGTGATCATGAAGACTTGTACCTTCTTCCATCTTTAGAAAATAGAGGTCCATCTTGAGACACAATCTATTGGTCAAAGACTTTGACGCATAGATTCTCTCGAGCTTATCCCACAAACCCTTAGGTGTAGTTCCTTCAACACAGTAAACTTGATCTCGAGAGCAAGAGCCAACTTAATTGTATTTACACCCTTCATCTGAATCGATTGCCACTTTTTATCAGTCACCTCTTTTGACTTTTCTTATTTTAAAGCTTGATCAATATCTTGTTACACTAGAAGATCTCGAACTGTACTCTGCCACAAAGTAAAATTATTTCTTCCATAAAATAAAAGAATCTCAAATTTAGGTATACCTGTTGATATGGTGGTGCATACGTAACATATAGCAGCAAACAGCTTCTTCAAATAGATGACCAAGCTCTGATACCACTCGTTGGAATATACCCATAAAATCCACTTACTCAAATTTTACGCAATAAACAAACAAATATCAAGCACAAAATTATTTAATGTGGTTCGACAACCTTCTTGTCTTTGCCACCAACAAACTCACAATTTTATTAATCCTAACAACAACTTTAGGAAAAAAAAAATTATTATCCTTACAACACAAAATCTTTAATACACCTAAAACTCTCCACCTATCTTTAGTTATAATATTGGAATTATGAGTATGTCTTAAACCTTCTCTAAGGTACCCTTATATAGAGGATATTTTCCTAATACTATTAGGAAAAGTGATAACAACAACATAATAAACTATTACTATTACTCCTACTAGAATAATCAACTATAAAATAGGAAATTACTTTCTAAAACTAATTAGAAATCCTTCTTGTGGGAAATTGAGCCAAAATCCTAATACTAAACTTAAAGAGGTATTTGAGAATGTAGGTGAGTCTTGGAGAAGGATTTGAGATGGAGAGTGAGGATGGGGGATGGGTGAGAATATTAGAATTTGGAGGGACAACTGACTGCAGAATGAAGGTTCATTTAAGATATACTCTCAGCCTACAATCCTAGACAGTAATGCTACACTAAGTGAGCTTATAAATGCATCAACGATGAAGTGAAATGAAGACTTAATTAATTTCATTTTCATGCCGTTGGAAGCAGAACAAATTTTGGGAATTCCTTTGAGTATGGAACATACAGAAGACAAACTCATTTGGCACTATGGTACAGATAGAAAATACACTGTCAATAGCGGTTATCATAATGAGTTTTCCTACATTAACTGCGATCATGGCAGTAGAAATGGTGGAAAGTCTTCAAATTCAGCATCCGGTAATACTTTTTGGGAGTCTATGTGGAGCATGACACCACAAAATAAAATCAAAATTTTTTTTTCTTTGGAGCTTGTGTGGGAGATTCTTCCTATAAGAGTTAATTTGTGGAAAAGGGTCTTGCATCTAGATGTGGAGTGTGTGCATTGTGAGCAGCATGGTGAATCAGAGTTGCATTTATTTAGAGATTGCATCTTTGCGCATCAAGTTTGGAAAGATAAAGAATGCTCGATTCCATCAATTAGAAGTGCAACATCTATAGTTTATCTGGAGAAGAAAAGATTTATTCTGTCGGGCATCATAGTAACTAATCGAAAACTAGTTGTTGAGTTCTACTCACTACAAGTGAATAATGATTCCAAGGTGGCTAAGCAAATCGTGAAATAACACCCTTCCCAAGATGGTTTCTGTAAGATCAATGTTGATTGATAAGTGTAATTTTTACATGATTTTTATTACTTGTTTACTTATTAAAATTGTTAGTTTTCCTTTATTTCTTTTGATTTGATTTGATTTTTGTTTATTTTATTTTATTTTCTTGTGTTTGAAGGAATGAGAAAGTTTATTAAAAGAAAAGACTGATATGCTTAGAAGATTAAAAACACCTAACAACTGTACGAATCAGGATGTGCACCCACTGTGTTCAGGACTAGGATCAACTCAGAAACCAAATTTGAGAATGCGTACAAGCCTAAGACATTGCACACAAAACCTTCACATTGATCCAACATCTAGCCCGCACAATGCTAGATTGCGTGCGTGCACAACATCAATTGCTTGTGCCACACTTTTTCCTATTTTGTGTTATATTTCCTTTTAGTTACTTTTCTATTTCATGTTTTCCAAATAGTAAAAGTATTTCCTATTTCAGTGTCTTTCCTTTTTCTGTGTCGCACTTTTTCCTATTTTGTGTTATATTTCCTTTTAGTTACTTTCCTATTTCATGTTTTCCTAATAGTATAATTATTTCCCATTTCAGTGTCTTTCCTTTTCCTAGAAGGAGTAATATTATTGTACTTTCCTTTTCTTTTATAGGAGTCTGCCTATATATATGGCCGGGTGCTCTCTTATTGGAGAGGCTTCATATTTTTCTTAGACATTAATAATAAAGAGAGAAGAGAAGGAGTGCGGCTGTCAAGTCTCAATGAAGAGAGATCTTCAACAATCTTGAATGCTTCATCAACTTATTTCAAGCAAAATAGTTTTATTCTCTTCTCTTTAGTTTTCTTTTGATGCATTTCAATAAGAACATGATTGATTTCAGATTTGTTATGAACTAATTTTATTTTTCTAGGGCTTTGATGTAGTCTAGCTTTAAATACATAATTTAAATTCCAAGTTATTTTATTTCAAATTTTTTTTTATGTTGAGTGTTTATCCTTGATCTTATTGCTTACAATTTTCTGACCAATTATTTTTTGATTTATTGAATCATAATGAAACCAAGAGGTAATTTGTGATTAGAAGCTTTTAGGATTAAATTCCATTAGTTGAGCGAAAGATGGAGATACTCTACCGCAATTAGTGTGATTTTAGTTAAGAAAAATCCAAAGAACTTAATGAATCTTCAAATAATTTAATTTACATAAAGATATGATGAATTATTAGGTGGAGATATTTCTAATATTATTCGAGAAAAAACATTGAATAATTAAGTGATTTATTTTTCATCAACTTGAAAAATTGGACTTTTATAACAAGGAATAATAAATTGTGTGAGATTAACTAGGTGAAATCAAAAGCTCTAGATTATTTTTATTATCTATACAACCTTAAGTTTTATTCTCTTTTCTTTTAATTTATCTTTGTTAAGAACTTTAGTTTAATTTAGGTGGTAAAGTCTTTAAAATTTCGGTTTTATTTTCAAATAGTAAATAATTTGGTAAATTTCAATGCTCAATTATATAATTAGTACTTGTGGGTTCAACACAATTTTCTTTAAAATTTTACTATTTATTGTGATTTTGTTCCCTTACAAATATTTTCATACCATTGATGGTGCTTGGTTGGAGAGTGAAAGGAAATGCGGTGTTGGAGTCTTTCCAAGGGATTACTATAGCAAAAAGGATTCATTACGTGGCAGATCCTTTAACTGCAGAAGCTTGAACAATGGAGGAAGGAATTAAGGCTGCAGGTCAGGTGAATGAAAGAATTCTCACTGTTGAATGTGATTCCATCCAGTTAATTAATGCTTGTAAGAGGCAGCAGCAAGATTATTCCAACATTGGAGGCACTGTGTCTAGCATTAAGCTGCTTTGCAACTCCATGCAAGTGTCATTTAGATTCCAGCTTAAGTAGATTATCTTGTTTGCTCATATTGTGTGTAATTTGATCTTTTGTATACTATCATCTACCGTTTCCATATATATATATATATATATATATATATATATATATATAATTGAATTATTGTACTTATATTAGAAAAAGAAATTGAAAACTAATAAAAAATTAAAAACATATCCTACCATTCATTTTAAAAAAGGAAACGCATAGAGAGAAGGAATTCTTGGTTTTAAACCGGTTCAAAACTTTATGATAATTTTAAAAAATTTATTAATATATTATTTTTTATTTTATATTTATATTGATATTATAAGTAAAATTTTAAAAAAATTACTAATATTTTAAACATGATCTAATGAATAATTTTTGTCTAAAGAGAGGGTATTGAAGACATTTTATGTTGAGAACACATAGCTGTGATATAATTGCATAGCCGGAGCTGTAAGTTGAGCACGCAATTTTTTTGAAGCAAATATGTAGAAGCCAAACTTACCTCTGTTTTGGCGGTTTCGTCGAGTACTCTATTAGTTACATTTCCAAGTCATTCCTCGCCAATCATTTCCCGAAAAAAATTCTGTATCCTTCTGTAATTTTCTCTTCTACTTTGCATTGATCTCCCCCCTCCGCCTCAATCCGTCTAGTTCATGTTTTCTTGTTTTTCTTCTTCTTGGAGTTGAACAGGGAAATGGGATTCTTGAGTAGTGTTTTGGGGATTTTTGGTTTTGGAATTGGAATCCCTATTGGACTTTTGGTGGGGTTCCTTCTCTTAATTTACTCTAAGCCCAAACATGTTGAGGTAACATTATATACATAACAAATTATATATTAGTTGTTAGTTTCAAGTTCTTGTTTGATAATTTCTTGCAAAGATTTTGATTCCCGGTCGTGTTGAATAATCTGGGTATCTGTTGTTTTTTTATTTTCTTTCTTAATAAGTCTTTGTCTTGTTTATCATTGATCAGTAATCACATATTGGGTGTCTGAATATTGAACGTAGATTTTTGTGTGTGTGTGTGTTAATGTTGTACAATATACGCTTTTCCGGTTAATACAAATTTTATGGGTGTA
The DNA here is from genome assembly GCA_023935145.1 of Bretschneidera sinensis. NCBI lineage: Eukaryota > Viridiplantae > Streptophyta > Magnoliopsida > Brassicales > Akaniaceae > Bretschneidera > Bretschneidera sinensis. The sequence goes on from CM043703.1 coordinate 94,671,267, forward strand.
CATTTTTTAGAACAGAAAATTTTAGATTTGATTGTAGGAGTAGTGTTATGCTAATGGTCAAGTATTCAAAGAAGAAAACAATGAAATTGGGGTTTTGTTGTCTTTTTATAGTGAATAATTTTTTGTTTTGATTAGTTCTTCCTGTGGGGCTATGATGTAAGAGGAGAATTAATGGAAAATGATTAGAATGAGCATTCATGTATTTGTTTTCTATCCAGAGAAATCGATTATTATGATGCACCTGTCATTCTCTATGTTTGTACTAATCAATAATAGTGGTGCACTTGTCATTTATTTATTTTTGTTTTAATTCGTAAACTATCAAAGCATGAGGCTTAATCATTCATGTTGTAGTTTGCATTTTGTATTCAATTTGGCATTTATTTTGTGTACTTGTCTTAATTAGTCAGGAAATTGATATCCCTGGTGCAATTATCATTTATTTATTTATTTTTGTAAACTATCAAATTGAGGCTTTATCATAGTAACCTTTACTTCAACTTTGTTCTGTATTTAAAGAAACCCACAAAAACTTTATTGGCACTTCTCTGAATTGATCTGAAAATTGATAGTTGTGTTGTGCTTATCATTCATTTACGTTTGTAATAAACTAGCAGAGCATCAGAATATTTCATTCACTTTGTCAGGTTTAGTCATTCATCTTCTCTGAATTGATAAGGTCTGCATTTCAATTGAATATGACTGAAAAATTGGCGCACTTTCAAAGTTCTAGGTTGACAAAGATTTGATTTTCTTTTTTACATTCTTGTTCTAATTCTGTCATCTTTTTGGTGTTTGCATTGCATGATCTTAATGGTTTTGTAATTTTGAAACCATAACCATTGCTGGTAAGTGGTAACTCTTGATATGTTCCTCTCATTTAACTTGAGTGTCAGGTAAATACACTTGTCAAATTGACAATTCATGCTTAATGCCTGTATACGAGTAAATAAATTCCATAACATTTGGATTTTCCTCAAATGAATGAAGGCAAATTTCATCGTGTATTCTGACATCAGAAGAGAAATAGAATTCATCTTCTCAAATGATGATACAAACTTGAGGCTGGGTCTTATTTTAATCATTTAAGAAAAGTTGCTCTTGGTGAACCAGAAATCTATTCATATTGAATATGTACCATAAAATGTAAGATCAAGAACTTTATACGGGACGCAAGGCAATGAATTATATATATTTTCTTTCAACTGTAATCACCTTTTAATAATATTTTGTTCTAGTGTTCTGTGCTTAAGTCAAAATTTGTGCGTGAATAGTTCTCAGGAATCTGAAATTTATTTTATTAAATAAGTTTTCTGAAAGAATATGCCTGTTTCAAGCTTATATTTTGACTACCTGATGCAGGATCCAGTTGATAGACCATTTGATGAATTGGATACCAGTGCTTTGCTTGATCTTCTACCAGACATTCCTCTATGGGTGAAGAACCCTAATTATGAACGAGTAATTATTCATATAGGATTTTGCATTGTAATTATTAATTTTCTAATCAGGTTTTTTCTGTTAACATTATTAGTTTTTTTTAATCTATTTATTATAATTCCATTATAATCTAAGTGACTTACTTTGTTGATTGTGTTTGTGGTGATCTGCAGGTAGATTGGTTAAACAGATTTGTCTCTGATATGTGGCCTTACCTTGATAAGGTTATCTCACTGCTTTAAAAGCTCTGATCTCCATGATGATTTTATTAAGCTTGAGTTCACACAAATTTACAGGCAATTTGTGGTACAATTCGAAGTATGGCGCAACCAATATTTGCAGAGTACATTGGGAAGTTTCAGATAGAATCCATCGAGTTTGATAATCTAAGTCTTGGAACTCTTCCACCAATATTTTATGGTAAGTTCTCCAGTATTTATTTAGTCTAGTTTAATTGAAAGATTGGGTCAAAAAAGGCTGTATCGAATCCCTTTGTATTCTACTCTTCAACTATCAGTCAGATTTTTGAATCCAGTTCATCCAAATCGGAAAATATCTGTTTTGTTAAATAAACTCTACAATTTTTCAGGTATGAAAATCTATGAGACCAATGAGAAGGAATTAGTGATGGAACCAGCAATTAGGTGGGCTGGCAATCCCAACATAGTTCTGGTGTTAAAGTTGATGTCTTTAAGAATTACAGTTCAGGTCAGAAAGAGTAAAAGGAAAAAACTTAAAAGAGTAGAATTTCTGGTTTTAGTTTATAAAAAAGCACATGTTTCTCTCAGAAAATTGATAATGTTCCTTAACAGCTAGTGGATTTGCAAATATTTGTTGCAACGCGGATATCTTTGAAGCCTCTTGTGCCTACCTTTCCATGTTTTGGAAGCATTGTGGTATCTTTGATGGAGAAGGTAAGCAAATTCTATGCACATTGAAGTGGATATATTGTAGGGCGATTTCTATATAAGTAAATGAATCTGGTTATTTTGCACTATGATTTCCACTGATTTATCTGCAGCCACATGTTGACTTTGGAATGGAAGTACTAGGAGGGGACATCATGTCAATACCCGGCCTTTATTGTTTTGTTCAGGTGCTGAACTGGTAATCCCCTTATTGGTGGGAACTGGATTTTGACTCTATATATAGTTGTTCGAATTTGGATGGCTGCTGGTTATTATGTTTACCACTTCATCTGCCAATACACTTATTTTTGTATGTTTTTGCAGGAAACTATAAAAAAGCAAGTTGCAAGCCTCTACCTCTGGCCCCAAACTCTTGAAATACCTATTCTTGATGCCTCAACGTAAGTGTATACTACTACTATACTAGATTATTCAACTTTTTGTGAGATATCAAGTTGGAGCTGTAAGCTCTATGTTTCTTTATTTTGTTTTATCTTTGTATATATAACATTAAAAGTCAATCAGCTTTTTTTGAAACCTGTATCCAAGATTGAGTCATTGACATGGTTCAGTATGGAGTTGCAGATGTCGACTTGAGTCATTGCGTCTGTGGAAAGATGTTTTGAAGATTTTGGTGACCTTGTTATTATGAAATGCATTTTCTCTAAGTGAAATCTTTGTCTTTACTAAGAATTGGAAGCAACTTCCATTTGTTTCTCATAGCAAATGAAACGAGTCTATTATTTGTTATAGACTGAGGATCATGTTAATAATTCTGCAAAATGACAAGAAAAAGGAAATATAATAATTTAATATTCATCTAAAAGATAGTTTAATAGTCATAAAAAATTAAATACGCCCATTTTAAGAACCAAATTCTCAAACATGGGTTCAGAAAGACTAAGCTATCAAATTTTGAGGACCTATAGAGCGTGACCTCAGAGCTCTTCAAGTGGCTCAAATGCAAATATCAAAAGTTGAAATAGATTTGTCTTATTCTGATAATTCTGTTTTAACCTTTTCTATAGGATGGCCATAAAGAAGCCTGTAGGATTACTACATGTGAAGATTGTTCGTGCACTTAAACTCCTAAAGATGGATTTTCTCGGAACATCTGATCCCTATGTCAAACTCAGCTTGACTGGAGAAAGGCTTCCAGCAAAGAAAACTACCATCAAGAAGAGGAACTTGAATCCTGAATGGAATGAAACCTTCAAGCTTATAGTGAAGGAACCCGAATCTCAAGTCCTTCAGTTACAAGTCTTCGACTGGGATAAGGTTTATCCTTTACCTGCTGTTTAGTTTCTAATAGAATAGAGGAAAGAAAATGAAAACAGAAGATTTAGTTTTTGTATTGCCTGCTAAAGTCCCTTTTTGTTGAAGTTGTAGTTCAATTATATCAAAGAGAGATTCCATGTCGATGTTCCTTTTTCCTTCTGGCAATGAAGGTTAAAGTTGTTTTGCTTCTATTGGTTTTCTTATTTACAGGTTGGTGCACATGACTATTTGGGAATGCAGTTAATTCCCTTGAAAAAGCTTGTATCGGGTGAGACAAAGGAGTTTACTCTTGATTTGCTCAACCAAGGAGGTATTAGTGATCCTCAAGACAAGAAGCAAAGAGGTCAACTTGTGGTTGAGCTCACATATGTCTCTTTTAAAGAAGAGAGTTTCAAGTCTAGTGGACCTTTGGATGGACATGTGAGGAAGGAAAGTAGAATTTATAGGTCATCCGACGAAGAGGTTCTTAGTGGAGAAGGTTTACTGTCAGTGATTGTCCAAGGAGCCAAGGATGTGGAGGGGGAGCGCCACAACAATCCTTATGCTCTAGTCCTTTTTAGAGGAGAAAGGAAGAAAACAAAGGTAAATTTCCTTTTGGATGAGTAATGATCCCTTAATTGTCTGTCTTTCAACTAGTGATACATGGACACGGTTACATATGCAAGTCTGATGCCGCTTTTCATCCGTGAGTCTAAATGTGCTTATGAGATTTGGGACAGTTATAGAAGCAGTGTAATATTTGCTAGTATTCTCATTGTTAATTTATCCCATTGCTTATGTGCAATTTGCATTTCTCAGATGATTAGGAAAACTCGTGACCCACGCTGGAATGAAGAATTCCAGTTTACGCTTGAGGAGCCTCCTTTACATGACAAGATATGTATTCAGGTCATGAGCAAGCGGACGAGGTTTGGTTTTCAATCGAAGGTATCATGACCCTATTCCAACTCTCTTTATAGTTCTTTCTCTCTGTATTTCTAAATCTCCTTTTGTGTAGGAACCACTGGGACATGTAGAAATAAATCTTCATGATGTTGTGTACAATGGACGCATCAACGAGAAATACAATCTTATCAATTCGAAAAATGGAATGATACATGTGGAGATACGGTGGACAATGGTTTGAGAAACTGGAAGAAGAAATATCAGACTTATTAATGTTTTTAACAGCATACATGATAACTACAAGATTTGAGAAATGACAAGAGGATAAAACAGATGTAGAGTGTTTTCAAAATTATACAAAATTGCTAGAGGAAGTTTACTGGGGAGCCAAGAAAGAGAAGTGAAGTAATTCCTGTTGTTAAATTTCAATTGATGCCGCATTTTTACATGTTCAAGCATTGTTTTCTTTTTTCGCATAGAGGAAAATTTACAGTAAATTGTTTAGTTTTTAAAAACTAACCAATCCATAGACTTTGTGAGAAGTTCACTTTCAAATTACAGGGAATCTGAATGCTTATAATTTTGTTTTATTAGTCCATGAAAAAATCTAGTTGGTTGGGACTTGAAACAGTTATAGGTTCTTATTCTTCAGTGCGCTTTGTGAAACAAGAGGTCTGGTAAGTATTTGAACTCTCTGCTTGCTCCCTGTAGAGTCGCCAATATTCTCTCAACTTTTTTTTGTAGAAGAGAAATGATTAGGTAGGCAATGACTTGTAGAATAACTTAACAACTCGTAAGAATTTAGAATTAGATGTAATGTGAATACATAGTTTTTTTAATCGGACGTTCGGTTGGTGTATAGAATATATAATGTGACCTAATTTTTTGTATGAGTAAAGTTTGATCAAATATCTCCTATACAATGACAAATGATATTATTATTAAGCTAATTGAGACGCATGAATAATATTTTTCTTTATGACTATAAATAATTGAATTAACCAACATCTTGGTTATCATCCTAAGACAAATATTATTGGTTGCTTTGAGGTCTTGATGCCAATTTTTAATCCAAGTTCTTTATGAATAAAAAGAATTAGATGAATGGAAGAAAATTTAAGTATTTTAAAATTAAAGGAAAATTATAAAAACTCACCTCATTTTTTGATGTCGCGATACTTATTGTTTGGGAAATGACATTTACCTATTTCGATTATGTTTGACTAAATGGAATGTTAAATTTTTGGACGGAAAATATGAAAATATACAAACGCCCTCACATAAATAGTCTGATGGAAATACATAAACCCATTTTCCCCAAATTTGAAAACACTTTAGTCTCTTGGTCTCTTTCGCTCTCCTCCTGTCTCTCTCATCCTCCCATCTATCTCCTCATCCCGTCTCTCTCGTCGTACTCTCTCTTGTCTATTTGTTTACTATTGCGCGAACAGAAGCCGTAACTTTATTTGTACAAAATAAAAGGATTTTTCAAAACTAACATCGCGACCGCCAATAAATTCGCACAAACGAAGCAATTCCAGGTAGATAGGCTATTTCACAAACATTTTGCCTTGACAATTTAATTTCTTAATTCATTATTCATTATTCACATATATAGGAGATATAACTAGGTTTTTTTTTTGGATTTCATTGTTTACGAAATTGTGCTTGTACTAGTTAAGGGTATTGAATGAAATAAATTTAGGAATGTGTTTGTGTACGAATCTATGTATGTATAAAATGTTGTATGAAATTGTGTATGAATTTTATGTGTGATATTGTGTGCGTGTATAGTACGAATTTGTTAACGAAATTCCGACTATTATAACAAGAATTTGTTAACAAAATTGTGAATCTATTGTAGCTCAAATTTGTTAACAAAATTGTGAATCTATAGTACGAATTCGTTGTTGTTGCTCGCAAACATGGATTTCAGGTTCTTCAATCTGTAATAAAATATTGAGTGTATGTACTTTTTTTGTCAGGTCTTGTAATGGATACATTTTTCAAAGTATTTTTCTACATCCACGATGATCTCATTGAACCCACCGGATGGATGTACATAGATCCAAATTGTTACAACTACCTTCACATGTTGGATGATATCTACGACAATTTCGATTTACACTTACCAATTTTGGACATCAAAGCAAGTATTGCTAGATAATTTTATGTGGTGAAGATGTTACAGTTATATTTAAGGATGCTAAAGAGTATCATGTTGTATCATTCTATGTTGATAAGGTCAGTAATAGTAATCCTTCAGCATCATACAACCTTAGTCCTATGAAACGTGGTAAGGGGAATGATTTAAGCTAGATGAAAATGTTAAGGTTGTTGCATTAGATGATGATGACCCTATTTGTGACAGTGGAGGATGGAGATGGTGAGTATGGCATTATGAAGAACCTTAATTGTGAGCATGGAAGTATAGAAGATGGCAGTGGAAAGGATGAAAATGGTAAGGATGGCAATGGTGAGGATGGAAATGGTGTGGATGGCAATGGTGAGGATGACAATAATGAGGATAATTTAAGAGGTGGGTAAAATGTTAGGGGTGATAATTTAGGAGGTGGGCAAAGTGTTGAGGGTGATAATTTAAGAGCTGACCAAAGAGTGGATGAAGATGATGAAGAAATAGAAGAACATGATGAACTGGACGAAAGGGAGACCGATTCTGGTTATGATTTTTCTAACTCAGATCCTAACTAGGTTGGAGGGGATGAAATGATGATGAGGATGAAGGGGTTGAGGAGGATGAAGAGGATGGTGGAGGTGGTGATGAACTATTGAGGACAGACTATGAGCTCAATCTGAATAGTTTTAAAGAATCTATTGACTGTATAAGCATTGGTGATGAGAGTGACTCAAGTGCTGAAAGGGTGAGACTTAGAGGTAGGTCTTTTGCAGACACAAAGGGTTTGAGAGCAGCACCATTCAAGCCTCGAGAAGATGGAACCATTGTGTTATAGTGTGGTCATGTTTTCAATGGTGTTAAACATTTTAGGGTTATGTTAGTTGACTATGGTGTGTAAGAAGAGTATAATTTTCGTAAGGCCCAAAATGAGCCGAGAAGAGTGCATGCAGTTTGTAAGGCTGAAAATTGTCTTTGGAGGATTTATGCTTAAGTTATTCTAGATAAAAAAACTTTCATGGTGAAGACCCTACATGAAGAGCACACATGTATGAGGGTTACAAAAAATGAGAATGTAAGAGTTCCATGGATAGCCAATAAACTGAATGCACAACTAAAGAGTGACCCAAACATCAGTTATGAAATAATGAGTGTTGCTTTGTTAAAAAGATTTGCGGCTGAGGCAAATGGTTCTCAATTGTATAGAAATAAAAAGAGGATTGTGAAAGAAGTTGAGGGGAATCATGTGGGCTCATTCAACAAGTTGAGGAAGTATATAGAATTACTATTTGATAGAAACCTGGTACTGTTGTTAACATACAAAGGCATGAAAGGAGAAACTTGGGTATGCCTCCAATGTTTAAGAGGATATTTATTTGCTATCATGCACTGGAAATTGGATTTGTAAAAGGATGCAGACCATTCATTGGGCTTGATGGGTGCTTCTTGAAAGGCCTATGATGGGATTTTACTATCAACTATTGCACTTGATGGTGACAGGGGTTTATTCCCAGTTGCATTTGCTATTGTTGAGATTGAATGCAAATAGAGCTGAAGGTGGTTTTGTGCATTGTTGGCTCAGTCATTAGGTTCTAATATCAAAGATAGGAATTTGACCATAATGTCAAATAAGCAAAGGTAATGTTTTCAACAATTTTAATTTAATTTTATCCATTACTCATTTGATTGGCTTACCTTTTGAATTATCTCACTATATGCCTATTTGTTGTAGGGCCTGGAATTTATTGTTGCTGAGTATTTCCCACCTGCCTAGCACAATAATTTGTTGTTGCTGAGTATTTCCCACATATCTACACAAAAATTTTGCTAAGCATGTATACAACAACTTTAGGGTTAATCACCTAGGTTTGGAGCTTAAGATTGACTTTTGGATGGCAACTAAGACATACCACAGAGATAGTTGGGTTTCTGCTATGAATGATATCAAAACAATTTCAGATGATACTTAGCATTGGTTGGTAGACAACGAATCGACATGGGCTAGACATGTATTTAACACAACATCAAAGACTGATAACTTGGCCAACAATCACACTAGGGGCTTTAATTCTTAGGTCACCAAATTGAGGAACAAGCCAACTTTAATGCTGTTAGAGATGCTTAGGCTTAAGTTAATGGCAAGGTTGCAAAGTAGGTATGCTATGGGTACCAAATGGGAATGTAAGGTTACTTCTAAGGTTAAAGCAAAACCGAACAAACTTTTGCATGCTGCAAGATGGTGCTCTTTGATCCCTACTAGAGGTAAAGAGTTTCAAGTGATGAACAATGATAAGATGTATGCTATTGAATTGGGTGCCAAAACTTGTAGCTGTAACTACTGGAACATGACTGGGATCTCTTGTAAGCATTCTATTATATGTATTACCTATAGGAGAGTTGATGTTGAAGATTATTGTCACGAACACTTTCATGTGAAGACCTTCTTGGAGGCATACAATGAGATAATTCACCCCTTGCCTGATGCTGACTTCACCCCATCATTTGTGGATGATAGTATATTAGCCCCACCCCCACCCCCACCCCCCCCACCCCATTGAGAAGATTACTTGGAAAGCCTAGAAAAAATAGAATAAGAGGGGAAGATGAACCTGGACCATCCACTGCCAGGAAGAGGTCTTATAGCATAACATGTAAAGTTTGTGGACGGTTTTGAAATAACAGTAGAACATGCCAAAGCAGACCTATCAAGAAGAGGAAAAGCCAACAAGTAAATTCATATCTCTCAATCTTTTCAAACATAAATGCTTATCAAACTTTCATTATTAATGAAACTGCTAATCCTTTTAATTTGTTTACTTTATTGTTACAGAGGCAAAGGCAATGTGATGAGGGGAACTCACATGGTGGTACTAGATCCTCACATATTGGTGTTGGATCCTCACATACTGGTGCTAGTGGTGGTAAAGGGAGGGTGGCAAATGGTGGATCTAGAAGGGCAGCAAGTGGTAGATTTGGAAGGGCAACTAGTGGTGGCAGAGGGAGGGTAGCAAGTGGTAGATCTGGGAAGGTAAATAGTTGTGGTAGAACAAAATTAACTAGTGGTGTTAGAAGGGGGCAGTTGGTGTTGGCAGAGAGAGAAGTGATGGTACATCTAAGAGAGGAGCAGTAGGTGGTGGTAGTGTTGGTGACTATTGGAGGGTTGTGCTTTATGGCATAGGTGGGGTTTCTAGAGATAGAGGTGGAAAGGGAGCACCTGGTGCCTTCTTTGGTGTCTCTGCTTCTTGTTCTTTGTTGAAAATCACCTTGACAAGATGCCCAGGTGGTGATCTTCCAAACACCCAAGTCTAGAATGACTTGTAAAGAAAAGATACAACAACCAAAGCAAGAAAGAAAAGAAGACAAGAAATTGTTATCCAGGTTCAGCAATAGCCTACGTTCCCGTGAGTTCCTCTGAACTCTCTGCACTAAATCAATAGTTCTTTATAATCCAGTAACCCTCTCCAAGAAACCTCAAGTTCTTGAAGAAACCAAGAAGAGAAGAAAGAAGATGATAATAACTATTACAATGCTCTCTATTTATACTACTCTCTCTTCTTTACAACCAACCTCTCTACAATGAGTCCCTTTTATATGTCTGTGTCTTTGCACTCTTACACAATTCTCTCATTCACACACATGTCTCACAAGTTACATTACATTACATTTTTGTTGAGAATGAAGCTAGGTGACCCTTTATATAGAGTGCACCGACTTCTTGTCCAATCTTGAGAGTCAATCTCCATCCTTAGATCTTGATGACCACTCAACCATGGCCTTTGATCATTCTTTAGTCAAGCTATACGTTTTGATCTTGCATCCAAGCACTCAACATAAGGCTGAAAAACTAGCCTTGGTGTGCCTTTAGGGTGCGGCTTGAAACAGGGCACACTTGCTGCCACTCTGTGCGCCGTGGCCTGGGGTAGGGTGTGCGCGGCCTGGCCTTCCTCCAGCATTCCTCCATGTTGTGTGCTATGGCCTGGACAAAGCTAGGCCATGGCCTGACTTGATGCACATATTTTCCAGCTTGTGTGGTTAGGCGAACACACTAGTGTGCCTACCTTTGCCTTGCTCCAAGGTGCCACGCACACTTTTGTGCACTTCTTTAACATGCTGAAATTTATTCTTCCAACCTTGGTTTAGATATTAATGTTATTATTTGTCTAAGTTTCAAACATGTCCAAACATGGTCTAAGGTTGGTTAATGTCCAAACTAATTATGGGATATCAAAGTTCAGCAAGTTATAAGGTTGCACACATGTGTGTGCTTCAATATTGAGCATGGGAAGGTCAGACACACTGCTGTGGAAGTTTCTGCCCACAGGCAGGAAGTGTGTGCACCAGCATCAGGAGGCAGCAGCATCAGGTCAGGGCGCAGCACACCCTGCCCAGCGTCGCGCCTCACAGCAAGCCTCCCTTCCAACCCTGCCTCAGCGCCGCACCACACAGCACATGGCTGCACACATGATCCAGCATGCATAAGACCTCTCCAATCATGTGTGCACCACACCAAAATGCACAGCATCACTTGGAGAGTGATGAAGGGCTGAGATTCAAGGAAGAACATGATCAAAGGGAGGAGAATGATTCTCAAGAATGTCCAAGAATTGAGAGACTATAAAAAGGGTTCTTAAGGCCTCATTTCACAAGATATACAAGAGATATATAACACACATACAAGAGAGATTTGTGACATTGTGAGATCATTGTAAACACTTAGAGAGAATTGTGTAGAGTGACAAACACAAGAGGGACTCTTTGTTAGGCTGGATATAAAGAAGAGAGGATAGTATAGAATTGGTAGAAAACTTTGTAATAGGACTATCACTTTCTAGTTCTCTTCTTGTTTCTTCAAGAACTTGTATTCTTGAAAGGGATTGCTGTAACTTTGTAAGAACCATTGAGATAGTGCAAAGAGTTCGGAGGAACTCACGGGGACGTAGGCACATTGCCGAACCTCGACAACAAATTACTTGTCTTCTTTCTTTCTTTGATTTTCTGTTCTTGTGTTCGATTGCTGAAATTCTTTCTACAAGTCATTCAAGACTTGGGTGTTTGGAAGATCACCACCTGGGCATCTTGTCAAGGTGATTTCCAACAGTAGTGTCAGAGCTAAGCAGCTGGTTATCGGAGCAAGAAATAGAAGGTACGGAGCCAAGACTCCAAGAATCAAAGATCAAACTTCTTGGGTGATTCAAGAACGGTGTAAAGATCAAGATCCAGTCGTGTTCTTGAAGGTTGATTCAAGAACGGTGTTAAAGATCCATCTTCGATCTGTGTTCTTGAGGTTGAAGAAAGCAGTTGTGGTTAGTGCACAAATCTAGGATCTTTTTCGCAAAGATGGCTTCAAATTTATATGTGGAGAAGTTTGATGGAAAGGGGGACTTTGCCCTATGGAAGCGGAAGATCAAGGCGGTTCTCATGCAGCAGAAAGTGGACTTGGCTATTGGAGAAGATAATGTTTTTCTAGCAAGTGTCACGGAGGACCAGCGGACCGAGATGAAGAAGATGGCTTACAACACCATTTTCTTGCACATGTCGGATAGTGTCACAAGGGAGTACGGAGACTCGGAGGATCCGGCTGTCATATGGAAGAAACTAGATGAGTTGTTTCTTACCAAAACTCTCCCAAACAAAATTTATCTTCTTAAAAGAATCTTTGCTTTTAAAATGGACCCTAGTAAGGAGTTGCAAGATAATCTTGATGTCTTTAACAAGCTAGTTCAAGATTTGAATAGCTGTAGCATTACTTTTCCGGATGAATAATTGGCTGTCATTTTATTAAATTCACTTCCAGATTGCTTTGATAATTTGATTAATGCAGTTGAGTATGGAAGGGATTCTTTGACAAAGGAGATTGTGATCAATGCCATAAGGGCACATAATTTCAAAGCCAAGATGAAGGAGACATCAAGTGGTGAAAGGCTGTTCGTAAGAGGAAGGCCAGCAGCTCGGAATGGCAGTAGCACTCATGGCAGCTACCGGGAGAAATCAAGAGGTAGAGGGCAGAGCCATGGGAGATCTTGCTCCAAGACAAGATATGGAGGAGGAAGGAGATGCTTCTACTGTAATAAGGAGGGCCATTTCAAGAAAGATTGCAAGAAGAGATTATGGGATGAGAGGAGAAGCCATACCAACAATGGAGAGGCTTCGGTTGCCAAGGGAGAACAGCAAGATGAGGTTCTTGTTGCATGCTCAAATGTGAGCAGGAGGCAAGGTAGCAGAAAGTGGATTCTTGATTCCGGGTGCACCTACCATATGTGCCCTCACAAAGAATGGTTCAAGAATTTCAAGGAGATCAATGAAGGAAGGGTCTTCTTGGGGAATGACAATTCTTGCCAAGTGAGAGGGATTGGAGACATCCAATTGAGGATGTTTGATGGAATCACAAGGCTGCTGGAAAATGTGAGGTATGCTCCAGATTTGAAGAAGAACTTGATCTCATTGGGGCAGCTGGATTCCATGGGGTACACATGCAAATTAGAGGGAGGAAAGATCAAGGTGGCCAAGGGATCTTTGGTAGTGATCAAGGCAGCAAGAAACGATGGACTCTATGAGATGATCAGAGAAACAGAAACCAATGATCAAGCAGCAAGCTTGATGGTTGAGCTGGACAAGGCAGCCCTTTGGCACACTCGCTTGGGACACATGAGCGAAAAGGGCTTGCAAGTACTTAGCAAGAAAGGTCTACTTGGTGGTGATAAAGTAGAAAAACTAGATTTCTGTGAGAGTTGCGTTCTTGAGAAGCAACACCTGGTCAGCTTCAACACCAGAATGCACAAGGATAAGGGCATTCTTGACTACATTCATGCGGACCTTTGGGGACCAGCAAGGACACCAACACAGGGAGGTAACATTTACTTTCTGTCTTTAATTGATGATTATTCAAGAAAAGTGTGGGTTTATTTGGTGAAAAATAAATCAGATGCATTGAATAAGTTAGTGGTGTGGAAATGGCTGGTTGAGACTCAAATGGGTAGAGTAGTTAAGGGGATAAGAACTGATAATGGCTTAGAAATTTTTAACCAAGAACTTGATAAATTCTGTAGGTTAAATGGCATTCTAAGACATAGAACGGTTGTGGAAACCCCTCAGCAAAGTGGAGTTGCTGAGTGGATGAATAAGACCCTTATGGAAAAGGTTAGGTGCATGTTAAATAAATCTGGATTACCCAAATGTTTTTGGGGGGAAGCGGTGTCTACAGCTGCATATTTGATTAATAGATCACCCTCTAGGATTGTATACCATAAGACTCCCGAAGAGTTGTGAAGTGGAAAACCACCTGAGTTGGACAACCTTAGGACTTTTGGGTGTGCTGCGTATGCACTCCAAAAGGAGGATAAGCTTAGCCCAGGATCTAGAAAATATGTGTTTCTAGGATATGGGGAAGGGGCTAAGGGATATAGGTTGTGGTCCTTAGAAAAGAAGGGCATGAAACTGATTGTAAGTAGGGATATTGTCTTTAATAAATTGTTATTTCCCTACTTGGAGAAAACTAACCCTGCAGTGGCTAGTGAGCAAACCAGTTTGGTTCTTGTGGAGCATAGCATCAAGGAAGATTCAGTTTAGGTAGAGCAAAGGAGGCAAGAGGGTTCGGACCAGGTAGAGCCCTTGGATGATTGCCAAGCTCAAGAAACTCAAGAAGAGGATGAACAAGAATAGGATGCTGCAGCAAGTCAGAAGGACTTTCAGCTCATAAGAGATCGGGAAAGAAGGCTGGTCGGACCACTTTCAAGATGTGGGTTTGCGGATGCTGCGGATGCAGCAGTTCCTTAGACATAAAGAGAGATGAGTGAACAAGAAACTTACACGGTAGCCATGGAGTGTAAGGATTCATCAAAGTGGCAGCTAGCTATGGAGGAAGAAATAGATTCTTTGAGGAAGAACAACTTTTGGGAATTGGTGAAAATTCTAGGAAATCAAAAATTTGTGAAATGTAAGTGCACTTACAAGATCAAAGAAAAGTGCCTGGTGGCGAATGGGTTCACAAGAAGAGAAGACATAGGTTTCACAGAAACTTTCTCACCTGGACACAAGGTAGAGAAGATGGTGAGATCCTCACCTATGTCATTGATGGGCTATTGGTTTGGAACAGCAGGAAGAGGATGGAAAGGTTTACATCTCAACTCAGTGAGGAGTTCGAGAGGAAGGATCTCAGCCTTACACAAAAGATCTTTGGGATGAGAATCATCCGGGAAAAGGAAAGAAATAGGTTTAGTGTTTCTCGGGCAATTGGTGTTTTCAGCAAATGTGTGAGTAATCCCGGAAAAGAGTGTTGGCTTAGGATGAAGAGGTTGCTGAGGTACATGGAGGCTCAGTGGCAGCCAGTGGTAGTACTCATAACAACCGGAGCAGAATGCATAGCGGCTACGGAAGCCATAAAGGAGGCTATGGGGTGCAAAGGGTTGTTGGACGAGTGGGAGGTCCTAAAAGAGCAGGTAGTGGTATCTTCGGATAAATTAAGTGCGGGGCACTTGTGGAGGAATCCGGTGTTCCATGAGGGGATGAAGCATATGGATGTTCGGTATCATTACATTCTAGAAAATGGTATGATATGATGCATCCATGTGGACAAGGTTGCCAAGGAAGAAAATCCTGCGGACTTGGGTACTAAAGTTCTACCTCTAAGTAAGTTCAATCATTGCCTTGAATTACTTAGGATTGGAGTTGGTTAATTGGTAACTCAATATGAGTTTGGATCCTGAAGCTTTCTGCATAATGGTTCAGGTTTTTTGAACACTTAGACAAAGGTAGAGATTGTTGTTATTTGTTTAAGTTTCAAACATGTCCAAACATGGTCTACTTTTGGTTAATGTCCAAACCAATTATGGGATATCAAAGTTTAGCAAGTTATAAGGTTGCACACATGTGTGTGCTTCAATTTTGAGCATAGGAAGGTCAGACACACTGCTGTGGAAGTTTCTACCCACAGGCATGAAGTGTGCGCACTAGCATCAGGAGGCAGCAGCATCAGGTCAGGGCGCAGCACACCTTGCCCAGCGCCGCGCCTCACAGCAAGCCTCCCTTCCAGCCCTGCCTCAGCGCCGCACCACACCGTTTCAGCTCCGCAACACACAGCACATGGCTGCACACATGATCCAACATGCATAAGACCTCTCCAATCATGTGTGCACCACACCAAAACGCACAGCATCACTTAGAGAGTGATGAAGGGCTGAGATTCAAGGAAGAACATGATCAAAGGGAGGAGAATGATTCTCAAGAATGTCCAAGAATTGAGAGACTATAAAAAGGGTTCTCAAGGCCTCATTTCACAAGAGATACAAGAGATATACAACACACATACAAGAGAGATTTGTGACATTGTGAGATCATTGTAAACACTTAGAGAGAATTATGTAGAGTGACAAACACAATAGGGACTCTTTGTTAGGCCGGATATAAAGAAGAGAGGATAGTATAGAATTGATAGAAAACTTTGTAATAGGACTATCACTTTCTAGTTCTCTTCTTGTTTCTTCAAGAACTTGGATTCTTGAAGGGGATTGCTGTAACTTTGTAAGAACCATTGAGATAGTGCAGAGAGTTATGAGGATCTCACGGGGACGTAGGCACATTGCCAAACCTCGACAACAAATTACTTGTCTTCTTTCTTTCTTTGATTTTTTGTTCTTGTGTTCAATTGCTGAAATTCTTTCTACAAGTCATTCAAGACTTAGGTGTTTGGAAGATCACCACCTGGGCATCTTGTCAAGGTGATTTTCAACAATTAACCTTGTTTAAACCGTGTTTAAACCTTAGACAAATATCAACATTTTTCTAGCAGTTCTAGAAGGGGAGTAGTAGGTGGTGGTGGTGATTATTGGAGGCTGTTGTTGGTAGTAAAGGTGGGGTTTTTGGAAATGGAGGTGGAAGGGGAGCACCTTGTGCCTTCCTAGTACCTTTGCCTCTACTGCTTTTGGCAGTTTTTGGGAGAGGAGTAGTAGGTGGTGGTGGTGACTATTGGAGGTTTATTGATGGCAAAGGTGGGATAGTAGGTGGTAGAGGTGGTATGGGAGCATCCAGTGGCTTTTATGGTGGTTATGGTAGTGCTGGTGGTTTTGGTAGAGGTGGGGCAACAAGTATTATTGATAAAGGAAAGAGAATTGTTGAAGAATTGAGCAATGAGCCAGTGGGATCAGGTTTGGGGACTTATAATAGCCAAGTGATTTAGGTTTGGTGTTGATTTTTTTTTATAGTTGTGTATTTATCTGGATATGTATTTAAATGGTTGTGTATTTATATGGCTATGTGTTTATATGTATATGTGTAATCTTTTAGGACTTATATCACAAAATTTGTTTTGCAGAGCACAGATCAGCAAGTGAGTGGACTCATAAGGATGCACTCATCTCAAATTTCTTATGCAATTGGAATCCAAGAAAGCCCCAATGGTAGTGGTGTCTGAGTCATTTTGTTGGAATCATAGCATGGTTAACTGGTTCTTCTTGTAATAGGATACAATTTAATGGATTGGAATCAAATTACTTTTTTTTAATGTAATAGTTAGCTTTTTGTGTGCATATTATAGATTTGCATAGTCAGATGCACATGGTTGTACCATTATTAGTGAAATATTTTAACAGATACATGGTGGACACCCATTTTTGTAAATGAATGGTTAACAACCATATTTTGTAAGTTAATCAAGTATCTATGAATTGATTATGCATTTATCTCCTAACAAGCCTCATGTTTGTGTCGAGATGGTCCAAATGGGAACCAGTGTTATCCAAATGGAGGGACCAGTTTCATTGACAAAACTGGGACCATTATTCATGACAAAAATAAAACCACTTTTATTCAGAACCATATACAAACTAACTTCTCATTTCATTCAAACCGTTACAAGACCAAGTTACATGAAAAAATAACAAAACACACCAATTCCACCATCAATTCTTCAACAACCCCCCAACTACTAACATGAATATGAAACCATTACAAAGGAGCAATACAACTACAAACATTTTAATCTCTTTACTCAATCTTCTAAACTCCTCTTTGAGATTTACAATGTTCCCACGCAATTAAGTTAAAATAGCATCATTTGGACGTAATGCAAGTGATTCTCTTATGGGCAAATACCAACCAAGGAACCTATCACAGATCATTTCTTCGCAGCAGTAATAACACATATTTTTGTTTTTATCTGATTCTGCTATCTTCATAGATGTCCTTTTACTACACATGCATCTCATGTTGTAGTATCGTATATCCCACCCAATATCATTAACACTTGATAAAGACATTACTGCAAAAACATTATTAGAACAGGCAATAGATATTAATTGGTCCTTTCTTCACACCATTTTTTGCACGAAAAATCCAACCAAACAAAAAACCTCCCATTTTTGCAGGAACATTTCACCAAATATATGTTTCATTTTTGCAAGAAAATTCTAAGGCAAAAAAACCTCCCATTTTTTTAAGACAATTCTACTAAAAAAAAATGTTCAAATTTTGCAAGAAAAATCTACAGAAAAAGACCTTACATTTTTTTTCCAGGAATATTCCTACCAAAAATACGGTCAATTTTTGCAAGAACAAAGCTAAACAAAAAAACCTACCATTTTTTTAAGTAACTTTCCCACCAAAATACGTCCAAATCTCGGGAGAACATTGTAGCCCAAGATCCATTCTTGCATAAAATTTGAGATCAACAAAATCTATTTTTTCCAAGAAAATTTCATACCAAAAACAATGTCTTTCCATTAAATATCAGACAAAAGAAAATCTAATTTTGGAGGCAAAAACAGTAGGAATGAGCGATGATGGAGATGTGACAAGATGAGGGAGATCAAGAAAACATGTTAGATGAGGGAGATTGATGAAGAGAAAGGAAGTAACTTAAGCACTTACCTGAGCGAGATGATGTCGCACTGGTGAGAGAATGAAGAGGGTGGTGAGAGGATACCATTGTAGAGAGCTTTGGAGGTTTTTGTGGAGATGAAAGATGAATGTTAAGTCAGATCTAGTGGAGTTCGTTTCAAAATAGTGAAGGAGTGCTGTTGCATCAAGGGTATTTTCGATTTTCTATTAATAATAATGACATGGATTTCATTGTTGACCAAAAAAAGAATTGTTTGACTAAGGGAAGTTTTGATAGAGGGAGGTATCTGTTGAAAATTTCAAATTTTCGAATACGACAAAGTAGGTAAATGTTATTTCCCAAACAATAGGTAGGTAAGTGTTGCGATGTCAAAAAGTGAGGTGGGTTTCTATAATTTTCCCTAAAATTAAATCATCATTGTAGATAAATAAAATGCATTAAAAATGGATCCAAGTTTTCATTTAGGACCAAACCTTTTTATGTTCTCACTAGACTATAATTAGCCCACGTGAAGTAATTTTGAGTTGGGTTGGGCGAGCCTATCATTTGATTATGTGGGCTTGAGTTTTACTTGAAAGCTTGAGCTATATGTGGACATGGGTTTCTCTTACCAAACCTAATCCAAGTGCCTGAGCCCAATCTCAGTACCCAAAGTGACTAACAATACAAACCAACAAAATGATAAGCGAACATCACTATTTACTAATGCAAAAGGTTTGTTGATCATATATAGATGAAAGCTCCAAAATAGAATTTTGGAATTAACTACTACTTGAGATTTAATTAGTCAAAATAATTTATAAATTAAGATCATAAGCATTTTCTTTATTATTATTTTTTCATGTTATTGCCAAATAAAGTAAATCTTATTATATATGTTCACCTTTTACATGACCATGAACTACATGAGGAAGCTTAACAAGCCCCATTATCTTTTTCTTTTCTTTTTTATAATTGATGATGGCGATTCAATCCTTATATTGAAAGGTGTTGGTGAGGCTCGATCTGGGGCGGGATGAGGCAAAAACGACTCTGAGCACCAGTATTTAGGCATTTCTTCCCCGAAGCCTACATTTTTCTTCTTGGAACGTACGCCCAAGGTGTAAAAAACATGTCTCGTGAATTTTTATTTTTATTTTTAAAAAGACCTTAAAAATCAGAAAAAATGCAAGTTAAACGTAGAAATACATGTCTTAACCACTAAGTTAGTCTTCTTGTTATGATATCATTACACTTCATAAATATATATTACATGTTATCTAGTTTAGTAATAATTATAAACTATTTAATTAATCACTTACAAGTTACAACAATATAAAAATATAAGTTATATATAAAATTATAAATATATATTAATATTTATGAAATTATAATTATTATGCTCTTGAGAGTTAGTAAATTATTAAAGTTTGTTAAAATTAATTAATTTAAATTATTATTAATAATAATTAATTAATATTATTTTATTAAAATTTCGAAACGCCTTATCGTATTCAAAAGATTTACATCCCAACGCTTCGTTGGGGCAAAACGCCTTGCTCAATGCTTTCACCTCTGAAAACGCTGATTAAAACATGCAATCTCTTCTTTAGAAGAAGGATTTGTGTGGTTACCAATTGAGGTATGCTCAAACCACAACAAGCCTTTTTTTTTTTATCACAAGTACATGTATCTTTCTAAGGTGGAATGTTATCTGGTGTGCCTAATCAATTAATGGAAATCAAGGATATTTTCAATGAACATGGAAAGGTTATTGATAATTTTATATCCAAACAAATGAAAGACTTCAGAATAGATAGGCTTGGTTTTGTAAAATCTCGATCTTTGAATGAAGTACATTCGTTATCAGGAATGTTAATGGACAACTTTTAATGAGGCATAATCTGGAAGTTAAGATTGCTAATATGGAAAAGAATGGTTGTCAAAAACATGTTCATAAAAAGATGACCATAATGTTTGTTGACGAGTCTTAAATATTGCATATTTTAGACCCTTAACTTATATTTGTTATGCTCTTAGTTAGTAGTATTTCACTTTATTTTACGTCTTTCTTGTGTTTTGTGTATTTTTACAGGTTTGTGGAGAAAATAAAGCATTTCAGGAGATGTGAAGCTTCTGGAGACATTGCGATCGATCGCACGAGATATGCGATCGAGCGCAACTGCGCTCGAGCGCACCTGCCTACGAACGAGCGCATGGTCAACATCCCACATCGAAATATTTGAAGTTCAGTGCATCTGCGATCGATCGTAGCAGACATACGATCGAGTGCACATAAGATCGTGCGCACAAGACATGCGATCGATCGTACCTGCGATCGATCGCACCACACTGCGATCGAGTGCACATGGGTAGTATCGCACATCGAATCTGCAACCCATATTGCTCCGGGTCTTCCCCTATATAAACACCATCTGGCTTCATCATTCAGTGTACAATTCCTGAGCCACTTTGGTGTTTACCGGTGGACTTCTGCCAGCATTTTGGTGGATCCCGAAGGCATTGCTACCACGAGGGGAAGTGCCGCTCGTCAGCGAGTGGAATTTCTCCCATGTAAAGTTGTTTATTTATTTCTTTATATTCAGTTGTTTTAGTTTAAATGTTTAGCACTTTTTATTATAGTTTTATAGTTATGAGTGGCTAGACTCTTCAGCTAAGGTTGAAGATGAAGCCCCGCCGTTGTTTGGCGTAGTAGTTCAGATTTGCTTGTACAAATTTGATAATTTTTAGTATAAATGTTCTGTCAATTATTTGAGTTAATCTTATAATTGATTGAGTTTAAATTGTCTGTTGGATTTTCTTTGTGTTTCATCTGATAGATACATTGAATGCTTTTCGATTAAATTGGATTCCCTTTGTGATTTGTTAAGAGCGGATACATTGGGTGCTTTTGGTTTAGTTGGGATATTCTTTGTTTTTTGTCTTATAGTTGGATTCATGGAATGTTTTGATAGGCTATATTTTTAGAACATGTATGCTTAACTTCGGTGGGGTGGATTCGAAAACCTTAGTGTTTTTATTCTTAGTTTTTAAATCAATTTAATTTAGTTTTAATTTGTTTTGCAAATTATCATTCAAAATTCGGAACTAGGTTAAGATAGAGTTAATTTAGATTAAAAATCATATTTTCACAACGCAATTCCCTGTGGATTCGACCTCGCACTTGCACAACGCTATACTGCAAACGACTCGTGCGCTTGCGAGTAATTTAAAACTCACGTGGACCATCTAAATCCACAACTAAATAGTCAGGCTCTGAGAAACCTGTTTAAGTGGTACGACGAAATGGCGATGACTATGTTTCACGGAAGAAGAGAAAGGGTAGAGAGGATGATTTTGGTTTTGATTGTTTTTTTTTTTTTGGAAATTATGAGGACCATTAAATATTTGAATGGTTCTAGATTTATGGGATATAATTTAGTGGTGAAGAAGGCAAATTATGAAAATGAAAAATCTATCTAAAAAATCTCGTAACTTAATGAGAAGCATGTGGTCACTGACCATCGGAAGAAAGAGGGTGGGAAGTTGGTGTCTTATAATGTTAAATCCACTAGAAATAACATAACCTATGCAGAAGATGTGAAAGCAAAAAAGTTATCACAAAGGGTTCCTGATAAGGGTAATGGTAATGAGAATGAGAAAGACGCCAGACAAAATTTGGGTAATAAAAATGGAAATGAATTAAGTATTATCAAGAAGCAACATTCGTTTAGGGTCAAACAATGGGTTAAAAAAGGCAAGTGATGGAACCTGATCTAGTGTTTGAAGTGGAGAAGGAGAAAGTTGAAAATTTTAACAAATGTGTTGTAGGGTTTGTACATCACATTGAATCAATTCCAATGTTGTAGGACCATTTTATTAATGAAAAGGGTTATTGCATGTAGTGCTAAACCTGTTAGAATATATATTAGGTATCAAAAATTATTGCATCTTATTGTGGTGAAACTTGCTACAATTGATTTAGTCTTTTTTAGTTGTTGAGTTTGTTCCACTGTTCCATAATTTTAGATGTTTGATATGGGAGTGGAAGATGTCAGTCCTCACTCTTATTTTTAGGCAATGCATCAATAAGAGAGTTCTTTTTGAACTCGTCTATGGTTAGGTTATCAGTGGAGTTATGATAGGATAAGGTTGTTAGTGGAGTTATGATAGGATAAAAATATTAGTAGTTGAAAAATTGTAAGGAATTCTGTCATGTAAATGGTTATAAATATTGTCTCTTTGTAATGTATTTCTATAGTTTTCCAATAAAGTATTTTTCATTTCTTCTACTTATATTTGTTTCCTTTGAGTAAATTTCCTACGTACTTAAGTGTGGTTTAGTATTAATCTTTTCACATATATTGTTTACATGGTATCAGAGCCAAGTTAGGACATTTATTATTTTTGGCTATCAAGTTGTTAGCTTGTTAGAGAAGATAAATTTTTACTAAGGAAATTGCTACTCTCTGATATGGATCAAATCACTGGTGGAAATGGTTCTACATTATATGGTGTGGAGAAGCTTATAGGTATGAACTACAAGTATTGGAGAATGTGCATGGAAGCTTACCTTCAAGGTTAAGACTTATGGGATCTTGTTTCTGATGCAAATGGAGATCAAATGTGGGAAAGCCTTGTTTGCACTGAGAACATCTATCAATAAAGAGTATATTGATCATATTCATGATGTTGGTTGACCAAAAAAAGTTTGGGAAACTCTTGAAAGGTCATTGACCTAAAAGAATATAGCAAGGTTGCAGTTGCTTGAGAATGATCATACAATGTTAATGCAAAGAATTATGTCAATCTCAGAATATTTTTTAAGAGTAAAAAGCATTTGAACTGAAATTTCAATACTTAATGAGGATGAACTTATCAGTGAAGTACAATTGCAACGATAACTTATTTGTGGCCTAAGGAAAGAGTGCATGTCATTCCTTACCTTAGTGCAAGGGTGGGCCAATCAATCATCTGTTGAAGAATTGGAGAGTTTGCTTGCCAACCAAGAAGCATTGGCTAAGCAAATGTCAAGAAAATTAGTTTCTGAAACTAACGATGTTCTGTTCTCAAAATGGAAGTCAAAAGAGAAGGATACCTCAAAGGTTTTAGCAGCTAGTGACAAAAATCATGCAAAAAGCTCAAACTAAAAGAAGTATTCTTGCAGTACATCACAACAAAATTATTCCATAAAGTGCTACAGGTGCAGAAAGCTTGGCCACAACAAGAAAAATTATTCCATGTTGGATAAAAGAATAAGTCACTATTTGTTATATTCGCTAGTGAAGCCTATGTTGAGAAGACAAGTTGAAATGATGGTGCATCAATTTAGCATGCTTGTTTGGGCCGTATGGGCTGTCAAATGTTGCATCTACTTTCATCTAAGAAGCTAATTGATGGTATTCCAGTTTTGAAGGATGTACATAACAATGTGGTGTGTCGAGGTTGTCAATATGGAAAATCTTATTGTCTTCCTTTCAAGCGATCGTTGAACTGGAAATCCACCTTGTTTCAATTGATGCATTCAAATTTGATGGATTCAATAAGAACACCAAGCAATAGTGGTTATATATTGACCCATCCCGGGTTGGCCACCCCCGAAACGGTGTTATCATATTTTGAGAATCTCAGCACGACACATATATGTAATAATAAAAATAAATAACACCAAAAAAAATTACATCAATCTGATCTTTAAACATTCTATACGACATAAAATATATGAATATTTACAAATAAAATTTTCATTTTATTTATCTCATTAGTTTGAGGATGTTGACACGTACGTGGCTTACAGAAAATGATTTCTTCTGAATATCAACTCACCAAACTATTTTGTCCTGCCTGCTACCTAAAATCATTGTACAATGAGGAGTAAGCATCACAAGCTCAATGAATTAAATTTACTAAAAGTACTCATTTGTATAAAAAAATCTTTTAATATTTAAATCAATTTATATCTCCTACACTTGATACTAGCACTCTACTATCACAACTCATGTCATAATATCCATTCTCTGTCATTCTCTTCCTCTTATTTATTGGTTCACCTCAATACCATCAATTATTTCATTACCTCGCAATGAGGTTCATATCATAAAATCTACCATTTAGATAGTTCTTATCACCATAACAATAACACACCACACCTCAGCATTTCAATCATCTTATCGCCATAACTGTCTCTTTCTGTGAGACTCAATCATCTATAATTATATTCACAATTAATACACCACATCTCAGCATTTCAATAATCTTATCATTATAACTGTCTCTTTCTGTGAGACTCAATCATCTATAATTATATTCACAATTAATACATCACACATCATTATTTCAATAATGCAGCAATAATTAAAATAGATGCAATGCATAAATGATTATGATGGGAACGTCTTCCCACCTGTCGACAGGTTATTATTATCTTAGACCGGCCTCTTCCCGGTTCTTTACAGCTTATCTCGGCTGTCACAAAATTTATTTCCATTATATACTGGCTGTCACGGTTTTTCCATTAGACCGGCCCTTTCCTGGTTCTTTTGGTTATATTATTAAATGCATATGCACATGAACAACGATATGAAATATGCATCTGAACAGTAATATAAAAACAACATAAATTCAAAATACTTGAATTAACTATCCTGATTATTCTCAAATTTATATAATAAAAATTCTACTAAATTCCTCTCATCCCAAATCACATCAAATCATCCATTAAAGCTTATCAAGATCCACTGAATTTCATCCCAAATCACATTAAATTATCCACCAAAGCTTGCCAAGAACCACTAAAATTCATCTCATCATAATTCGTACTTAAATATCAATATAACTTATCAAGAATTTCACTTATCATTTTTATTATTAAATCGACTTATTATTCCCAAAAATATTATTTTTCTCCTAATAATTTTCTACATGTCCAAAATTCACATCATAAATATCAACCAAATCTTTATCTATCACCACAACATAAGCTAATAATTTATTTTAATAATATCATTAAATTTTTCATTTTTATTTAGACTATTTAAAGTAAATCCAACTCACCACGTAACTCTTAAAGCTACCCGTGGATCACCTCCTTGCCTTTTTCTATTTCTCTTAGAAATTCACCCGGTTATAGATCGTCAACACCTGACATCATATTTATATAAATTTTCTAATTTATTATTCAATTGGATATAAACCACACATTTTGAACTTAGGGAAACTTCATAAATGTCAAAAATTTAAAAATAAACACTATGATATTACCTTCTGCTTTTCTGATAACTATTCTTGATTCTCTATAAACTTCCGCAGAAAATCTCTTCAAAATTTTGCTCTTTCAGCATTTCTTTGGGTCCCCAAGAGTTTAGAAAAAAACGAGAGATTAAAATAAACTATGTGAAATCTGTAAACAAATTTCACATAGGTGTATATATATACATGTTTGTTGCCCCAAAATCTCGGCAGCTCACCAATTTGCTTGCACCAACAGCAGTCCCCCCAATTTCTCCAATTACCACTACACTAATATGTGTCAACTTACAAGTTCATTCACTTTGGTTTGGCAGCAGGTTTTGCCACCTGCTGTCACCTTTTTTTTTTTACTTTAGGTTGTTTTTTTTTACTTTTTTTATTTAATTTTTTTTTCTTTTCCTTCTTCTGGACGTCCATACCTTTTTTTTTCTTTTTTAAACCTTTTTTTTTCTTTTAATGACGTCCACGTCCCGTAATTTTTTTTAGAATTGCTTTATTCAAATTGGACATTTCGCATTTAAAATATCTATATTTTATTTTAACTCTTTGCCCTATTTATTAAATTACTTCTTTACCTTTACTTTACGATTACGGGTATTACAATTCTAGCCACCTTAAAAAAATTCTAAAACATTTTACTATGGATGTTGTACAATCATATTCGTTAACCATGATCCCCTATCACTGATATACAACTTCATTATTCTTTCTTTTAAATCTTTCATCAATTTCACATCAGGACTCCCAATAGTAGTTAAACCTTCTTGTAGACTTTCTACTCAATGCATCAGTTATCACACTTGCATTTTCTAGATGATAGTAAATTATACAATCATAGTTACCAATCAACTCCATCCCCCATCTTTGCTTCAAATCAACTCTCTTTGGGTAGGTAAGTATGTCAAACTCTTATAACCCGTGAATATCTCCCAAGTGGCTCCATACAAATGATGTCTCCAATTTTTAAAGTAATCACTATAGTAGTCAACTCTAAGTCACGAGTAGAGTAATTTCTATCATGAATCCTCAATCACCTTGAAGTATGAGCCACAAATTTTTTGTGTTACACATATCCCAATGAATGATGCAATGCATCACTGTACACCACAAATCCTTCATCACTAGAAGGAAACACCAATACTAAAGCAATAATCAATTATTCTTTTAACAACTGAAAACTCCTTTCACATTCTTCTGACCACTTAAACTTCACTTCCTTCCTAGTCAATTTAGTCAATGGTCCAACAATCCTAGAAATTTTTTTTTTTGAATAAACCTCCTATAATAACCAACCAACCCCAAAAAGCTTCTAATTTCAGTTACACTAATGGTTCTTTCCCAATTCAACACTGCTTTTACTTTCTATTGGTGAACTGCTATTCACTCTCTAGATATTACATATTTCAGGAAAGTTGTTTCATTCAACCAAAATTCATATTAGGAAATTATAGCATACAATCTCTCTCTCCTCAAAATCTCCAACACAATTTTTTAATGTTTTACATTCTCTTCCTTAGTCTTAGAATATACCAAGATGTGATCAATGAACACAACCACAAAATTATCAAGAAATAGTTTAAACATTTTATTCAACAAGTCCATGAACGTTGTTGGAACATTAGTCAACCCAAATAGCATCACCAGAAACTTATGACCATAACGTGTCATAAAAGTAATCTTAGGCACATCTCCCTTCTCTATCCTCAATTGGTGATAACTTGATCTCAAGTTTTTCTTAGAAAACATTCTCACTCCTTGCAACTGCTTAAACAATTCATTTATCTTGGGTAAGAGATATTTGTCCTTAATGGTTATTTTATTCAGATGTCTAAAATCTATAAATAACCTTATTGTTTCATCTTTCTTCTTCACAAACAATACTTAGGCTCCCCATGGTGACACATTTGGTCGAATAAATTGTTCATCTAACAATTCTTAAGGTCGAACCTTCAGTTCTCTCAATTCAACAGATCTAATTTTGTAGAGTGCTATAGATATATGTGATAATCCTGATATCACATCAATAGAGAAATTAATCTCCCTACTGAGGGGTAAACTAGACAACTCATCAAGAAATACATCAAAAAAATATTTCATCACTAAGATTTTTTCTAACTCTCTACTAGCATTTCCAAAATCAATTGAAAATCTATCATATTCAAAGATAATAAATCAACTTCAGATTTTTCTATCACTGATACGAATCATCTTACACTTGTAAATATTTTTTTTTTATATTTTAACTCTATCTCTAGTAACTTCAACAAAATATTTTGCATCAAAGAACTAATACATACTTTACATAAATACTGGATGCAAAAGAATGGTTTTCACCAAGATCAACCAATGTTGATATGTCCACCTTCTCTACACACAAAGCAATTCAAATTTTGACAATTCTGAGATAAATATCTTATCTGAATTTGTCTATAACAAACTTCTGTCTCTCAATTATACATCAGATTAACACTTCCTCTTGGTGGCATACTTACTTCCTCTGTCATGACTCCCAGTTCCCATAACCTGTCTCTCAAAACTAAAGGTCCCATCAATACTAATCTGAGCTATAGAATTAACTAATACTGTTTGCCTTTGACTCTGTATTTCAGTTCCTTGTGACAAGGAACACCTCATCTGGGTGGTCTCTCACCCTGCACACTCATACCTCTATAACCTTCATGTCAAGCCTCTTTAACCATTCTTTCTCTTTCCCTTAAACTCTATCACATCTTTCTAAATCTGAAATGATATATCCACTAATCTGACATAATTTATATGCTTCATGTAAGATAGTTTTGATCAAACCTTACAACACGGTTCATCTATGAATCTCTTACACTTATTCTCCTCTATGTCTACCATTTCTGGTATAACCATTGACAAGGCTACAAATCTCCTATCATATTAAGCCACAGTCAACCCAATTGCTTCAAATAAATAAAATCTCTATCTTGTTGGACTCTAAGGTCTAAAAAAAATATTTATCAAGGAAAACCTCCTTAAACCTATTCCAGGTTAAAGGTTTATCTACATCTGCACTTACCTTGGGAAGAATATCTTCCCACCATTCCAAAACTTCTCCTTCTGATTCAACTGAAGCAAAATTAACCATCTATTTGTCAGTTACTGGTAAAGTACCAAATAATCTCTCTATATGTTTCTCCCAAAACTTAGGCTTAAAAGAATTTATAGATCTTTTAAACAACACTGCATTGAACTTAACAATCTCCCTGCATCTTATGCATAAACTCACTTTTCCCCCTTTTTAAACGTTCATCATTACTGGATTAAAAACCTCAAACATTGTGCTAGTATGTTTGTCAAGTCTATGCTATAGGCTATCAACTCTATCACCTGTTCTATTCATTTTCTCATGAGCATATGTAAGAGCTTATCTTAGTCATCTATTTTAACTTCAATTCTTTCAAAGCTTTATCAATATCAAATATATTACTAATATCAATCATACTATCAACATGTTCCCTTCAAGGAACCTCATATTTAATCTCAACCTCAACTTGTCAAAATATTGTGGGCAAACCACGCCTTCTCAAATCAACAACTCTAACTCTAGCTCTAGTGCGTCCACGTGTCATACTCAAACTATTCATTAAAATATCATTTATTTTACTCTTTCACTTTCTTTCTTTTTATGCAGTCTGCAGAATCATAAAACCTAATGCTCTGATACCAAAATTTGTAACGACCTATCCCGAGTTGGCCACCTCCGAAACGGTGTCATCACATTTTGAGAATCCCAGCACGACACATATATGGAACAATAAAAATAAATAACACCAAAAGAATTTTTTTTACATCAATCCGATCTTTAAACATTCTACACGACGTAAAATACATTAATCTTTACAAATAAAATTTTCATTTTATTTATCTCATTAGTTTGAGGATGTTGACACGTACGTGGCTTACAAAAAATGATTTCTTCTGAACATCAACTCAGCAAACTATTTTGCCCGGCCTGCTACCTAAAATCATTGTACAATGAAGAGTGAGCTTCACAAGCTCAGTGAATTAAATTTACTAAAAGTACTCATTTGTATAAACAATCTTTTAATATTTAAATCAATTTATATCTCCTACACTTGATACTAGCACTCTACTATCACAACCCATGTCATAATATCCATTCTCTATCATTCTCTTCCTTTTATTTATTGGTTCACCTCAATACCATCAATTATTTCATAATTACCTCGCAATGCGATTCACATCATAAAGTCTACCATTTAGATAGTTCTTATCACCATAACAATAACACACCACACCTCAGCATTTCAATCATCTTATCACCATAACTGTCTCTTTATGTGAGACTTAATCATCTATAATTATATTCACAATTAATACATCACATCTCAGCATTTCACTAATCTTATCATCATAACTGTCTCTTTTTGTGAGACTCAATCATCTATAATTATATTCACAATTAATACATCACACATCAGTATTTCAATAATGCAGCAATAATTAAAACAGATGCAATGCATGAATGATTATGATGGAAACTTCTTCCCACCTATCAAAAGGTTATTATTATCTCAGACCGACCCCTTCTCGGTTCTTTACAGCTTATCCAGGCTGTCACGAAATTTATTTCCATCATATACCGACTGTCACGGTATCCCTTTTATTTCCAGCATATACTGGTTGTCACGATTTTTCCATTAGACCGGCTCCTTCCCGGTTCTTTTGGTTATATTATTAAATGCATATGCACATGAACAACGATATGAAATATGCATCTAAACAGTAATATAAAAACAACATAAATTCAAAATTCTTGAATTAACTATGCTGATTATTCTCAAATTTATATAATAAAAATTTTACTAAATTCCTCTCATCCCAAATCATATCAAATCATCTATTAAAGCTTGCCAAGATCCACTGAATTTCATCCCAAATCACATCAAATTATCCACCAAAGCTTGTCAAGATCCACTAAAATTCATCTCATCATAATTCGTATTAAAACATCAATATAACTCATCAAGAATTTCACTTATCATTTTTATTATTAAATCGACTTATTATTCTCAAAAATATTATTTTTCTCCTAATAATCTTCTACATGTCCAAAATTCGTATCATAAATATCAACCAAATCTTTACCTATCACCACAACATAAGCTAATAATTTATTTTAATATTATCACTAAATTTTTCATTTTTATTTAGACTACTTAAAGTAAATCCAACTCACCACATAGCTCTTAAAGCTACCCGTGGATCACTTCCTTGCCTTTCCCATTTCTCTCAGAAATTTCCCCGGTTGTAGATCGTCAACACCTGACATCATATTTATATAAATTTTCTAATTTATTATTCAATTCGATATAAACCACACACTTTGAACTTAGGGAAACTTCATAAATGTCAGAAATTTAAAAATAAACACTATGATATTACCTTCTGCTTTTCTGATAATTATTCTTGATTCTCTATGAACTTCCGCTGAAAATTTCTTCAAAATTTTGCTCTTTCAGCATTTCTTTGGGTCCCCAAGAGTTTAGAAAAAAAAATGAGAGATTGAAAGAAACTATGTGAAATCTGTAAACAAATTTCACATAGGTGTATATATATACATGTTTGCTGCCCCAAAATCTCAGCAACTCACCAATTTTCTTGCACCAACAGTAGTCCCCCCAATTTCTCCAATTTCCACGACACTAAATGTGTCAACTTACAATTTCTTTCACTTTGGTTTGGCAGCAGGTTTTGCCATCTGCTGCCACCCTTTTTTGACTTTGAGTTTTTTTTTTTTTACTTTTTTTGTTTAAATTTTTTCTTTCTTTTTTTCTTTTCCTTCTTCTGGACGTCCAGACCTCTTTTTTCTCTTTTTTTGAACATTTTTTTTTTCTTTTAATGACGTCCACGTCCCATAATTTTTTTTTAGAATTGCTTTATTTAAATTGGATTTTTCGCATTTAAAATATTTATATTTTATTTTAACTCTTTGCCCTATTTATTAAATTACTTCTTCACCCTTACTTTACTATTAAGGGTATTACAGGTTATCACTATATGATGGTGATTGTGGATGATTTTTCCAGATACTGGTTTATTTCTTAAAAAGAATTAATGAAGCCTTGTCCAAATTTATTGAATTCAATACTACGGTAGAAAAAAGAGTTTGAGTTGAAGGTGAAGTGTTTGTACAACGACAATGGTGGTGAATACATGTCAGATGACTTCTTCAAGTATTGTGACGATAATAGCATTCAACAAAAAAAAATGATGTTTCCCAAAACCCCACAACAAAATGGGGTTATATAACGAAAGCTGGGGCACCTTAGTACTGTGAGCTTATTATATATGCATGATAAGAATCTTCCTTGAGAGCTTTGGGTAGACGCTATTATGTGTGAATGTCATGTAATCTATCAGCTACTTCCATGGCTAGCTAAAGAGAAACCTCTATTTAAAATTTTGCATAATTTGAAGCCAAATGTGAGTTATTTTAGGGTTTTTGGTTCTACTTGTTATGTTCATATTCCAAAAACTAGCAGAACCAAGTTAGACATAAAAGCAAAGAAATATGTATTTGTTCATCGTGATTCACATAGAAAAGGTTGGAGATGCATGGATCTAGAGACAAATAAGTTTGTCACTTCTAGAGACATGGTGTTTGATAAAGTGTCATTATTCCATAATACACCAAAATTTATTGCCAATAAAGTTGTTAATGATGATAGTGTACAGTTGTCTCTTCAAACCTGAGTGTCTTCCTCTTATATTTTTTATTCTAGACAATGAAGGAGTGGTGACTTTCCCTCAAAAAGTGAGAGGTTGATTTCTTCAAACTCAGAAAGTGATGGGCATATTATGTCCACATTAAGAATATCAAGAAGAGGGAGAAAGTAATCTGATTATCTCAAAGATTATGTTCAATCGAATCATTGTACTATGACTTCTTGTTTTTTAAGTGGAGAAAAAGATGGCAATGAACCATTATACTACAATGAAGCTAAAGGCATTCCAAAATGGGAAGCAACTAAACAAGAAGAAGTTGCAGCACTGATAAAGAATGAACCCTGAGAGCTTGTGTCGAAGCCTAAAGACAGTGAATTGGTAACTTGCAAATGGGTTTACAAATTGAAAAATACAACAGATGGAACTATTTATAAGCACAAAGCTCGTCTTTTTGCTCATAGTTTTTCACAAAATTATACGTTGGACTATGAGGAAACATTCATTCTAGTTGCCAAGATGGTGACAGTGAAGGCAATTATCTCTTTACCTGCATACAAAAGTTGGAAGTTGTGGCAACTTGATGTAAAGAACGTATTTCTCTATAGAGAGTTGGATTGTGAAGTCTTTATGAAGCAGCCTCAAGATTTTATCTCTGAGAAATTTTCTCTTCATGTTTGTATTTTAAAGAAGGTGTTGTACAGTCTTAAGCAAGCTCTACAAGCATGATATGGTAAGATTACTCAATATCTTACTTTTTGTAGCTTTAGAGTTTCAAATTCATATTCTAGTATGTTTGTAAAGCTAGAATTAGGGGTGTAAGTGGTGGTCCTTTTGTATGTAGATGATATAATTATTATTGGAGATAATGAAGATGAAATTTTACGCCTAAGAGCTGACTTGTTGATCCGATTTGAAATGAAGAATTTAGGTGAAGTTGGATGCTTTCTGTGTTTAGAAGTTGAAAGGTCAGAAGATGGTTATTTTATATCTCAAAGGGGATATGCTAAAATCATGTTGGAACGTTTTGGCATGGGGGAGGCAAAAGAAATGGCTACTCCTATGGAGCTATATCTAAAGTTAAAGAAAGATGAAGAAAAACCGATCAAATATGCGAGAAGGTTTCGACAACTTATGGGTAGCTTAATTTATTTAACTATCACAAGGCCATATATTGCATATTCTGTGAGTATTATTTCTCAATTCATGCAGAATCCAAATATTCCTCATCTAGACACTGCAAAAAGGATTATGTATTTAAAAAGAACATTTGAATATGGGCTCATGTACAAGAAATGTGAAAATTTCTTTCTAAGTGGCTTTACTGATACAGATTGGGCAGGCGATGCAAATAATCGGCATTCAAGTACAGGTTACTATTTCAACATTGGTTCAATAAACAATTTTGTGGTGTATTAAAAAGCAACCTACTGTTGCTCTTTCTAGCACCGAAGCAGAGTACGTTGAAGCAACTATGGCTACATAGGAATGTATTTGGCTTAAGTGTTGGTGATATTTACAACAAAGTTGACTATGCAATACCAATTCGATATGACAATGAAAGTGCTATTAAACTCACTTCAAATCTAGTGTTTCATGGTCGAACAAAACACATCGAAATTCATCATCACTTTGTACGGGAAAAAATGTTAATTCAAGTTAGAAAGTGTTTCTATAGTGAAAGAATTGTAGATCTTTTTACAAAGGCACTTATAATTGCACTTAGTATGATTGACCACAAGCATGCACTAAAGGGGAGTGTAAAAAATTGGTGCATCTTACTGTTGTGAAACTTGCTACAATTGATTTAGTCTTTGTTAGTTATTGAGTTTATTTCATTGTTCCATAATTATAGTTGTTTGTTATGGGAATGGACTATCTCGGTCCTCACTCTCTTATTTTTTTAGGCAATATGTCAATAAGAGAGTTCTTTTTGAACTAGTCTATGGTCAGGTTGTTAATGGAGTTATGATAGGATAAAGTTGTTAATGGTTGAGAAATTGTACGAAATTCTATCATGTAGATGGTTATAAATATTTTGTCTTTGTAATGTATTTCCATAGTTTTCTAGTAAACTATTTTTCATTTCTTCTACTTATATTTGTTTCCGTTGAGTATATTTCCTGCGTACTTAAGTGTGGTTTAGTATTAATCTTTCCAGATATTTTGTTTACATTAGGTTGTTTGTCTAATTAGGTTTTAATTACTTGCCTAATTTATGATTACCATATATGGCTTTCCGTACCACTATATATGTTGCAATAAATTTGTAAATCAAGACACACTTAATACAATTATTCTCTTCCGAAACCTTATTTTCTTCTTTTTCTAACATGGTATCAGAGCCCTAATTTTTTTCTTCAGATCTTGTTTTCTGTTGTCGTTTTATGTTCTAAGTTTGTTATTTTTCAATCTGTTGGTGTTTTTCGATCCACATGCAACATCATTTTGTTGTTGGCTCTGTTTCTTTACAATTGTTTAATTATCCATGGTACTGCACTAAAGTACAATTTACATTGTTTTGGCAAAATCAAAGACTTGCCACATGTCATGATTTGTCCTTTACAAATTGCAGCACTAAATACATCAATTTTTTTTTTCTTTTCTTGGGATTGATTATTCAATGCTTTTACTTTTGATATTTGGAAGCTAATTTGCACAGTGATTTGTGAAGTTTCTAGACAGTTTTGTTTTTGGTTTGGTTTGATTATATGATTCAAAGTTTTATGGTTCGTTAGTATTTTGATCAGTTCTTGTATTAGCCAAATCGGTTCCTAAGATTTTTCAACGTGCTCTTTCTGATTTTGTGGTATATTTTCTCAAATTCTACTCTCATTATTCAGTTTTCTTCGCTATGGTACTATGGTCATCCATGTTGCTCATTTTCCCAAAATCCGAAGACTTTTCACTATTGTCAAAAGTCCAGACATTTTATTGCAAATTTTCCAAATAAGGTTTGTCGATATTGTCATCAGAATGGTCATTTTCTTGTAGAATGTCTCATTCGACCACTAAGAGATAATTTTTCTCGGGGTACTCAGTCTAGACCAGGTATGCAGTCTACCTTCAACTCTGGATCTTTGTTCACCACTGATTCTTCCTTTAAAGGTTCTCATAATGATTCCTCAACACCCGATTTTTTGACCGATAATCTTAAAGCCCTCCTAAAACAGGTTCTCCTTAACTCCATTACCCCTGCTACTACTATGTCTACCAGTCTAAGTACTTCCCCTTGGTATTTTGATTCTACATGTTGTAATCACATGACTGTTGATTCTTTTATTTTCTCTTCGAAAATATGTGATTCTTCTGCCCTTGTCATTTATACTACTAATGGATCTTCTATGCATGTTAATCACATTGGTCACATTTTCACGCACACATTGTCGTTACCTAACACCTTTTTAATTCTTAAGCTTTCTTCAAATCTTATTTCTATTGGAAAACTCTGTGATATTGCAACGACCCATCCCCGGTTGGCCACCCCTAAGACGGTGTCGTCACATTTTGAAATCCCAACACAACACATATATGCAACAATATAAAAACATCAACTAAAATTATCTACATACATAAATCCTCAACCCTCAACATGGAAGTTACATTATTAAGATCCCAACTGAAACATTATAAACAAAATATTATGCATGAATATTTACAAATATTTTTTTTTCATTAGTCAAAGGATGTGGACCACGTGACTTACAGATAATGACCCAGTCTGAGTCTTAGCTCACTAATCTATACATTATGCTTGCTACCTGATATTATTTAACAATGAGGAGTGAGCTTCACAAACTCAGTGAACTAAATTTACTAGAAGCCCTCAATTATATACTTCCAGTCACATTTTATAACTCAATCGTTTCTAATTCACAAATATTAATCATCTATCTCTTCACATATAATAATTCCATCTTTCAGATAATCTTTCACTATTCATTCATCTATTATCTTATATAATTCAATAATAACATTCTATTATCACTATTTATATCATAATTTCAACCATTTATCAATCTCTTCTTAAATTAATCATCAAACATATCAAATTTTCTTCTCATATATTTAATCATCTGAGATTATCAATTCAACATTATTATTTACCTCGTTATGAGGATCACAACATATAATTAATCAGTCAAATAAGTTTTTTCATCCCATACTTTCATATTTCTTTCTCATCATATTTTTTTCTCTGTGAGACTCATTTGTTTATCAATAATTTCACAATTAAGGTTGATACTCTAGCATCTCAATCAATAATAATTAATATTTAAAATAAATGCAATGTATGAATTTAAATTTTCTTTCTTTCTCATAAAATCATTTCATATTATCATTTGGGAACGTCTTCCCATATATCGACATGTTTCAGCCAGACCAGCTACCTTCTTGGTCTTTTCGGCTAGATCGACTGCCTTCTCGGTCTTTTATTTCCAGCTAGACTAGCTGCCTTCCCGGTCTTTTATTTTATGCATATAAGAAATAATATGAAAACAAGCATACATTCAAGCATTTAATTTAGCTATCCAACTCTTTCTCAAAATTATTATTGTTATCATATTCATTAAATTATCTCTTTATATATCATATTCACATTTCAATCATATTTTTTAGAAATTTCATAAAACTTCTCAGCATATTGTTCATTTATCCATTCTATTTAAAATATAAATTCTCATATAATTAATATTCAACACACTTTCAAATTCCTAATCAATAAATCAATCAATTTTCATATATAACAGAAAATACATCCTTAAATCATTGTAATTCACCAATTTATTCAAATATCATAATTTCATATTTTTATTGGTTTCAATTACTAAAAGTAAATCTAACTAACCATGTAGCACTTAAAGCTACCCATGGATCACTTCCTTGCCTTTCCTGCTCCTTTCAGCAATTTTACCCGATTACTGATCGTCAACACCTGACATAATATTTATATTAAAAAAATTTATTTTATTCTTCAATTATTCCATAATTCATACCTTTAAATTTCTACATAAAATTTTGGGTAATTTCATGTACACAAAATTTCAAAAATAAAATTCACATAATCACCTTTTGTTTTTCTTAAAGCTTCATTTGAATCACTTTAAAATTCTCCCATAAACTTCTTTAAAATTTCAATCTTTCAACATTTCTTTGAGTCCCCAGGTGTTTAAAGAAAGAGAATAATTTAAATTGAAGAAATAAGGAAACCACATGGGATTTGGTAGGAAAATACAAAACAAACAAAAAAAAAACTGAATTTTATATTAAAACTGTTTACCCTGTCAACATTCTGCATCTCTTTCATTCTTAGGTGTATAACATGCATGGTTGCATATTATACAGCCAACACCTGGACATCCAGGTACATCCAGGTGTTGGCCCCTTACCCTTTTTTTTAACACACTTGGACGCATCCAGGTTATGTTTTTTTTTTTTAAATAGTAAATCTTTCATGTATATTTTATTTAATTCCATATAGTATCTTTCAAATTACTTCTTTACCCTTACTTTAAGAACACAGGTATTACAATTCTACCCACCTTATAAAAATTTTGTCCCGAAATTTGCTTATCTAACTCAAGAAACAATTGTGGATAATATTTCTTCAAAGTTGTCTCATGCTCTCACGTAATCTCTTTAACATCCTTATTCTGCCATAGAACTTGAGTTAATGGAATTATTTTATTACATAAGACTTGTTCTTTTCTGTCTAAAATTCTCACTGGTACTTGTATAAAAGTCAAATCTTCCTCAATTTCTACAGCATGGCTCGAAATATTATAAGATTCATCATGTAAGCTTTTTCGCAAAAGTGAAACGTGAAATACGTTATGTAACTACTTCTACTTTGGAGGCAATTCTAGGCTATACACAACTAACCCAACTTTCTCAATAATCTTATAGGGTCTCACATACCTTGGATTCAACTTTCCTTTCTTTTTGACCCTCAACACACATTTCAATGGAGATATTTTCAAATACACCCAATCACCTACTTGAAACTCAAGAGGTCTTCTTCTATTATCAACATAGCTATGCGATCTACTTTGTACTGCTTTAAGGTTCTCTCTAACTAGTTTGATCTTCTCAGTTGTTAATTCAACAATTTATGGACCAAATAGATTTATCTCTCCCACTTCTTCCCAACATATAGGAGTTTTACACCTCCTACCATACAATGCCCCAAACAGTGCCATTCTAATACTAGATTGATGTTGATTATTATAAGCAAATTCAATCAATGGTAAGTAAGCATCCTAACTTACTAAGAAACTCATCACATTTTCCCTCTATATATCTTTTAGTACTCTAATAATCCTTTCTGTCTGTTCATCCGTTTGAGGATGAAAAGTTGTACTAAACTGCAACTGCGTACTTGTGGCTTTCTAAAAGCCTATCCAAAACTAAGATGTAAATCTAGCATCTCTATTTGACAATATGCTCAATAGTACTCAATGCAACCTTACAATCTTAGCTATATACAGTTTAGCCAACTGTTTAGGACTCCAATTAGTTTTAATTTTAAGAAATTGAGATGACTTAGAAAGTCTATCTACTATCATTTACACTGTATTGTGACCTCTCTGGGTATGGGAAATCCATAAACAAAATCCATACTCACATTTTTCTATGGTCATTCAAGTATAGGAAGAAACTGTAGTAAGTCTCTCAATGTTTATTCTCTGACTTCACTTGCTGACAAACCAAATATCTAAAAATATATTCAGTTGCATCCCTCTTCAATCCTGACTACCAGTAATTCTGTCTCAATCCTCTTTACATCTCATTGTTACTCAGGTGCATTGAATATACATCATTATATGCCTCTCTCAATATCTCTTTTCTTAACTCAACATCATTGGGAACACAAATCGTATGTTCCAATACCAAAATACCATCATTTCTAATTTGAACTCGTATTACTTTCTACTAAGCACTTCCTGCTTAATCTTCTCTATCTCCTCATCTCTACCTTGCATTTCTAATAAGTGTTCTACAATGGATGATTATACAACCATGTTTTCTAATAATACTCATCTATAACTAATATTCAAGTTAATTATCATCTCTCTCAACTCTACTATCATATTCATGTCATGGCCCTCTATAGCAGCTAATCTTCCTGTAGATTTTCTATTCAATGCATTAGCTACCATATTCATTTTCTCTATATGGTAATGTATCGTAAAATCATAATCACTAATCAACTCCATCCAACACCTCTGTCTCAAATTCAGCCCTCTCCAGGTATTTAAGTATATCAAACTCTTATGGTCAATAAATATCTCACAAGTGGCTTTATATAAATAATGTCTCCAAATCTTCAAACCAAACACTATGACAGCCAACTCTAAGTGATGGGTCAAGTAATTTCTCTCATGATTCCTCAATTTCCTTTAAGAATATTCCATTACCTTCCCATGTTGCATCAACACACGTCCCAACTCTTGATGGGATGCATCACTATATACCACAAATCCTTCATTACTAAAAGGAAGTACCAAGACTAGAGCTGTAATTAATTTCTCATTCAACAACTA
Organism: Bretschneidera sinensis; assembly: GCA_023935145.1. Taxonomy (NCBI): domain Eukaryota; kingdom Viridiplantae; phylum Streptophyta; class Magnoliopsida; order Brassicales; family Akaniaceae; genus Bretschneidera; species Bretschneidera sinensis. The sequence goes on from CM043703.1 coordinate 94,711,227, forward strand.
AAAACTATTCTCACACTCCTTAAACCATACAAACTTCACATCTTTCCTAGTCAATCTAGTCAAATGTATAATAATCTTAGAAAAGTTCTGAATGAATCTTCTAAATAACCAGTCAATCCCAAGAACATTCTAATCTCAGTCACATTAGTTTGTCTCTCCTAACTCAACACTACCTCTACTTTTTGTGGATCAATTGTTATACCATCTCCAGATACTACATGCCCCAAGAAAGTTATTTCATTTAGCCAAAATTCACATTTAAAGAATTTAGTATACAATCTCCCACTCCTCATGATCTCCAACACCATTTCTAAGTTCCTTACATGTTGTTCTTCATTCTTAGAATATACCAGAATGTCGTCAATAAATACAACCATAAACTTGTTAAGATATAGTTTAAACACTCTATTCATCAAGTCCATGAATCCAACTGGAGCACAAGTCAACCTAAATGGTATCAACAGAAACTCATAGTGACCATAACATGTCCTAAAAGCAGTCTTGGCACATCTCCTTCTTTTATTCTTAATTGGTGATAACCTGATCTTAGGTCTATCTTAGAAAATACCTTTGCTTCTTGCAACCTCTCAAATAAATCATCTATTCTGGGTAAAGGATATTCGTTCTTAATGGTTATCTTATTCAACTATCTGTGGTCTATACACAATCTCATCGTTCCATCTTTCTTCTTCACAAACAACACAAGGGCTCCCCAAGGCGACATACTAGTTCGAATAAATGGTTTACCTAGAAATTCCTGAAGCTCAACTTCCAATTCTCTCAACTCAGCTGGTGTCATCCTATAAGGTGTTATAGATATGGGTGTTGGATCCTAGAATCACCTCAATAGAAAACTCAATCTTCCTCTTGGGAGGCAAACCAGTTGACTCCTCAAGGAACACATCAAAAAAAAATATTTACTAAGATTTCTTCTAACTCTCTAATCTCCTTTCTAGAATCCACAACATACGCCATATACCCCTCACAATCCTTCTTCAACCATCTACTAGCAGTCATGGCAGAAATAAGATAATTGGCAAGTATCTTACGTTCTCCTTGAAAGTTAAACTTCTCTTGTCCTGGTATCTTGAATACCACATTCTTCCTAAAATAATCTACCCATACATGATACGCTGACAATCAATTTATCTCCAAAATCAAATCAAAATCAACCATATTTAAATAAAACAAATCAACTTCAAACTCTTTATCATCCATATGGATTACACAACTCCAATAAATAGTTTTAATCATAATTTTATCTTCAGTAGGAATTCAACAATAAGAGCATGCATCAAAGGACTAACACTAGCATCAATAGATTCCATATAAACACTGGATACAAAAGAATATGTTGCACTAGGATCAATCAATAAAACATCAGGTCTATCAAGAATAGATACCATACCCATCACAATATCAGGAATGGCTTGTACATTATATTGGGCCCATGCATAGACTCTGCTATCTCTAAGTCTCTAGGTTGTAACTGACCACCGCGTCCTCTCTTAGCTACTAATCCTCTACTTCTACCCCGTATACTCCCTGATCCACCACCTCTCTCCACTTGTTTTCTCTTAACACCTCTAGCACTTCTCTCAATAGATTTCCCTACTAGACAATCTACACTAATATGTCATCTGAGATAGATGCCCTATCTGATTACATCTAAAGCAAAATCTTCTCTCTCGATCATACATCAGATTACCACTTCCCTTTGGTGGCATACTTATTCCTCTACCATACCTTTAAGTTCCCATAGTCAGTCTCCCAAATCTAGGGGTTACACTTATATTACTCTAAGCTACATAAGCAACAGATCCTGCTTGCCTCTGACTCTATATTACAATTCTCTGTGATAAAGAATGTCCTTTCTGGGGTGGTCTTCCACGCTGCACACTCATACTGGTACCACCTTTAGGTTCTTCAAATCTAGACCTCTTCAGCTAATCCCCCTACCTCTAAATTCCATCACATCCTTCTCAATCTGAAGTGCTATATCCGCCAACCTAACATAATTCATATGCTCTATGTAAGATAATTTGGATCTAATCTCAAAATATAGTCCATCTAGGAACCTCTTACACTTTTTCTCCTTTATGTCCATCATTTTCGATAAAAACCTTGACATGGCCACAAATTTGCTATCATACTAAGCCACAGTCAACATATTTTACCTCAAATAAATAAAATCTCTCTTTTATTAGGCTCTGAAAGTTATGAGCAATATTTACAAAAGAAAATGCCTCATTAAACCTACTCCAAATTAAGGGTCTATAAAAATATGCACTTATCCTCCCACCATTCTAAAGCTTCTCATTCTAACTTAAATAAAGCAAAGGCAACCATCTTCCTGTCAGTCATTGGTAAAATACCAAATAATCTCTCTACATGTGTTACCTATAGCTCAAGCTCAAAAGGATTCATATATCCTTTAAACAACAAAGCATTCAACTTAATATATCTAACAAAACAATCTCCATGCATCTCGTGCATAAGCTTATCTTTCTCATTTTGAACGTCTACCATTATTGGATTTACAACAACCTCAGTCACTGCTCTAGCCTATTCATCAAGTCTATGCTATAGACTATCAACTTTATCATCTATTACATTCATTTTCTCAAGAGCATAAGCAAGAGCTTCTCTTAGCTCATCGTTTTCAACTCTAGATTCTCTCACACCCCTACTAATATCAATTATACTGTCAATATATTCCTTTTTAGGAACCATAGACTCATAATCAACCTCCATCTCAACTATAACTTGTCTAAATATTGGGGGACCTACCACACCCTTTCAGGTCAATAATTCTAACTCTAGGGTAGCCCGTCCACGTGTCGTCCTTAGACTCCACATTAACATGTAGTTTATTTAAATCTTTCACTTCTTTAAAATAAAAATTTACAGTCAACAGAATCATAAAACCTAATACTCTGATACTAAAATTGTAATGACCCATCCTGGGTTGTCATATTTTGAAGTCCCAGCACGACACGTATATGCAACAATATAAAAACATCAACTGAAATTATCTACTTACATAAATCCTCAACCTTCACCAGGGGAGTTCCATTATTAAGATTCTAACTAAAGCATTATATACAACATATTATGCATGAATATTTACAAATATTTTTTTTTCCATTAGTCTGATGATGTGGACCACATGGCTTACAGATAAGACTCAGTTTGAATCTCAGCTCACCAATCTATCTGTTCTGACCACTACCTGAAATTATTTAACAATGAGGAGTGAGCTTCACAAGATTAGTGAATTAAATTTACTAGAAGTACTCGATTATATACTTCCAGTCACCTCTTATAATTCAATCGTTTCTAATTCACCAATATTAATCATCTATCTCTTCACATATAATAATTTCATCTTTCAGATAATCTTTCACTATTCACTCATCTATTATCTCATATAATTCAATAATACAATTATATTGTCAATACTTATATCACAATTCCAATTATTTATCAATCTCTTCTTAAATTAATCATCAAACATATCAATTTTTCTTCTCATATATTTAATCATCTGAGATTATCAATTCAACATCATTATTTACCTTGTTATGAGGTTCACAACATAAAATTAATCAATCAAATAATTTTTTCATGTCATACATCCATATTTCTTTCTCATCATATCTGTTTCTCTGTGAGACTCATTTATCTATCAATTATTTCATAATCAAGGCTGATACTCTAGAATCTCAATCAATAATAATCAATATTTAAAACAAATGCAATGCATGAATTTAAATTATTTTTCTTTCTTTCTCAGAAAATAATTTCATATTATCATTTGGGAATGTCTTCCCATATGTCAACATGTTTCAGCCAGACTAGCTACCTTCCTGGTCTTTTCGACTAGACCGACTGCCTTCCAAATCTTTTATTTTCAGCTAGACCAACTGTCTTCCTAGTCTTTTATTTTCAACTAGACCGGCTACCTTCCCGGTCTTTTATTTTTAGCTAAACCGGTTGTCTTCCCGTTTTTTTATTTTATGCATATGAGCAATAATATGAAAACAAGCATACATTCAAGCATTCAATTTAGCTATCCAACTCTTTCTCAAAATTATTGTTTTTATCATATTCATTAAATTATCTTTTCATATATCATATCCATTTTTCAATCATATTTTTCAAAAATTTCATAAAACTTCTTAGCATATTTTTCATTCATCCATCCTATTTAAAATATAAATTCTCATATAATTAATATTCAACACACTTTCAAATTTGATGAGAGCCATAAAATGCATCTCAAGAGTGCTTAATTGTTAGCATTTTAGGGTTGATCTCAGTCTTAATTGCACTTTTATACGTTAATAACTCTAAAGTGATATTCTTGGATCTTTGACTTAATTCGGTGCATTTTCAGGTACTTTGAGTCCAAAAAAGAAGGAAAAACGATTATTGCTTAAAGCACCAAGATTCCACGCATAACGGAGTGTCGAAGTGGTTGCGAAGAAGCAAACATGAAAAAAAATCAAGTAATCAGTGTGCGCCATGACCTGGACTAGGCAAGGCCGTGGCGCCCAGAAGCTTCCACTCTTGAACCACCAGTGTGCGCCGCGGTGCCCCTCAGCCCAGGTCGCGGTGCCCAGAAGCACACCCAACCAAAGCTGAAGGCAAGGCTGTAGCGCCCACAAAAGAGAGCCGCGACGCGCACATATTTTTCTATCTCCAAGTCAGAACTTAATTAGGGTTTTAACAATAGATTAAACCCGAAAACATCATTGGACCTTTGTACTATAAATAGATCACTTAGGGTTGAAGAGAGGCAATCAATAAAAGTCTGGAAAACTCAAAGAAGCAGCCACATTCTCCTCCATCAAAGCGTTCAGCCATGAGTTCCATAGCGAACTAATCTCCAACCAAGGTGAAGAGATGAATCCCTAGGTGTAGTTGTTCTTTATTTTCCTTTATTGGTTCAGTTGTAATTGGGATTTATTGTCAAATATTGTTATGATTTACTCTTTAATCTAATTAGAAGATTTTTTCTTAAATCCGGTGATTGTATCTTTCTCATTAATATAAGTTTAGTCATGCTCCTCTTATGTCACGTTGTTTGGGTATGATTGAGTCCGGTAGACTTATCTTTTAGGTTTGTCCATTACTGTAATATCGTCGTTAAAGATATATTGTCGTTTCTTGATAAATCTATAGGATAGGTCATGAATGTTTAACTCAAAAGTAAAGAGTATTTCATATCAATTACATTAGGGTTTACATACGTACTTTAATTGAATATTTGTCGATTGCTTGTTTGGGAAGTTAAACTTACAATCGAGGTAAAAATAACTGAATTAAGATTGGAAAAAGGCAACGAACCTAGGGAGGATTCCCGAAACCTTGTTGTTCCTCTATTATTATTCTCAATTTATTACATAATTTGCTCTCAATTACTTAATTATCAAAACTTCATATTTTCTCACTTGATTTTATCATTCGTGTTTAGGTTTACATCTTCTCTTGTAGTTAACTTGTTTCTCTATGGAATCGACACCCCAAAGTTGTGCTGTAACTACCGCGTTATATTTTGGGCGTAATCAAAATTCCTAATCAATAAATCAATCAATTTTCATATACAACAGAAAATAAATCCTTAAATCATTGTAATTCATCCATTTATTCAAATATCATAATTTCATATTTTTATTGGTTTCGATTACTAAAAGTAAATCTAACTCACCATGTAACACTTAAATCTACCCGTGGATCACTTCCTTGCCTTTCCTACTCCTTTCAGTAATTTCACCCGATTGCTGATCGTCAACACCTGACATAATATTTATATTAAAATTTCTAATTTATTATTCAATTCTTCCATAATTCATACCTTTTAAATTTCTATATAAAATTCTAGATAATTTCATGTATGCAAAATTTTGAAAATAAAATTCATATTATTACCTTTTGTTTTTCTTAAAGCTTCCCTCGAATCTCTTTAAAATTCTCCCGTAAACTTCTTCAAAATTTCAATATTCAAACTTTCTTTGAGTCCGCAGGTGTTTAAAGAAATACGGTAATTTGAATTGAAGAGAGAAGGAAACCAAACGAGATTTAGTAGGAAAATACAAAACAAAACAAAACAAAAAACTGAATTTTATATTAAAACCGTTTACCCGGTCACCGTTCTGCATCTCTTTCATTCTTAGGTGTATAACATGCATGGTTGCATGTTATACAGCCAACACCTAGGCGTCCAGGTGTTGGCCCCTTACCTTCTTTTTTTAACACACCTAGGCGCTTCCAGGTTGTGTTTTTTTTCTCAATAGTAAATCTTTTATGTATATTTTATTTAATTCCATGTACTATCTATCAAATAACTTTTTTACCTTTACTTTAAGAACATGAGTATTATATATATGGGACTTCACGTTCTTTTTTATGGTCCAACTTGTTTTGTATAGGATTCTCAGGCAAGAAAAACTCTTGGGACCGGCCGTAAGGTAGGACAATTGTTCGAGCTCATCAATCTTCACATTCTACCTCGTTTTTTCCCTTTTGCTTTGGTATCGGATATTCATCCTCTAAGTCTTTGGCATTCGCATTTGGGTCATGCTTTTGTTAGTCAATTATATCAGTTACTTTCTACTGGTTATTTAGGTTCTATTAAGGATGATCATTTTGATTGTTTGTTATGTCAACTCGCTAAACAAATTGCTTTACCTTTTACTAATAGTACTTCGATTTCATCTACTCTTTTTGATTTAATTCATTATGATGTTTAAGGTCCTCTCCTAATGCCATTATAGGGGGATCGAAATACTTTGTCATTTTTGTTGATGATTTCTTTCGCTACACTTGGTTGTATCTTATACGCAATCGCTCTGAATTACCACAGATTTATCGAAATTTTGCTGTTATAATTAAGACTCAATTTTCTTGTTCCATAGCCAAGGTACTCTTCCTCATCGCTCATGTTCTAGCACTTCTCAACAAAATAGGCATGCTAAATGCAAATATAGACATATCCTTGAAATTATTCATGCCTTAGTCATATCTGCCTCTTGTCTTGAGCATTTTTGGGGGGAAGTCACTCTTGCTGCTGTCTACACCATTAATCGTATTTCTTCTCATGTCATTCAACATCAATCTTCATATGATCTTTTGTATGGTACTCCTCCATATTATTCCCTTCTTAAAGTATTTGATTGTGCCTGTTTTATTCTCTTTCAACCCCATGAACGCATCAAGTTAGAAACTCGTGCTAGACTTTATTGTTTTTTAGGCTATGGCATTGAACTAAAGGTTATAGATGTTAGGATCCTATATCTAACTGACTTTGTGCATCTCATCATGTTGTTTTTTGGGAACACAAGATGTTTTCTTCCTTATCCTCTTTTTCATCTTCTCACAGTAGTTTTGTTTTATTTCTCTCTGATTCTTCTATTGACTTATTCTGATGATAATGTTTCCAACAATATAATTGAGCTCCCACAGGTTTCTTCTAAAACTACTACGACCCAGTTTGCATAGTTTGCTCCTTCTGATAGTTCTATTTCAATTCTTTCCAAGTCTTTATACTCAACTATTCGTTGTCTTTCTTCTCGGATAAATAAACCACCTGCTCATCTTCGTGATTATCATTGTTTTTCTGTAATTGCCTCTATATATGAACCTTAATCTTATCGAGAAGCTAGTTCTGATCCTCTTTGGCAGTAAGCAATGAATGACGAGCTTCAGGCATTTGCTAAAACTCATACTTGGGACTTGTTTAATCTACCATGTAGTAAAACTGCAATTGGCTGTAAATGGGTCTATAAAATCAAAACTCGTTTTGATGGGTCTGTGGAATGGTATAAAGCTCGTCTTGTTGCTAAAGGTTATGCTCAATGATATAGTATTAACTATTAAGAAACATTTGCTCCTATTGCCCGTCTTAAATCTATTTGTAGTTTGCTTGCTAATGCTGCAATACGGAAATAGAATATGTTTCAAATGGACATAAAAAATCTCTAATGTCAAATATGCATTTCTCAATGGTGATCTTGATGAAGAAGTTTACATGCAGCCCCCTCTTGGTTATGATCAGCCACCTGATAAAGTTTGTCATCTACGACGAGCTCTGTATGGTCTTAAACAAGCTCCATGAGCTTGGTTTGCAAAATTTAGTTTCACTGTCAGCCGGTTTGGTTTCACTTCAAGCCCCTATGACACAACCCTTTTTCTTAAGAAAACTGAACGAGTTTATATTTTTCTCCTCTTGTATGTTAATGATATGATCATGACAGGTTATGATAAACAGGGTATTTCTGAACTCACAACTTTTCTTAGTCAAGAATTCGAAATGAAGGATTTGGGTTCTCTTAGTTACTTTTTGGGTCTTGAAGTATCCTCTGATTCCAATAGTTATTATTTATCTCAAACTAAGTATGCTTATGATCTTCTTACTCGAGTTGGTTTGACAGATAACAATGTTACCTTTACTTCTCTTGAGGCCAATGTTAAGTGCACTTCTAATGATGGTTAACCTCTTAGTGATCCTACACTTTTCGTCAGTTGGTTAAGAGCTTGGTTTATCTCACTATGACTCGTCCTGATCTTGCTCATGGTGCTCATATTGTTAATCAGTTTATGTCTGCACCTCGTACCACTCATTTAACTATTGTTCTTCGTGTCCTTCGGTATATCAAAGGTACTTTGTTTAATGGCTTGCATTTCTCCTTACAGTTTTCTTTTGAGTTACATGCCTATTCAAATGCTGATTGGGCTGGCCTAGGGATCCTATTGATCGACGTTCTACCATTGATTTCTGTTTCTTCTTGGGTGACTCACTTATTTCCTAGCGCAGCAAGAAACAAACTCTTACTTCTAGATCGAGTACAAAATCAGAATATAGAGCCATTGCTGATACTGTTGCTGAACTTCTCTGACTTCGTTGGTAACTCCAGGATATGAGTGTTACACATTCTACTGCCACTATTATTTATTGCGATAATCGGAGTGTCATGGCTATTGGTCATAATGATGTTTTTCATTAACGGACCAAGCACATTGAGAATGATTGTCATTTTGTTCATCAACATATCGACCGTGTTACCATTCACCTTGTTTCTGTTCGCTCTACTCCTCAGATTGCTGATATCTTCACTAAAGCTCACTTAACTGACCGTTTTTATAAGTTAGTTGCAAACTCAAGTTGGCATGTACTTTACCGCTTTTTTTTCTTTTTCTAACAAAACCCATGTTGGATCAATGGTTTTGTTTTCTTTTAGTAAGGAGGAAATGATAGGGCATATTTGGTAACAGTTTTCAGTTTTCAATGTTCGAAAACTATTTTCGAAAAGAGTTTCTGAAAACAGTTTTCTGATATTTTCTGAAGAAAACATGTTTGGATAACTGTAACTCAAAAACTGTTTCCAAAACAGTTTTCAATGAAATGTAATCAGTGTTCGAAAACTGATTTGAAAATAGAAAACTGTTTGGATTACACCTTCTTGTAGTTATTTTCAGTTTTCAGTGTTCAGTTTAAATTTTAATATCTAAAATTAATTTTATTTCTCATATTTACTAAACACAATTTTTTAAGCACACACCAAATACTTGAAAATTATTTTTTAAGAGTTATACTAAACCCTAAATAGTTTTTAATTTCACAATTGTTTTAACCTAAACAATGTCAGTTGATCAAGTACGTTTCCAAGCCTTTACTTCAAAATGGTCAAAGTAACAGCAAAATCGTTTTCAAGAGCAAAAAGAAAATGGATGAATTCTCATATATAATCTAGTCTATGGATTCTGTATTAAGCAATGAATCCAAAGACTTGGAAACCTGGACAGAACAGTGCCAAAAGGAAGAAAGAAATTTTTTTTGTGTAAGACACAATCACATGATGCATAGAATGAATAAAATTGTTGATGTTTGATTTGCACAATCATAATGAAGGAGAATCACTAACATGTACATAAAGATAACAAGTTTGTTTCTTCTTCCAATTGTTATTTGTACAGTTTTCACTAAAGCTATAAACATCACTTTAAACTAAACATGGCTGCATAGCCTAGAATCAACAATTGAATATGGCATGCAGCTAATTTCACTCTAAGCACTCATTAAACCTGTACAACACATTTAGTACAAGACTCTTCAAGACTCTATACAGAAGATGGCTTTTTTCCAGAGCAGCCAGATAATATTTGATTCTCCGTTCCTGTATCTGAAGCTGGGATCATAGGAGGCTCCATCAATGTTTCTCTTGTCCCCTTCATTCTGTCTGTAGAGAGAGCTGTCAAAAACTTCTTAAGAGCATCCCTCATCCAATCATACCAGCAAAGTTTAAATGCCTCCTCTGTAGTAAGCTGTAAAACGCAAAAATATTATCCATCCCTGAATTTATTCATCCATAAAACTAGATGTTGCAAATATGGATCTACAGCCATTCATTTGAAAAGCAGAAAGACTACAGTCTTGTACACATAAATGTAGTCGAATGGCCATAGTTATCGTCTAAATTGTTTCCCTCATTGTGCTAAGATGTAAAACAATTGTCAAGAAAAGTTTCTCCTTGTAATGCTTTCATGATGACTTTATTAGAGACTAAAATAAAGCAACTCCATATCAACATAGACATTGTATAAAATCCAATATGTAGAATATATGATCCTACATCAATTTCATTTATTACTGGCCCATTTTCTTTCATATTTAGACTGCTCTGGCCAAGAGTCAAGCTCTTCAGTCACCTCCAAAGCAAACATATAACCTCTGCAACCTCCTTCCAGGCTGCAGCTATTCTGTCTGCTCTTGCTTCTGAACTCCCAGACTCCAATTGGGTTTTCCTGAGGGGAAAGAAAGAAAACAAAAAATTGAAAAGTAAAGTTCCACATAACGAATAAATAACCAAAAAAAGAGTTCATGCAAAAGAAGCTCAATTAGTCATTCCAACGCAAATAACATGAGACATCAAGTGAAGCTGTCATTGATATAACATGGCAACAAAATACATATATATGTACAAAGATGTGCAGATATACCAATCAAATAAAGGTGAAAACACAAGTAAATTTCTTAACTATCACAAGAGGATTTAGATATCTAAGACATTCTAAATCTTTCGAGCAAACCCACACTCCAGTTAGATATCCAAAACGGAAGATTCAGAGCCAGGACCAATGTTCAAATACCATAGAAGCTTGTGTGTTAGCAGTGGTATTTGGGAACTCACAAGAGTTAAGATTTAAGACATACACGCACCATACACATTGTATTCAAGTGGACACTCCAGTGGTGGAACTTTTCTTCAGCCAGTACTCAGTATGTAATCAAACTACAGCATTTGTTACTCTGTTGTTTAGCAACACATTCCTTACTCAAGGAAGCTCAAAAGAAGAAAACAGACACTTGGAGCAACCAGATAGCCAATTCAAATTAAATCAACACAAATAAAATCAAAATTAAGATTGACTAGTTACAATGAGGGCAGAGTGAGTGAAATACCTGCAACATCTTGGTCATCATACACACCCCAGTACACAGTCCCGTAAGTTCCATGAGCTATAACATACCTCATATCCAGCTTAGCTAAATCAATTTCCCATTCTTTGTTTCGCGTAGGAGTTTCACTGTCTTTAGACCAAACCCGGCTCAAGTGCTTCTTCAGTTGCATATCCCAGGACTTGAAATCAATCATATCTGCTCTGAAGAACATCTCCTTGTTGCTTACATCTCCTTGGGACTTAGATTTGTTCAAGGCAGAATCTCTTTCAGTTTTCTCTGTTTTTGCAGCACTTTCTACTACCTAAACTTTGTTTGATTCCATTTTTATGAACTTGTAACTAAAGAATTCTTCAAGGAAAACACAACCACCCAAAAATGGAACAGTCTTTCTTTACAAACATGGAATGCAGCATTTCAGAAAGTAGTACTACTAACATATTTATAAGCAATACAGAAACAAAGAATGATAATGCAATCCTCATGATAAAATCTAACCATTTAATTTATATAATATATTTCATACACACTACTATACATTAAGGGAGACAATATGCCAGAGGACGGAAAGAAAAAGCCAAAGCATTAAATACATGCATCACCTTATTTTAATCAACATTAGTAAACAATTGCACACAAGATTTGAAACCAGAAAGATAAGTCGCATTAAATCTGCAGCATCCCAAGGAATAAAGTATCATCACAAGCACCTACTCAAAAAAAGGGATCATCACAAGCCGAACAAAAATCCCCGACAGTAATTATCCAGGTAAGCAAATATGGCACAACAAGCAGATGAACAGCAATAACAAAACCCACATACTGATCATAGAATATTGTAAACTATTCTTATACATTGCATACTTCTCATTAACTGTAAAATATAAAATATGGGAAACAAAACTAAACAAATTAATACTCGGTATGCAAAAGGAGTTATATGAGCAAGTTAGATTCATTAAATAATAGCACAAGTACAGAATCAGTTTGTCATAGATCAGATGTGGGGCACCGAGCAAGAAACTATATATATGCAAGGGTAAATTGAAATTGGATGGATAAGGCAGCAGAGATGGGGATCACAGGTCACCACAACCTGTATTCTTTGTAACAAGAGAAATGAGAGCAGGGAGCATAATATCAACTAATAAACCAAATATCATTAACTCTCAACACCCAAAAAAAAATTAAGAAAAAAACTATAAAAGCGAAATAAAATTTGAGAGAGAGAGAGAGAGAGGGAGAGAAGAACCTGGACGATGCCGTCGCCAGAGGTACAGTGGATGAGAACCGGACCAGGCTGGGGCCGGTCTAGGGTGACTTGAACTAGGACGCCGAAGCCTTTACAAGGCCCGGTTTCTTGGAATTTGGGTCGACTTTAGGTTTGATGGCTATCACCGTTACTGTTAACGTCGTCTTCGTCTTCGTCTTTCACTTCGTGGCCGTATTTCACTTCGTGGCAGAGAGACGCGATCAAAAGAAGAGAAAAGATAGCAGAGAGACGCGATCGAAAGCAGAGATGAGAGAGCAAAGAGACGCGATCGAGAGCAGAGATGAGATAGCAGAGAGCAGAAAGACGCGATCGAGAGAAGAGAGTAGAGAGCAGAGAGTCGTGTTTTAGCGGCTGAGAAATGAAATTAAACACTGAAAACGCCAAATATCAGTGTTTGAACGGCCATTTTTACAAAACTGTGTTCAAAAACTGTTTTTGAACACTATGTCCTAAATAAGTCTAGCAGTGTTTGAAAAGGGTTTTCAGAACACTGAAAAGGTTTTTTGACAACCCTCTCCAAACAAGCCCATAGATTTTATTGTGGTTGGAAAGATGGTTTTCCATAGTTAGACCATGGAAACCGTCAGATACGAGTTCAGAAAAATTGACATGGATACGGTGTTAAGGAGTGCCGGTTCATGCATGGTCTAATGATTTTTTTCATATATATTGATTGGCAACAAATGGGGAAGGTTTATCACGGTAGATAATAACACAAAAAATTGGCAGGTAGCAAGAGTTTTGATTTCTATTGATCTCAGGTAAATCCTCAGTTCTTTATCAATCAGGATTAATGTATCAAACTTTGTTATAATTTATTGAGGAATCGTCTTTATCTTTTTATCCAACTCTGAAAGCTGGGGTTCAAGATTCCAATTTTCATTCGGTCGATAAAAACTCTTCATTTGATCAGGAGTTTAGTTCTGATGATGAAGATAATCCTGAAGAACAGTTCTCATCAGCTTCCAAGGAATTGTAAGGAGACCGCGAAAAGAAAAAAATGCCTCTGTGAATATGCTATCACAAAATGAAGATCCAGTATCCAAATAGTTTGTGCATTTGGAACATTTGATGACAGATAATGAATTTAATTGGCCTGGTAAGATGGAGTCGGGCTTCTCACCCGAGTGTAGTAAATCTAGGCCTTTTGAGACGAATCATGTTGGGCCTAACGATTCACTTTGGTTGGAGCTTCACACTGTCGAAGTTGTTGGCAACGCTGATTATTTGGGAAGTCATTCTCAAGGTAAAAAGAAGAAAAGAAGGAAATCTAGTGTGGAAAAAAATTGAAAATTAAATATGGGGGAAATTTTTCAGATTTTCGAGTAAAGGAGTGAAAACAGGGTGTCGAAGGCTTTGTAGAAGAAGTCAAACAGAGGGAAAAAAGCGCAAGGTTTGGAGTCGCTCCTCGATATTTCAGTGCATAATTGGGAGGAACGCGTATCATTATCGGATGAAGATATTATCGAGCGAAACAAGGCCATAAAAAACGAAGCTAGGAACGCATGTAGGGAAACAAATCGGTTTGGTGTGGAAAGGATCTAAGGAAACAATGATAATTCGTTTTGCTGAGCTTGAGCAAAGGTATGCGAGAGAGTTTGGGGAGAGGAATAAGAAGTCATTTTCTTGATATGGAAACATCAATTATCAATTTCTCGTTCATGGAAAAATTATTGGGTTTGGATTTAGATGTTCGTTCATCAATATCTATATTCTATGCACCTGATATAGAGTCAGATAGGAGAAGTTTATGGAATTTATTGCTGGATCAGAAAACGTTTACTCAATGGCGTGGTGTATCGGTGGGGACTTCAATGGTGTTACATGGCAATGAAAAATTAGGATCTTTTGTCTCACCAAGTGTTGTGAATTCCTTTACAGAATTTATTCAGGAAGCTTCCTTGATTGATTTGCCATTATTGGGTAAGAAATTTACTTGGTCTAATAATCTGGAGGATCCAGTTTGTGCAGATTGGATTGGTTTTTGATTGATTGCTAGTGGTTGCTGAAGTATCCATCGTTCAAACAATTGGCTTTATATCTGATCATTCTCCTATATGTCTGGGAGAAGAAAAAGTTGATTGGGGTCCCAGGACTTTCCATTCTTTAATCATTGGATGTAGCAATCAAGATTCAAGGAAATTGTTCAGAAGGCTTGACTTTCTAGTGCAGGTAGTGGCTGGGTTGGATTTTGTTTGCAAAAAAAAAAAGAATTACGGGTGGTTAGATAGGCTACAAAAACTTGGGCTTCATCTCAGTCATCGGATCTGTCTACACAAATAAAAAGTCTGGAAGATGGGAAATTGGTGTTAGAACGTAAGGCAGAATTGCAGGTATTGACAGTAGTAGAAAAGGAAGAGTTTACTTCTGTTTTGTTGAATTATTGGGAGCTGTACATAGCAGAAGAAGGTTTTTGGAGACAGAAATGAAGGATACAATGGTTGATGGAGGGTGATAATAATTCTAGGTTTTTCAACCTAATCGCAAATGGAAGAAAATTTAGGAATCACATCCTTTCTCTTGAATTCAATGGTCAGATGGTCACTAATCCATCAACTATTAAGGAGAAAGTGGAGTATTTCAGAGACCATTTCAAAAAGGGTGCACTAAAAAACCATCCCTGGATGATGTTAATTTTCGCAGATTTACAGATGAGCAGAAAATCAGTTTGGAAGAAGATTTTTCAGAGGAAGAAGTGTTGAAGGATTTGAATTACTGTGATAGAGACAAGGAACCAAAACCAGATGGTTTTAACATTGGTTTTTTACATGATAATTGGTTGGTATTTAAGGTGGAGTTTATGCTGTTTGTGAAAGAATTCCACCAGAATGCAAAGCTGACAAAAGGTTTGAATGATTCTTTTATTTCCCCGATTCCTAAAATTGTTTGCCTTGTGAGTGTGAAAGATTATAGGCCTATAAGCCTCATTGGCTGCTTCTATAAAATTCTGACAAAAATACTAGCCACCAGGTTAAGTGCGGTGATTAAAAATGTTGTTGGAGGCTCCCAATCAGCTATTATGGAAGGGAGGAATATCATGCATAGCATTCTGGTTGCATCGTAAGTGGCTGATATGTTAAAGAGGAGACCAAAGGGAGAATATTATTTAAAGTAGACTTGGAAAAGGCCTATGACAGTGTTGAGTGGACTTTCCTTGATGATTTGTTATGCAAAATGGGTTTTGGTGTAAGGTGGAGATGATGAATTCAAGAGTGTATCTGCAGTAAATATTTCGATTCTATTAAACGGCTCAGAACAAAGAAGTTTGTGGTTGAGCTTGGTTTGCATCAAGAGGATCCTCTATCTCTGTTTCTTTTTAATTTTTTTTATAAGATCTCTGTTTCTTTTTAATATTGTGGTGAAAGGGCTCTCTTGTTTAATGAATAGGGCAACTCAATTGAATTTCAGTGAAGTGGTTAGGGTGGGCAATAGTGATCTGTGTATTACTCATCTACAGTATGCAGATGACATGATCATTTTTCTAGTGGAAAGGAGGAGGAGATAAGATTTATTAAAAGAATTTTTGCCTTGTTTTGAGGTTGTCTCAGGTTTGAAGATTAATTTCTATAAAAGTAGTTTGGTGGGGATCAATGTAGAGTAAGACTTGATTAGAAGATGAGCTAAAAGTATTTATTGTGCTTATGATTCTCTTCCAATTAAATAACTTGGTGTTCTTCTTGGACCAAAAATGCGCCGAGCTTCTTCCTGGCAGCCTGTTATTGATCGTGTTTCAAAGAAGTTGTCTACTTAGAAAAATAAATTTTTATCTATGGGTGGAAGAATCAGTTTGATTAAATCTTCCCTCAGTTGTATCCCAACATATTATATGTCCATTTTCAGGATTCCAGTGTCTGTGGTGCACCATATTGAGAAATTGCAGAGAAACTTTTTATGGAATGGATGTAATGAAAGTGATAAGATTCATTTTGTGGATTGGGAATGATGTTGCTTACACAAGAAGGATGGAGGTTTAGGAATCAGAAATTTGAAGGTTATGAACAAGGCTTTACTTGGTAAATGGCTGTGGAGATTCTCAAATGAGAGAGAGTCTTTGGAGAAAATTTATTGTTGCAAAAATACGATCTTGAGGAGAACAGATTGTTACCTCTACAAATTAGGTGGTGCAGGTGCTCTAGGATTTGGAGAGGCGTTTTATGTTGGGTGTTGATAGATTAATTGATTTTTGGGAAGAAGAATGGATTAATGACATGAAATTGAAAAATGAGTTCCGTAGAATTTTTGCACTAGCAATCAACAAAATCGGTAAGGTAGCAGAGTTTGGGGGTTGGGATCAAGGTCGTTGGGTTTGGAATGTTAACCTTCGACAACAGCTATTTGTGTAGAAAAATGTTCAGTGGAAAAGGTTTATTGAGGTTCTAAGCCATGGCAGAATTTCCAGAACTATGAGGGATAAGTTCATTTGGAGATGGGATTTAAAAGGGGTATTTACAGTAAAGTCTTTTTGTAGAAGAGTCTCTATGAAAATGTTAGATTAGATTGTGAGTTGACAACAGCATGGTGCCAAGCTTCCCCACCAAAAATTGACATTTTTATCTGGCAGTTGTTACAAGAAAAAATTGGTGTAAGAGCATAATTGTGTAGAAGAAACTGTATTCCTTCATCAGCGAATATCTTTGATATATGTGGCAAGAGTGGTGAGACTGTTAATCATCTTTTCCTACATTGTCAAAAGATTTGGGGTATTTGGTATGGAGTATTGTATTGGTAGCTTGGGTCGGTCCTGAAAATATCAGAGAACTATTTAAATAATGGGAAGGGTTATGTCCGAGAAAAGACATTCAGAGCTGTTGGAAACTAGTTTTATATGTTGTAGTTTGGACTATATGGCTAAGTAGGAATGATTTGATTTTCAACAGGAAACTATTTGATGTGCAATCTGTACAGGAATTGATCAAAGTTAGATTTGTCTGGTGGATCAAAGCAAGCTTCAAGACAGATATGGACTCACACACAATTTCTAACATTATTCAGAACATTTCAAATATCGGGGACAAGATC
This sequence comes from Bretschneidera sinensis, assembly GCA_023935145.1. Taxonomy (NCBI): domain Eukaryota; kingdom Viridiplantae; phylum Streptophyta; class Magnoliopsida; order Brassicales; family Akaniaceae; genus Bretschneidera; species Bretschneidera sinensis. The sequence continues at coordinate 94,728,980 of CM043703.1, forward strand.
AGTAGAAAAGCAAAGGTTTGTCAAATTTAATATTGATGGCTTGGCAACTGAGAAACCAGGTAATGAATATTGGTTTTGTCCTAAGTGATCATAATATTTTCAAAGAATATTGGTTTAGCGGAGTTCAAATCTGGCAGAACTATTATCTATCAAAGAAGCTTTGAGTATGTTTGTTCAATGCCAGTGAAGGAGGGGGTTAAATCTTATATATTATTGAATCAGATTAAGTAGTGGCGCTGTCAAATTCAATACGTAAACAAAATTGAAAATATGGCTGTTTGGTTATAAGGAGAATAATTTTTTGATGTCAGAAGCTTAATTGGGAATTAAGAATCAAGGTTTTTTACGATGGTGAAACAGAGCTTTATTGGTTTGTTGCGCTACATGTTATGGGAGTGTTCTATTATTTTCTTGTCTTTGATTAGGCAGTGCTTGGCTTTGGTATTGGCTGAAAAGCCTGCAACAATGCTGAAAATGTGATGTATGTACTGTTCTTCAAATGGAATAAAAGTTAACACAAAATATTAAGATTAACAATAATATGTTTTTTTAAAGTTTTAACCATGAAAGATTCTCCTCCGGAGATAATTAGATAAAATTATCTAATTTAATAGGATGAAAAGCGTCATTTATTTTTTGTATTTATTTATCTCATCTTATTCTCCAATCTTCTTATCCATCATGGTATTTTCTTAAGTTTAGGAACACTTAAATGATTCTAATAACTTAATTAATAAAGCTTATGTTCTGTAATTTTTGCAGTATGAAAATTAAGCGTGTCAAATGAAAACCAATATCTAATAGTACTGCTTTCTGATTGCAAATTGCAACCACATTTTAATCTATAACGTGCTGTCTTAAGAGTTAGCTAGACTATAACATATTCCCTTCATTAAACATTTCAGCATGAGGTCACTTGAGTTATTTGAATTCCATGGCCTGTAATTTTTACATGGACTTCAATTCCCTTATGATCTGTCACATGTTTACGTGTAGATGAGCATGCACACATGATATATATTTGATGCATATATGTTAGACATATGGACCCCACTCAATGCATGGATTAGGTTTGACTTGCTGATCATGATCAATGAAAGTTATTGGCTAGTTGTTTCCCTATTACACTACCGGATATGCATGGTTATCGATTAGAGAGAGAAATTAAAGAGCATGCATGTAGTAATAATCGATGCTTTTTTAGTGAAGAAATCGCATTGATCGATCTTAATGACTAGCAAAGTGGGGAGCAACGTAAGAGAAGTTCCCTTGTGTATAATTAAAAAGAAAAAAGGTTTCAGCTTTCCCGTTGACTTGCCCCAGAAAGTCTGGCAAATTTAGAGGGAATCCTATTCTCCACAAAGGGTTTTACGAGGATTCATTTGTTAATGGATCTCCACTCATTGCCATTCTCCCTCTCTCGCAAGTTGTTAGTGTGCGAGGCATGTGGGCGAGGCAAAAGGAAGGGTGAATTAATGAAAAGGAGTCACTGTCTTTGTTGTTGGTTGATGTTCTTTTGTGGGGGGAAAAGGAATAAACTTTTTCGCATTCTAAAAAGATAGGGTATTTCCCTTTTAAAAGCTTGTCTTTTAAGGGGAGTAAAGTAAATCGGAATAGGGAACTCCACTCAAATTCTCTCAATATCATCACGTTAATTACTCCTTAGTAGTCTTTCCTCTCCATCATCATATGGAGTATTTCTTCATTCTTTTTTTATAAATGGGTGCCAATTTTAGTGCACACTCAACTACTAGATGGGCATCATTTTAATTTCTTTATGCACCCAACACCAAACCTTTGAAATCAAGAGATATTCTTCCACCACCCAAAAAAGCTAAGCTCCCCCACAAAGGTTTCAAACTTGAAATAGCACTTTCAATTTGGCATTAGTTAGTGCTAAGAGAGATGATCATAGAAGACTATTATTGTACTTTTCATGGGGCGAGAACAAAGTTACATATATATATATATATATATATATATATATATATATAAAGGTTAAGGGTACTTCACACGATGGAAGATCAAACGAACACGAGCTTGATATACATAGATGGACATCAATATGACTCAAAAGCTTAAACTCGTGAGTCTTGGGTCCACACTGTGTTTATAACCCACTATTATTTTTTATTTCTTATTGACGTGGGATAACTCGCATGTGAATATCCTAACAAATTTCTCTCAACCTTAACAAATTGGTATCAGTGCTTTTAGTTGATTGGGTTGTGAATTAAAATGGAGGAAAATTAAAGTTTTGGTTTAGGTTCCTTGGTTAAACTCACTACCACCAATTACTCAATTTGGAAGCCTAGAATGTTGGATTTGTTATATTGTAGGGATATACATGGCCCTATTGAAGGTGATAGAATTAAACCAACAGGCAAAACTAATAAAGAATGGAAGCTTTTACAGAGGAAAGCTATCAGTGTGATTCAGTAATAGATTAATCAGAGTGTATTTCATCATGTAGCCACTAAGACTAATGCAACCACACTCTAGAAGAAGCTGGAATCTATGTATGAAAGAAAGTCTGCTCAGAATAAGGCTTTTATCATCATGAAACTTGTAAATCTGAAATACAATGAGGGTCGCTCAGTTGCAAAGCACTTTAATGAGTTTCAGAGTTTATTGAATCAGTTGACAATCTTGAAGCATGTATTTGATGATGAGTTACAGGCCTTGTTATTGTTGAGTTCATTGCCAGATAGTTGGGATACATTGGCGGTATCAGTTAGTAATTCTACTGATGACGGAACATTGACATTGGCACGTGTTGAAGATAGTATATTTAATAAAGAAACCAGAAGAAAAGAGCAAGGAATTTTTTCTGAGGCTCAAGCACTAGTTATAGAGAGTAGGGGGAGAAGTAAAAGCAGAAAACTTCTTTCTAATCGTGACAAATCGGGCAATAAGTCTAGATGGAGATCAAAGTCTAGAAATGTAGTTATATGTCATTATTACAATAAGCGTGGTCATATTAGGCCCGAGTGTAGGAAAATGAAGAGAGAGAAGAATAAGGAAAAAGTTGAAGAGAAGAAATTAGATTGTGGTATAGTTGTAGTTGCATCTTATGCTAATGTTATTGTTGTTTGTGATGATGTTTCTGTTAATTTCACATGTTATGACCCCACTTGGGTAGCTGACACAGGTGCTACATCTCATATTACTTCTCACATAGATTTATTTTCAACCTATGTTGTTGGTGATTTTGGCTCTGTGAAGACAGCCAATGGTGCTTTGTGTAAAGTTATCGGTGTGGCAGATATTTGGTTAGAAAGCAACACTGGATGCAACCGGGGGAAATTATGGAGAATTGAAGAATAAATTATAAATTTAATATAAATATTATGTTAGATGTTGACGGTCAGCAACCGGGAGAAATTGCTAAGAGGAGCATGAAGGGCAAGGGGGTGATCCACGGGTAGCTTTAAGTGCTACGTGGTGAGTTAGATTTACTTTAAGTAATCTAAATAAAAATGAAATATCTAGGACAATATTAAAATAAATTATTAGCTTATGCTTTGATGGTAGATAAAAATTTGGTTGATAGGTTGATATGAATATTTGACATGTAAAAAATTATTATGCGAAAAGAAATATTATTAAAATAATGAGTCGATTTAATAATAATAGTGATAAATAAAATTTCATGACGAGTTACGATTGATGAACTGAGGTGATATATGAGGAGAAGAAATTAATAAAATTTATCAAGTAGAAATTGAAGAAAGACAGGATAGTTAAATTTAATATTTGAATTCACATTGTTTTTATATTATTGTTTATATGCATATTTTATATCATTATTCATATGCATATGCATTAAATAAAACAACCCAAAGAACCGGGAGGAGGCTGGTCTAATTGAAAAACTGTGATAGCCGGTATATGCTGAAAATAAAAGAAAACCGTGACAGCCGGTATATGTTGGAAAAGAAAAGAACCGAGAAGGGGCCGGTCTAAGATAAAAACATGTTGACATATGGGAAGACGTCCCCTAATAATAATAATTCATGCATTGCATATGTTTTACATGTCGATATTTTTACTGAAATGTTGTTGATATTATGCATTTATTTGTAGATAAATGAGTCTCACAAAGAGACCGTTACAGTGAGAAAAAGACATAGAAGTATGATTTAATAACAATTATTTAAATATTAGACTATATGCTATTATCCAGTCATATGAGAAATAAATGATTTAATATAAAGGGATATTTATATAACTTGAATACTTCTAGTAAATTTAATTCACTGAGCTTGTGCAGCTCATCCCTCATTGTACAATGATTTCAGGTAGCAGACAGGACAAATAGTCTGGTGGGTTGAGAGTTAGACAAAATCATTTTCTGTAAGCCACATACGTGTCAACATCCTCAGACAAATGAGAAAATGAAATAAAAATTTTATGTGTAAATATTCATGCATTTTACGTTGTATATTATGTTTAAGTTAATATCAGATTTGTAGCTCGAGGTTTCAACCCAAGAAGGGGGGTGAATTGGGTTTTTAAAAACTTTTTGCGGAATTAATACAAGTTTATAAAAACTGATAAGCAGCAAATAATTAATACAAGTAATGAGCTGTAAATAAAGAGTTTAAGGAAAGATGATGCAAACACAGTTTATAGTGGTTCGGCAATATCGGATTCGTTCTGACCCTACGTCCACTCTCTTTAAGGAACTACTTGAAGTAATCCACTAAGAAAACTTAGTCGCACAACTTAGCCGGGTGTTGCACAAATCGTACACAAGCAAATTACAAGAATTGCTTAAACCGAACAATCCCTTTCCTTTCAGAAGTTTCCCCTTCCTTTCGGAAGTAATCCCTTTATAAAGATGGTGTAAAGTAAAAGATAGAGACACAGCAAATGAAAGCTTATTACAACAGAAATGTCTCTCTTTCAAAGTAAAGCTTGAAGAAATGGCTCAACAAGATTATTTCAAAGCTTTTTGCGTTTCAAGAGTATAAAAACTTGATTATGTGAGATCAGCTCTTTTTGAATATATACAGCTTGTTATTGAATGCTTAACTGTATGGGTTTATATAGCAATCAATTAATATGGCCATTTAGGACTTTAATTTGAAAAAGATTTACTTTAAAACGTTCAGATTTGGAGTCCAACGGTCATATTTTTGAACTACTAGTCGACTAGGTCGAGATACCAGTCGACTGGGTTCACTTGAAAAATACTCGTTTTCAGACCTTCTAGGTATCCAGTCGACTGGTATATATCATCCAGTCGACTGGGGACTTTCTATCCATTTTATCAGTCGACTGGGTTGATTCATCCAGTCGACTGGGTTGATTCATCCAGTCGACTGGGAACTTACTGTCAAAGTACCAGTCGACTGGGTTGATTCATCCAGTCGACTGGGTACCTTCTGTCCCATATACCAGTCGACTTGTATATGTACCCAGTCGACTGGGTTGTCTTCCAATCCAATTTTTCTTTTGTTTTTCATTAAAAATATTTAAAAATAATGGTTTTAGAAAAATCTTTTGTGTTCGAGCCATTGAACAAGCTAATATAATGTATGAGTGATACTTACATTGGTTCTAAACCTTAAGACCTATACTAGATCTTCAGTCTTCACTTGATACTTGATTTGGTTCGAGTTCTTGCACTTTGTTCCTTGGTTGAATGTGTTTGATCCTTAATACAACTTAGTTTAAACTTGTTAGTTAAATAACAGTTGTGTTTTGCCATCATTAAAATACGGGTGAGGGTCAACAATCTCTCCCTTTTTGATGATGACAAAACTAATAATGTAAAAACAATTTTAAAAGCTAAGTGTTACGATTTTACAAAAATTTGGACAGAGTCTCATCTGTTTTTCGAGTAAAACCACCATGTAAACAAGCAAACACAGTTTATATTTCTTTCAACCAATCCAGAATCAAACTCAACCAATCAATAAACATTTTTATAATGCTATGGAGCAATGCTCCCCCTAAATCTATGCATTGGTTGCGTTTACTTAGATTTTCTCGTTTTTCTCATTTTTCTCCCCCGTTTTGACAACAGCAACCAAAGGGGGCATAACATAAAAAAATAAGCTATTTAGCCAATACAATCATATAGAGTATAAGAAAACAAACTTGTACGCTAAGATTTGGCTTCATTCGGATTTCGAAAGCCTTCCCGGGAAGAACCGAAAGTTTTCAAGCGTATAAGCATTTTAGAGCAGTTTAGTGACTAAACAGAGTTTTAAAACAGTGCTAACATATCACAAATAGCGTAAATAGATGCAATAACTATGGCTAATAGAAATACATCATCATATATAAAAAGTCAATACACAAACGGGCTTCACAGAGCCATAATTAAGACAAAATAGTACATAAGATGTCCGTGCTATGTGATAAGAACTGGAAAACGCTAAGTACAAACAAAAGACATAGACTCAAGGTGCGGCAGAGTCCGAGCTGTCACGAAGAAGTTCCCTAATCTCAACTAGGGAACCCTCGGTGTGCTCTCGATGTAACTCGAAGTCGTCCCGTAAGTGGTCTATGGAGGAGCTCAGTCTCTGATAATCAAACTGCATAGACTGGAAACCGGACTCCATCGTCATCTAGAGGCTCGTGATAGCTCATATGATGTCTTCGTAACCAGTCTGACCAGTACTTGAGTCACCAATGGGAGGTGCTCGGGTATTCGTCTCCATCTCAGCAGTCGTATCAGTAGCAGCATCCTCATCACTGTCGCTCGCATCCTCTCGGATCCTCAGGCGTTTTCCAGCCTTCGGATAGAGGAATCCTTCATGAATAATACATCCCATCTTCTTAAGTGACGAGATGTTGATGATGTCCGTCAATCCGATATCCTGAGCCTCAGAGGCAGGCAAAGGTACCCGGAAGTGCTGGAGGATGAGTGTAATGAGCATCCCATAAGAAGACACCCGGAGTCGTTTGCTTAACTGTTTATCATGTTGGCGAGCAGCAGATGATATATATTGAAGTGGTGCTCAGATTTTAGCCACCAAATCAATACCGTATCTATTTTAGATAGATACCCTCGACTCCCGAGTCTCGGGTAGATGGTCTAACTGACAATCAGCTGAAACATCTTTGAGTCGAGGGGCAAGTCACTACATGTATGAAATGTAGTGGGTTTGTACACATAGTTAGGGTCGCCCCTGACTATCCAACAAGCCTCTTCAACCTCAAAGTTGTCTGGCCATCCATCCAGACTCCATTGAACCCCCCTTACAGGGATTCTCAGAATGCTCATCAAGAGGTCAGTGTTGACCTCAAACTCCACACCGCTAACTCTGGTTCTGAATCTCAGAGCCAGAGGACTGGGTTTCACCAAGTTCGCGTAGAACTGGTGAATCAGTCGCGGGTAATATTTCTCATGAATTCTGACCAGTGGGGTCAGATTTATTGCCTCAAAGGCTGGTAGAATATCGAAATTTCCATGGCGAATAGAGTCGAAATCAACGACTCTACCCGTCATGATTTTCTTGTGACGGATTATAGAATTATACCTTGTATGAGCTGCTGGACTGTAAAACAGAGTCTGCTCCAACTCTGTTCTGGGCTCATTGCTGGATGAGCCCGATGCTCCCTTTCCTTTCGACTCCGAAGCCAAAGGTTTTGAAGATCTTGGCTTTTTAGGCGCATTAGGTCCACTTGTTGTGAGTTTTATACGGATCTTATTGCTCATTTTGAAGAAAAATAAGTTTTTGAGAAAAATGGATTTTGGCGAAAATAAGGGATTTTAACCGTAGAAAGTCAAAAATCTCTTTATGGATGAGTAGATCGGTGTGTTTAGATGAAGTTTGGATGGTTTTTGGTTCAAAATGGTGAATTTTTCTAGAGAGAGAAAATTTAAGAGCTTGAAAATGGCGTAAAATTTCAGAAAAATGAACAGTCATATTTATAATATCGCGTTACCAATCGACTGGGTCACGTTACCAGTCGACTGGGTCCCATTGAGAAGATGAATAGTTAGCCTACCAGTCGACTGAGTAAACGTACCAGTTGACTGGATAAACTGGCAGTCATTTACCAGTCGACTGGGCTATCTTTACCAGTCGATTGGAGGACAAGGGTTTTTCAAAAATTGGCGCCAAACAGGGATTCGACCTAATAGACGACTGGAGAAGACTTACCAGTCGTCTGGAATATTTGGCAGAGAGTTCCCAGTCGACTGGGTCAGATGTACCAGTCGACTGGAAGATCTGACAGTGAATTACCAGTCGACTGGAGAACATTTACCAGTCGACTGGACCCTTAGTAAAATTTTTATTCTTGAATTTTTGCACGATTTTGTTTATCTATGACATTTTTGAGTGAGAAAAATAATTAAACAGTGATTAATATTCTTTCACTCAATGTTAAATATGCAAATGATGAAATGAGATGCAATCAAACATTCAGTTTATCAAATTCAAGCAATCCCATCAACATTCTAATCTTATAAAAACTAGCTTCACTTAAGGGTTTTGTAAGAATATCAGTTATTTGATCTTCTGAAGGTATGAATTCTAATCTTATATCACCTTTTTGAGCATGGTCTCTTAAGAAATGATGTCTAATCTCTATATGCTTGGTTCTAGAGTGCTGAATAAGATTTTTGGTTAGGTTGATGGCACTAGTATTATCACAAAATATAGGAATATTTTTTAGGTTCATGCCATAGTCTTCTAGTTGTTGTTTCATCCATAATACTTGGGCACAACAACTGCCAGCTGTTACATATTCCGCCTCAGCGGTTGATAGTGCAACGGAATTCTGTTTCTTGGAAAACCAAGAAGTTAACATAGCACCTAAGAATTGGCATGTTCCACTTGTGCTCTTTCTATCTAACCTACATCCAGCAAAATCAGCATCTAAATATCCTACTAGCTCAAAAGATGATTCTCTAGAGTACCATAATCCTATGGTCTGGGTTCCTTGTAGATATCTAAGGATTCTTTTTATTGCAACTACATGTGATTCCTTAGGATTAGACTGAAATCTAGCACACATGCATACACTGAACATTATATCAGGTCTACTTGCAATCAAATAAAGTAAAGCACCTATCATGCTTTTATAATATTTAGAATCTATAGTTTTACCTCCTTCATCAAGATCAAGTTAGTAGTTGTGCTCATAGGTGTTCCAATTGGCTTTGAGCTTTCCATCCCGAACCTCTTTAGTAGGTCTTTGATGTACTTTTGTTGATTGATGAAGATACCTCCTTTTAGTTGCTTGATTTGCAGTCCAAGGAAGTAGGTAAGTTCTCCCATAATGCTCATTTCAAATTCACCTTGCATGCACTTTGTAAACTCTTGACACATAGATTCATTAGTAGCACCAAATATAATATCATCAACATATATTTGAACTATCAAAGTGTCATTTTTGTGAGTTTTTGTGAAGAGAGTTGTGTCTATTCTACCTCTTACAAAATCATTGTCAATCAAAAATTTACTTAGTCTTTCATACCATGCTCTTGGAGCTTGTTTCAACCCATATAGAGCTTTAGAAAGCTTGTAGACATGATTTGGAAGACTAGGATTTTCAAATCCAAGAGGTTGTTCAACATAAACCTCTTCTTCTATAAAGCCATTTAAAAAGGCACTTTTCACATCCATGTTAAATAGCTTGAATTTATTAAAGCATGTAAAGGCTAATAACATTCAAATAGCTTCTAATCTAGCTACGGGAGCATAGGTTTCATCAAAATCTATTCCTTCCTCTTGGTTATATCCCTTAGCAACTAATCTAGCTTTATTTCTAGTTACTATACCATTTTCATCCATTTTATTTCTATATACCCATTTAGTTCCAATTATTGAATGATCTTTTGGTCTTGGAACTAGTTTCCAAACATTGTTTCTCTCAAATTGATTTATCTCTTCCTGCATTGCAATTATCCAATCATTATCTTTTTCAGCTTCTATAAATGTCTTAGGTTCTACTTGAGACAAATAAGCTGCAAAATTGCAAATATTTCTAATGGAAGAGCGAGTTCTTACCCCTTGTGAAGTATCACCAATCACTTGATCAATTGGATGATGATTTACATACCTCCAATCCTTGGGTAGATTTTCCTCTTGTTGACTTGAGGATGGTTGGTCCAAATTGGGAGTTGCCATCCCTTCATTTGCTTGAGGAGAACTCACTTTTGGGTCAACAATGGGAGTAGGAGTTTCCATTCTTGGAATAAAATCTGCATCATCTTTAAAGGAAACTTCTCTACTACTCATTGGATTAGATTCATCAATGGTTACATGCACAAATTCTTCTACTACTAGAGTTCTCTTATTGAAAACTCTATAAGCCTTACTAGTAGTTGAATATCCTAAAAATATTCCTTCATCGGTCTTGGAATCAAATTTACCCAAGTTAGTTTTATTGTTATTTAAGATGAAGCACTTACTACCAAAAGCACGAAAATATGAAATATTGGGTTTTCTCCCTTTCTATAGTTCATATGGAGTTTTATCAAGCAAAGGCCTTATCAAAATTCTATTTAATATATAGCAAGAAGTATTCACGGCTTCAGCCCAAAAGTATTTTGGTAAACTATTTTCACAAAGCATAGTTCTTGAAAATTCTTCTAGAACTCTATTTTTCCTTTCAACAACTCCATTTTGTTGAGGAGTTCTAGGAGCTGAAAAGTTGTGATTAATTCCATTTTCATCACAAAATTTTGAAAAGCTTTGATTTTCAAATTCTTTGCCATGATCACTTCTTATGCTTGAAATACAAATTCCTTTTTCATTTTGTACCTTTTTGCAAAACTTTTCAAATACTTTGAAAGCTTCATCCTTGTAAGCAATAAAAATAACAAAGGTATATCTTGAATAGTCATCAACAATAACAAAAGCATATTGATGGCCACCTAGACTAATGGTACTAATTGGACCAAATAAGTCCATATGCAAAAGTTCCAAAGGTCTAGTAGTTGAGACTACATTTTTTGCTTTAAAAGAAATCCTAGTTTGTTTTCCCATTTGACAAGCATTGCAAACTTTGTCTTTTTCGAAATTGATTTTAGGAAGTTCAATAACTAAATCTTTTCTTGAAACAATTTTTAGCAAGTTCATGTTTACATGACTAAGCCTTCTATGTCATATCCATGGATTTTCACTAAAAGCAGGAAAACGTTTTTCATTATCAGAATGCAAGGATTTCAAATCAACTATGTAGACATTTTCATGTCTATGGCCAATGAATTTGATCTTGTTGCTCTTGATGTCTATAACTAGACAATGAGAGGTCTCAAATGTGACTTTGTATCCTTTGTCACATAATTGACTAATGCTAAGTAAATTTGGCTTAAGGCCTTGTACTAACAATACATTATCTAAGGTTAAGAAATCATTACCGACTTTTCCATGCCCGATGATCTTTATTTTAGTATTGTCTCCAATGGTCACAAGTCCACCATCTCTTAGAGTTAGCTCCTTGAATACGCTTTTATCACCGGTCATGTGCTTCGAGCATCTGCTATCAAGGTACCAACAGTTACCGTTCTCCTTGGTGTGGAGGCAAATCTACATCACACAAGGATATACGATAGCACTTTTAGGTACCCAAAATTTCTTGGGTCCTTTGGGGTTAGTCTTTTAAAATACGGTTCCTTTTGGGACCCATACTTTCTTAACATGTGGTGCTCTATGAACAAGTTGATGATGCACAATCCTAGCATGATAGTCATAGAAATTTCTAGGATGACTTACATGTGCATTCCTATAATCCTTAGGATAATAATTCCTAGGATACATGTTTCTATGGTAAGGAGTATAAAAATGCATGTCATTTCTATAAAAAGTATAATGATGCATTCTAGGATACATGCTAGCATTATTTTGTGCGAGCTTTTTGTTTCTAGGATAACCATGATGATAATTCCTAGGATGAGCATGAGCAGAATGCATTCTTTGATTATACACATTGTTCCTAGAATAAGCATGATAATTATTTCTATGATGTGTATGAGCATTTCTAGAATGAACATACATATAAGCATGAGTATTTTTAGGATGCTTCAATTTAGTATGATCATTTAAGTTTCTAGACTTCCTAGCATTTATCGAGGGAGTGCTTTTAACCATGCTAGGAGCTTTTGAAGTAGAAGCTCTATCTACACAAGAGGCTTTCATGAATAAGCTCTCTTTTGTTTTTTGTTTTCCCAATGGATAATATCCTACACCAGATTTTCCTCCACTTAATCTTTGGGAAGAAAGCACTTCATCAAGTTTTTCTTTACCAAGCATAAGTCTTGATATAGTGCTATTTAATTCAGAAATTTTATTTTTCAAATTCTCATTTTCATCTTTAAGAAAATCTTGAGAAGAATCATACAGTAAGGATGATAATTTTTCTTTTTCTTCTCTAAGAATTATCATTTCTTTAGAAAGAGATGATACTTCTTTCTTAAGAACAAAATTTCTAGAATCAAATTTCTTCAATTCTTCATGCATTTCATTTACAACTTCTAGCAGTTCTTCACTACTAGTAACAATATTATTTTTTGAAGAGGGAGAAGATGTTACCTCGCTTTCATCGTCGATTGCCATCAAACAAAGGTTGGCAATTTCCTTGTATCCGATTTCTTTGTCTGCTGACTCATCTTCTTCGTCACCGCTCCAGGTAGTTGCTACCATAGCTTTCTTCTTAAAGCCCTTGTATGGTTTGTTTGAAACTGGACAGTCAGCTTTTATATGTCCTAGCTTCTTGCAGCCATAGCACATAAGTGGTTCCCTTTTTGAGGTGGGATCCTTTGAGTAAGGTTTCTTGCTTTTCTTCAAGAACCTATGGAATCGTCTAGTGATTAAAGCCATTTCACCATCCTCTTCACTGCTCTCTGCTTCTTGTTCTAATTCCTTTTCTTTGTTGCTCGTAGAAGCTTTGAGAGCAATTTGATTTTTCTTCTTCTCATCATCATTGACGATGGGAGTCATTTCTTTCATCTCGTATGTCAACAATGACCCAAGCAGCGTCTCAACATCAAGCTTGTCAAGATTTTTGGCCTCCTGAATGGCTGTCCTCTTTGGTTTCCATTCTGGTGGTAGAGATCTCAAGATTTTTCTGGTTAGTTCAACTTCCTCAATATTCTTACCAAGCAATTTTAAACCATTTATAATAGTGGTGAACCGTGAGTGCATTTCAGAAATGGTTTCGTTTGGAGACATCTTAAAAGATTCATACTCAGAAATTAGCATGTAAATTTTAGACTTTTTTACTTCACTAGTTCCTTCATATGTGACTTATAATTTGTCCCATATTTCTTTAGCAGAAACGCATACAGATATTTTTTTATTTTCAGAAATATCTAATGCACAATGTAGCATGCTTGTTGCTCTGCTATTGAGAGACATCGTTTTACAATCCTCGTCAGTAAACTCAGTTTTGAGTTTAGGCATTGTATGAAGAGTCTCTCCAATAACTATTTCTTTTGAAGGAATTTTAGGTCCTTCTTCTATGATTCTCCATAGATTGTAATCTTTTCCTTCGACAAAGATTTTCATTCTATTTTTCCAGTAGTTATAATTTGAGCCATTGAACAATGATGGTCTAGTATAAGAGTGTCCCTCAGAGTAGCTATTTGCTGCCATTGGATCAACTCAAGGATTTTAAGTTTAATTAAGAGAACGAAACTCTGATACCAATTGTAGCTCGAGGTTTCAACCCAAGAGGGGGGGCGAATTGGGTTTTTAAAAACTTTTTGCGGAATTAATACAAGTTTATAAAAACTGATAAGCAGCAAATAATTAATACAAGTAATGAGCTGTAAATAAAGAGTTTAAGGAAAGAGGATGCAAACACAGTTTATAGTGGTTCGGCAATATCGAATTCGTTCTGAGCCTACGTCCACTCTCTTCAAGGAACTCCTTGAAGTAATTCACTAAGAAAACTTAGTCGCACAACTTAGCCGGGTGTTGCACAAACCGTACACAAGCAAATTATAGGAATTGCTTAAACCGAACAATCCCCTTCCTTTCAGAAGTTTCCCCTTCCTCTCGAAAGTAATCCCTTTACAAAGATGGTGTAAAGTAAAAGGTAGAGAGATAAAAAATGAAAGCTTATTACAACAGAAATGTCTCTCTTTCAAAGTAAAGATTGAAAAAATGGCTCAACAAGATTATTTCAAAGCTTTTTGTGTTTCAAGAGTATAAAAACTTGATTATGTGAGATCAACTCTTTTTGAATATATGCAGCTTGTTATTGAATGCTTAACTGTATGGGTTTATATAGCAATCAATTAATATGGCCGTTTATGACTTTAATTTGAAAAAGATTTACTTTAAAACATTCAGATTTGGAGTCCAACGGTCATATTTTTGAACTACCGGTCGACTGGGTCGAGATACCAGTCGACTGGGTTGTCTTCCAACCCTGTTTTTCTTCTGTTTTTCATTAAAAATATTTAAAAATAATGGTTTTAGAAAAACCTTTTGTGTTCGAGCCATTGAACAAGCTAATACAATGTATGAGTGAGACTTACGTTGGTTCTAAACCTTAAGACCTATACTAGATCTTCAGTCTTTATTTGATACTTGATTTGGTTCGAGTTCTTGCACTTTGTTCCTTGGTTGAATGTGTTTGATCCTTAATACAACTTAGTTTAAACTTGTTAGTTAAATAATAGTTGTGTTTTGCCATCATTAAAATACGGGCGAGGGTCAACAAGATTTTTGTAACTCCCCTATTGAGGGTTGAAGATTAAAAGTAAAAATTTATGTTAGTATTATTTTTATTTTTGCGTATATGTGTGGTGCTGGGATTTTCAAAATGTGATGATATCGTCTCAGAGATGGTCAACCCAGGATGAGTCGTTATAATTTTGGTATCAGAGCATTAGTTTTTATGATTCTGTAGACTGCATGAGAACTTAAAAAGGTGGAAGATCTAAATAAACTATATTTTAAATGCAGAATCTGAGAATGAGATAAGGACATGCTAGAGCTAAAGGTAGAGTTCTAAATCAGATGGGACATGCTAAACCCCCGATTTTTAGGAGAACTGAAGCAGAAAAGGAAGTTGAGTTTGTAGTTCCCGCGAGGGAACATATTGATAATGCAGCTGGTACTAGTAGAGCTGGGAAAGAATCGGAGGTTAGTAATGAAGATTTGAGAGAAGCTCTTAATCGTGCTTTAGAGAGGATAAATGCAACTAAAGAAAGGGCCGATAATCTATGAAGAAGATTAGAGAAAATGAGTAAAAAAGAACCTGATGTGGTGAGGTAAAAGGTTCATGAGGGAGGTGTGTTTGCACATGATATACAAGGTGATTGTTTTGCGAGTTTTCTTAAGTTTTAACCCTAGTCTTTTAGAGAATCTGTAAATCCTGTAGAAGCTAAGCAATAGATCAAACATGTCGAAAAATATTTTAAAGTCTTACTAGTGTCAGATAGACAGAAGGTTGCTTTTGCTTCATTTATCCTCGAAGGTGAGGTTTCTCAATGGTAGGAGGATATTTTGCCCAGTGTAAGTACACAGGTAGAACAACCTTTAACTTGGAGTAAGTTTAAGGATGAGTTCTTTTCGAAGTATTTTTCAGACACTTTTTGGACACAACAAAAGAGAAATTTTATTCATCTAAGACAGGAAAATTTATCGATGGTTGAATATGATAGTAGATTCATTGTCATGTCAAGGTTTCTACCTGCATTAGTGAATACGGAGGATAGAAAATGTAAGAGATTTTTCGATGGATTACACTATGACATTCGGACTAAACTCTCTTATATGGGCATAGGAAATTATGTTGTACTGGTGGATAAAGCATTGCAGATTAAGAAGGATTTGATGGAGTTTAGAGGTATGAGAGATTGGCTGAAGAGGTCTAGGTGGTAACAGTATGGGTATACAGGGCAGGAGACCACCCCAGAGGGGGACATTCCTTGTCATAAGAAACTGTAGTACATGATCAGAGGAAAACATGACCTGTTGCTTCAGTAGCTCAGAGTAATACCAGTGGGACCCCTAGATTTGGGAGACAAGCTATGAGAATTGGGAGTTATGGTTAAGGAGTAAGTATGCCACTAGGGGGAAGTGGTAACCTGATATATGATTGAGAGGTAAGGGTCTACTTTAGATGTAATCAGAAGGGGAATTTAGCTCGAAATTGCCCTACGTATATATGCTTTGTATGTGGTGGGAGAGGACATGTTGCTACAGATTGTCTAGCGGGGAAATCTACTTACGTAAGCATTGGAAGTATTGAGAGAAGAACGATGGAGAGGGGTGCTGGATCAAGGAGTGTACAGGCCAAGGTCGAGGATCAGTAGCTGAGCGAGGACATGGCAGCCAGTTTCAGTCCAGAGATAGCAGAGTCTATGCATTGACCCAACATGATGCACAAGTCACTCTTGATGTTGTTATGGGTATGATATTTATCATTGGTATGGCTACTAGATTATTGATTGATCCTGGTGCAACTCATTCTTTTACATCTAGTAATTATATGAAATCTATTGATGCTAGTGCTAGTGCTAGTGCTAGTCTTTTGATGCATGCGATTATTGTTGAGGTTCCTATTGAAGATAGGGTTATTATCAGGACAATCTATCGAGGTTGTGTGATTAATAATGCTGATAGAGAATTTGAAGTTGATTTATTGCCTTTAGATATGATAGATTTTGATTTAATTCTGGGGATGAATTGGTTACCTACATATCACGCTTGGGTAGATTGACTTGGGAAAAATGTGGTGTTCAAGATACCCAGATAGGAAGAGTTTAATTTTCAAGGAGAACGTAAGATACTTGTTAATTGTCTTATTTCTACCTTAACTGCTAGTAAATGGTTGAAGAATGGTTATGAGGGGTATTTGGCATATGTGGTGGATTCTAGCAAGGAAAGTAGAAAGTTAGAAGAAATCTTGGTAGTGAAATATTTTTCTAACGTATTTCCTGAGGAGTTGTCTGGTTTGTCTCTCAATAGGGAAATTGAGTTTTCTATTGAGGTGATTCCAATATCAGTACCTATATCCATAGCACCCTATAGAATGGCACCAGTTGAATTGAAAGAGTTGAAAGTTCAGCTTCAGAAGTTGCTAGATAAACAATTTATTCGACCTACTATGTCACCCTGGGGAGCCCCTGTGTTATTTGTTAAGAAGAAGGATGAGAAATTGAGGTTGTGTATTGATTATAGATAGTTGAATAAGATCACCATCAAGAATAGATATCTTTTGCCCAGGATAGATGATTTATTTGAGCAGTTACAGGGACCTAGAGTGTTTTCTAAAATAGACCTGAGATCGAGTTATCATCAATTGAGGATAAAGGAGGAGGACGTGCTTAAGACTGCTTTTAGGACATGTTATGGCCATCATGAGTTCTTGGTGATGCCATTTGGGTTTACTAATGCTCCTACTGCATTTATGGACCTTATTAATCGGGTGTTTATACCATTCTTGGATAGATTTGTGATTATGTTTATTGATGATATTTTGATATATTCCAAGAATGAAGATTAGCATATGCAACATTTGGAGATAGTGTTGGAGATTTTGAGGAGAGAGAAATTGTATGTGAAGTTCTCTAAGTGTGAGTTTTGTTTGAGCGAAATATCTTTCTTGGGGCATATTGTGTCAGGAGAGGGGATAGTAGTTGACCCACAGAAAGTAGAAACAGTATTGAATTGGGAAAAGACCCACGAGTGTAATTGAAATTAAAATTTTTTTGGGGATGACTAGTTATTATAGGGGATTTATTCAAAAAATTTCTATGATTGCTAGACCATTGACTAAATTGACCAAGAAGAACGTGAAGTTTAGGTGGTCAGAGAAATGTGAGAGAAGTTTCCAGTAGTGGAAAGAAAAACTGATTATTGCCCTGGTATTAATGCTTCCTTCTAGTGATGAAATATTTGTGGTTTATAATGATGCGTCACATCAGGGGTTGGGATATGTGTTGATGCAACATGAGAGAGTTATAGATTATGCATCTAGGCAACTGAAGAACCATGAGAGAAATCACCCGCCCCATGATTTAGAATTGACTACCATAGTTTTTGCTTTGAAGATTTGGAGACATCATCTATATGGAACCAATTGTGAAATTTTTACTGATCATAAAAGCTTGACACATTTACAGACCCAAAATGAGTTGAATTTGAGGCAGAGGAGGTGGATGGAGTTGATTTGTGATTATAACTGTATAATTCACTATCATCCATGAAAGGTTAATATAGTAGCTGATGCATTGAGTAGAAAGACTACAAGAAGATTAGCTACTATTGGGAGTCATAATACTAGTTTGATGATAGAATTAAGAAGAATGAGGATGCAGTTAAGTGTCGATGATAGAGGAGTATTGATGGCAAATATGGTGATACAATCTTCTATTATTGATCGGTTATTACAGATGCAGGGTAGAGATGATGGGATAGAGAAGATCAGGCAGGAAGTGTTAAGTGGAAAATCAACTGAGTTTAGAATTAGAGAAGATGGTATGGTAGTATTGGGGTATAGAGTTTATGTTCCTAATGATGTAGGGAGGCTCATGATTATGTATATTCCATGCACCTAGGTAATAATAAGATGTACAGGGGATTGAAACAGAATTATTGGTGGTCAGGAATGAAGAAGGATGTAGCAAAATATATTTCTAGATGTTTGACTTGTCAACAGGTGAAGTCTGAGAATAGACATCCAGCAAGTTTATTATAACCATTTCCAGTACCTGAGTGGCTATGGGAAAACGTGAGCATGGATTTTGTCTTTGGTTTTCCCCGTACTCATAGAGGACATGACGCTGTGTGGGCTATAGTGGATAGACTTTCTAAGTCTTTACATTTTCTTCCTATTAAAACTACTTAGAGTCTAGAAAAGTTGGTGGAGTTGTATGTAGCGGAGATAGTAAAATTACATGGAGTACCCTTGAGTGTCATATCAGATAGAGATTCTAGATTTACCTCTAGATTTTGGAGGGGTTTCCAAGAAACTATGGGTACACAATTACAGTTTAGTACAGTTTTTCATCCACAAACTGATGGGTAAACGGAAAGAGTCATCATAATACTAGAAGATATGTCTAGAACAAGTGTATTGAGTTTCTCAGTGAGCTGGGATGCTTATTTACCTTTGATTGAGTTTGCATAAAATAATCAGTATCAAACTAGTATTGGGATGGCACTCTTTGAGGCTTTATATGGTAGAAGATGTAGAACTCCAGTATGCTGGGAAGAAGTTGGAGAGAGAAATATATATGACCTAAAAATGATATATTTGACTATTGAGAGGATCAAACTGGTTAGGGAGAACCTCAGAGCAACCTAGAAAAGACAGAAGGGATATGCTGATAATAGAAGATGACCTCTCGAGTTTCAAGTTGGCGATTGAGTATTTTTGAAGATATCTCCATAGAAGGGTGTGTTGAGGTTTAAAAAAAAGGGAAAATTGAGCTTGAGATTTGTGGGCCATATGAGGTGATCGAGAGAATTGGACCAGTAGCATATCGTTTGGATTTGCCTCCAGAATTAAAGCAATTATATAATGTGTTTCATGTTTCACTGCTGAGAAAGTACTTACACAATGAATCTCATAATATCTTGAATCAGGCGATAGAATTTCAGGAAGATTTGACTTTTATGTAAGTACCGATCAGAATCCTATACAGAAAGGAACAAGTCTTGCGCAATAAAATCATTCATTTGATTCAAGTATTATGGTGGAACAAAGATGCCGAATAAGTCATGTGGGAGCATGAAGCAAAAATGAGGAAGGAATACCCCCAACTTTTTCTCGAATTAGGTAAAGAATTTTCGGGGACGAAATTTTTGTAAGGTATGTAGAATTATAATACCAGTATTTGTAAAGTAAGGGCAAAAAAGTACTTTAATAAATATGATATAGAGTTAAAATAATATATATATATATATATATTTAAATGCGAAAAGTCAAATTTTTATAAAACAATTTTTATAAAAAAATTTTGAGATGTCCAGTAAAAAGAAAAAGAAAGAAAAAAAAGCTTTCTTTATAAAAAAAATGTGGCAGCAGGTGTTGCTGTGCTGCCAAGTGCAATTTAAAGGCCTCATATGTTTTACAGCAAGGCAAAAACGTGGAGATTATGGGAGAGTTGCCAATTGAAACAAGCAAGTGCTGCCAAGGTTTTGTGCAACAAATATATATATATATATATATATATATATATATATATATATATATATATGTATATATATATGTATACATATATATATGTATGTATATGTATATGTGTATGTATATGTATATGTATATGTATATACATATACATACATATACATATACATACATATATACATACATATATATGTATATTTGTTGCACAAAACCTTGGCAGCACTTGCTTGTTTCAATTGGCAACTTTCCCATAATCTCCACGTTTTTGCCTTGCTGTAAAACATATAAAGAGAGAGAGAGAGAGAGAGAGAGAGAGAGAGAGAGAGAGACGCACACACACACACACACTTATATGTAAATGTAACGTACACTTACCAGATTTTGTTTAGTTTTCCTTCAAATTACTCTATTTCCTTAAACACTTGGGGATCGAAAGAAAATTTGAAAGAGCAAAATTTTGAAGAGGTTTACAGGGGAATTTGATAGAGAGTCACAAGAAGCTATCAGAAAAACAGAAGGTAATAACATAATGTTTATTTTTTAATTTTTTTAGCATTCATGAAATTTCTCATAATTCAAAGTGGGAATTTTCAAAGGGTATAAATTATGGAGAATTGAAGAATAAATTAGAAAATTAATATAAATATTATATCAGGTGTTGATGATCAACAACCGAGAAAAATTGCTAAGAGGAGTAGGAAGGGTAAAGAGGTGATCCATGGGTAGCTTTAAGTGCTACGTGATAAGTTAGATTTACTTTAAGTAATCTAAATAAAAATGAAATATCTAATGATAATATTAAAATAAATTATTAGCTTATGCTTTGATAGTAGATAAAAATTTGGTTGATAGGTATGATATGAATATTGGACATGTAGAAAATTATTATGTGAAAAGAAATATTATTAAAATAATGAGTCGATTTAATAATGATAGTGATAAATAAAATTTCATGATGAGTTACGATTGATGAATTGAGGTGATATATAAGGAGAAAAAATTAATAAAATTTATCAAGTAGAAATTGAAGAAATACATGATAGCTAAATTTGATATTTGAATTCAGGTTGTTTTTATATTATTGTTTATATGCATATTTCTATCATTGTTTATATGCATATGCATTAAATAAAACAACCCAAAGAACCGAGAGGGGGCCGGTCTAATTGAAAAATCGTGACAGCCGGTATATGCTGAAAATAAAAGAAAACCGTGACAGTTGGTATATACTGGAAAAAGAGAAAAACCGTAACAGTCGGTATATGTAGAAAATAAATACCGTAACAGCTGGTATATGCTGGAAAAGAAAAGAACCAAGTGGGGGTCAATCTAAGATAAAAACATGTCACATATGGGAAGACGTTCCCTAATAATAATAATTCATGCATTGCATCTGTTTTGCATGTTGATATTTTTACTGAAATGTTGTTGATATTATGCATTTATTTATAGATAAATAAGTCTCACAGAGAGACAGTTATAGTGAGAAAATGACATAGAAGTATAATATGATAGTAATTATTTAAATGTTAGACTATATGCTATTATCTAGTCATATGAGAGATAAATGATTTAATATAAAGGGCTATTTATACAAATTGAATACTTCTAGTAAATTTAATTCACTGAGCTTGTGAAACTCACCCCTTATTGTACAATGATTTCAGGTAGTAGATAGGACAAATAGTCTGGTGGGTTGAGAGTCAGACGAAATCATTTTCTGTAAGCCACATACGTGTTAACATCCACAGACAAATGAAAAAATGAAATAAATTTTTTTTGTTGTAAATATTCATGCATTTTACGTTGTATATTATGTTTAAGTTAATATCAGATTTTTGTAACTCCCCTGTTGAGGGTTAAGGATTAAAAGTAAAAATTCTGGTTAGTATTATTTTTATTTTTGTATATATGTATCGTGCTGAGATTTTCAAAATGTGATGACACTGTCTCGGGGGTGGCCAACCCGAGATGGATCGTTACACTAATCGCCTTTACAGATTGCAAGCTAAGTCATGTCAAAACTAGGTGAATGCAGTTGAAGATGAGTCCCTTAAGTTATGGCATAAGAGGCTTCGTCACATGAGTGAGAAAATGCTCCAAATTCTATCTAGAAAGCAAACATTACCTCCCATGAAAGGTACGTCTATGAAAACTTGTGTTCACTGCTTGCTGAAAAAAAAAAAAAGAATTTCATTTCTTAGAACTCTTCCTTCTAGACATAATGTTGTTTTGGATTTAGTTTATACTGATGTCTGTTATATGAAAGATAGATCTCTTAGTGGTGCCCTATATTTTGTGACTTTTATTGACGATTTCTCTAGAAAAGTATGGGTTGTTGATTTATATTCTAAGGATCAAGTCTTTGATGCATTCAAAAAATTTCATGTGAAATTTGAAAGAGAGACTGGTGAGAAGCTGAAATGTGTTAGAGCAAATAATGGTGGTGAATATGGGGGTCCTTTTGAGAAGTTTTGCAGGGATTTTGGTATCAGGCTTGAGAAACTGTTCCTAAAACACCATAGAAGAATGGTGTAATAGAGATAATGAACATAACTATAGAAGAACAAATTAGGTGCATGCTCTCTCATGCAAAGTTGCCTAAAATCTTTTGTGGTTTGGCAATGAGGACTGTAGTTGACTTGATTAATATTTCTCCTTCATCTCCTTTGAATGGTGATGTACCAGAGAAGGTTTGGACGGGGAAAGATGTGTCCTACAAACATTTGAGAGTGTTTGGGTGCAGAGCTTTTGCTCACAGTCCTAAAAATAAGAGATCCAAGCTTGATAGTAAGACTAAAAAGTGTATCTTCCTGGGTTATACACAAGTTTTCTTTCTTTTATTTTTCTTTAGCAGCCGCCAAAACAGTTCTTTGAGAGCAACATTTTCTTGGGTTTTTTTTTATTGTTCTGATCTGATTTGGAGGCCAATTTCATAGCAGTTTGCGCTTAAAATTTTGGGTATTGATTCTACGTGGTGAAGACTTCAAGTTGATGAATTCAACTTATTCATCTGCTTCTGTTACAGCTTGTTTCGGTAAGATCAATTTAATATTTGTTTAGTAGATTATTGTTGAAATCCACCTTTAGGGTGACAATAAATTATCTGTTGATCCTCTAGTTGATCTAGAGAATATATTTTTGTGTGCATTAGTATCAATTTCGTCGGAATTATCACTAACTGGATTTATTGGATGCATACCTAAAATGTAGAGTAAATTGATCAATTTTAAAATATAAGGGAGATATTGAAGCACAAAGCAAAATATAAAGGTGTTTGTTGAATAACTCATATATCAATGCTCATTTAGACCATGTGTAGCATATGATCAATTAACATTTTACTTATTAATATATGCTTTTCCTTATGAATTTCCATAAATATTTTGTAATGAAGTTGGTCTCAGTCACGGATTACATTTTGTTATAAATTTTCAAAATATTTTTTTCTAATGAAATTGTGCTCGATTATTCTTTAGAAATATAGGAGTAGTATATATTGTATATGCTATTTATTAATATGAATTTTTCCTTAAGAAGATAGACTCGTATATAAAAAAAAATTAATAAAGGAATTTAATTGCAAAAAATAATAATGAAAGAAACATTTAAGAAGAAAAAAGTCTAATTGTGTGTTTTCATTTTTTGAAGAAATCATTATAAAAAGAAAATATGAATAAGGAGGGGAAGTGAGGGAAAATTAACAAAAGCAAAATTGTTTAAAATTCAATTTGACTTTTGACCGTTTGACGTCAGGCAAAGAAAGTGTAACATAGGAATTTGAGTAAATTTTTAGTTTTAATCTTTTAGTTTGAATAGAGTTTTTATTGAATTTTTGCAGTTTAAAATATTCATATTAGATTTTTTAAGTTTGATGTTTATTTTAATCAAATTTTTCATTCAAATGATCAAATAATTTCATTCATAATATATTTATTCATAACATACTCATTTACATGAGGTTCAACAATATAAGCCTCTATTTGTTTCTATATAAAATGTATTACAATATAAAACTAATTTCATGTAAAATTATAAATTTTCAATTAAATTTTTTTTTTGTTTGGTTAAAGTCTAGAAATGAGTGCTGAAAAATAAAAAAAAAATAAAGAGAGAAAATTAGTGGTATAATGTGTGAGAGATAAATTTTAGGAAAGTGATAGAGTGATTTATTTTACAAAGAAATAATCATTTTTCAGTCACTTGTAAAATAATTTACGCTGAAAAATGATAAAAAAATTGTTTTGCTAGGCTTATCACCCATCAATGTAAGATCTTATTTTACATGAAATTGATTTTCATAGAATCCAAATACCAATAAAATATTATTTTACATTATTTGATTTTCAAGCTATTATTTTATATTGAAACAAATTGATAGTTAAAAATAGTTATATCAAATTCAAATAGTTCAGTCATATAATTTGTTATCCTCACATTTTTCTCATTTAATTGGTACACTGTCACATTGATCATGACCATATGTTTTAATTTCTAAATAAAGTTCAATTACTCTTGACTTGGAACGTTTACGCATATATCATATACATTTGAATCACTGGTTAATAAAATAAAATCATTTGGATAAAAAATTTAATGAGAGTGGTAACCAAACTTAAAGAAACCAATAAAAATTTTAAATTTTAAAAACCTAATAAAAACACATGATAAACTAAATTAACTAAAAGTGAAACTTATTGTTAGATTTTTATTTTGTTTCCATGGTTTGCTAAGACAAGTTCAAGGGTGATATAGGAACTGAAAACATAATGATTGTAGTTTAAAGCAGCAATTGGCTTTTCTTTATTCAACTAAAATTTGCTTTTTTTAACTTTGTATTTATGCGTCCTTTTACTTCTCCCAACTCAGCACACACCAACAACAAGGTTAAAATATTCTCGAATTTCAATAAAGACCAGGAAAAAAAGAAAAAAGAAAAACTCTCAAGTCTCTCTCTCTTCAATGGCGGCCAAGAAGAACAAGAAGACATAGTACTTCTTCTCTTAAACCGGCCATTATCATTTTCTCTCTATATGACTCAGTCATCTCCTTTGACATTTCAAGCTTCAAGAAAAACATTCTTCCTTGATCATGTTAGAGTTGGTCATTCGTTCCTTTTCTGTATATGTTTTGGGTTTGATTTTTTCTTGAGAGTTTTAATTTAGATTTATGGTTTTACAGCCGATGATAACACTAATCAGAGCTTTATTCTGTGTAACTTAATTATATTGTGTCAAACTTTTTTTATTTATCATTCGTATAAGTTTGATCGACAAGTATCGAATCATATAAAACTCTCTCCATCTATCCAAAAAGAAAAACCTCCATTAAACCTCACTTTGTCTTGGTTTTCGGGTTCCACTTCTACTTTTCTTAAAGACCATTACCTCTCTCATTGCAAAGCAACTCACCTTCAAAACAGAAAAGGGAAAAGCCCCTAAAATAGAAGAGAAAGTAGCTTAACGCAAGCTCTTCAAGATTGAAGATCCTACTCTGTTCTTGATTTTGCTTTCCTTTATAGTTCTGCTTAGAAGAAGAAATTTGGGTTATTGTTGTGATTGAGAAAAAGAAAATGGCAAGCAAATGGAGAAAAGCAAAGCTTTCTTTGGGCTTGAATCTTTGTGTGTATTTGCCTAGAACTCTTGAGGAGTCACCGCCTTCTATGGGTTCTACAGAGAGATTATCTGATGCTGCTTTGCTTTCTCCTGGAAATTGGGATATGGTTAACTCTCTGCCCATGACACCTACTCCGTCTTCTCATGGTTTAAGGTTGTCCAAAAGCAGCAGCAAATCGTCCAAGGTTTGTCTCTCTCATTGTGCAGTACTGTTACTTTGAAAGACTGGTGTTTCTTTCTTTTGTCTTTTGTTGGATTTGATGTTTTTGAGCTGTGCTTTGTTTGGTTTCTGAGAAAATAGGGGGCAAAATAAAGGAAATGAGCTTCTGGGTAGTGAGTTCTGTTTATTTTTGCTCTCTGCAACTTCTTTTTGTGTTTGATGGTGTTTAGCGTTTTGGGTTGTTTCCGTTTGGGGCATGTAGTTTTCGGTATTGGTTTTCTGTTGTTTTGTTGATCCCTTTCTGGTGTTTTGATGCGATTTCGTAACTTTGTGCTTTAATTGGTTGCTGGGAAATGGAAATTTCAGCTCTGGTAAGTTCTATTAGTTATAATTGAATGGAGATTTGTGTCTAGTATTAGTGCCAGTATTATTTTCATAGCTTGTGCCCTTCATTTTTGCTCTGTTGAGAAAATGAAGGAAAAGGAAATTATGATTTTGGGTATTTTGTTCTGTTCTTTGGAATTTATAAAACGCTAATTTCAGGCTTTCAGTTGGGTTAGGTTTTTTGAGCCTCAATTGTTTTTATAGTTGATTGAAGGTTTTCCCTTTCTTGGTGAACATGACATGAAATTTTCTGTTCCTTAATTTAAGGTCTATTCCTCTTTGAACATTCTTTACCTAGAAATCAAACAGAGAAGTATTTGAGAACCTTTTTTTTTTAAATTTTTCTATGAGCTTTGAACTTTCTTGATTTTCTTTTGACATTATGTTCTTGTGTTTCATTTGAAGCTTTATTCTGTTAATTATGACTTGGTTTTTATGATGAAATAACATTAACTTTATTAATCTTGTTTTTTGTTTTCTCCAGCTTTCAAAGTGGAACTTATGTTTGTACCATTTTTTTAGCTTGAATGTCTAATTTGCGTTTGTTTTCAATGAAAAAAAATGAAGCAAGATTTATTAGTAATTGTTAAAATTTTTTTTTGGTTCAATCATATTTTAGCAGTATTTGAGAAATATCATGGTGGGACGAGCCCAAGTAATTTTGTTGTTTTCCCTTCTTTGTTGTTGTGAGGTTGATGGATAGGTCTCTTTCAGGACCATTTCCGTTTGTCTTAGTAAAAGATGGCTACAGGATTTACCTTTCCTTTTCCTCCTTCCCTTGGAAGGAAGAAAAGTAACTTGTCTGACGTGGCCTCAACTGTTGACTGTTAGATTGCAAGCTTTCTAGCAGTGAATTTCACTAAAGAAGTAAAGGAAAAGAAAAGAAATGTCCTAAAAGAAAGTTATGATTTCCCTTTTTGTGATAGATGGGTTTTGGATTTTTCTCCCAAGTTGTTTTGAGTGGTCTGGTTCATCTGTATCTCCGTATAGTTTCTTGATAACCTTTCAAAAGTGACATCTTTGATTTTCGGTTTTCCTTCTTTTTATTATCTAATATTCCCACGTTTTGTTGGATATCACTTTTCTGGCCTGGTACAAAGGCAAAGCTATCCATACCTACACCTATAACTGCTGGGGGTATTATCACCCGACTAAGATAAAAAAAAAAAAAAAAAAAAAACTTCACATGGCTTAATATCTTACATATACTACACATCACACAAAAAGATTTTACTTACTTTAAGTAAATGGAGGCAGTTTGGGTACCATAAACAACAAAACAAACAGGCAACAATGCTACAATTTTTGCCAGTAGACCTTTCCTTGATGAAGAACAAGAACAAAATCATTTCATAACTTAGTCATTAGCTTACAGCACAAAACACAACTTCCGTCTAGCGTACAGAGACATGTGTTCGTTCAAGCATTCAAATACTTTATGTCCTAACTTTCAACACAATTTACACATTGCATCATCACTTACATCCACATAAACATACTAACTGAGAAAGTCAGCAGAAAACACCCAGTAATCCTTACACCCAATTTTTTTCTCTCTTTGCCTTGATAATATGCAACCAGAGACTCCAATTCCCTTTGCCTTATATTAGGCGCCCTAATCTGGCTTTTCACATCTTGTTCATATCCACAAAGCATAGCAAGATCTTTTTTTAGGTTTGTAATGTTGTCAGCAACACTGGGAAGCAGTCTTCTACCCCATGGGCAAGTGGGTGGGTCAGCCCATTTGAAGAAGGAACAACGCTTGCCATTCTACAATATTTAGAAATTGCAATCATCAAACTTACTTACAAAACAAACAAAAATTGAAATCAAAAGTCAAGAGCACTTACACCAAATCGAGCAAACCCATAAAATATTTTGTTCAGTCCAAGCATATCTCAAAGGAGATCGCAGTCCACAGTCACATTTAATTGTTTCATCACCATCTCCACCGAAGCTAATCTGAAAGCGTGAATTGTTGTTTCGTGATGAACGAGAAGACGAAGCTGCAGCCATCCCCTCCATATCTTAGTTGAATGGATTTTGGGTTTTCGATTCTGGTGATGGAATTTGGTGAATGGGTAGGGATTTTATATTTGTAATGGCTGCACGGTGGGCTTTATTTTCTCTGTAGGTTAGAAATGGCGCCAATTATGAGAAATTGTGCCAATTATGAGAAATTGCGCCAAAAAAGGGCTCTCCAGGAAAAGATGGGGGAAGATGTGTTCACATGTGTGTGACGTTAACGGTCCATTGCCCCCTATGATAACTGAGTTAAGCATAGAGTTTATTTTGCCAGAAAAAAAAAAACCAAGGTATGAAATGAAAGTCGGGCAAACCACAAGGTTTTTCATGAAATTTAGCCTAGAAGTTACATAATACAATGTGAAACATTTCTTTTTCTTCCTTTTTTTTTAAAAAAAAAAGAAAATTGTGAAGTACTAAAATCCTTGCAATTTGAATAGCTTTGCAAGTTTTCTCCTGCCCAAAGCCCTTGACAAGTATGAGTGCTGAGTTCATCTTAACAGAGTTCCATACGGTGTGCCAATAGAAAAAAAAAAAAGCAGTTCCATAAGGTGTTCTTTTCTAATTTTGGTTGGTCTTTTCACCTCTATACGGGATGTTTGTGCTGGCTGTCATGAGCACTCTGGACAGTGATGTTGAGATTTGTCAGTTATGGAAACTAAAAGAATATATTATATTATATTGTATGTAGTATTATATTTAATTTGCTTGAAAACTTTTTTTAGTGGATGAATTCTTTTCCTGGTTATGTTCTTAGGTAAGATTCCCATTTTATCACAAATGGAGCTTCACGAATGTATGTGCAAGTGTTTATGTATTTTTGTTTGATTAATGCTGCCTTCATCCTAAGTTTAGCCAGATGAGTTTTTGCCTTTGATTTTATTTAATCACATATTTACACTTCCTTCTTGTGTTTCTTTTATTCTTTTTCCCAGCAGACCTGCTCAATATGTTTGACCAATATGAAACAGGGAGGGGGCCATGCTATTTTCACTGCAGAGTGCTCACATTCCTTCCATTTCCATTGTATCACTTCAAATGTGATACATGATAACCAAATTTGTCCAGTTTGCAGGGCGAAATGGAAAGAAATTCCTATGCAGGGTCCTAGCTTGGATCCTCCCTCTGGCAGGGCATCAATTAATCCAGCAGGTTGGCCTCAAAATGATGGGTTGATGACCGTAGTCCGCCGATTACCTCCCCCTCGTCGAGATTTGAATCGATGGCACATTGTGCCACTACTACAGGCTTCTGAGCCAGGTGTATTCAATGACGATGAATCCTTAGATCAGCAACCTGTAGTTGCTGAAAAGAGCTCATGCAGAGATAATGTTGCAGATAATAGTTCTGTTAGAATGATAGAGATCAAAACATACCCTGAAATTTCAGCTGCACCACGGTCCAAATCGTATGATAACTTCACTGTTTTGGTCCATCTCAAAGCTGTTGCTACAGTTATAGGACATTATCCAACCAGAAATAATGCCAGCTTGCAACAACTTTCCCAAACTCCTCGTGCTCCAGTTGACCTAGTCACAGTGCTTGACATCAGTGGTAGTATGGCAGGTACTAAGCTTGCACTGCTAAAACGAGCAGTGGGGTTTGTAATTCAAAACCTCAGCTCCAATGATAGGCTCTCTGTTATTGCTTTCTCTTCAACAGCCCGCCGCCTCTTTCCCCTGCACAGAATGTCTGATGCAGGACGGCAGCAGGCTCTTCAAGCTGTTAACTCTTTGGTTGCAAATGGTGGGACCAACATTGCTGAAGGCTTGAGAAAAGGTGCCAAGGTAATTGAAGATCGAAGAGAAAAGAATCCAGTTGCCAGTATAATACTTTTGTCCGATGGTCAGGACACTTATACTGTCAGTGGTTCAGGTGGTATTCAGCCCCAACCAAATTACCAGTTGCTCCTCCCTTTGTCTATTTATGGAAGTGGCAGCACAGGATTTCAGATTCCAGTGCATGCTTTTGGTTTTGGAGCAGACCATGATGCTTCATTGATGCATTCAATTTCAGAGATTTCTGGGGGGACCTTTTCTTTTATTGAGAATGAAGCTGTGATCCAGGATGCATTTGCACAGTGCATTGGAGGCCTTTTGAGCGTTGTGGTGCAGGAGCTGCAAGTAGGGGTTGAATGCATACACCCAAGTCTCCGCCTTAACTCACTAAAAGCAGGAAGTTACCCAAGCCGTGTGGTAGATAATGGACGCACTGGATTTATTGATGTTGGAGATCTGTATGCTGACGAAGATAGGGATTTTCTGGTATCAATTAATGTCCCAGCAGAGTCTTCCAGAAATGAAACATCATTGCTAAAGGTGAGATGCCTTTACAAGGATCCCTTAACCAAAGAGATGGCAACATTGGAGAGCAATGTAGTTATGATTGAAAGACCAGAAATAGCTGGACAAGAAGTAGTGTCAATTGAAGTTGACAGGCAACGCAACAGGCTCCAAGCAGCTGAGGCAATGGCACAGGCAAGAACCACAGCAGAGCAGGGAGATTTGGCTTCTGCTGTTTCTATCCTTGAAAATTGTGGACGATTATTATCAGGGACTGTGTCAGCTAAATCTCAGGACCGGCTCTGTCTTGCATTAGATGCTGAGCTCAAGGAAATGCAGGAGCGAATGGCAAGCAGGCATGTATATGAGGCATCCGGGAGAGCATATATTCTTTCGGGTCTGAGCTCACACTCATGGCAAAGGGCAACAGCAAGAGGTGATTCCACTGATAATTCAAGTCTTGTTCAGGCTTATCAAACTCCATCGATGGTTGAGATGCTTAGTCGATCTCAGGCTATGTTGCTGGGTAGTCCATCAGCTCAGAGGCTTATCCAGCCATTATGGTCATTTGGTTCACAACTGAAGCCAAGGTAATATTGTGGGATAATTGTTGAGGTTATCTTCAAATATTTTTTATTCCAGTGCATTTTTTGAATTTTCATTTAGGAAAGGGGATAGAGTGGATAGGTATAAGAGGGTTTTTGGGATGTAATTTTTGCTTCAGTGTTACGTGTAAATGAATAAAAACTGGGGAAAGGACAAAAGGAGATATTTGGGAGGATAAAGAGAAGGAACACTAGGTAGGATTTAGAACATATGGTTTTTTTAGTTTGTTTTGTTGTTGGGGTGATGTACATAAGGATAAAATGGTTTTTTGTCTATGGGGGAACTGGGTATAAGTTTGTAATTGTGGAAATGGTTTGGGTGATCTCTTCACCCAATATATATTTTACCTCCTCTCAATTCTTTTTACGAACTTGAGCTCAAAAACAGTGCCTGCACAGTTGCAATTATGTCCAAGCACTTATTTTCCTTGGGGGAAAATGTGAAAAATGAGAAATCAGGTGTGGTGCTTTTTCTTCTTTTCCCCTTTGGTTAGAATGCGGAATCATGAGAGAAAAAAGACAGGATGTTTGAGATGAGGCTGTGCACTGTTGAAGAATGATGCAACATTTGCAGAATTTGACCTATCGCTGACAAATGTTTGTCAAAGACTGAAAGGAGCCCCTCTGATTCAAGTCTGAAATTGTCATCAAGCAAATGTTGTCATCGTTCAAACACCATTTACAGTATCTTACCATAACAAAAGATCAAAACAGAGAGCATATCTGGAATTTGGAACATTTAGCAGCAGTTTCAGTTTACTTGTAAAAAAACAGCAGTTTCTGTTCGCCGGAGCAAGAACAGCAAGGCTCCAGTGAGAGGGCCCTTCAAACTGACAATGGATTGGCTATCTTAATTCGGTTTCATTTTTATCTTGCTCAAAGCTGGAAACAGATGCATAGCTCTTACATAACTGTATTCTAGGATAGCGGTTGTACCGAAATCAGTGCAGGAGTTGCCAAAGAATAATGAGAATTCGTCCAGTTGCTGGATAGAGGATTTGATGTGATATTACAGTGTTGAATGATAGATTGAAGTTTCAGGAAAGGAAGGTAAATTGCAACAAATCATTGAAACGAATAGCCTTTTTTAAAGAATTATGAGTTTATCCGTTAAAAGGCTTAAAGCTTCTCCGTGACCCCATTTTTCGCAGCTACTTCTTCCTATGTTTTTCTACAAGCTGCTGTCCAGCTCTGTTTCCACCTCCGGTATGACATCTTTGATTATATGTATATGCATAGACGTACTCTTAAATCATCTTTGTTTTCCTATTCTCCCACTTATGATGTAAACATGAATCCCTTCAAGTTATACCTTTCAATCATGTGTATGTTTGAAACTGCACATGCAATGAAGTGTGGAAATAAAAGTCTTGAGAGAACGGACGCTGACAGCCGAGAAAGATAGGATGGGATTTCACCTACAATGAAAAACAGAAACTACTATATCACAATCTAGTGTCCAAATATAACTACGACATCAACTAAACCATAATCAAAGAGAGAACAATTAAATTTGAGTTTTTCATAATCTAGTTTTTCAATACACCAATATGATTTTCTCCTCCATTAACAAGTGGTGCTGTTGATGCTGTGATGCTTTGCCGTGGCAGGGTGTTGAAGTT
The DNA here is from genome assembly GCA_023935145.1 of Bretschneidera sinensis. Classification (NCBI taxonomy): domain Eukaryota; kingdom Viridiplantae; phylum Streptophyta; class Magnoliopsida; order Brassicales; family Akaniaceae; genus Bretschneidera; species Bretschneidera sinensis. The sequence goes on from CM043703.1 coordinate 94,761,734, forward strand.
TTAGGATCACAAGACTTTAACTTTAATCTAAAACCAAACTTTTTCAAGAAAATGTTTCTAGTCCCTTTTGTCTTCACCAGCTTCTCAAGATCTTGTTTCATGCTCAAGCATTCTTTCTCGAGCTCACAAACCAGCTCCCTCATATCATCGACTGCTATGGTGTAATCTTGTGTAGCATCCACTTGAGTGTGCACGTTGTTTCTGGCAAGAATAAGATTCCCACTTGGATTTTGAGAGTTCTCAAGGTTGTGAGACACAAAGAACCAATTGGCAACAGACGTGCGAAGCTGAAGTTGTTCAAAGAATAAAACTTGGACTAACTCGGAGTGGTAGGCTATGTTTGGGGAGGGTTTTCCAAAACCCTTTTCAATGTTTAAAAACTAAAAACTCTGTTCAAAGGCTTACAGTCATGTTTGGGGGCTAATGTTCCAAAATAGAGTTCAGTGTTCAGTGTTCATATTTTAGGGTTCAAACACTGAAATGAGAACACTGTAAATCAGCGTTTTCAGTCTGAAATCAGTGTTCTCATTTTCGACCTCTTCTCTCGTCTCTCGCGACCTCGCCTCTCTCTGCAATCAACAGAGCTCCTCCCTCTCTTTGCAACCACAGAGCCCGTCCCTCTCTCACGACCTCGACTCTCTCTGTGATCCACAGAGCTCGTCCCTCTCTCACAACCTCGCCTCTCTCTGCAACCACAGAGCTCGTCCCTCTCTCACAACCTCACCTCTCTCTGCATCCACAGAGCTCGTCCCTCTCTCTGCAACCACAGAGCTTGTCCCTCTCTCGCGACCTCGTCTCTCTCTGCAATCCTCCAAAATATTACACCCTACAAAATTCCTCTCATCGTCTACTTCAAAAAACCCAACCACTCCAGCACCTGTAGATCTCAAACCTAGAAACCCATCGCGACCGCTCATCTCGCCGTCTTCACTCCTCCAGACACAGCTGATGTACAGTAAGTCGCTATCCTTTTCTCTCCTCTCTCTCTTGTTCTCGATTACTAAGGGCATGTTTGGTAGATTTCAGTGTTTTTGCTGCTTTTAGTGCCTGAGAATTTAGTTTGTGGCTGAGAATTTCATGGCTTTTTCTGCTGTTTGTGTCCGTGTATATTTTATTTCACAATTTTGGGCTGTAGCTGTGTTGAATTTGGTTGGTATTTTTTGTAGTTTTTGAAATTCATCTTTTTGGGGTTGAATAATTTTATAGGTGTTACAGTGATAATTTGGGGGGTTTGGATTCTTGGAGTTATCGGGTTATGCTTAGTTTGGCTTGAAAGGAATTGTTTCTAGGTGTTGTATATACTCCAATAGCACAATCTTTTTCCTGTTAGCAGAATTTTGGATTGATGCTTTGGCATGAATGTTGGATAAGTGGTAGTCATACCTATTTTTCAGCTTAATTTAGTGTTTAAGATGGATTTGAAATGCTTTAAATTGAAAATAGAAGTAAGCAAGCTGTTTTATTATAGACAGTTAGTTACTAGATTATCTTATTTTGCTTGAACTTATAGATAGTTTGCTTGTATTCCCTGAATGCTTGAATTAGACTATATTTTCCTTCATTCTCTGATGTGCTTGAGTTGGCGATGAAAAAACTTTGAGGAGAAAATTTTCCCGTGGCTGTATTGAACTCAGTTAGTGTTAGTAAGATCAAGAAAATGTTCAGGCTTTTGGGAAGAACTAAAGTGCTGTCTGTGGTATGACTAAGCAGTTTTACTGCTACGAAGGAATATATGGTTAGTTAATTTATAGAACATGCTAGTTTTATAGTAAAAAGATGTTTTATCTCCAATTTCTCCTGATCAGTTGCTTTTTTTTTTTTAATTTTCTTTTTGAGTTAAGATCAGTTTAGTTTTGTTTGATGACATGAGGGACATTCAATATCAATCACTGGCATGGTGGATGCTTATGTATTAATCCCATGTTTTCAAGTGTCCTTCATTACTTTGGATGCCTATGTAAGAGTCCACTTTAGAATACTTGTTGGGCAGTGATTGCAGTCAGATATGCAGTGCAGTAAAGACAGTATAATCTTTGAAAAAGTAAATTTTCTTCCTTTTAAGTTGCCTTGGCTGGTTCAGCAAACCTTAGTAAGTTTCCCTAGTTGTGTAACTTTCATGCGAACCCCACCATTAACCCCAACTCCCTCCCTATATACGTGCACATGCACACTTCTACTAAACTACATGCTACAGCAACTGGTAAGTAGATAGTCATCTAATCAAGTAGTTGTTTAAAACTATAAAATGAGCTCTGCAACTTCAACTATCTTCCTATTTACTCACCAATTCTTTGTATCTTACTCTACTAATCTACTTATCATATATTGTGCAATGCGCATAAGCAGGCATATAAACACAAAAGTGTACAACTAAAATTCCCCAAATTTCTATTTGTTTTAAGCTTGATTTCACACATTTCTTTACTGCACTGCATATCTGACTGTTGCTAGGTTTCATAAAATTTTCAGTCAATATGCTAGTGATTCTGGTAATGCAACAGTTGGACGAGTCAAGTATCAAAAGATTTTTTGATGAATTACAATTTCGACCTTTAAATCCTGTATATTCTAACATAGTAAATTGATTCCTCCATAATACAATGAGCATGTTGGCTCAGCCAAAATAAAAAGAAAATAGAAGCTGATTCTGAAAATGATAATCTTCTATGTCATTTTTTCTAGTTGAGAACCTAATGGAAACTGTTAGTCCTCAATCTTCTGTGTGCTAGCCTTAATCAGTTTATTGAATCATTTTACCTTCCGCCTTTTCCTGTGTTGATCCCCAAATTGCTTAGAATTCCTATTTAGTGCCTTTTGTAGACTTTAATGGAACTGATTTTCCTCAATCTTATATCTTTGCTTATAAGATTGTATTGCTATGCTTATAAGATTTTATTATATTACATGTTCTATTCTTTTGTTTTTGGATTGTGACCTTTAATGCTTTACAAAAACAAACATGATGACTTCATTGGAAGTGGGTTTAGAAGATATATAATTAAGCTAGAAATGTTAAAAAAACTCTCTTTTATTAATTTAATCCGTGAAAATGATTTTTTTTATTAAATGGGTGAAAATGACTTTCCAGCCACTTTTTTTTTTCTTCATTTTCTTTAATTCTCTTCTTTCTTTTACCATCATATCAATGGTCTTTTAAGCTCATTTTTCTTTATTTCAAAACATTACATATGTAGAAGATGATGTTTGTCTTGAACATATTTAAATCAATTTATTTTAAATTAATTTAAATAAGATAATATGATTTTAATATTAAAAGAGAGGGTATGTGTGGTTTTATGATTTTCTGGTTTTATGAAGAAAAAAAAAATATATATATATTTCACATGATATGTGGCTAAGGTACATCAAGAACTCTTAAATTAGTATCTAAAACTATGTGGGATGTAGTTTATTTGAATTTTCAAAGATGCATAAACAGTCTTTTTTAAAAGTTTCTTCAAATGGAGAATGTCATGCCCTGAACCTGCAGTTATGTCCATGACGATTTTGTTGCGCACATAGATTTTTAAAGCTGCAATCATTAATAAAAATCGAGTGACCTTGAAAGCTTAATCTAATCTAATCAACTATGGATTCAAAATAGGAAAAAATATATGTTGGATTTTACTCTTAAAATCAACCTACTTATAATAATAATTAGGTAAGTAAACAAACAAATATCAAGTAAATCTAGATCAAATATTTTGCAATATCAATAATTAAGATTCATCCCAAAAATAACTTTATGCCCTCTCTATTATTAGTTTTTATTGTTCAGTAATAATCTGTTAATGTCGCCTTTATTGTAGATGGCTTCTGAAAACATTGATATATCCTTATGGGGTGTTGAGAGAGAGAAATTTTTTATCGATATCATGGTTACTGAGGTCAACAAGGGAAACGTGAAAGATGGTGTGTTTCATAGAAGGATTTGGGATATCATTCTCAAAGAATTGAATTTGAAGACCAACAAGGTGTTTACATTGAAACAATTGAGGGAAAAATTTCAAAGGTTGCGTTTGAAACACCGTTTGTTTAGTCAATTACTTGAACAAACTGGGTTTGGTTGGAATGCTGAAAGTAATACTGTCACAGCCTTAGATGAGACTTGGGAAAATTACATTCGGGTATTGTCTTTCTCCCTAGTCTTACATAGTGTGGATTTATCTTACGAATATTTTTTTTAAATCGATAATTACTTTTATATCTTAATTTTTTTTCGTAGGCACACCCAAAAGCTTCCCAATTTCGTAAGCAAGGCTGTGAACACTATAAATTGTTAGGAATCCTGTTTAACAAGTCAACCGCCACAGGAATTCTTCACCATGCTTCAACCCAAGATCCACCTAATTCCGATGAGGAGAATGTATTGCATGAAGCTTTTCTCAATAGTGGCATGCATGTAGATGTTGATGTTGATGGAATTGGTAACCTGGATGACCTAAATACTCCAGTTGACCTTGAAAGCCCAAACACTCAGCCCACTCAGCCAGAACCTTCTGCTAAGCGGTCTAAAATCAATGAGAAGAAAAAACAGAAGGAAACTAGAAATAATCAATTGAGTGAAGTTTTTGCTTGTTTCATGGAGGCCACAAAAGCAAGGACAGAAGCTTCTTTGGCTAGGGCTCAGAGGTATAGAGAGAAAAGCGTTCAGGTAACAAGTTCGATGGTTTCTGCTGATTATTCAGTTGCAGCGTGTTTGAAAATACTTGATGAAATGGAAAATCGGGTGGATGATGACACATATTTGAAGGCATTAGAGAAATTTACAGGTAATTTTGAGTTGAGGGAGGCATTCATTAAAATGCCTTTGGAGAGGAAGAATGCGTGGTTAGCTAAGATTGGTTGAGAGTAGGAGACATTGCATTTGGGTTTAAATTATGTTTGTATTAAGGATATTATTTGTGAGTTGATGTGTGTTTATGTTTGTACTTGGATCTTTTTATTACTTTTTTTAACTTTATGGATGTTATGTTGTTTCTTTAGATTAAACTTATGCGTTTGACATTCCATGTATTGTTGGAATATGAATGATTAAAATTTTGTATATAGGTCTAATTATATTTGAATGATTAGAATTGTGTATACAGGTATAACTAGATTTGATAATTCATAAAAAACATAGGAGGTGCTGTCAATTTTTTTTAAAAAATAGAATTAAACTTTAATCTATTTAGAATTGTGGAATATGAACTATACTACATGATAACCATAATGGGATTCTATTTTTTTGTTTAGGTTAAGAAATGGACAATTCAGACCCCAATAATTGTGGCAGCCAATCAAATTCATCAAGTTCGTCTGCTAAAGATGAGTATGAAATGCTCTCATTGTTAATGCTTACTATGTTTGCCGAATATGATGAAAAATTTATGAATAAATTACCTATGCGAACATCACGACTCAGTGGACATGAATATATAACCGAATTGTTAAATGGTCGTTCAGAGGTAGTTTATGAATTGTTTCGCATGGACAAAGAAACATTTATGCACTTATGTAACACATTGAAGCAATATAATTATATAGAAGACTCAAGGGATGTCACAGTAGAGGAAATGATGGCCATTTTCTTGTTTGTTATGGGGCACAATGTGGGGCACAGAGTTGTTGCTGATCGGTTTCAACATTCATTAGAAACAATTAATCGGCATTTTAAGACAGTGATGAGAGCAATGAACAAGTTTGCGAAGCACATAATATGTCCATCGAATGATCACGTGGTGCCTCCACAAATTAGACATGATCGAAGGTTTTACCCTTATTTTAAGGTAATGTATCATATGCTTGATTTTCATTTTATTAGTTTGGCTTTATATATACAATATATAATACCAATGAATGTTATCGTATGCAATTTAATGCTTCACCAGAAATGCATTGGCGCAATTGATGGAACGCACATCAGTGCATGGGCGCCAGCAGAAAAAGCTACCAGTTATAGGGGTAGAAAATCGGTTGTCACACAGAATGTGATGTGTGCATGTTCCTTCGACATGAAATTCACATACGTGTATAGTGGGTGGGAAGGTACAGCTAACGATTCACGAGTTCTTTTGGATGCTTTAACTCGATTAGATGCTCAATTTCCTTGGCCTACTAATGGTAAATCTATTTTAGTATTAATTTGAAGTTATATACTAATTGATTGATATGTACTAAGAGAATTTGTATGACTTATAGGTGAGTATTATTTGGTGGATTCCGGTTATCCATGTACAGCCGGGTTTCTTCCACCGTTTAGGGGTGAACGGTATCACTTAAATGAATATCAAGGTAGAACACGACAACCAACGGGTTATAGAGAACTATATAACTATAGGCACTCATCTCTACGGAATGTTATAGAACGTTGCTTTGGGGTTTTAAAGGCGCGCTTTCCAATTTTAAAAATGATGCCTAGATTCAAGCCTGCTAGACAACCTCTTATAGTTGTTGCTTGTTGTGTCATACATAATTTTGTACGCCAGTGTTCTCAGAGTGATCAACTGTTTAATGAATGGGAAGCAGAGGGTCATGAAGCAGAAAACGAAGGAGGTTTGAGCACATTGACAAATAATTATACAGTTGATTTGTCTGATGCGTCTGCAGCAGCTATGGCTGCATCTCGTGAGCTTATTGCCAATCAGATGTGGGCAGACCATTTTGGTATTTGATTTACTATATGGTAATTATGTTAATCTGTGTCGGTAAGATTTAGTTAATTTAACGTCATTATTTGTATTAATTTAGTGTTTTTTAGTTAATGAATTATGTTTTTTTTTCTTAGGAATATATTTTACATATTGATATATTATTTGACTTATAGGATATGAGGATGACAAACCAACCAAATTGGACTGTTGAGGCAAACCTGTTTGAAGGAAGAATTTTGGGCCGTTCATTTTTATTTTATCAATTTATCAAAGTTGTATTTGATCAATGAATATTGTATCTTAAAGTTGTCCTCAACTATTTTATTTTTAAGAAGAAAAGTATGTCATCTTTTAGATATTGAATAAACATGAATATTATATTTGATGGGTTAGTTATTCAAATATTATCAAATTGTAAAAGTTGTATTGTTAATTTTATTTTTTTAAAGAATTTATTTAACAAACAAACATGACATGACAAAGGGAAGAGTGTTATCATGTTTGAGCGATGATATATAAAAAATATTAATTATTTCAAGTATTTGGCGTGTGCTTAAAAAATTGTATTTAATAAATATGATAAATAAAATTAATTTTAGATATTAAAATTTAAACTGAACACTGAAAGCTGAAAACAATTACAAGAAAGTGTAATCCAAACAGTTTTCTATTTTCAAAATAGTTTTCGAAAACTGATCCTCCAAACAACATTTCACTGAAAACTGTTTTGGAAACAGTTTTCGAAAACTGTTATCCAAACATGTTTTCGAACACTGAAAACTGAAAACTGTTTTCAAAAACTCTTTTCGAAAGCAGTTTTCAAACACTGAAATGAGAAAACTCTCCCCAAACATACCCGTAGCCTCTCATTCTGTGCTGCATGGGTGCTTCCTTCCAAAGAGAGCTTCTGACAGTTCATGAGTCGGCAGAGTTGTTCCCTCTCAAAGTCGGTTAACCATGGATGGGCCTGAAATTGTAAAGCAGATTAGGAAGCCATAGGAAAGATGCAATTAGTAACCCAGGCTGCATAAGGAAGTACCTTTAAGGAATAACCTTCAAAATGAAATGAATTTAAATGTGGTATCTAAATTAGTATGCCATTGATTTATTTACTAAACCCTAGTAGTCTATGAATAAATAACACCACTAACTGCAGAAATATAAACAATGTTAATTCAATGCAAACCAGACAATAATACTGTTCATGGTTTATGCAAATCTTAAGATAAGCTTCCTGAAATGACAGTCCACTTCATTTACAGATCTGAGACAGGTTCAAATCATTGTACATATTAGTATTTCACACATTTTTGTGATGGCAAAAAAACTTTATTAAGCTGGATAAATATCCTTGAGGAAGAAAGTCATTGATTTGTATATCACGTGCTATGAAAAAAATGTAGATGAAGATTTCAAACCAGGTAGTGCAAAATAAATGAAGTTTAGCAACAACTATCATCACTGAAAAGAACTAATATAAAAATTCAATCTTACCTTGAGAAATATATCAATCGCACGGTAAATTCCATCATCTAATGGCCTGGCATAGTCAGGAATGAAATTTCGAAGGCTTCAAGTTAACATCAGGTGCCACCTCGGCTAGATACCCATCTATCAAATTAGCCACCATTGTCATCGGAGTAAGTGAATGGGAACCTCCCTGCAACTGCCCCACGTTAACTACATAATTCAAAGTAGAATCAGTTGCATCATTATCCACCACCATGAAGTGATTGAGTATCCACTGAACACAGTCAATATCATAAAAGGTCTCCACTGAGTACCCTGTATTTGGTATCAGGAGATCTTCAAGAGCAGCTTGATCCAACTGGGCCCCTATCTTTTTCTCGAAATTTTCCCGACATGCTGGACTAGCATGTAAAATCATGGATGTTCGCAGAAGTCTGAGCAAGAACTTCGTTGGTGTGACACCCTTTTGATCAGGTAGTAACTCAATTATTTGTTCAAGGAGATTCTTATCTCCATCCGATGTGGCAGAGATAGTTGATCCAGGGGCAGCATGGCCTCCATTATGGAAGTTTGATTGCCTACCCAACAAAGGGAGATGCCTCTTTGCATAGTGCATGAGGGATCCAGCTATCTTTTCTGGCTTCATGCCTGTTGAATCAACAGCCATGATCAACCTTTTTTACAGAGGTAACCTGAGGAAGGATACATCCTTGTACCACCAATCCTCACACAGAAGAGCTGGCTTGGTGGTTGTGCGTATTCCATTCCATAACACACTGCCTTCTGGGATCCGTGCAGCAATGTCTCCCGACATGGGCCAACTGAACAAACATGGATCTGCACAAGCTTTCATGGCCAAGGAGTTGATACACTGTGAAACAATATGAAGCTCTTCTGCATGAGGTAGAACCTCTTCACAGGTTTCAAGAGCTTTAATTGAGTCTGTCCAGTTGCAAAAGATTTCATTGAGAAAACTTTCTGTTTGTGCAATGAGATTCCCCTCTCCATAGTCTTCACTCATTCGAAGATACTCAGCAGCACACCTAAGACTGACTATGTTTAATGCTGTGAGTTCTATTCTTTCGCCATAACAGAATTTAGCTACAAGCAAGAAAGTTTTGGCTCCACCAGGTATGTCATGAAGTTGCAGAACACACTTTTTCTGATCCTCCCCAGAAAATTCTGCAGTAAGATTTTCTAGTACTCCACTTCTGGACAGAAAGGGAAACTGGTAAACATGCCAAAGGAAGGAGGGTGGGGGGAGATGCAATCTGATAAGTAAATAAAAAATTACATATAACTTGATGCAAGCCTCACATGAAAATTAAACATAAGTCTTGCCCCTTAAAAACATAAAAGAATTAACTCCAATATTTCTAATGAGAACCAGTCACTTTAGTTAATTGCTAGTTTTATCACAAGGCAAAACCGGGCATGAGTTGCACACCTAAAAGGATTTGAGTCCTAAGGTTGCAATATGGAGTAGTTTCATCAGGTCTCAGCCCAACGTGAGCCTTGATCAAGCCTCACATGCCTTTCAACAAATGGTGATGCCCACACTCTTCATAATTACAAGCGATAAGATTATGATAAATCAAGTAACACAGCAAAGAATTAGCCTGTAAAATACACCTTATGGAGATGGAAGGTCATTTCTCTAACTTCAACAATGGCATCGCTTGGAAGCCCAGCTGAGCACAGCCTGCAAAAGAGAGTGCTTCACCTACTACTTCGATAAATGAGTACATAAAGATAGAACAAAAGTGCAGTTGGAAATTCAAGTACAGGAAAGATATTATCAAATTAATCGCATCCTCAAAGCCAGCATCCAAGAATGTTCTGAAGCTTACAATAAGCGGGAATCGGAAACATGTTTGCAAGACAGCAGCCAGGATAATTTAGATTCAGATCCATTTTGGTCTTGTTGATAGTAGAACCGTTACAGACATCCATACTGTACGGTTATCTCTGAAATTTCATGTTTCTTCCTTTCTATGTGATTTCTAATGATAAACTAAAAACTATAGTTACCCATACAGGTCCTAATTGTCTTCTGTTTTTCCTACTAGCAAAAAAATTATGTGTCTAATAAAAACGTTCTTCTGTTTCAAGTTGGTCTTGAGACATTTAATTTTAACCAATAGAAAATAAGCTAAATAGGTGTAAGCATTACACAGACGAACAAGAAGCTTTCATTTTATGAAGTGAAGGTGTGATTAGATGCAAGTAGGCATATGAGCTAACTAGAACATCAGGATTAATGACTCCTACAAAGTAAAAAAGGAGTCCCATGACAGAATAAGGAATACAATCAAGTACTTGAAACCCCAAGTATGTGTCCAAATATCTTAAACTTTATGTCTTACACTAACAGCCACTTAATTAACAAACTTCTTAAACCACAGACTACATAAACTTTATGTCCTCCATACTTTACTCCAATCTCAAGTAGATTATGAAACTATTAGATCACATCAATATCTTCTAACGCAACTCTTTCTAAACCGCATGCTAAATCAAAGGGATAAATCTAACCATACGAAAAACTGATTAATCAAGGTCAACAACATAGAGTTCACCACACAATTTCAAAATCCAGATGATCTAAAGCCAAGTAGTACACCTTAAAAGCATGGGATTCAAAATCTCCCAACACATGCTCAATGCATGTCCTTGTCAATCTTTCTTTCTCTGTCTTTGACCCTTCAACTAATAAATATATGCGCATATCTTCTCACCACTCCATCAGCGATGTCCTTCTAGATGTCTAGAAGACCTCAATTTGCATATTTGTCAGTCATTAAGACTACTCCGCGTCCAAGATTATCAGAAAATTAAGCTCCCGATAACAGAGGATAACTTAAGATATATTCTTAAAAAGAATCTAAGAACGTAAAGTATTCGCAATTGATGTACAACGTACATATGCTATTTATATAGCTCAAAACGGTGATGACAAAACTGCAAGAGCCCATTAGGTTTGCACAAGGAATGGAATAAGAATAATACTTTAAAAATGAAGCTTACAGGGACTGAGGGGATGAAGTTCTTGTATTTTTTTTTTGTTGGTAGATTATGTTGCTTTATGGACAATAGAGAGGAATAGGATTGCCAAATTAAAGATGGTAATCCTATTCCTTCTCGAGCTTCCTTTTTAGATCATTAACCATATTCCATTCCCATTTTATTCTTAGTGCAAACCAATGGGGGACTAAGAGTAATTCCAGTGAACCTAAATTACAGACACATGACCCCAACCATATATCCCATCCAATGAATTTTCATGACCTTACTAGGACAAACATATCTCATTCATTGAATTTACAAACAAAGACCATGTGATCTTTCTCAGTGACCTATAGGGAGAATCACCTATGCATTTGCATTCCTCAAGTGTCACATGTTACACTCATACAAACAGAACCAGTGACTCGTACAAACACAAACCCACCAAAAGTTTTTTTTTTATTATAAATTTTATCACTTAAAAAGGTGAAATAATTCCCCGTATATAATGATCCAAAAAATACAAACCAAAACAAACCCATTAAGAAAATTCTCAATATTATTACCATGTAAACAAATTAGAATCGGAAGCAGTAAACAAAAAAAGGAGCAAGAATTGGCGCAGACCAGGTATGGCCATCAAGGTGAAACACTTCAGATTTGAATCCCAACTTCATGCACGCCATGTATCACTCAAAAGCGACACTTCCTTAGTTATCATGGAAAATAATTCTCTTAAGTAGCAGAAGAAAAAAATCAATGCAATAAAAATTGTAATATAATGATGGAAAGGGAAATATTTTTGTTTTCCTTTTTGTGTGCAAACTTTTCATCTTTTGGATACATGGAGAGAGCCAGAGAAAGATTATAGATGGAGAATGTCCCGAGTCTAAAGGGGAAAATCTAGGAAACAAATTCGTTTGCTGCTGGCTACTGTTACAAGAAACAGAGGTAGCGTTTGTGTTTTATTATTTTAACGTTGGGGCCATACACAATCTTTCTAGTATATTTTCTATATAAATAATTAAATATTGATAATGTTTACAGTACATAGTTCTTATTTATCTTAATACTCCACATTTAGTATAATATTGATATTCTTTTTTGTGCATTTAATATACGCTTTCAACCGGTTTAACTCTTCATTTTTTTATATCGTGCGGTTAATTCTTTGCTTTGTCTAGCAAAAAAATTATCTTCTTTTTTTCTTTGTTCCATGATAAATGCGCAGGCAAAATAATATTTTGAAAACTCAAATTCAAGTTCAAATTTTCTTTATATCTTACTTGGGAGAAATTTTTACCCGATTTGGGTAGACACGTCATTGTTATATCGAATCAATCAAAATCCCTCATGTAAGTGCATCTGGTTTGATTTAATCAAGTTAACACAAATATAGTCACCACGCTACACTTGGCAGCAATTTTCTTCCGTTGACAAAATGAAAATTTGAACGGACAAATAAAAAAGAAAAAAAGAATTTAAATTTTAAAAAGCAAAACCTTATATGTATGACTCTCTCTCCTTTCTTATCATCTCTTTCCTCCCTTTATCCCTCTCTTCTTTACATTAGTCCTCCCTTCCTTTCTCCCTCTTTTTCCACCATCGTCCTATTATGATGCGTTACCACATCCTGTTTCAACCCCGTCGAGGCCAATAGTTTCCAACGTTGTCGAGTTTCGAGTTTTATCTCTCTTGCCTTTTTTTTTCTTTGTTCAGTTTTGACAGTCAAAGCTTTTCTAAGTTCTTGTGTTTCACCTTTCATTTTTTTATTTAAGCCATTCTCTGTGTGCTCGACGATGTCCTAGCCATTGCGCCACCGTTCTCTTGGTCGGCTAGTTCTACTCCAAAACCAAACCTTTACCTCTCTTGTGGTTCGAAAACCACACTCATATGGAACGCTAGAAATGGAACCCAGTCATTGTCTCGTTCGTCTTTCTGTTTCGCATCCAGCTTTCTATAGGTTACATCATTGTTCTCTCTCCTTTTGTGGCTTCGCCTAATGAATTATCAGGTAATTCACTTCATTCTTCCTTCATTGTTATTCCGACACCTTATTTTTTTTTTGTATTTTGACTTTCTTTACTCTCTTTTTTCACTTTATGTTAATGGGTTTGAGAAATAGAAGAATCTAGTCATTTGTTTTATTTAAGAAATAGACTATAAAAATAAGATATTTAAGATCTTCATATTCATTTATTATTTTGGATTATGATAGACTCTAGGAATAACTTATTTTTTTGTTGTTTGTTTCTTAAATAAAACAAATGGCTATATTCTTCTATTTCTCAAACCCATAAATGAATATTTTTTATAAAAAAAGAAAGAGTAAAGAAAGTCAAAATACAGAAAAAAAGGTGATGGAATAACAATGAACGAGGAATGAAGTGGATTCTTTGATAGTTCTTGATGTGAAGCCACAAAAGATAATAGGTGCAACCTACTCGACGTTGGATGCAAAATGGAAAGAATGGCGAGGCAACGGTTGGGTTATACTTTTGGAGATCCATATGGGTGTGGTTTTAAACCCCAAAAGAGTAGAACCAACCTGCCAAGAGAAAGGTGGCGCAACAACTGGGACGTTGTCAGAAATGGGGAGAACGAACTGAAATAAAAAATGAAATGTGAAACGCAAAAACTTTAAAAAAAAAAAAAAAGCTTTGAAAGTCTAACTACCAAAACTAAACACAAAGAGAGAGAGAGAGAGAGGGATTTACCTTAGAACTCGACTAGCGCTAAAGATTGGCCATAGTGGGGTTGGAACAGGATGTGGTGTCACGTTGGAACAAAATGGTGGTGGAAAGAGAGAGAAAAGAAGGAAGATAGGATCAGAGTAGAGTAGAGTAAAGAGAAGAAGATATGAGAGAGATCGTACGAGAGATAATACAAATAAGTTTTGCTTTAAAAAATTTAACTTCTTTTTTTTTCTTTCTAGTAGTGGGAGACATGTACATGTAAGCTTAATAACGATTCTATAACGTGGAATAAACATTTAAAAGGAATCGAAAAAACTGTAGTACTCAAGAAACGATACCTCCAACCATTGGTGTTGCTCACATTAGGATGTTGTTTTTTCTCTTGTTTGGCACTTCCAAACTCTGTTCACTCTAATTAGATGGTGTAAGACTGAAGAAGATTAAGTGATTAAGTTTGGGGACCAAACTGTAGTATTTATAGTCAAGCTTCCATCAAGCTTTCGGTGGCTACGTGTAAAGTATTCCACTACTTCAGATTATCATGGGGAATGTTCTAACTGCTCCATGAACGTGATGAAGACTCTGAGGGAAGTCGTGGACCATTTCAAAAGCTCCTAAAATGAAGAGAAGCTTGAGACTCGTTCCTACGAATAGCCTCCGTGAGAAACGGTCAACATTCTCCCACTTGGTCCACACTTCTAATCTAATGTCTCATCTTAAACCCATTGATAATCTGTATTTAAGTAAGAAATACATGAATCATGGCGATGGGTCCTCTAATGATGAGTATTACCTTCCATGTATTACTATGTATTTATTTCTTAAATATTACAATTTATGTGGCAACAATTTCTTAATGAATAAACCCTATGTTCATTCTTGGTCCAACATAGATGAATTTTCTCAAAATTAATATGCACATAAATATGAGAAAAACATGACAATAATTAAGAATTTCATTAAAATAATATTTTTCATACAATGAAAAATTACATAACGGAACCAAGTCCCATATTGACTACATAATCCTTGAATTTCAACGGTGGCATGCCCTTAGTCAAAGGATCAGCGATCATTAACTCAGTGTTGATGTGCTCAATGACCACTTTCTTTTATTTAACATGGTCCTTTATGGCTAAATACTTAATGTCGATGTGTTTACTTCGACTCCCACTTTTGTTGTTCTTAGCCATAAAAACAGCAGCTGAATTGTCGCAATACATTCTCAATGGCCTAGAGATAGACTCCATAATTTTAAGCCCAGAAATGAAACTCTTAAGCCATATACCATGTGAAGTAGCCTCAAAACAGGAGACGAACTCGACTTCCATAGTGAAAATGACAGTCAAAGTCTGTTTGGCACTCCTCCATGATATAGCTCCACCGGCCATCAAAAAAATATATCCTGATGTTGATTTGCGTGAATCAATACAGCTAGCAAAGTCAGAATCTGAATAGCCAATTACTTACAAATTGTCCGTCCGTCTATACATAAACATGTAGTATTTGGTTCCTTGAAGGTGCCTCATTACTTTCTTTGCAGCTCTCTAGTGGTCTAAACCTAGATCACTCTGATATCGTCCCAACATTTCTACAACAAATGCAATGTCAAGTCTTGTGCAGACCTGAGCATACATTAGGCTTCCGATAGCAGAAGCATATGAAATTTTCTTCATTTGTTCCATTTCAAGGTCGTTCTTCGGGCATTGGTTCAAATTGAACCTATCATCCTTCACAATGGGGGCTACACTTGGTGAACAATCCTTCATCCGAAATCTCTCTAAAACTTTATTAATATAAGTTTCCTGAGACAGACCCAAGATACCTCGAAATCTGTCTCTATGGATCTTAATGCCAATGACATAAGATGCATCACCCATATCCTTCATATCGAAAATTTTAGAGAGGAATTGTTTCACCTCATGCAGCAAACCCTTATCGTTGGTTACTAGCAAAATGTCATCCACATTTAAAACAAGAAAATAGATTTTGCTCCCACCGACCTTCTGGTATATACATTGATCCATAATGTTTTTTACAAAATCGAATGAAGAAATTACATTATGGAATTTCAAATACTATTGACGAGATGCTTGTTTTAAACCGTATATAGATTTCTTGAGCTTGCAAACCAATTGCTCACCATCACTAGAGGGGTATTCTTTAGGTTGTTTCATGTAAACCTCATCCTCTAGATCTCCATTGAGAAATGCCGTTTTCACATCCATTTGTTGCAATTCTAAGTCAAAATGTTCAGATTATCATGGGGAACGTTCTAACTGCTCCATGAACATGATGAAGACTCTGAGGGAAGTTATGGACCATTTCAAAAGCTCCTAAAATGAAGGGAAGCTTGAGACTCGTTCCTACGAACAGTCTCCGTGAGAAACAGTCAACACTATAGTCAGGTGTTGTGTGGTAATTAGGTCTGTGTTAATCCTGGTTAAACCAAACTGGGTCTCAATTCTCAATCCCGTTGTATTTACATGATGGATTTTGATTCTCTTGGTGCAAAATGATGTGTCGCACCTGAGCTAGACAAAAATTCCTCCTTGCAAAGACACTTAGTTATCAAATGTAAATGAGAATATTTGTTTAACAAAAAAAAATGTGAATCATGTGACCTTTTTTTTTTAGTCTTTGCCCTTTTTCTTTGTTTTTGTTTTTTTAGTATTTTAGTTTTCAAATTTATTTTCCTAATTAACGTTATTCTATTCACTTTATCATTGGTAAAACTTAAATGAGGTTTCTTATACGAAGTTTATAATGTTTTATTTAAAAAAATAGTATTTTTCAAAATTAAATTTAAATTCGAGATTCACTACTCAATAAAACTCATGTAATTGATCAAAGAGTTAAGTGCAAATTTGATCTTTAAACTGAAGGAATTGTTACAATTTAATCCCTAAATAAATAAATAAATAAAGGTCTCAATTGAATCTCTAATAACTCACATGTTCGTAATGTGGTCCTTTCTCAAGATTACATACGTACGTTAGAATAAATCAAATTCTCACGATTTTGGTATAGGAAATAGTATTGATTTTTGTTAATGGCTAGTAATTTTTTTTAATCAATAACAAAAAAAAAAGTGATGAAGTAATGTGAGAAATATATATTATAATGGACGAAATTGTGATAAAGGATTAAATTGCAGAGAAAATGTGAGTTTAGGGATTAAATTGGAATTTTTTTTTTTGTTTAGAGATCAAATTGTACATTTTAAGTTGAAGGACCAAATTTGTACTTAACTCTATATCAAATAAATAAATTCTCAACTACAAATTACCGTTTAAACTCATATTTTATCAACAACTTAAACCTATCAAAGTTTGTATGAAAAACTAAAGCTTAGATCGAATACTAAGATTAATTAAAAGATGTTGATATTTTTTATAATTTTAAATTTTTATTTATGCATGTTAGATGATTGGTCACAATATTAATTTTAATGTTTTAAAAGTGTAAAAATAAATTAAATGAAACCTTAGGAATCTCATATAAGAAATCTCATCTAAATTTTATCATTTTAAGATTAGTCATTCTACGTGCGCATTAATTTGAGCACATTTACGAAAAATAACAATAATGTGGATAAATAATATTACAAACCAAACTTTATTTGAAATTCCTTTTTTGTGGTCTATTATTTAAACTTTAAAGTTCACAAAAACAAATAAATAAAAAGGTTTTTGTTTGATTGCCCCCTTACATTTTACTTATTGTTAATTTAGTTATTGTATTTTAAATTGCATCAATTTATCTATGGCATTTAAAAGTAATCTCCAATAACTCTTTTATCAAGGTAATCAACTAAAAATTTAATATTTTGCCTACATGTGGCACTTGTGAACACCATACATAAACTTACATGAGCTCTAAAACGGATAGAAAACAACAATTGACTAATTTGTTCCATGAGTTTGAGATTTTTTTAAAAATAAATTTTCTAAAATGGGAGAAGATTGAGTGCTCGATGTTTTACATATCTTTTACGTCTATTGCACTATGGCGCTTGGCGGCTCAATTAGAGGAGGTGTTATCCCTGCATCATTCATGTCCCATTGAACATCTTCTAGACAATTTGGGATAAGAATTTGCAGTTGTTGAAGATATAAGGTAAGCAAATTTGGTAGTTTATTTTTCTAATCTGGTTCAATTTCATTTTTATGTGACAATTTCTTAGTTTTTTGTTAAAGATTTTTTTTTTAAAAGAAGACCATTTTGACTCGAGAAATTAGATTAGTCAATTGTCACTTCTTATCCATCTTAGAGCTCATATGAGGTCTCATATGGCGTCCACACGTGTCACACATTGGCAAAATATGAACTTTTTAGTTGATTGTTCATATAAAAGAGCTATTGAGGATAACTTTTACATGTGAGGAGCAAATTAATGCAATTTAAACAAAGGTAAACAGATTGAAATAATGAGAAAAATGTAAGGGAGAAATGAGATAAAATGTAACGACCCATCCCGGGTTGGTCACCCTCGAGACGGTGTTATCACATTTTGAAAATCCCAACACGACACATATATGCAACAATAAAAAGATAATACAAAAAAAAAAATTTACATCAATCCTCAACCCTCAACAGGGGAGATACATCATTTTGATCTTAACTTAAACATTATATACAACGTAATATGCATGAATATTTACAAATAAATTTTTATTTTATTTTCTCATTAGTTTGAGGATGTGGACACGTACGTGGCTTACAGAAAATGATTCCGTCTGAATCTCAACTCACCAAACTATATGTCCTGCTTGCTACCTGAAATCATTGTACAATGAGGGATAAACTTCACGAACTCGGTGAATTAAATTTACTAGAAGTATTCAATTTGTATAAATAGTCTTTTAATGTTTAATCATTTATATCTCATAAAACTTGATAATAGCATTTTACTATCACTACACATATCATAAATCCCATTCTCTATCAATCTATTTTTCTTATATATTTATTCACTTTAAAACCATCAATTTTCTCATAATTACCTAGTTATGAAGTTCATAGCATAAAGTCTACCATTTAGATGGTTCTTACTACTATGTTTCTTTCTCACTATAACTGTCTCTTTGTGAGACATATTCATCTATAAATAAATTTACAATATCAAACAACACTTCAGCATTTCAATAATACAATCAATATTTAAAACAGATGCAATGAATGAATTATTATGAGGGAACGTCTTCCCACATGTCAATATGTTTTTATCTTAGATCGACCTCTCTCGGTTATTTTATTTCCAATATATACCAGCTGTCATGGTTTTCATTTATTTTCAGCATATACCGGCTATCACGGTTTTCATTTATTTCCAGTATATACCAACTGTCACGGTTTTCATTTATTTCCAGCATATACCGGCTGTCACGGTTTTTATTTAGATTGGCTCTCTCTCGGTTATTTTATTTCATGCATATGCATATGAACAATGATACGAAATATGCATATGAACAATAATATAAAAACAAGCATGTATTCAGACATTTAATTTAGCTATCTTGCATTTTCTCAAATTATTATTTGATCAATTTTTTTTACTCATTTCTTCTCTTCATATATCATATCAATTTATCAACCATAGCTCATCAAGATTCACTAAATTTCCTCTCCTAATAAATCATATCAAATCATCAACTATAGCTCATCAAGAATTTCCCTTATCACCTTTATTATTAAATCAACTCATTATTCCAATAATATTATTTCTCATAAAATAATTCTCTACACATCCACTATTCCTATCATACATATCAAACAACTTTCATCTATCACCAAATCATAAGTTAATGATTTATTCTAATATTACCACTATATATTTCATATTTATCTTGATTACTTTAAGTAAATCTAACTCACCACGTAGCACTTAGAGCTACCCTTGGATCACCTCTTTGCCTTTCTTGCTCCTCTCAGCAATTTTCTCCGGTTGTTAATCGGCAACACCTGACATAATATTTATATTAAATTTCTAATTTATTCTTCAATTCTTTATAATTCACACCCTTTGAAAATTCCCACTTTGAATTCCGGGAAATTTCATGTAAGTTAAATTTCAAAAATAAACTTCACATTATTACTTTCTGTTTTCTTAGAGCTTCCCGTGACTCTCTATAAAATTCTTCCATAAGCCCCTTCAAAATTTTGTTCTTTTAACATTTCTTTCGGTCCCAAGTGTTTAAAGAAAAGGAGTAATTTGAATCGTAGTTGAAAGAAAATCAAACAGGATTTGGTAAGTAATTAATAAAATAACCTAAAATTATACAAATTTATACAAAATTTCAAAATCCCAAAAATAAAACTACTACTGCTAGTTTAGGGTGATAGGAGTGACAATGGGCCGTGTCATGCCGGCCCACGACTCACACAACGTAGCCTACCATGCCTTCGTGTCGTGTCGTGTCGTGCCATGCCAATTTTTTAAGAATGTAGGCTCGGCACGGCTCAAGGCTGGCATGGTTATTGGGTCATGCCATACCGGCCCATGGACCTCATATGTATATATTGACTTTTTGTCTTTTGTTGTGAAAATAGTAAAAAAAAAACTTATAAATATTGAATTGAATGCTTATAATTGAATAGAAAAACATTCGTTTTATTGATGAAGTTAAATATTACAAATAACATAGAAATTGAACAAAAATAATAACATAAACAAATAACTTAAAAATTAAAATTTCAAAAGATCTTCCAAATAAAAAACTTACAAAAACAACAACATATAAAATAAACAAAAAAAATGAAATGACTTACAAATGAGTGAAATATAAAAAATAACTTAAATTTTTTAAAAATTAGAAAGTAAAATATTATTTTTTAGCCTTTCACAAATTATACTCTTGCGGGCCAAGAGTTACAATTTTTTCTTCATTATTGATATCTTCAATCGTTACTCGATCCATTATGTTGATATTTCTTTAATATGTTGCTTGTACAATCTTTTGCATCTAACCAATATTTTGTGCATACTAGCATTTGCAATGTTTCTAGTAATATTTTTTACCGCAATTCATCAAAAATTCTAGATCCTGCACTAAAAGTTTGTTTCGGTGCTATGGTAGGCACTTGAACAGTTAGTAGATCACGTGCCATTATGCTAAGAATAGGGTAATAATATTCATTTTTCTTCTACCATTATAAAATATCAAATTTATCATAGTCCAACTCTTCTTGACTCATCATTCTAGTAGTATCAAATTATATGTAATTTTGAATTTCATTAGATGTTATGGGCTGTGCCTCACGCTGTGCTATGCTAAGTCTCATGCCATGCCATATCGTGCCATGAACTTCAAAAACTAAGCCCAAGACGGTGTCGGAACGACATATTGCCACCCTTAGGTGAGCATAAAAGGAACCCAAAAAATATATAAAACCTCACAAAAGGCGCGAAAATAAGTCCAGCCTATCAAGCCCACTAACCATATTCCATTTCTATATCCTCTCCTTTATTTATTTTGGGCCAGCTCCTCTCAGTCTTTTTCAGCTTCTGTAAACTGTAACTGAGAGGAGACACAGAAACGAAAGCAGCAAAATGGAAGGTGTGATCGGTGGTAGGCTAACCCTATATCTCTCGATCTTCGTTCTTCTCTCACTCCTCGCCAGATCTTCTTCTCAAGACCTCCAGATCGTCAATGCCGAGCGTAGAGTAAGCTCTTGAATTGACCAATTTACCCTTATTCATTTTCCCATTTTCACAATATTTCCCCCCCCTTCTGTGGGGCCATGTGTTTGGTTATTTGGCATCTTAGGCTATTTCGCATTATCCTAGACGATTGATTAATCTCTTTCCTATTTTCTTTTCGTTTTAGAATGAGAATTTTATTGCATTAGCATTCTCTAGTTTCTAATCAAAGTATCTAGGAGTAGCAATTTTCAGTTTACTGTATAAAATATGATGCATTATTATTCATCCATTTTCTATTGTAAGATTTTATTCTTAAACTTTGCAAACCACTCATTGTTCTGATTGTATCTATTACTTTGCTTATAATTGGGTGCAGATTGACTTAAGTTCGCACATCGTTAAGATCTTCTTGACTTTGAAGGTATTCTCATTTTAATGCTGTTACTATTGGATCTTAATGGATGTTTAACATTGTCAATGAATTAGAAGTAGTATTCTTTTTGTGACTGAAGAGACGATAAAATAAAGCATTGCTCTATCTTTATTACCTGTAAGGATATTGGCGTACTGAACTGTACTCTGCATCTGGATTATTTATAGGATTATGTTTAGCTTTAAACAAAGTGTTTGAAGCCCATGTATTAATGAGTTCTTCCCCTTCTTGCTTGTGGGTGGGGTTTTGAGTCTCAATCCTTTTTCCCCAAATTGCCATTTATTGTAGTTCTCAAGAACTTGAATGTCTGAGCTTTTAGCTTAATGATTAAATTAATCAAAAGAAATTTTTACAGCCAACTTTTCAATTTTATCTGGATTATCAAGTTTCTGGTTTGAGGGTTATAATTCAAATCGTACTCTGGTTTGATTTGGATTCCATTCTTAGTTGATTTCAGCCCTTACTGGTCATTGAATTTTGAACCAGTGATCTGGAATATAGTTGCATGTTTTAAATTTCTCAAATACTTCTTTTTCCCTTTTTAAATAAATCTGCCTGAAGACTGCACATTTTTTGATGGGTCTCTTTCAGGTTGAAAATACTGGGGCAAATGCTGCTTCAGAAATCCTTCTTGCTTTCCCGCCTACCCAAGTCGATCATTTAGCAATGCTCCAAGCATTAGAAACTGCAGGAAAGCAGAAGAAGAAAACCTATGTGCCTCTTGATGTTAAACCGACAGAGCAACCTGATACACCAAATGGAACTAAATATTTCACTGTTTCTTTGGTAAATCCATTAAGCTCAGGTGAAACTGTGACACTCGAAGTTCTTTATATATTGACGCATTCTCTAGAACCTTTCCCAGCAGAGATAAGCCAATCAGAATCTCAGTTGGTATATTATCGTGATAGTGCAATAATATTGTCACCATATCATATTAAGCAGCAGACAACATTTATAAAGTTACCGAGTACTAAAGTGGAATCATTCACAAGAGTGGAATCCACTAACCGGGCGGGTACTGAACTAAAGTATGGGCCGTATAAAGATCGTCCTCCGTATTCATATTCTCCAATTATTATTCATTTTGAGAATAACAACCCATTTGCTGTTGTGGAGGAGCTTGTACGTGAAATTGAAGTATCTCACTGGGGCAGCCTTCAGATAACAGAGCATTATAAATTGGCTCATGCTGGTGCTCGACACAAAGGCGTCTTTTCAAGGTAGACATGGCTGCTGCCTGCTGATATGTAATCTGTTTGTTGTTAGTCATTTAGAATCTCTAAATATATTTATATCCACTCTCCATGTTTGTTATTGTTACCTTTTTTCTTTTTAATTTTCATCTTTGGTCCTGAATAATTTTATGGCCCTAGGTATATTTATACATCAAGAAAAACATGAATAAAAATTTAATTCTAGAAATATATTTTCCAATAAAGAAATAGAGAAATGAGCAAGAGGTAAGGAAAAAAAAGGGTGATAGATAAATCTTACATATCTGGTGCCGGTGCTGCAAGTTTCGTGATTTTAGGCTCCCATAGGGTATTGTATTTGCATATCTTGAAACTAGAGCACCGTAAGGAGGGACAAAGATGAATAGAGCTATAACCTTAATTCCATTATCTATTTCTTGGATGGTGTGGACCGAGAGAGATAAAAGGGCTTTTGATTGAGAGGAAAAGCTTCTTACTTTAATCAAGGATAGATGGCTCCACACTCTCCTTTTTGGTTTAATGGATTTATTTATTTGTAAATGATGATACTATAGAGTTCATTTGAACTTTTGACTTGTAAATGATTAGTACTTGGGTTGGCATCCCCTTGGTGCCCTATAAGGAATATACTTTTACTTATTAAAAAAGTTTAATAGGATCTGAACAACGTGGAGTCAGTTTTCAAACTTTGGAATGGGGGCTTGAACTTTGCTTCTCTTGGGTAATGAGGCCTAGTAAAACGATTGCTACTTTAGCCAAGTAACTTGTCTTTCTTAACTTTCAAGTTTCAAATACACAGATAATTCTTTCTTACTTTATTCCCATTGTGTATTTATCTTCTGAAGTTTCCCTTATGGCAGAGTTGAATATCAATCTAGGCTATCTTTTAAAGGTGCATCCTCATTCAGTCACCTCCGGGCAGTACTACCCCCTAGGGTTCACTCTGTCTACTACAGGGATGAAATTGGGAACATCTCATCATCACATTTACGTACAAACTCTCGGAAGGTACTTAAATGTGTTTCCTTTCATTCTTCACCTCTCTCTATCTATCTGCGCTAAAATATTTATTTTTGAAAAGTTGACTTTTATCATTTGATTTGAACTTGGAATTTGTGCAAGGCTGTAATAAGTTATACCCTTGAGATTCTACTTCATAACAAATGCATTTGGCATGCCCAACTTACCAAACATATGATTTGAAGATTATTAAAGCCTTAAGATTTAATTATTGACCTTAATAAATGGGATTTAAATTTCCGCATACTCTGAAAATTCCTTGTCACTCAAAATAAGCTTTGCAGAAAAGTCTTACTATCTGATTTGGTTTATTTCTTATAATGCTCTGCTTTCACAAGTGCATTTCACATGAGTTCTCCAGTTGTGTTTTCACTTTTATTGAAACTAACTCATATTTCCACCGGTGGTTAAGATCACTTAATATAATGATGTAAGAACATATCTTTGTGTCATGCTTACTAAATGCTGTTTCTCATCCAAATATTGACTCAAGACATGTTTTCTGCAGTCAGAACTTGAAATTGAACCACGCTATCCATTATTCGGCGGTTGGAAAGCCACTTTTGTCATTGGATATGGACTGCCATTGCAAGATTTCCTCTTTGAGTCACCTGATGGCAGACGTTACCTCAACTTCAGCTTTGGGTGCCCCCTTGCTGAGACAGTAGTAAATAAATTGACTATAAAAGTGGGTTTAAATCTATGCTTCTGCATTCCTATTGTTGTTATCTAATTACCAATCATTTCAGTCCCTTTATCAGAATTTTGCTAATGCAGGAATTTTATATTTCAGGTTGTGCTGCCTGAAGGATCCAAAGACCCCTTTGCTGTGGTTCCTAGTCCAGTTGAGCAACATCTGGCGGTAATGATTCCTAATACTGACGGTTTCTCCATACATGCAGACTCCCTTTAAGACATATACACTCATAATGCATGCATGCATGCACACAGAGAGCTATCTGGTACATGCCTTTCAATTCTTAATATGTGTTATCATCTCTCTTGGTTCATCACAGAGTACGCAGTTATTTTTTTTTAATGCCAATTAGGGTTCCTTTCTACATATAAGTTGGAACAAGGAAAATTCCATGTTCTTAGTATTCAAATATCATTGAACATCGATATTTTCTTCTGAAAATTTTTCACTGTTTCTTTAGGCGGTGGTAAATGTTGCAAAATAAAAACACTGATTGAATGCTGTATGGCCTTAGGAATTTGCACACTATGTAAACTGATATCTTCTTCATTTGGATCTCTCAGACCAAATATTCTTACCTTGACGTCGTTGGAAGGACCGTGGTGGTCTTGGAGAAGGAAAATGTTGTTCCTGCACACAACTCTCTTTTCCAGGTGGTTTTTCAGTCATTTCTACATGTTTTATGTACATATGTGTGTTTCTTTCCAAGTATTCGATTAAATGATCACTGTTTTAATGTTCATTAATATATAATACAGTGGTGGATGGAATATGTTAATTCACTATTAAAACTTAAAACAATAGTTCTGATATTTATTTGTCGGAACTAGATTTAAGCAGTGAACATTGACACATTTGAACCTTCAAATTTTGATGCTTGAATCATGGCATGAAATCAATAATCGAACAGGCTAATGTGCCCCATGCTATAAGGCCATCAGCATAACTTGTAGTCAGCTTCTGCATCTTAGTAGATCATGTTCTTTATTTATGTTTCAAACTTCTACACAGAACATGATTTCTGTACTGGATACGATTTTATGTGTTCCTTAAGATTTTGAATTTTCTAGACAGGATTTATAATACCTTATGACATGCAGTTTGTAATTCAGTGGTCATAGCTTACAATCTTATTCTTTTTCCTCACTTTCTTTCCTGAGCCCTTCAGATAATATTGGAACCACGTGTTATGATTGGGTTCAGATGTCAGTAGTCGTCTTTGATGGGACCAAATTTTTGGCTGGGTCATGGCCATCGTAAATTCGTTATGGCATAGCCCGACATAATATATACCTCCTCTTTCACTGCAAAGAAGGGTTATTTTTTCCATTGTGATGTGTTGATATAATGCCCTATTTGCATTTTTCCTTTTAAATTTCTGGATGGCTATTGACCCCAATTTTTATCTTCCCTTCTCCATTGACAGGTTTATTACACTTTCAATCCGATCTTCATGCTTGCAGAGCCATTAATGTTGGCATCTGCATTTTTCTTATTTTTCATGGCTTGTGTAGCATATCTACACATTGATCTTTCCATATGCAAGTGATGAAACAATCTGGTAATTCTCAAAGGTAAGATCAGTAATTTAGTGGTGATGAATCACTTTACATTGGTTAACATAAAGAACTAAGCAAAGCAGGAGCTAGCACTTATCAGATACCATTTTGGGATGATTCTAAAATTATGAAATTTTATCTTAGAAAGTACAGTTTGCAATTGGAAATTTTGTTGATAATGTGTTGTCCACATTGGTCCCTGCATTTTGACAGTTAAATAGTTAGAGTGTCTTATTTTTCTTACTTAGTAGAACAGAAACCTTTTTTGTTCTTTTGGATGCTGAAAAGATCGAAATAAGAAGGAAATTTAAATTCTCGAATTATTTGGACTTGAGATGCTCGTTACCACACCCCACAATTTCTGTTTATATCCTTGTCTTGGTGACCAAGATCTCAAAATTCCAGCTGATGATTTCATGATTCGCTTGCTTTTCATGCTTTTCGTTATTGTTATCCGCATCTTCTCGAACTGTTAATCTCACTAGTATCATTCTTGAACCATGTACTCCAAAAAAAAGAAGGATTTTTGACTTGTACAAATCTGTGATTTTGTTCGAGTCTGCATGTATTAAGTTTGATGTCTTACTAGATATGCTTCGCCTGCTCTTGGACAATGGTATCTATGTTCTCTCTTGTGTGTGTGTGTGTGTGTGATGTTGAGAATAGAACCCAAGAACCCTATTGCACTGGAAACAGAGTTCACTGAATCTGTCAATGCGACTTAGTAGGTAAATAGATTAGTGATTTTTCGTTAATTTGTAACTTCACAATAACACATTTGTACTTATAGATGAAAGAAGAGTCCTTATCAAAACAATTCCATTAACTTTTTGGGTAATATTGTGTTTGGTAATTGGGTTATTAATTCCTGATTAAGCTTTGTAAATTATAATAACACTTTGGAAAATCAATAGGTAACTTGTGTGTGATGCAATGGTAAGTTGGGAAAATAAACTTTCTAACTTTTTTTTATTGAGGTTGGTAATACTGTGTATATTGATTACTGACTCATGGTAGAATGGATACTGTATTGGTAATTTTAGATACACAGACTGGTAGTTTCTGAACTGCAGTTAACTTCGATGTTAAACTTATACTCATGATAGCTGTTAGTAGCGATGTTGAACTGAAAAAATAATTGATTTTTAATCAAGGAATATTTGCAAAAAACACCCATTTAATTTGTTGTAAATTACAATCACACTATTCTATGTTGAAAGTATACGAATACATTCTTAAACCTTAACAATAATTACTCTATATTAATAAAAAAAAAGTCTCATAAAAATCACATAAAGAGAAGGTATTTCAATTTGTTAGCATTCAATTCTTGATAAATGATAGTTATGAGATTTTTTGGATCAGTTTGAACTAATCCTTGTTGGAGTTTAGGGGTGCATTTTTGTACTTTTAGTAAAGAAGAATGCAATTATAGTTTGCATTAAACTATAAGTGTGTTTTTATAGTTTTCTCTTTTAATTAACTAGTGATTTTTTGATAACTTATGAATTTTTTTATAACTGATAACTTATTGATAATTTTTAAATAAATTGATTACTATATTTTGACTTTCAAAAAATTAAAAATAAAAAGAATCTCAATTCTTGGATCCAAATACTTTAGTGGTCTATTTGGTTCAGCTAAAGAAATTGACTTATCACATTTTAGTACGCATTATAATTTGGAGTTTAATTTTTTTAAGAAGTAAGTTGGTTATGTTTGGGTATTTTGTTTAAAGTTTTAAATAAGTTGTGAAAGTATTTGATAAAAAAATGTTGAAATCAATTTAAAACCGTCAAAGTCGAATTTTTCGCTTTATGATGGTGCTAATTTCCTTTGAAACTAGCTAGCCAACTCAAAGCACCCACAATCACAAGTGCACACAAGTGTTTATGGGCAATTGCTTTTTTCTTTGTTTTATTGTTACTCACACAATCTACAAAGAATGAGCTTAAGGCTTACAACACAAAGAGCTTACTAGCACAACTTCTCTCTCTAGAAGTGTTTCTCTCTCTAGCATTCTTTCTCTCACTCTTACTTGAGCTCCTTGAATGAATCGATGAATGGCTGAATTGCCTTCGCCTTTTATAGCCACCAGGTGACACCTCCACCTGCTAGTTTTTAGGAGCACTTTCTAACCATGGCCATGATCAACCCACTCACAAGGTAACTACCCACTGCCATCTCCCACAATTTGCACATGCAAATTGACTTTGGTCAATCTGCACAAGCAAATTGACTTTGGTCAATCTGCACACTAGACTGGGTCATACCCGTGGGTCACTTGCATCCTGCAATGTTAGCTCGTTTGTGCAAGGTCTGCTTGGCTCAGCCCGTTACCTGACTTGGTCCAACTTTGCTTAGCCCGCCAACTGTTTTGGTATTGTCTGTGGATTTTCTTGGTTGCTTGGTCCGTGCCAAAGCCAGCCCACATCTGTTAACTTGATCGAGTCTAGATCTTCCATGCATCAGATCTTTTCCACTAGGCTCGCTCCTAAAGCCTGTTTGCCCATAACAAGCCCGCCTCAAAAGCTCCCTTTTGATGGCTTGTTTATATGATCCAAGCCTATCCCAAGTCCTTTCCTTTGGCCCAATGTCTACACATAACTCGCATGGTTTGTGTCCAACTTCATTGTCGTCGTACAAGCCCATTGTCTACTTCATTCCAGCCCACACTTGGCATGAATCAATTAACCTCTTTCTCAGGTGATTTCCCAAGAGACCATGGCTAACATTGGTTCAAAGCCTTACCACATGTTTGCCTTCCGCATCTTGGCTCAAACACTTGGTCTGGATCCGCTTACCTTGCTCGTTTGGGCATTCCTTCCTCATGCCCGTGGCTAACATGGGTGCAAGGCCCCATCGCATGTTTCCATTTGTGCCTCTGCGACATTAAGGGTGTAACAAACCACCCCCACCAGAAAATTCTGACGCCCTCGTCGGAGCCCAATGCTTCCTGATTTGGCGCTCACTGTGCCACAATGTGACATGCCAAACTGCTTTATCACCTTGCCACTTCCCCAAGTGGCCAAACCGTCTTTTTTTCTTGCTCACTCCATGAGTAAAAACCATCTCTAACTCGAGATTTCGCTGGTTTCCAATAACGCGGGTAGCTCTCTTAGCTTGATTAGAACTGCCAGCATCCTCATTAAACGGTTTATGAAATCTTTCCCTATCTTTCATTGTTGATAACCAACAGATAAAGCCCATGAATATTGACCTCCACAGTATTCCAAGAATAGGCAATGACCTCCGCTATCATATCCACTCTTAGATGCCTAGCACACTACATCTCCCTCAGTCGCTGTCTTCAATGTCTCCCTCTGCTAAGGATATAAGGTCTGTCACCTTTTTTATCCAACAAACTTTCTTTGATCTGGTACCCTCGTACCAAACTTTCCTCAACCTGTTTCCTCTTAACACAAATTGGGGCTCTAACACGAGCTCTCGAAGATGGATTTCTATCGACTCGCAACAGCTCCAACTGTTCCCACAACCTTATTGAATCAAATTGAGTCATTTTGTAAGGGGCATGTGCATGGACCCTTCCACCAGGTTCATTCTCCGTCCTGTGTTACACTGCACATCTCGGATGACCATCCGTTTTGATCTCCACTAAAGCCGCTAGGTAAGTGAGATCTCCCTTCTCTAAGTCAGGCTCAAGTTGCAAAGCGGACAACGTGCCCACTTCATGCTTCTTTTTCCTTTTGAAATGATCCAGGCTAACCGTCTTTACGAACCCTGATGACTTTTTACCGAGAAAAATCAACCCTCTAAGGTATGGTACCACCGCTAATTTGGCTTCTATTAGGAACTCCAGTTCCAAAATGATGTCAAAGTCATCTAGGCGCACTGCTGTATGACTGCATCTCCCAACCT
Organism: Bretschneidera sinensis; assembly: GCA_023935145.1. Classification (NCBI taxonomy): domain Eukaryota; kingdom Viridiplantae; phylum Streptophyta; class Magnoliopsida; order Brassicales; family Akaniaceae; genus Bretschneidera; species Bretschneidera sinensis. The sequence goes on from CM043703.1 coordinate 94,791,991, forward strand.
ATGGACCAACTTTCAAGTTAACCTGCGCCATCCCCTGGATGGGCTTCGCCTCAAAATTCACCGCCTTGACCCTACTAGAGCCTTTCTCCAACTCTAAGCCAAGATTCTGAATTACCCTGTCAGCAACAAAATTATTAGTTGCACCAGTATCAACCATTACTAGTACCTTTCTGCCGTTCACAGTGGCTTCCACATACATCAAGCCACGGGAGTAGGGGTCTTCCCAATATGAATAGCAGATAATAGTTGCAAGGGACTCATTTGAAGCGGGACCTCTGAATCATTATCAATGTTAGCGCTCCCTACGACCAGTGCATTCAGCCTCTCCCGTTTAGGGCACTCCTTTGCCTTATGAGGGCCATCATAGATGAAGCAACCAGCAAACTTTCCCTTTTGCCCCATTTGTTGCTCACCGCCCTTAGAAGGATTTTGAGATTCCTTCTCCTTGTCATGCTTCTTGGATTTCTTCCCATTACGGAAAGTGTTGCCTTCTCTTTCCAAGAATCTCCATTTTTTTTAGAATTAGTGGATGCAATATTTTGAAAATCCACCAATCCCTCAGCCGCCGTAACTGCAGTAGGCAAGTCTTGCACACTCCGCCTTCTCAGTTCTGTCTACGCCCACGACTGTAAGCCTGACAAGAAATTAAACAACTTGTCCTCCTCCGACATGTTCTTGATGTCCAACATCAACGAACTGAACTCTTTCATATAGTCCCTCACCGTGCCAGAGTGTTTTAGCTTTTTGAGCGACTCCCTAGCCACCCAAGCCATATTGCAAGGAAGAAATTGATCCCTCAACTTCTTGCGCAAGGCCTCTCATTTATCAATCTTGGGTTTACCCGCACTACTATCATCCTCTGCACGTGTTCTCCACCATAATTTAGCATCACCAACTAAATACATAGAGGTTATGGTTACCTTTTTTGTGTCGCAGATGTGAGCTGCTTTAAAGTATTGCTTCATATCCCACAAAAAATTCTCCAAGTCCTTTATGTTCCTTGCACCGCCAAAAGACATGGGTTCAGGGACTCAACTTGGAAGACACCATGCTTCCATAGTCTTCACTCGAGCTTGCCATAAGCCTTTTTAACAAAATGAGCTCATCCTCAAACCTTTGAGTATGGCTCCTAAGCTCCTCGGTCAGCAACGTGAAGTTGGAGTTTAAGCGAGTGATGGTTGTCGTCAAGCCATCTAACTCCTCTTGTACAACTCGATTATTGTTGACTATGCCTTGCTGCACACCTTGCAGCTCGTTGCCCAATGCCCTGCATTGATTTGCAAGTGGTACTACCTCATCGGACAACAGGGCACTGACAAAATCTTCCAACTGAGCCACACGTTCCAACAACTCCGCATTCCGGGTCATCTTTCCGAGCAAACCTTTTGAACCAACTAGGCTCTGATACCAATTGTCACAGGGTCATTTTTCAGCATGACACCCAGCTTGTGCGGTGCCTCGCCCCTTGGGGCCAACCTTCACCGAAGTGGTACTATTTCTCGAGACTGACTGGTTTCACCTTGCCTTGGGCTCCTCAGGGAAGCGGCTCCAGCCTCTAACCAGTTTGTGCAGGGTGACTTACCCCCTTTCGCACTCCTGTGAGCTCCCGCATTGTTACTTTCCTTTTCGCAACACGATTCTCTGCACTCACTGTGCTCGGAAGCCGTTCCCTCCTATCAATCCTGATTTTAGGACACTAATGTGAAAGTGGAACCCGTAAGTCTGGGTATGGGGCCGTTCCAAACATGATTATGTTAATATACCAATGGGAATGTACGGACAATTTTGTGTTTTTTAGTGTTAATTATATAATTTTTAAATATTAAAAAACAATTTTTTTTATATATAACAAAAACGTATCTGTATATAAAATTTCTTTATACAAATTTGCTTGTATTTTGCAAATTGTGTCCGACTGCTTTTTTGTTGTCATGATTTAGAAGGTTAAAGGAAACTTTTTTTTTGGGTATTCAAGCAGATATTATTGTTGAAAAAATTATAATTTCACTTTAATTTTAATTTTTTCTCATATTTATAAGAGAGTATTGGATTTCAAGACAAAGTGAATTTGAAGTAGTCTTCATCATATTTACATCCACGTTAAAAGATTCGAATTTAATGAAAATTATATGAGGGGGACGAACTCTTGTGATTTTAATTTTAATGTCGTACTAATTAACGGAACATTAGAATCTGTCACTGTTATATTGAAGCAAGCAACTGAACAAGTACTTGCCCATTATCCATCATGGCCTTGTGCTTTAATTAGACTTTAGGAGTTGGTGAAGAATTTAATGAAGAGAAGATGAGAATATCCCAACATGGAGAATGAAAGAATTTGGACTGCTAACTAATTTAGCGTGGTTTTGGTGCAACAATATCAATAAGGACATGACACATTTTTACCCGACTTAAAAATTTCGATCCGATTTGATCTTGTTCAAATTCGGTTTGATTTAAAAATACATTAAAATAATGTGATTCAAATTCAATTTAATCTTAACTTGAGTGACTCGAAACTCGAAATGACTCGGATTCAACCCAAACCTGAATGATTCGAAACCGGAAACGATATGAACAAGAAACGATCCAACTCAAAATGAATTGAAAATATATATTTTTTTATTAAAAATAATTTGTTTTTTAAAACTGAGATAATAGTTAATTTACTAGTTGTCAAATAAAATAAATTATATAACAATTAATTAATTATTGATTTACATGTGTTGATATGCATGGTTCAACATTCTATTAATATAAATAATCTCATTAATTTTGAATAAAAAATTAAAAAGAATAGTAAATTTTGCATTGTTTTTCAAATCACAATAAAATTTTATTTTTAATTGTCTTGAAAAAATATAATAGAATGAAGTGATTATATAAAATTTAATATCCAAAATTCGGTATAAGACGTTACTAGTAAGAATGATTTTGTGGACTAGTTGTCTGAGATCATTTAAGACTGAATTTTGGGACTAAGAATCATAACATTGTATCAAAAAAATTTAAGGATTAATTTATTGTTAATTAATTTTCACGTATTTGACAATGTAACTCGTTTACTCCTATTATATGCAAATAAAATATTTTTTAATTAAGCATAAATATCTATTTTGTTGACCCGATCCGAGACTCAATACGACCCGAAGTGACATGCGATCCGAACAACTCAAGACTCAACATGAACCGAACTCGACCCGACCTAACCCGTTTGCCAGCCCTAGCCACGTTCATTAATGGGAAGCATGTGGTATTTTCTTATATGAGTGTTTATTATTCGGTTAAAATCGATTAACCGATCATTTCGAACTATTTTAAACAAAATGATTCGGTTAAAATAATTTTTAATAGCCGATCGATTAACCGAACAGTGTTTACCGGTTAATCGATCGGATAACAATCAATTTTTTAGTTGCCATAGTGGTCGAGGCTTGAATTTATTGCTACAAGATCAAGTTCAAACCCCTAACTCGCAAGTTAATGAAACCAAAATTATAATTTTAACCTTTCGAACCCTAGAAGCCCCCAAACGCCTCACGTCTCAACTCTCTTTTGCTTCACGTCTCAACCTCTTCGTCCTCTCACTCCTAAACACTCCAGAAACCCCCAAACACTCAACGCCTCAACCCAGAACTACCCAACCCCTAAACACTCAGGGTCCCTTTTACCGCCACTGATCGTCGATTGCTGCTAGCAAGCACCTCGATATCACCTGATGGAGAAGCGCCAACTTGTCCTCTGGTAAGAAATGAAAGATTGAAAACAGAGGTGAATCTATGCTTCCATAAAACTTGTAATATTTAAATATTAATAATTTTACTTGAATAGATTTAATTATGTTGGTTAGTTTCTGAAAATTTGCATCTGGTACGTATAGAAGCTCAATTAGAGTTCATTAGCTGAATTAACCGATCGAAACCAATCAATTAAATTTTGGTTGATAAGGGTCGGTCAAACTATTTCAAATCGGTCAAAACAATTTCAAAAAATTTATTTTAAAAATGTCGACTAAAAATTTTAACAGATCAAAATCGACTGTTTGAACATTCTAATACCATATATGAAGTTCATGAATTAAATATGAAACGAAATAAAGAATTGGAGCTTAATTGCTACAGCTGACAAGCCATAACCATTCAACATACTTAAATAAATATATTTAAGTTTTAAATAAAAAATAAATATATTTAAGTGAGATCGATCAATGGAAGAATTCCCCATTTGGTACATGCTGCACGGTTGATCCATTATTGCTATACACATGTTGCTTTATCCTTTTATGGATGAAAAAGAAGTTGTATTTATCACCATGATAAAGGAGTGTTTTATTATTATTACATTACTAGTTTACTAACCTGTGCTATGTACGGGTTTCTTTCTTTATTTTTTAAATATGTATATATATATATTTCATATTATTTCTTTAAAGATGATTGGTTTTATTTTTTCATATTTTTTTATTATTATTTATGTTTTATACATTTTTTATTATATTCTTTATAGGTTATTTTTTAATATTTTTATTTTTCATTATGATAAAACACTACTTAAATTACACTAATAATTTTATCTAAGTATTTGAACGGTAAAAGCATTCAATTCAGAAATAAGATTTAAGAACTCAACACATTTAGACATCAAAAGAAGACTGAAGATCTAGAATAAGTACTAAAGTAATTGAATCACTCTGTCAATCTTTAAATTCATTTACTGAGCTTGATCTATGGCTCAATTTACAAAAAGTTTTGACAAAACTAAAATACAAAAAGTTTCTAAGTCAAAAAATTGTTTTGAAACATGAAAACTGAGTTGAAGGACAACCCATTCGACTGGGTCTACATACCAGTCGACTGGTACTAAGGACCCAATCAAGCTGTACTAAGGACTCAGTCTATTGGTCTTATGACCCAGTCGATTAGTACTCTCTCTAAGCCTAAAAGTGAAGATTTTTCACTTGACCTAGTCGACTGGTACAAGACCCAATCGACTGGTAATTCGAAAATATGACCGTTTGAGACGCGAGACTTGAGCATTTAATGCCCCAAACCTACAAAGTCAGTGTCAAACGACTATATTGATTCAACACTATATAAACAGACTTCAATGAGCATTTAAACAAGGAAGACAACACATTCAATTCATCATATAGCTCATTAATTCTCAAAAGCTTTGAAAAATTCATTGTGAGCCATTCTTCAATCTTGTTCATGAAAGAGAGATATTATTCATTTGTAAAAGCATTCATTGCTATCTCTCTACCATTTACTTTATAGTTAATACAATTTATTGTAAAGGGAAAAAGTTGGTGTAACTCTTAGAGTGTTTAGGATTAAACACTTTGTTTGTAACTTTCGTGAGGAAGAGATTGTTTGTAAGGTTTGTGCAACACCCGTGAGGAAATAGAGTATTTAAGATTAAGAACGGGATTACTTAAAGGAGGTTCTTTGAAAAGAGTAGATGTAGGGTCGAAGAGATTCCGATATTGCCGAACCATTATAAACGGAGTTTACGTTTTCTCTTCCTTAACTCATTTGTTTACAAGCATATTATTTGATTGTGTGCATTACTTATCAAACTATTTTTAAAAACTAGTAAGTTAATTAGCAAAAAGTTTTTAAAACCCAATTCACCCCCTCTTGGGTTTGAACCTCGGTTTACAAAAGTAATTGATTATAAGTTACAGATGGAATAGTAATAAATTATTAAGTAAATAATATTAAATATAATTTTCTAGCTATTTAATTATGTGTCTATTAAATAAAAATAATTTATATTGATTATATATTATACTTAATTTGCATTTATTATATTATATAATATTGATTATTGATAAAAATAAATAAATGATAAGAATCTAATATTTTTTTACATATGGCACAAGCATAATGTAAATGATTATATATATATATATATATATATATATATATATATATATAAAAGATTATTGAATGAAGATTCCATTAAACTTACTACAATATAAAATTAAAGTGGTTCACATTACAACTATTTTCTTTAATAAGAAATAATGTGAAACTTTGAACTGTTTATAGATTTATTTGTGGATTTTTTTATAAAAAAATACAATACGTAATTAACTTTTTTCATGTGATACATAATTAATCAATTATCTACTTGAACACAAGGCTATGGAAGCGGAAACCTAATCATTGGCTTAGTTTATAAATATAAATCTATTTTGTTTTAGGAAATATGATATGATTGATCTTTGGACATTATCAATGATATGGGCTTAAATAATCGGTTAAATAAAAACTGGACATGTAGACACATAATGATGGCCGAGCCATCCTAGGTAACATAGAGGTCAGATCTCCTAGGGCACAATGATGAGATCATGAACTTAAAAGTATAGACATCCCATCTCGGAGGGATGAACTGGTAGAAGAGGTCGCATCCCACGGATCTCGAGAGCATTGAAGTTACATCTCACAAGACTGTTAGGATGGGAATGAAAGAAGAAGAGAAAACAAAAGTGAAAACAAGAAGGGAAGAACAAAAAGAATGGAAAGAAAAGGAAGAAAGAAAGTTTTTTGTTTGAAATCTGAAAGGGAAAAGCCACTTTTCGAGCAAGTGGTAAGCTCCTCATCATTTCAGAAGAAATGCATCAAGAATTATTTTTCAATGATCTTACAGAAACATGAATACAAGTATTTATGCAAACTATCCCAAACTAGTAAGTTTGTTACAATTCTAACTAACTGTAACAAAATTATAACAGTCTTCTAACTATTTGGAGTTAAGTGCTTTGATCCGTGTGCTTCTTCTTAGTGTAGGCACTCCTTTAGAATCAGTGTGCACTTGATCTGTGTTGTACTCAGCAGTGTGCACGTTGTCCACGTTGTGCTCAACAATGTGCACTTCATCTATGTTGTGCTCAACAGTGTGCACCTGATCTGTGTTGTGCTCAAAAGTGTGCACTGGTTCTTGATTTGTATCATTTCTACCCCCTTGGAAATCAACCTTGTCCTCAAGGTTCAAAGAAGGGTAGGCCTTTAGGAAAGTAAATAAGTTCTTCCAATAAGTTTCTTTAGGTAGAAGTCCCTCCCATTGAACTAGAGCTTGGGGAATTATCTATCCCTTAAAAAAGATTTGTCTTGTAGCTACAATAACCTTTGGTGCAATGAAAGGTTGATTATTAATGCTGCTAGTGGGAAGTGAGTGTGCTACTAGAGGTGTGGAGGGCCTAATGTATGGTTTCAATTTGGAGATGTGGAAAACAGGATGTATCTTGCTATCCAGTGGTAGCTGAAGCTTGTAAGCTACTTTACCAATCTTTTGAAGGACTTTGAAAGGGCCAAAGTACCCTTGACTCAGTTTGTTATTAGCACTGTGTGCCATAGAAGTCTTTCTATAAGGTTGGAGTTTGATCCGAACCCAATCATCAGCTGCAAATGACCACTCTTTTCTATGTTTATCTGCTTGTGCTTTCATCCTTGCTTGGGCTTGTAGGAGGTTGCTTTTGAGTTAGTGTAGTAATTGAGTTCTGGAGGATAATTGATGCTTTACTGTTTTAATGTCGGTGGACTGCTTGATGTAGTCAGAGACAGTAGGAGGGGGCTTGCCATACATGGCCTGAAAATGGGTCATGCCAGCAACTGAGTGGTGACTAATGTTGTACCAGAATTCTGCCCAAGGGAGGTAGGCCTGCCAGAGCTTGGGTTGGTTATGAACAAAAGCTCCAAGGTACTACTCTAGGCATCTATTCAGCATCTCTGTTTGCCCACCAGTCTCTGGATGGTATGAGGAACTCATATTGAGGGTAGTGTCACTAAGAATGAATAAATACTCCCAAAAGTTGCTGACAAAGATACTATCTCTTTCAGAGATTATAGACTTAGGAAAACCATGGTGCTTGATCACTATATTGAGGAAGAGTTGTGTCACTGAGCTAGCTATGTAATATGTAGGTAGGGCTCCAAAATGAGTTTCTTTAGAGAGCCTATCAACTACTACTAAGTGATGAGAGAAAAATATTGCATATTTTGGCTACTTAATTTACATTTGTTAGCTTAGGAATTTGTTACTTTGAGTTGTTTTCGTTGTTTTTCAGGTTTATAAGCACCAAGAAAGGAGTTTCACTAAATTGCCAGAATTGCCCGTACAGATCAATCATCTTTGAAAATTAAACTGTATTGATGCAAGAAGAACCAGGAAATGAACCATATATGCTTAGAAAGATCCGGAAGTCTATTTTCTGGAGAATTTTACGGCTCGTAAAAAGGATTTTTCTAGAGAAAGTTATGGCAGTTTTAGTAGACAAAGGTCAGGCTGTGCGGGCTGTGCGAGATTTCAGCGTGAGCAGAAGTTTTGAAGGGCATGTGAAGGCTTAAATCCTACATCGGTTGGAAACATATTTCTATATCCCACATCCCACATCAGATTGGAAACACATTGCACTCGTGGTATTTGCCTATATAAGACCCACTCCACTTCAGCTTTAGGGATAATCGAAAAATCTGAGATCATCAGAAAGTGAATCCAGGGGGCCTTTAGGAGCAATCCAGAGGGCCATTAGGAAGAATCCGAAGTGCAATTCCTGGGCCATTTGGTGTAATCTGGTGGACGTCTGCTAGCATTCTGATGGATCCCGAAGGCTTTGCTACCACGAGGGGAAGCGCCGCCCAACAGCGAGTGAAATTTCTCCTATGTATAGTAATTTATTTCTTTTTATTTAGTTTTAACGTTTAATGTTTAGAACTTGTATTGTGAGCTCTAGTTCATAATTATGAGAGGCTAAAATCTTCAGCTAAGGTTGAAGATGAAGTCTTTCCTTTGTCTAGCATTATATTTTCATATTTGCACATAACAATTCTGATGTTTTTAGTATAAATGTTATGTTCAATTATTTGAGTAGATCTTATGATTGATTGCTTTTAGTTGTTAAATTTGATATTCCTTGTGTTTCATCTGATGGATACATCGAATCGTTTTCGATTAAATTGGATTTCCTTTGTGATTTGTTAAAAGCGGATACATTGGATGCTTTTGGTTTAATTGGGATATTCGTTGTTTTTTGTTTAAAGTTGGATTCATGGAATTTTTTGACTACTTTTATATAGAACATGAAAATATATGCTTAACTTTGGTGGGGTGGATTCAAAAACTTTAGTCTATTTATCATTTGCTTTAAAACCAATTTAGTTTAAGTTTATATTTCTTTTGCAAAAATACAATTCAAAATTCGGAACTAGGTTAAGATAAGGTTAGTGTACATAAAATTATATTTTCACAACGCAATTCCCTGTGGATTCAACCTCGCACTTGCACAACATTATATTGCAAATGACTCGTGCGCTTGCGAGTAATTTAAAACTCACAACAAGTTTTTGGCACTGTTGCCGATGAATTGTTTTGTTTGTGAAAATTAAATTTTTGTCCGAATTGATTTTATTTTTCTACTAGTTTAGTTAGCATTTTTGTTTTATTTTTAATTTTGCAATTTTATTTTTGTTTATTTGTTTTTATTTGCAATTGTCTATAAAAAATAAATATATAAAAAATTTTCCCAATTTTTGTTGGCCCATTTTGTGAGTATTGTGTTTTCTGTTTTTGCATTTATTTTATATTATCTTATTGTTATTTGTATTTTATTTTATTCTTTTGTTTCTACTGGTTAATTTATATTAGTGCTGTTTGTTTGGTGTATGTTTGATCAGAGATCCCTGAACTTAGAGTCAATACCTTTAGATCCCGAATTAGAAAGAACTCCTAGAAGACAGAATATAGCACTTGTTGAAAGAGAGACAATTGAGATGGAAGAAAATTTTTGGAATATAAATCAACCTGAGAATGAAGAGCAACCTAGAGCTTGGAACGTGGATTTCACTACATCCCTTAGGGATTTATTCGCACCCATTGTGATTAACTCCCCTTCCTGTATAGTGTTGCCACCAACCAATGCTACCTATTTTAATCTAAAGCCACATCTTATCCAGCTTCTACCCTCATTTCATGGCTTGGATCTTGAAAATCCTTACAGCCATGTGAAAAAGTTCAAAGATATTTGTGCCAGATTCAAGTTCCAGAACTTCTCTGATGAGTCGGTCCATCTTAGACTTATCCCTTTTTCTCTTCACGATAGAGCTAGGTCATGGTTGGATTCCAACACACCTGGGTCTATTACATCTTGGGAAAGCTTGTTGAGTAAGTTCTATAACAAGTTTTTCCCAATGTCTAGAGTGAATGAGTGCTGAAAGGAGATTAGTTCTTTCACTCAGGAGGAGGATGAGAAGTTTTCTGAGAGTTGGGAGCATTTTAAAGAGTTACTGATCAGATGCCCTCCACATGGATATGAGAAGTGGAGACTCGTTCAGTTCTTCTACCAAGGGGTGACTCAACCCAATCGTAGCATGATTGAGTCTATGAATGGGAGGGCATTCTTAAGTCTGACGGGGGATGAAGCATACAAAGAATTGGACAAGTTATCCGATAACTCGCAGCAGTGGGATTTTTCAAGCTGTCGAGGCAAGTCCATTTGTGCTCCTAAGAAATGAGGCATCTATGAGATTAAGAAGGACACTGACTTGAGGATAAAGATAAATGTTCTCATCAAGAAGGTTGATGCTCTCGCTGTGGGCCAATCCATCAATGCAGCCAATACATTCAATGTTGATAGCTATTCTATCTGTGCTAGTCCTATACATTTAGCACAGAATTGTCCATCTATGCTGGCTTTTGCTGAGTATCCCATGGAACAAGTGAACACTTTCAATGACTATCGGAGGCAATTAAATGGATCTTACTCTGAGCTTTACAATCACCCACTTACCATGCTCCCACTCAAGCTCCAGTGCCAGTTTCACAGTCTCTAGAGGACACCCTGAAGGATTTCATGAAGATGATCGGCCAATCCATCAGTGAAGCGAGAAGTGCGACAATAGTAAACAACCAAGCGATTGCCAAGCTAGAGAGTCAAATGGGTCAAATCACAAGTCATTTGGGTGAAAAAGATAAGGGAATGTTCCCCAGTCAACCTGTGCCCAACCCGATTGGAAATTCATCAACTCCTACGTACGGGGAGAAACAAGTGCAATCAATTGTCACATTGAGGTCTGGGAGACAAGTAGATAATCGAGTGGAAGAGAACCATGCTATGCAGCAAGGGCAAGAGAAGAGCAACAAGGAGAAGAGAGATGCTGAGCCATCTACAGCCACTCCTACTGTTAAGGATCATCTTAATTCATTTGTACCTAAAACACCTTACCCTGAGAGATTACAAGCGCCTAAGAAAGAAGGGAAATATGAGGACATTATGGAGGTGTTCAAGCAAGCCCAAATCAATATCCCATTTTTAGACGCCATCCAGCAAGTACCATCGTATGCTAAGTTCTTATAGGACTTGATCACTGTCAAGAGGACGATGAATGTCCCGAAGAAGGCATTTTTGACCGAGCGGGTTAGTTTAATCCTTCAGTGCAAGCTGCCCATCAAGTATAAGGACCCGGGGTGTCCTACCATCTCTTGCACGATAGGAGTTAGCCAGATTGAGAGGGCCCTTTTGGATCTAGGAGCGAGTGTGAATCTTCTACCCTACTCAGTCTATTTACAGTTGGGGTTAGGAGAATTGAAGCCCACATCCATGACGCTTCAATTGGCTGACAGGTCAGTGAAGATACCACGGGGAATAATTGAGGACGTTTTGATAAAGGTGGATAAGTTTTATTTCCCCGTGGATTTTATTGTGCTAGACACAGAGCCGGTTTAGAATGTAGGGATTCAGATACTGGTGATTCTAGGGCGACCATTCTTAGCCACAGCTAATGCCCTAATAAATTATAGGACAGGGGTGATGAAGATTTCCTTTGGAAATATGACAGTGGAGTTGAATATCTTTGATATCACTAAGCAACCACTGGAATTTGATGAAGTGAGAAATGTATGCTTGATAGAGGAGATTATTGAGGAGACTGTGGATGAATCAAGCAATGAGGACCCCCTAGAGGCATGCTTTGCTTAGTTTAGAGAGGATCTGGATTTGGATAAGTTACTTGAGCAAACAAATGCCATTTTAGAGTCTGCTCCTTGGGAGAGCAGTGAGAAGGAGGAGACCGTAGAACCTGAGCCCCCCAAGAAGGAACTTAAACCTTTATCGGACAATCTTAAGTATAAGTTCCTAGGTCCAGTAGATTCTTTTCCTGTGATTATAGCTTCAGATTTGGTTGAGGCTCAAGATGAGAAATTATTGGACATTTTAAGAGAGCATAAAGAAGCTATCGGTTGGACTATTAAGGATATCAAGGGAATCAGCCCCTCGGTTGTGATGCACAAGTTACATTTGGAGGAGAATGTCAAGCCATCGAGGGAGCCACAAAGAAGGCTCAACCCAGCTATACAAGAGGTTGTGAGGACTGAAGTGATAAAGGTGTTGGATGTAGGGATCATTTATCCAATCTTTGATAGTGAGTGGGTGAGCCCGATTCATGTCGTGCCAAAGCAGGCTAGATTGACGGTAGCGATAAATAAAAACGACGAGTTGGTTCCAACTCGTGTGCAATCAGGATGGAGAGTGTGTCTAGACTACCGTAAGTGAAATGCTACCATAAGGAAGGATCATTTTCCACTCCCATTTATTGATCAGATGGTGGAGCGTTTTGCTAGGCACGATTACTAATGTTGGGTCTGGCTGAAGACGTTAAACTTAGCGCTCATAGAAGGCACCCCACGGTTTATTCTTTCTGTTTATTTATTATTTTACATATTTATGATTAATATTTGTTTCCAATATTTTTTGTTTTCTAGTCTTTATTTTCCATGGACAACGCGTACTTCAGTTCAAGTTTGGGGGTATACTATGAGCCATACCCGTCCAGCTAGTTCTCCATCTCCCAGGTTAGCTCTTTCCATATTATTCACACATTGGGGTCAATGTGTAGTTTAAGTTTGGGGGTATGGGAGACACATTACACACACTTTGTCCTAATTTGTTGTTGTTTTTCTTCAATTGAAAATAATAATAATAATAATAAGGTAAATGCATGCTCATGTTATTTTGAAATTTTAGTTGATCTAAATGTTGTGAGTTTTAAATTACTCGCAAGCGCACGAGTCGTTTGCAATATAGTGTTGTACAAGTGCGAGGTCGAATCCACAGGGAATTGTGTTGTGAAAATATAAATTTATCTAAACTAATCTTATCTTAACCTAGTTCCGAGTTTTGTATTATATGTTGCAAAATAAATAAAAGTTAAACTAAATTGATTTTAAAAACTAATTAAGAGACTAAGGTTTTTGAATCTACCCCGCCAAAGTTAAGCATATATCTCAATGTTCTAAAGATAGCATATCAAAAAATTCCATGAATCAAACTTAAGACAAAAAACAACAAATATCCCAATTAAACCAAAAGCATCCAATGTATCCGCTCTTAACAAATCATAAAGGAAATCCAATTTAATCGAAAACAATTCGATGTATCCGTCAGATGAAACACAAAGAATATCCAACAGAACAATTTAAACTCAATCAATCACAAGATTAACTCAAATAATGGACAGAACATTTATACTAAAAAAATGTCAGATTTGTACATGTAAATCTGAATTACTATGCCAAACAACGACGAGGCTTCATCTTCAACCTTAGCTGAAGATTCTAGCCACTCATAACTATGAAACTACAATTCATAATAAAAGTGCTAAACATTAAACTAAAACAACTAAATAAAAATAAATAAATAACTTTACATAGGAGAAATTCCACTCGCTGATGGGCGGCGATTCCCCTCGTGGTAGCAAAGCCTTCGGGATCCACCAGAATGCTAGCAGACGTCCACCGGTTAACACTAAAGTGGCCCAGGAATTGCACACTAAAAATGAAGTGAATTGGGGCTTATATAGGGAAACATCACAAGTGCAATGTGTTTCCAATCCGATGTGGGATACTGCAGATTCCAGCTTTTGCTCTTTGACCTTTGTCTACTAAAAGTGCCATAACTTTCTCTAGAAAAATAATTTTATTGATCCGTAAAATTATCCAGAAAATAGACATCCGGATCTTTCCAAGCATATATGGCTCATCTTTTGGTTCTTCCTGAATCAATACAGTTAAATCCTCGAAAATGGCTGATCTGTCACGCTGAAATCATGCACAGCCTGACCTTTGTCTACTAAAAATGCCATAACTTTCTCTAGAAAAATCATTTTATTGATCTGTAAAATTCCCCAAAAAATAGACATCCGGATATTTCCAAGCATATATGGCTCATCTCCTGGTTCTTCCTGAATCAATACAGTTAAATCCTCGAAAATGGTTAATCTGTACGAGCAATTCTGGCAATTTAGCGAAACTCCTTTCGAAGCTTATAAACCTATAAAACAACGAAAAATAACTCAAAGTAATGAATTCTTAAGCTAACAAATGTAAATTAAGGGGCTAAAATATGCAATATTTTTCACTCATCACTAAACAAATATTGTGATGTGATTTCATTGGTGAGCTTAAAATTTTGAACACATAATTTGATGATAGAGTTTTAAAACTTTGTTACTTACTTTGGGCGGTTGAGAATTCACATGTTTGAGACAATCTAATACGAGCACATTAGCACATATTTGTGTGAGGTATGACATATGATGTTAATGTATATGTTTATTATCTTAACTGAAACAGGATGACTTGTGGGATAAACACTTGGGCATAGAAAAGCATAAAAAAAATTACTACTAATGATCATCATCAATAAACTTTCCACTGAGTAACTAGACCTCTTGCCTCAGTAAGCAGTGAGTGTTCACGTCAAAATGTGAGAATTTTATTCATAGTGATCATTGCAAAACTTTCTACTGAGTAACTGGACCTCTTGCCTCAGTAAGCAGTGAGTGTTCACGTCAAAAGGTGGAAATTTTGCTTGGTAGCATTAAGGACAGTTTAGTTTCGTAGCCTTCTTGACTCGAGTTAGTAAGTCCTTAGGGGTGTCTTTACACCTAATGCCCTAAAACCATCTGGTTTGGGAGTCATTGACTCAACACTCATTACATGGGTCAATTAGAAAGCTTAAGGGAACTAAACATAGCAGAGCCTTATTAAAAAAGAGAAAAAAAAGAAAAAAAGAAAAAAAAATTATGCCATCGTTATTCATTATGATGAGAAATTCTGTGAATCTTGAGATGTGAAAACATTGTACATTGAACTTATTTGGAAACCTCATCAGTATATGCTAATTCACTTTACACTGATTCAAGCTTGTGATGTCTTAGCATGCCTCTTGTAAGTAATTAGGTTTTAAATTCTTATTCATTGTGAAGATGGGTTAGATTTTTTAAGCTTGCTCATGAATGAATTTCATGATTTTGAGTGCTCCTTAAATTTTTTGATACCATGAGTAATGAACTTATCTTTATGTTCTTTGTTTTCCATTTAGTTTTTTTATTTTTATTTTTTTGCTAAGGGACTAGCAAAATGTAAGTTTGGGGTATTTGATGAGTGAAAAATATTACATATTTTGGCTACTTAATTTACATTTGTTAGCTTAGGAATTTGTTACTTTGAGTTGTTTTCGTTGTTTTTCAAGTTTACAAGCACCAAGAAAGGAGTTTCACTAAATTGCCAGAATTGCCCGTACAGATCAATCATCTTTGAAAATTAAACTGTATTGATTCAAGAAGAACCAGGAGATGAGCTATATATGCTTAGAAAGATCCGGAAGTCTATTTTCTGGAGAATTTTACGGCTCGTAAAAAAGATTTTTCTAGAGAAAGTTATGGCAGTTTTAGTAGACAAAGGTCGGGCTGTGCGGGATTTCAGCGTGAGCAGAAGTTTTGAAGGGCATGTGAAGGCTTAAATCCCACATCCCATATCGGTTGGAAACATATTTCTATATCCCACATCCCACATCGGATTGGAAACACATTGCACTCGTGGTATTTGCCTATATAAGACCCACTCCACTTCAGCTTTAGGGATAATCGAAAAATCTGAGATCATCAGAAAGTGAATCCAGGGGGCCTTTAGGAGCAATCCAGAGGGCCATTAGGAAGAATCCGAAGTGCAATTCCTGGGCCATTTGGTGTAATCTGGTGGACGTCTGCTAGCATTCTGGTGGATCCCGAAGGCTTTGCTACCACGAGGGGAAACGCCGCCCAACAGCGAGTGAAATTTCTCCTATGTATAGTAATTTATTTCTTTTTATTTAGTTTTAAAGTTTAATGTTTAGAACTTGTATTGTGAGCTCTAGTTCATAATTATGAGAGGCTAAAATCTTCAGCTAAGGTTGAAGATGAAGTCTTTCCTTTGTCTAGCATTATATTTTCATATTTGCGCATAACAATTCTGATGTTTTTAGTATAAATGTTATGTTCAATTATTTGAGTAGATCTTATGATTTATTGTTTTTAGTTGTTAAATTGGATATTCCTTGTGTTTCATCTGATGGATACATCGAATTGTTTTCGATTAAATTGGATTTCCTTTGTGATTTGTTAAAAGTGGATACATTGGATGCTTTTGATTTAATTGGGATATTCGTTGTTTTTTGTTTAAAGTTGGATTCATTGAATTTTTTTACTACTTTTATATAGAACATGAAAATGTATGCTTAACTTTGGTGGGGTGGATTCAGAAGCCTTAGTCTATTTATCATTTGCTTTAAAACCAATTTAGTTTAAGTTTATATTTCTTTTGCAAAAATACAATTCAAAATTCGGAACTAGGTTAAGATAAGGTTAGTGTAGATAAAATTATATTTTCACAACGCAATTCCATGTGGATTCGACCTCGCACTTGCACAACATTATATTGCAAACGACTCGTGCACTTGCGCGTAATTTAAAACTCATAACAATTTTTTGGCGCCATTGCCGAGGAGTTGTTTTGTTTGTGAAAATTAAATTTTTGTCCGAATTGATTTTATTTTTCTACTAGTTTAGTTAGCATTTTTGTTTTATTTTTATTTTTGCAATTTTATTTTTGTTTATTTGTTTTTATTTGCAATTGCCTATAAAAAATAAATATATAAAAAAAATTTGCCAATTTTTGTTGGCCCATTTTGTGAGTATTGTGTTTTCTATTTTTGCATTTATTTTATATTATCTTATTGTTATTTGTATTTTATTTTATTCTTTTGTTTCTACTGGTTAATTTATATTAGTGCTGTTTGTTTGGTGTATGCTTGGTCAGAGATCCCCGAACTTAGAGTCAATACCTTTAGATCCCGAATTAGAAAGAATTCTTAGAAGACAGAATAAAGCACTTGTTGAAAGAGAGACAATTGAGATGGAAGAAAATTTTTGGAATATAAATAAACCTGAGAATGAAGAGCAACCTAGAGCTTGGAACGTGGACTTCACTACATCCCTTAGGGATTTGTTCACACCCATTGTGATTAACTCCCCTTCCTGTATAGTGTTGCCACCAACCAATGCTACCCATTTTAATCTAAAGACACATCTTATCCAGCTTCTACCCTCATTTCATGGCTTGGATCTTGAAAATCCTTACAGCCATGTGAAGAAGTTCAAAGATATTTGTGCCAGATTCAAGTTCCAGAACTTCTCTGATGAGTCCATCTATCTTAGACTTTTCCCTTTTTCTCTTCACGATAGAGCTAGGTCATGGTTGGATTCCAACATGCCTGGGTCTATTACATCTTGGGAAAGCTTGTTGAGTAAGTTCTATAACAAGTTTTTCCCAATGTCTAGAGTGAATGAGTGCCGAAAGAAGATTAGTTCTTTCACTCAGGAGGAGGATGAGAAGTTTTCTGAGAGTTGGGAGCATTTTAAAGAGTTACTGATCAGATTCCCTCCACATGGATATGAGAAGTGGAGACTCGTTCAGTTCTTCTACCAAGGGGTGACTCAACCCAATCGTAGCATGATTGAGTCTATGTATAGGGGGGCATTCTTAAGTCTGACGGGGGATGAAACATACAAAGCATTGGACAAGTTATCCGACAACTCACAGCAGTGGGATTTTTCAAGCTGTCGAGGCAAGTCCATTCGTGCTCCTAAGAAAGGAGGCATCTATGAGATTAAGGAGGACACTGACTTGAGGATAAAGATAGATGTTCTCATCAAGAAGGTTGATGCTCTCGCTGTGGGCCAATCCATCAATGTAGCCAATACATTCAATGTTGATAGCTGTTCTATCTGTGCTAGTCCTATACATTTAGCACAGAATTGTCCATCTCTGCTGGCTTTTGCTGAGTATCCCATGAAACAAGTGAACACTTTCAATGACTATCGAAGGCAATCAAATGGATCTTACTCTGAGCTTTACAATCCAGGGTGGCGGAACCACCCTAATTTTTCACGGGAGCTGTTGAACGATTATCTACCTAAATAAATAAGCAAATAACCGCATTGGTTTTACTTGCAAGTGCATAAGGTCAACAGTGTAGTATAGTGTGCGAAAGCAAGGTCATCTCCACAGGGATTGGTAAAGTTCGGTTTTTAGAGTTAGTTTCTTTAAGTAAAAAGAAATAAAATAATTGTTGTGTGTGATTTGATAATAATAAAGACATAGGGCTTTGATATCCACCACTAGTCATACTTTCCCAATTGTATGAGGTATCAGTGCACTAGCCTTATCATGTATACCTACTGGTTGCCAACCTAAGGGCATGGTATCTACTCCTTAAGCTATTGATTTCCCTAAGCAACGAGTTAGGCATGGTATCTACTCTAACTTTTTTCTTCCTTAAGGGATTCAACATGGTATCTGCTAGAGTTGTTCCTTAAGAAAGCATAAGTACTATGGAAATCGACAACCACATAAGACCTAGGGCATGGTATCTACTCCCGGTTTCCCATGTTGATTAACCCGGGTATCCGGATAAGATATCCCTTGTTACTAATGTTAGACCCAAGACTCGGTCATCCAAATTGATCTAACTAACAAGTCCATAGCACATGCATACGCTGGCCATACACATACATATGAGGAACTTAAATAAGCACAGGCATTAATCAAGTTAAGCAACATCATAAAGGCTATCGGCAAATATTTATAAATGCATAAATATATGAGAAAGCATAACTAGGGCTTCAATCGAGCCCTATAAGAAAGTTAGTTACACATGCTGTCTAAAGTAAACATCATATATAAACTAAACATAAGGGAAGAATAAACCCGAGAGAAGAGGCGTCAATTCTCTCCCAAAGCTTACAACTCCAAGTAAAAGCTAAGAGAAGTGTTCTCTAAGTTGTGGTGTTGTGTGTGCTTTACAGGTGTATTTATAGGTCTTTGAGAAGTCCTAAGAGGGGCAGGAAACCCTAAATTTCCTAAACTGACAAAAACTCTTTATTTCCAAAACAGGGTTCTGCAGTTTACTGTTCACGCCCGTATATGTGCGCTCGATCGCACACGTCTTGCGCTCGATCGCAGTGCTGCGCTCGATCCCTCTTCTGTGCGCACGATCGCAATGTGCACTCGATCGCATTGCATTGTGCGATCGATCGCAGTTTGTCCAGAGACTACTCCAGGGATTCCAGGCTTTTTCCTTTAAGTGCCAAAACTGCTTCTTTTTCTCCAAGACCCTATAAAAACATGTAAAACACATAAATGGAGTAAAAGAGATAAAATTAACGTAATTAAGGACCTAACAAATGTAAATAAGGGGGCTTAAATATGAATATTTAAGCCCCTATCACACCCCCAAACTTATATATTGCTAGTCCCTTAGCAATATTAAAAAAAACAGATAAATCAAATGTTCATGGTGTCCAACAAAAGTTTAGATCTTTCAAAACTATGATGCGCATTCATGAGCATGCTTAACAGATATAAACATATTTTTGCAATGAATAAGAGATTTGAATGCAAATCACTTTCATAAGGCAATTTAAGACATCACAAGCTCG
Organism: Bretschneidera sinensis; assembly: GCA_023935145.1. Lineage (NCBI taxonomy): Eukaryota > Viridiplantae > Streptophyta > Magnoliopsida > Brassicales > Akaniaceae > Bretschneidera > Bretschneidera sinensis. The sequence continues at coordinate 94,811,808 of CM043703.1, forward strand.
ACTTTGGTGTGTGGTGAATTAGCACACAAAAGATTGGGTTTCCAAGAAATTCAAACGTGTAGTGTTTCGATGACTCAAGATTGTCCAAACTTCCTATTAGAATCAACAAATATGGCATAAACTTTTATTTATGAGATTTTTGCCAAGTTAGTTCCCTTAAGCTTTCTTGTTGACTCGTGTAACGAGCATTTAGCCAATGACTCCCAAACCAGATGGGTTTAGGGCATTAGGTGTAAAGACACCCCTAAGGACTTACTAGCTCGAGTCAACAAGGCTACGAAACTAACTGGTTTTAATGCTACCACTTAGAATTTTCCACCTTTTGACGTGACACTCAATGCTTACTAAGGCAAAAGGGCCAGTTACTCAGCGGAAAGTTCTTTTTAATGATCACTTAGAATTTTTCACCTTTTAACGTGACACTCAATGCTTACTGAGGCAAGAGGGCCAGTTACTCAACGGAAGATTTGTTTTTATTGATTATTAGGAGCATTTTTTTTCTTTTTGAGCACTAATCAATATTTTTTATTTTCATATGCCAAAATGTCAATCTAATAGGTCATCTAGTTCATAGTTAAGCAAAAGAAGCATACCAATCCAAATAACATGTCATACCCCACACAGTTATGTGCTAGCGTGCTTGTGATAGTTTAGGTCAAACTTGTGAATCCTTAAATGTCAAAAAGGCAGTGATCTAGGTTCAAAACTTGATTATTGGTCTATATGTTCAAAGTGTTAAGCTAGCTGATGAAGTTGAATCATAAAGTTCTGTTTAGATCATAAAAAAATTATTTGGACAGAATGAACATGTTTTTATCTATGAAAATAACAACAACAAAAAAAAAGAAAAATGTGGGACATAGTGAGTGTGTGAATGTGTCCCCATACCCCCAAACTTAAATTGCATATTGTCCCCAATATGTGAATAGCATGGAAGGAGCTGATCTGGGAGATCGAGAACTGATGGATGGGATGGCTCGTAGCACGCCCCCAAACGTCAACTGGATGCACTCACGCTACCCTTGAAAAAGAAAGAAAACCAAACATAAAATGAAAAACAAGTAATAATAAACAGATAGAAAAATAAACTAGGAAATACGAATAATAAAATGAAATAAACTAAGAAAAAGGATATGCTTTGGGGTGCCTCCCATGAGCGCTAATTTTAACATCTTCAGTCAGACGTGGTATCCTCTCACTGCTGATCATCAGGTGGTGCAGTTGAAGAGGTACCGGGTGTCGGAGGTAGGCGATCAAGAATGGCCTGCAGCATAGCCTCCTGTCGTGCTAATCGTGCCTCCAAACTATCCATGCGCTGATGCACGAGTGTGGTAGCAGCAAAGACCTCACCTCGGAAGGAGGACAGCTCAGCTAGAAAGTGCTGAGTCCCATGTTCGAATGGTCCTCCTCACGTACTGGGCTAATAACCGGGGTCTCGGTCTCTATGCAATCCTCCTCAACTCTCTCAGCTGCTGGAGCGGGTGCCGAGAGTCCTCATGGCATATGCGAGATGCTGTGTGTCCACTACGCCTTCCCGAAGAAGGGATGCTCTTGCACTGGCCCATCACTGTGGGTCCCCTTAATCCCCTTCTTCTTGAGGATGGAGGAGAGTAGGAACAGGAAAGGGAGGCCCCAAGCATTGGCCGTGGTGGTCTGACAGCCATGTATGTGATCCCAAAATTTGTGCAGCTGGCTCCAAATAACAGCCGGAATGGAGTACCAGTGGCCTTTATGGAAGGCATATAAAGACTGGAGAAACTGGTCTCGCCGCTGTGTCTTGTGCCCCAATGGACACACATTACGCTGTAGGATCGTGTCGATAAGCCATAGTCATGGAGGTAGCTTGGACCGGCTGGCCTTATTGTTATGCCTGTCGGCATACTGGCCAGCGCACATGTCTGTGATGATCTCAGCCAGGGCAAAGGACTCCGGCTGCTCTTCAATATCTATGTCCTCAGGAGGGGACTCGTCGATGCAATGAAGAGCAACGGCTATATCGGCACTAGTCACCTCGATGGGTGTGCCCCGGACTAAATAAGTGAGAAATCCCGGTCTACTGTAATCAAATGATAGGCTCATGTAGAACTGGACTACGAGCTGGGAGTAAGCAGTGGAACAGACCGGCTTAAACAGCCTCTTCAACCCTCGATGTCGGAATGCTTAGACGTCCCATTTAGTGGCGTCCATGTGTCGGAATGCGTCGTCGATGGCGAAGAAGGTCTCGAATAAAAGCTCTCTTTGCTTTATACTGGGCTGGGATGACAAGGCACGACTGCTGGATGCACCAGAAGTGGAAACATATGGTCTAGACATGCTTTTCTGTAGTTTCTGCCTGATTTGCGATCGATCTTAAGGAGGTGCGCTCGATCGCACACTGGCTATGCGCTCGATCGCAAATATCGTGTGCTCGATCGCACACGGTCAAGCTTTTCCTCGAACAGCTTATGTGCACTAAAAGACCAAGCTATGGTCTTGAGGATTTGAATTAGTTTCTAACCTCCTGCAAATAAGCAAGCACTCAATCACTCACAAGAAAACATATATGTATAATGAATTTTTGAAATAAGGTATTAAAATTCGTGTGTGTGTGCAAAGAGTACCTTGTGGATGTATGTAATGGGGAAGGGAGTATAGTGGTAATGGATGTTTGATGGTGAGGAGGGTGATGGTGATTGGTAGTGATGGAGAGTGGAGAGTGGTTGTGAAGTGGAGAGTGTGAGTGAGAACGGCTGAGTGTGAGGGTGTGAGTGTGAGAGTGTGAGTCTTGTGCGAGAGGGTGTGAGTGAACAGTGAGATAGGGAGTGAGTATGAATGTGAATGAAAATTTTCATATTTATATTTGTTTCTGCCACGAGTGCGCTCGATCGCACGCGAAGTGAGCTCAATCGTACTTGTGCGCTTGAGCATATGGAAAGACACGCTCGATCACACACATGCGCTCGATCGCATTGGATGATGCGATCGATCGCAAGTAGTGTGCATAGGACAAAAGAAAAACTTACCGTTAGCTGAAAAATGATAAATTTGGAATGATACATCCTTACCATGTGTTAGTGGCCTCAGTACCACTAACCTCCGTAGAGTTGCTTGAGCTATATGAGTGATCAAAATGAATTTTTGCTTAAGCACTCTCATGTTTTAGAGCTAGTTGGTTGGATTGAAGCACTTAGAACCCACATCAGGTGGTTCAAGTGCTTTTGATGGTTGCTTTATCTCCCATTTTGATGCCTGGTCAATAAGATAAGGAAATGTAGCATCAGTAAGTGCATGAGGTTCAATTTGAGTAACATACTTACTTGAAAGCTTTGGTGTGTTTTTGAAAAGGTGCACAGCTTTATTGACGTCTTTAATCACATTGTCCTCCTCTGGCCTAATGTCCATTCTTGTGTCCTTATGGTTGGGGATGGTCTCTGATTGAACAGTGTGATGGACCTGAGAAACTTCCTCAACAATATCTTGAATGAAGCTCACATTAGAATATTCATTATCCTCATTGACTGATTTTGATGTATTAAATACTTTAAATTCTATCTCCTCATTATTTACTTTCATAGTGACTACTCCCCTTTTTACACTAATGTTAGTATCAGCAGTTATCATAAAGGGGCGTCCTAGGATAATGGGGAGAGGTGATGGTAAAGTACATTCTTCCATATCTAATACTATAAAATCAGCAGGTATAATGAATTTACCTACTCTTACCAACACGTCCTTAAGGATACCTCTCGGTCGTTTGATGATTCGGTCAGCTAATTGTAAAGTGACGGAAGTCGGTTGAAGCTCCCCCAAACCTAGTGTCTCGTACACACTGTATGGCAGCAGATTGACACTCGCTCCTAGATCCAATAGTGCATGCTCGAACAGTTGGTCACCTAACCTGCAAGGAATAGTAAAACTACCCAGATCTATTAGCTTAGGTGGTAATTTTCTTAAAAGTACAGCACTTACCTCTTCAGTTAAGGCTACCGTCTCATGCTCCTGGAACTTCCTTTTGTTAGTGCAATAATCTTTTAAAAACTTAGCATATGCAGGTATTTGTTTGATTGCATCTAACAGAGGAATGTTAATTTCAACTTTCCGCAAGGTTTCAAAAATATCAATTAGTTTATTTTCTTTCTTTTGTTTTACTAACCTTTGCGGGAAGGGTGGTGCATTCCACTTCTCTACTTCACTTACCCTTGTTGCCAATGGTGTCTCTTTGGATGCTGTTGCATATTCATTGGACCCTATTACCTTGCCATTTTTCAAGGTTGTCACAGCATTTAGTTTTTGATGCCCCCCAAAGTTGGGTAATGTTTGAGCTGGGAGCTCCCCCTTGCTTTCTGTCACTGAGCTCTTTAGCTAGTTGTCCCATTTGTGCCTCTAGTCTTTGAATTGCTTGCGCATGTGCTGCAGTGGTTTTTTTTTTGCTGAGTCATGAACTGTTCTTGTGATATCACCAGTTGTCTTACTAGACTTTCGAGGTCGTTCTTCTTTGGCTCGGGAGTAGCATGAGCAGTGGGATGGGGGTTTCGTTGCTGTCCTTGATTGTTCTGGTTGTTGCTCCATGAGAAATTTGGGTGGTTTCGCCATCCAGGGTTGCACATGTTGGCATATGGGTTATTCTTCGGTGGATAGTTGTTAGGCCCCACGTAGTTGGCTTGTTCCGGATCTGCAGATGAGTACAAAGGACATGTATCAGTATTATGATTGTATTGGGAACATATTGCACATACCTGGAGTGGGGTGGATGGTAGGTTGGATGAGGCATTTTGAGTAGTCATGGCTTTTACCAATAAGTCTAGTTTCCTTTCCATTGCTGCCATTTGAGGGGAAGATCATCCATTTACATTTACCTCATACATACCCTTACCCTTGGTCACATGTCTACCTCGAGAGGAGAATTGTTGGTTGTGCTCGCTGAGGGTTTCGAAGAGCTCCATTGCTTCTTCACTGCTTTTCTCCATCAGGACTCCTCCACAACCTGAATCAACAATACATTTGTTAGTATCATTTAAACCTTCATAGAATGCTTATACCAGTTCATCTTGAGGCAGGTTGTAGTGTGGGCATTTCAGTAGCAGCTCGTTGAAGTGTCCCCATGCTTCGAAGAAGAGGTCCCCATCCTTTTATTGGAAGGATTGGATCTCCTTCCTCATTTGTCTTGTCTTTTGGGTTGGGAAGAACTTCTTTAGGAACTTGCTTGCCAACTCCTCCCAAGTGTGGATGGAAACTGCAGGTAAAGAATTATACCAAAGTTTAGCATTATCTTTCAAGGAAAAAGGGAACAGAATTAACCTTATTCCTTCTTGGTCTAGTCCTTGTATGTGCTGGAACTTGCAAAGATCAAAAAATTCTCGGAGGTGCAAGTGTGGATCTTCGTTAGGAGTGCCTCTAAAATGAGTCAAAGCATTCAAGATTTGCAGAGATATGTAATAATTTCCCGCCGCCTCAGGTTGATATGCAATGCATGATGGTTGATCAATGTTCCGAGGGATGAAGGAATGTTTCATCGGTACTCGTGCAGGTGGTTGCTGGTTCTCGAGCTGTTCCGCCATTTGTGTTTCGATCTCGACTTCTTCTTCGTTCTCCTTGAAGTTGTTCCTTAGCTTTTTTCAGATAGTCCGCTCAAGCTCGGGATCAAGGGAAAAGAATGTTGGATGTCGGGATCGTAGTCCGTGCATAAATCAGGAAAACCGGCTTCAGTGCAACAGTGCAACTCTGCTGCTCGGGTAACTCTCTGTCTTATTTGCGCTCGATCGCACAGAAGGTTGTGATCGATCGCAAGTACCACAGAAGGTGCGATTAGGGTTTGATGTGCCTGAAACAGAAAACAAATAGATTAAGTTTTGGTGAACAATAAAGAAGGTAAACAAAAAAAATAAAGTAATAATAACAATGATTAAACGAAAGTAATCCTAAAAGGAACTTTTAGCGCAATCCCCGGCAACGGCGCCAAAAACTTGTTGAGCGATTATCTACCTAAATAAATAAGCAAATGACCGCATTAGTTTTACTTGCAAGTGCACAAAGTCAACAGTGTAGTATAGTGTGCGAAAGCAAGGTCATCTCCACAGGGATTGATAAAGTTCGGTTTTTAGAGTTTCTTTAAGTAAAAAGAAATAAAATAACTGTTGTGTGTGATTTGATAATAATAAAGACATAGGGCTTTGATATCCACCACTAGTCATACTTTCCCAATTGTATAAGGTATCAATGCACTAGCCTTATCATGTATACTTACTGGTTGCCAACCTAAGGGCATGGTATCTACTCCTTAAGCTATTGATTTCCCTAAGCAACGAGTTAGGTATGGTATCTACTCTAACTCTTTTCTTCCTTAAGGGATTCAACATGGTATCTGCTTGAGTTGTTCCTTAAGAAAGCATAAGTACTATGAAAATCGACAACCACATAAGACCTAGGGCATGGTATCTACTCCCGGTTTCCCATGTTGATTAACCCGGGTATCCGGATAAGATATCCCTTGTTACTAATGTTAGACCCAGGACTCGGTCATCCAAATTAATCTAACTAACAGGTCCATACCACATGCATACGCTGGCCATACACATACATATGAGGAACTTAAATAAGCACAGACATTAATCAAATTAAGCAACATCATAAAGGCTATTGGAAAAGATTTATAAATGCATAAATATATGAGAAAGCATAACTAGGGCTTCAATCGAGCCTATAAGAAAGTTAGTTACACATACTGTCTAAATTAAACATCATATATAAACTAAACATAAGGGAAGAATAAACCCGAGAGAAGAGGCGTCAATTCTCTCCCAAAGCTTACAACTCCAAGTAAAAGCTAAGAGAAGTGTTCTCTAAGTTGTGGTGTTATGTGTGCTTTACAAGTGTATTTATAGGTCTTTGAGAAATCCTAAGAGGTGCAGGAAACCCTAAATTTCCTAAATCGACAAAAACTCTTTATTTCCAAAACAGGGTTCTGCAGTTTACTGTTCACACCCGTATATGTGCGCTCAATCGCACACGTCTTGCGCTCAATCGCAGTGCTGCGCTCGATCCCTCTTCTGTGCGCACGATCGCAATGTGCGCTCGATCGCGTTGCATGGTGCGATTGATCGCAGTTTGTCCAGAGACTACTCCAGGGATTCCAGGCTTTTTCCTTTAAGTGCCAAAACTGCTTCTTTTTCTCCAAGACCCTATAAAAACATGTCAAACACACAAATGGAGTAAAAGAGATAAAATTAACGTAATTAAGGACCTAACTAATGTAAATAAAGGGGCTTAAATATGAATATTTAAGCACCTATCAGGAGCGTAACCAATCGATGAATCAGGGAGGAGCCCTTCATCATGCTCACAATCAATACCCTCTCGGATTTCCTCCACCAATTCTAAGTCATGGTCATTCAGCCCATCCAGCACCATCACCCGCTTACCATGCTCCCACTCAAGCTCCAGTGCCGGTTTCACAGTCTCTAGAGGACACCCCGAAGGATTTCATGAAGATGACCGGCCAATCCATCAGTGAAGCGAGAAATGCGACAATAGTCAACACCCAAGCGATTGCCAAGCTAGAGAGTCAAATGGGTCAAATTGCAAGTCATTTGGGTGAAAAAGATAAGGGAATGTTCCCTAGTCAACCTGTGCCCAACCTAAAGGGACATTTTATGGTTGGAAATTCATCAACTCCTACGTATGGGGAGAAACAAGTGCAATCGATTGTCACATTGAGGTCTAGGAGACAAGTAGACAATCGAGTGGAAGAGAACCATGCTATGCAGCAAGGGCAAGAGAGTGACAACAAGGAGAAGAGAGATGCTGAGCCATCTACAGCCACTCCTACTGTTAAGGATCCTCCTAGGTCATTTATACCTAAAGCACCTTACCCTGAGAGATTACAAACGCCTAAGAAAGGAGGGAAATATGAGGACATTATGGAGGTGTTCAAGCAAGTCCAAATCAATATCCCATTTGTAGATGCCATCCAGCAAGTACCTTCGTATGCCAAGTTCTTAAAGGACTTGATCACTATTAAGAGGAGGACGAATGTCCTGAAGAAGGCATTTTTGACCGAGCAGGTTGGCTCAATCCTTCAGTGCAAGCTGCCCATCAAGTATAAGGACTCGGGGTGTCCTACCATCTCTTGCACGATAGGAGTTAGCCAGATTGAGAGGGCCCTTTTGGATCTAGGAGCGAGTGTGAATCTTCTACCCTACTCAGTCTATTTACAGTTGGGGTTAGGAGAATTGAAGCCCACATCCACGACGCTTCAATTGGCTGACAGGTCAGTGAAGATACCACGGAGAATAATTGAGGACGTTTTGATAAAGGTGGATAAGTTTTATTTCTCCATGGATTATATTGTGCTAGACATAGAGCCGGTTCAGAATGTAGGGATTCAGATACCGGTGATTCTAGGGCGACCATTCTTAGCCACAGCTAATGCCCTAATAAATTGTAGGACAGGGGTGATGAAGATTTCCTTCGAAAATATGACAATGGAGTTGAATATCTTTGATATCACTAAGCAACCACTGGAATTTGATGAAGTGAGAAATGTATGCTTGATAGAGGAGATTATTGAGGAGAAAGTGGATGAATCAAGAAATGAGAACCCCCTAGAGGCATGCTTTGCTCAGTTTAGAGAGGATCTGTATTTGGATAAGTTACTTGAGCAAGCAAATGCCATTTTAGAGTCTGCTCCTTGGGAGAACAGTGAGAAGAAGGAGACCGTAGAACCTGAGCCCCCCAAGAAGGAACTTAAACCTTTACCGGACAATTTTAAGTATAAGTTCCTAGGTCCAGTAGATTCTTTTCCTGTGATTATAGCTTCAGATTTGGTTGAGGCTCAAGAGGAGAAATTATTGGACATTTTAAGAGAGCATAAAGAAGCTATCCGTTGGACTATTAAGGATATCAAGGGAATCAGCCCCTCGGTTGTAATACACAAGTTACATTTGGAGGAGAATGTCAAGACATTGAGGGAGCCACAAAGAAGGGTCAACCCAGCTATACAAGAGGTTGTGAGGACTGAAGTGATAAAGCTGTTGGATGTAGGGATCATTTATCCAATCTTTGATAGTGAGTGGGTGAGCCCGATTCATGTCGTGCCAAAGCAGGCTAGATTGACGGTAGTGATAAATAAAGACGACGAGTTGGTTCCAACTCGTGTGCAATCAGGATGGAGAGTGTGTCTAGACTACCGTAAGTGAAATGCTACCATAAGGAAGGATCATTTTCCACTCCCATTTATTGATCAGATGGTGGAGCGTTTTGCTGGGCACGATTACTAATGTTGGGTCTGGCTGAAGACGTTAAACTTAGCGCTCATGGGAGGCACCCCACGGTTTATTCTTTTTGTTTATTTATTATTTTACATATTTATGATTAATGTTTGTTTCCAATATTTTTCGTTTTCTAGTCTTTATTTTTCAGGGACAACGCGTACTTCAGTTCAAGTTTGGGGGTATGCTACGAGCCATACCCGTCCAGCTAGTTCTCCATCTCCCAGGTTAGCTCTTTCCATATTATTCACACATTGGGGTAAATGTGTAGTTTAAGTTTGGGGGTATGGGAGACACATTACACACATTTTGTCCTAATTTGTTGTTGTTTTTCTTCAATTGAAAATAATAATAATAATAATAATAAGGTAAATGCATGCTCATGTTATTTTGAAATTTTAGTTGATCTAAATGTTATGAGTTTTAAATTACTCGCAAGCGCACGAGTCGTTTGCAATATAGTGTTGTGCAAGTTCGAGGTCGAATCCACAGGGAATTGTGTTGTGAAAATATAAATTTATCTAAACTAATCTTATCTTAACCTAGTTCCGAGTTTTTTATTATATGTTGCAAAATAAATAAAAGTTGAACTAAATTGATTTTAAAAACTAATAAAGACACTAAGGTTTCTGAATCCACCCCGCCAAAGTTAAGCATATATCTCAATGTTCTAAAGATAGCCTATCAAAAAATTCCATGAATCCAACTTAAGACAAAAAACAACAAATATCCCAATTAAACCAAAAGCATCCAATGTATCCACTCTTAACAAATCACAAAGGAAATCCAATTTAATCGAAAATAATTCGATGTATCCATCAGATGAAACACAAGGAATATCCAACATAACAATTTAAACTCAATCAATCACAAGATTAACTCAAATAATTGACAGAACATTTATACTAAAAAAATGTCAGATTTGTACAAGCAACTCTGAACTACTATGTCAAACGACGGCGAGGCTTCATCTTCAACCTTAGCTGAAGATTCTAGCCACTCATAACTATGAAACTACAATTCATAGTAAAAGTGCTAAACATTAAACTAACACAACTAAATAAAAAAAAAATAAATAACTTTACATGGGAGAAATTCCACTCCCTGATGGGCGGCGCTTCCCTTCATGATAGCAAAGCCTTCGGTGATGAGTGAAAAATATTGCTTATTTTGGCCACTTAATTTATATTTGTTAGCTTAGGAATTTGTTACTTTGAGTTGTTTTCATTGTTTTTTAGGTTTACAAGCACCAAGAAAGGAGTTTTATTAAATTGCCAGAATTTCCCGTACATATCAATCATCTTTGAAAATTAAACTGTATTGATTCAAGAAGAACCAGGATATAAGCCATATATGCTTAGAAAGATCCAAAAGTCTATTTTCTGGAAAATTTACGGCTCGTAAAAATGATTTTTCTACAAAAAGTTATGGCCGTTTTAGTAGACAAAGGTCAAGCTGTGTGGGATTTCAGCGTGAGCAGAAGTTTTGAAGGGCATGTGAAGGCTTAAATCCCACATCCCACATCGGTTGGAAACACATTTCTATATCCCACATCCCACATCGGATTGGAAACACATTGCACTCGTGGTATTTGCATATATAAGACCCACTCCACTTCATCATTCAGTGTACAATTCCTAAGCCACTTTGGTGTTAACCAGTGGACGTCTGCTAGCATTCTGGTGGATCCCGAAAGCTTTGCTACCACGAGGGGAAGCGCCGCCCATCAGCGAGGGGAATTTCTCTCATGTAAAGTTATTTATTTCTTTTTATTTAGTTTTTTTAGTTTAATGTTTAGCACTTTTATTATGAATTGTAGTTTCATAGTTATGAGTGGCTAGAATCTTCAGCTAAAGTTGAAGATGAAGCCTCGCCGTTGTTTGACATAGTTATCAAGCTTTATACTAAAAAATTGGCAACTTTCTCCATATAGCATATTAAGCCATGATTTTTTACATCATATCAAGGATTCAATTTGAAAAGAAAATCGTGGGTTAACTCCTACTGAGGAGAGAGAATCGATTAAAACACGTTTTTATCAAAAATAATTTGGTGAAAATGGCAAATTTTTGTGTGGTTAATATTATGCCACAAAATTTTACATGTAAGTATCCTGTGGTATGAAAATGCAATCTAGAAATTTTCATGATTTAAATATCTTTGTAGAGATAGAAAAAAAATTAAATCCGTTTTATGAAGGTTTAATGTTAAAAAATGGCATCTTCTTCAATTGTTGTTAAACTGCCATGATTTTTTTTCCAAATAAGTAGCCTGTGATGTAAGAATAAAATATGAAAAATATGAGATTCTAACTCTCATCTAGGAGAGATAAAAATGAAGCCCGAGCAAGAAACCCAAAAACTTTGTCTTGATCTCATGATCTGTACATTTAGATCCATGATCGTAAACTAGTATGGATTGTAATTCTTGAAGAGAGCTTTCCATTGATATATGGCATGCGAAAAATGGATGTCTGTGGAGAGAGAAATTGCAATTATAAAATTCAGGGCTTTATGGGAAAAATGTTGGTTGGAGGTAAGGGATAACCTCGACCCCACAACTTCCTCACTCGCGCGCATGGAGAGTGTAGTGCATCTAAAGTTTTTCAAACTCCATTTTTACCCATTATGTCTAGAATTTAATTCTAAAATTTTCTGTATTGTTAAAAATATTTTTCAAGTGTTAAACTAATTATTTTGATTTATTTCTTGAAAAAGTTTGAAAATTTAAGAAAAATTAGAATTTACACAAAATGAGTGCTGCAAAATTTATTTATGGTCTTAATGAGTTATTTTAAATAGGGTTGAAACTTGGTGGGAAAAAAAATAACTCTCGAATGTTGTCCTCTCCCACGGTGTGTATTAGCATCTTTAAAATTGTATTTTTTAATTGTGCCTTGAAAATTCATAGAAAATTGAATATATATATATCCAAATTGCATAATTCTTCCGTTGAATTTTTTTTTTTTTTTTTGTAATTTCATTCTCTATGATGATAAGCAATTGAATTTGGACATGTATGCCATAATTTCTTTTAGTTATTATTGAAAATTACATGTTTTGACATGTCTTATTTTCTGAAATTATGATATAGTATGAATCTTTACTATATTGATGTGAGTGGTTCTCGTATGTCTATACTCTATTTTTTATTGATATATTATATATTATTGATAGCATCATAATGGAATCTATATGATTCTTATAATGATAATATATAATTTTCTTCAAAATTGTGAGAAAATAATAGAAAATCATATAGAACATGATGTGTAAAATCAATAAATCAAGAGAGCCAAAGCAACAATAATTCCAATCATGAAAGACCGTGTGAGGGTAAATTTCCTTCATAAGGAGGGAGACTTTCCTTGATCTAGAATCAGTTTCATGCGATCGCTATACATATAGCGAGTGCATGCATATTTGTTGACCAGTGACTTGACTTTGGATCACTGAGTTTGACTCCTATGCCTAATGGATGAACACATGTTTGTCATCTCATAAAAAGGTAGGTATAATAAGAGATATGTGTTTTGATACACACTTTTTTGGACAAGTGATAAAAACTATTGGTGTATCTTGGTGCGCTTGGTAGGTTATAGCTTAATGGAAGTATGAACTCAGATTCAGACAGTCATTAATAGAATCAGATATGGCAAGAAATTAAAATATTTTAAAATGATACATAGGACTTGAAGTTGTATAAATTAAAATTTTTAATTTGATAATATATATATATATATATATATATATATATATATAGTACAATTAGGTCCTTGTGAGTTTCCAATTGAGTTGAGATTTTGAAATATTTACCCAAAAATTTGCAAATTGAATAAATGAGTGAATAATGATGTACCACTTGGTAGCGCGGGAGATGATTAGGAGCATAGCGAATTTTCGATCTTGCGACTCGTGGAAAATTAATATTCACTTATTTAGTTTGGTGCTGCAAACATAAGTTTGCGCTACATGTAAGATCAAATTAAGTTATGCATAATACACTTTATGAAAAGTGGAAGAAATTTCATAAAATAGAGACGAAAAGGGTGCGATATAAATGGCGCAAAAAGTCTCCTCCATGAGTATAAAAAGGAATATAATTGAAAAATGGTACAAAGTGGATAAGTTGCTTATAACTATCATATTTAAAGGAGTATAGATCAAGTAATTCATTTAAATTATTTAGTACACAAGAGTAACCACTCTTATAATTTAATGAGTAAAATAGCCTAATAGACTATTGAACATATAAAAGATTCACTAAATGACCTTTTAGCTATGTTTATAAGTTGTATGTTTAGGTAGCATAAATTGACACAAAGCTTAATTACAGCCATTATGTCATGGTTGAGTGTAAAGATGCTGTGTCATTTAAAACAACTTAGCTATATTATTTTTCCCTTAGTGATTGTTTTTGCCTAGTGGAGAATTTGCAATGCTCATTATGATGTATACCCAAGATATTTCATATCCTTGGTGGGGACATTATTTTTTAGTGGCACTTGCAGATTGCGCATCACACTATAAGTTGAATTTTATCGACATCATTGTTACTTGGAGTAATGAGAAAATATAAAATTCTAATGCTCCCAAGGCATTACAAGACAATGTAATGTACAAAGTGGAATAAAAAACACTTTGATGGGCAGTAATGTCATTATAATTAAAAATTTTAGTTTAAAAATGCAACCATATATATATAGCCTAAAATTGCTTTGCTCATGTGCACTAGAAGCAACTTGACTTTTAAGGTTGATTTGTTTCATATTTCAAAATTTTTGTAATTTCTCTCTTTATAGGATAGAAGAAATAAAGGATAATATTGGAAGTGGAGAGAATACAAAACAAATATTTGTTGAATATTAGAAAATCCAACTAAAAAAATAAATTGATAAAATTGTGTTCAAGTAATGCATTCATTCTCTATATATTGTTGGAGTGAAATTGATAGAGTTTTCCAATCATGTTGATGGGATTATGGCACTCATTATAAATTGGTTGAGGATATAAGGAATATCTTTGATCTCTTGATTCTAGTAGGAGTGACACAATAGATTGTGGAATTGGTCCACAAATCATCAGTTGTATGAAGTAATCATGAATCGTATCGTCTTTTGGAAATTGGAAAGGAATAGTTTTTTGCATTTACTTCACTTGATGATGACAAGCCTATAAGAAGAAGAAGAAGGCTCTATCACTTCTTAATATAGAGTGGATAGAATCTATGAGAACAAGCCATGTCTACGACTTGGTTATTTTGTTGCCTTGGCATATGGCAATTGAAAACATGTTCTCAAAAACCGAAGTGCAAGATAAATTGGATTCGTCATAGAATGCCTTGTGGCAATGATCTAAACTCGATAGAAGGGGTTATCTTATTTTCTTAAGCACTTAAATTCAGTAAAATTTGTTAGCATGAGTTTGTCTAAATTTCATTTGAAATTGTGAATCTAATAAAGTTCATATTTATTAGGTTGATTATAAAGATCTATAATCAATGTCTAAACGTCTTTAGATAAACGTAGATGGTAAATTAAAAATTGTTAAAAAAGCAATATGAGTATCTTTAGGGTTAATCATTTTTTTCCTAATATTACAGCATTGGTATATACACATATATATACACATATATACACATATATATACATATAAAAAGGGAATTCATTACACAACTATATCATATCAAATGACTAAGATAGTCAATTTGATTCCCATGATATTTGAAAGAGACTGAGTTTGCACAAATGATCATTAAAAGAAACAATATATAAAGTTTATGATGAGAGTATTTTGTGAATTCTCGCTATAACGAAGCTGAGAATAAGATATTAGAGTTATGTTAATGAATATGTAATTGTATTAGCATTATCTTTGGGGTAGATGCTATAGATTACTGCCTTACCTTAATATAAGTCCTTATATTGACCTCATTCAGCAAACCTATACCAAACCGTCTATGTATAGCATTGGTAGCACAAGCAAGTGCTAAAGAATTCAAGATTTGAACAAAGAAGAAAACTTATACAAAACTATCCATGTATAGCATAATGAGAGTAAAAACAAGTGCCAAAAACATCAAAATTTGAACTCAACAGCAAGCTACTACCAAACCATCCATGTATAACATAATGGTAACACATACAACAGCCAAAGGTATTAAAATTTGACACCAGCAACAAATCTATACCAAACCATGCATATATAGTATAATGATAGCACAAGCAAGTACTGAAAGCATCAAAAATTGAACCCATTAGCATACCTATACCAAACCATCCATGTATAGCGTAATGGTAGCACAAGCAAGTGCCAAAGGCATCAAAATTGGAAACCAGCAACAAACCTATACCAAAACATCAATGCATAGCATCATGGTAGCACAGGCAAGTATCAAAAGCATCACAATTTGAACCCGACAACAAAACTTTACTAAACCATATATGTATAGCATAATGGTAGCATAAACAAGTGCTAAAGGCATCAAAATTTGTACCAAACAGTAAATCAAAATCCAAACAAGCAGATATAGAATGATAAAAGCACAAGCAAGAGACAAAAACATCAAAAAAGGAACTGAGCAACAAACGAGTGCCAAACAAAGCATGCATAAGATAATGGTAGAACAAGCAAGTGCCAAAAGGCATTAAAATATGAAACCAACAGAAAAGAATTACCAAACTTTGCATGCATAGTATAACTGTAGCATTAGCAAGTGCTAAAGGTATCAAAAATTGAACCTGCTAGCAAACCAATACCAAACCATGCATGTTTAGCATACTGATAGCATATGCAAGTTCCAAAGGCATCATAATTTGAACCCAGTAGTTAAATAGTTCCAAACCATACATGTATAGCATACTGATAGCACAAGAAAGTACCAAAGAAATCAAAATTTGTACCCATCAACAAATCTATACAAAATCATCCATGTATAGGATAAGAATAACACAAACAAGTGCTAAAGGAATCCAACTTTGAACCAAGTAGCAAACCTATACCAAACCATCCATGCATAGCATAATGGTAGCTCAAGCAAGTACCAAAGGCATCAAAATTTGAACCTAACAACAAACCTATACCAAACCATCCAAGTATAGCTAAGCAAGTGCGAAAGGAATCAAAAGTTAAACCTAAAAGCAAACCTATACCAAACCATCCATGTATAACATAATAATAGCACAAGCAAGTGCCAAAGACTTCAAAATTTGATTCTGATAACAAACCTATACCAAACCATCCATATATAACATAATGGTAGCACAAGCAAGTGCTAAAGGAATCATAATTTGAACCCAATAGCAAACCTATACCAAAACATCCATGTATAGCATAATGGTAACACAAGCAAGTGACAAAGGTATCAAAATTTGAACCCAGTAGCAAACCAATACGAAACAATGCATGTAAAGCACAATTGTAGCACAAGAAAGTTCTAAAGGCATCAAAATTTGAACCCAACAACATACCTATCCAAACCATGCATGTATAGCATAATGGTAGAACGAGGAAGGTGCCAAAGGCATCATAATTTAAACCCAATAGCATACAAGCTCCAAATCAACCATGTATAGCATAATGGTAGCAAAAGCAAGAGCTAAATGCATCAAAATTTGACCCCAATAAAAAAAACCTATACCAAACCATGCATGTATAGTTGGTAGCACAAGCAAGTGCTAAAGGCATCAAAATTTGAACAAATCATAATCAAGAAAAGCATATATAGAATGATAGAAGCACAAGCAAGTGACAAAATGATCAAAAAAATAACTGACCAGTAAATCAGTGCCAAACAAAGCATATATAGCATAATGGTAGATCAAGCATGTGCTAAAAAGCATTAAAATTTGATATCAACAGTAAACCAATATCAAACCATGGATGCATAGCATAATGGTAGCACAAGCAAATGCCAAAGGCATAAAAAATTGAACATAACAATAAGCCAAAACCAAACCATGCTTATAGAGAATAATAGTAGCACAAACAAGTGCCAAAGGCAACAAAATTTGAACCCAGCATCATACTAGTACCAAACCATTCATTTATAGCATTGGTAGCATAACCAAGTGCTAAAAGATTCAAAATTTGAAAAAAGTAGCAAACTTGTACCAAACTATCCATGTATAGAATAATTGTAGCACAAGCAAGTGTGAAAAGTATCAAAATTTGAACCCAAAAGTTTCAAACCATCCATGTATAGCATAATAGTAACCAAAGCACCAGCCAAAGGCATCAAAATTTGACCCAAGCAACAAACTTATACCAAACCATGCAAGTATAGTATAATGGTAAAACAAGCAAGTGCTAAAGGCATCAAAATTTGAACCTAATAGTATACCTATAACAAACCATTCATGTATAGCATAATGGTAGCACAAGCAGGT
The DNA here is from genome assembly GCA_023935145.1 of Bretschneidera sinensis. Lineage (NCBI taxonomy): Eukaryota > Viridiplantae > Streptophyta > Magnoliopsida > Brassicales > Akaniaceae > Bretschneidera > Bretschneidera sinensis. The sequence goes on from CM043703.1 coordinate 94,829,439, forward strand.
GCCTTAGGCATCAAAATTTGAACAAAGTAACAAAACTATACCAAATCATCCATGTTTTGCATAATGGTAGCACAAGCAAGTGCTAAAAGAATGAAAATTTAGACCCAACAGAAAATCTATACCAAACCATCCATGTATGGCATAATGGTAGAACAAGAAACTGCCAAAGGCATCAAAATTTGAACCCAACAGCAAACCAGTACCAAACCATGAATGTAAAATATAACAGTAACACAAGCAAGTGCTAAAAGCATCAAAATTTGAACTCAACAACATATGTATCCAAACCATGCATGTATAGCATAATGGTAGAACAAACAAATGCCAAAAGCATCATAATTTGAACCTAGCATCAAACTACTACCAAGCCATCTATGTATAGCATTATTATAGCACAAGAAAGAGCCAAATTCATCAAAATTTGACCCCCAACAACAAACCTATACCAAACCATGTATGTATAGCATAATGATAGCACAAGCAAGTGCTAAATGCATCAAAATTTGAACCCAGCATCAAACCTATACCAAACCATGCATGTATAGCATAATGGTAGCACAAGCAACTGCCAAAGGCATCATAATTTGAACCCAATAGCAAACCACCTCCAAATCATCTATCTATAGCATAATGGTAGCAATAGCAAAAGCCAAACGCATCAAAATTGGACCCCACCAACAAACCTAGACCAAACCATGCAACTATAGCATAATGGTAGCACAATCAAGTGCTAAATGCATCAAAATTTGAACACAACAACATCCCTATAACAAACCATCCATGTATAGCCTAATGGTTGCACAAGCAAGTGCCAAAGGTATCAAATTTTGAACTCAGCAACAAACATATATGAAACCATTCATATATAGCATAATGGTAGCACAAGCAAGTGACAAAGGCATCAAAATTTGAGCTTACAAACAAACTAGTACCAAACCATACATGTATAGCATAATGGTAGCACAAACAAAGGTTAAAGGGATCAAAATTTGTACTCAATAGTAGTTTAAAATCAAAACAAGTAGATATAGAAGGATAAAAGCACAAGCAAATGATAAAAGCATAAAAAAAGAACCGAACAACAATTCAATACGAAAGAAAGCATATGTAGCATAATGGTTAAACAAGCAAATGCCAAAAGGCATCAAAATTTGAAATCAATAGATAACCAGAACCAAACCGTGTATACATACCATAAAGGCAACACAAGCAAACACCGAAGACATAAAAAAATTGAATCTAGCAACAAGCCATGCATGTATTGTAACACCAGTGTTCTTAAAGTATGGGTAAAGAAGTATTTAATAAATATGACATGAAATTAAAATAATATATATATACACGAAGGATTTAGTATTGAATAAAATAATTTTTTTGAAAAAAAAAGAACTGGACGCGTGGGGACATAGTTACAAAGGAATATGAAAAACAAAAAAAAAAATGGATGCATACAGTTTGAAGAGAAAAGAAAAAAAGTTTTGTTTTTCTTAAAAAAAAAAAACAGACAGCACACAAAAAAACGTAGCAGCCAAGGGAAGAAGAAATGTGCATGTAGTACACATGAACATTTCGTGGAGTATTTTGGGGGAAGCTGCTGAGAATGTAGTTTTGGAGGCTGCTGAAAATTTGCAAAAAAAATTTACTATATATATATAAACATAGTTTATATTATTACCTACAAAATCCTATTTGGTTTTCCTTCAATTACTCTATTTCTTTAAACACTTGGAGATCAAAAGAAAGGTTGAAAGAGAAAAATTTTGAAGAAGTTTACGGAAGAATTTTATAGAGAGTCACGGGAAGCTATAAGAAAAACATAAGGGTTGACGATCAGCAATTGGGGCAAATTACTAAGAGGAGCAGGAAAGACAATGAGGTGATCTACAGGTAGCTTTAAGTGCTACGTGGTGAGTTAGATTTACTTTAAGTAATCTAAATAAAAATAAACTATCTAGTGATAATATTAAAATAAATTATTAGCTTATGCTTTGGTGGTAGATAAAAATTTGATTGATAGGTATGATATGAATATTGGACATGTAGAAAATTATTATATGAAAAGAAATATTATTAGATTAATGAGTCGATTTAATAATGATGGTTAAAAATAAAATTCTTGACGAGTTATGGTTAACAAATTGATGTGACATATGAGGAGAAGAAATTAGTGAAATTTATCAAGTAGAAATTTGTGGAAAGAAATGATAGCTAAATTTAATATTTGAATTCATGTTGTTTTTATATTATTGTTCATATGCATATTTCATATCATTGTCATATGTATATGTATAAAATAAAAGAACCGGGATGAGGCCAGTCTAATTAAAAAACTGTGACAGCCAGTATATGCTGGAAATAAATACTGTGACAGCTTATATATGCTGGAAATGAAAGAACTGAGAGGGGGCCGGTCTAAGATAAAAACATGTCGACATTTGAGAAGACGTTCCCTAATAATAATTCATGCATTGCATCTATTTTACATGTTGATTTTATTACTGAAGTGTTGTTAATATTATGCATTTAATTATAGATAAATGAGTTTCACAGAGAGACAGTGATGGTGAGAAAGAAACATAGAAGTATGATATGATAGGAATTATTTAAATTGTTCACCCTCACCTATATTTTAATGATGACAAAACACAACTTTAATTATACTAACAACGCTATCTAAGTGTATTAAGCGATAAAAGCATTCAGCCAAGGATCAAGGTGCAAGAACTCAACCCGAATCAAACACCAAGTCAAGATAGAAGATCTAGTATAGGTACAAGGTATTGAATCAAGTTGTAAATCTTAGTGGTTCAGGTAACAAGCTTGTCCAATGGCTCCTTTTGGAAAAGTATTTTAAAAACTAACTTTTAAAAGTCAAAAACATTTCAAAGAATGAAAAAACTGGGTTGAAAGGCAACCCAGTCGATTAGGTACTTACACCAGAAGACTGGTGTTTTGGACAGACTGTCCACAGTCAACTAGGTGACTCATACCAGTCGACTGGTACTTTGGACAGAAGGTCCCCAGTCAACTGGCAAGTCCTACCCAATTGAATGGTACCAGTCATAGCCTTAAAGCTGAGACTTTTCACCTGATCCAATCGGCTGGTAATTCAAAAAATATGACCGTTGAGATGCAAGAATTTAGCACAAAATGCACTAAAACATTCCAAGTCAGTACAAAACGGCCATATCAATTCAAGGCTATATTAACCCACTTTATTAAGCATTTAAACAAAGGAGATTACACATTCAATTAAGTTTTTACTCATTGATACACAAAAGCTTTGAAATATTTATTATTGAGTCATTCTTCAAGCTTTACCTTGAAAGAGAGATATTATTCAGTTGTATAAGCTTTCATTGCTATCTCTCTACCATTTACTTTACATCAATTATTGTAAAATGATTAACTTCTGAAAGGAAGAGATTAGCTTCCGAGAGGAAGGGATAAGCTTCGAGGTGGAAGGGATTGTTTGTAAGGTTTATGCAACACCCGTGAAGTTGCACGACTAAAGGTTTTTAGTGGATTGCTTCAAGGAGGTTCCTTGAAGAGAGTAGACGTAGGGTTGGAACGAATCCGATATTGTCGAACAACTATAAACTGAGTTTGCATCTTCTATTCCTTAAACTCTTTTGTTTACAGCACTTTACTTGTTTACATGCTTATGGATTAGACTGTTTCTATAAACTTGTGATTAATTAGCAAAAGTTTTTAAAAACCCAATTTACCCCCCCCTCTTGGGTTGAAACCTCAGTCTACAATTGGTATCAGAGCCTCGTTCTCAATTTTAGGCTTAATATCCTTGAGTTGATCTGATGGCAGCAAATAGCTATTCTGAGGGACACTCTTACACTAGGCCTCCTTTGTTCAATGGCTCCAACTATAATTATTGGAAAAACAGAATGAAAATCTTTGTCGAATGACAAGATTATAATCTATGGAGAGTCATTGAGGAAGGTCCTAGAATTCCATTAAAGGAAATAACTATTGGAGAAATCAATCATTCAATACCGAAACTCAAAACTGAGTACAATGATGAGGATTGTAGAATGATGTCTCTCAATAATAGAGCCACAAGTATTTTACATTATGCTTTAGATATATTTGAATATAATAAAATATCAGCATGTGTTTCGGCTAAGGAGATATGGGATAAATTGCAAGTTATATATGAAGGAACTAGTGAGGTTAAAAAATCAAAAATCTATATGCTACTATCTGAATATGAATCTTTTAGAATGTCTCCTAATGAAAAAATTTCTCAAATGCACTCACGTTTCACAACTATTGTTAATGGTTTGAAGCTTCTTGGTTGGAACATTGAGGAGTTTGAACTAACAAGAAAAATCTTAAGATCTTTGCCACCCACTTAGAAAGCAAAGAAGACGGCCATCACGGAGGCCAAAGATCTCGACAAACTTGATGTTGAGACTCTTCTTGGGTAATTGTTGACATATGAGATGGAAGAAATGAATCCCATTGTCAATGATGATGAGAAGAAGAAAAAGGTTATCGCTCTTAAAGCCTCTACATGCAACAGAGAAGAGGAATCGAAAGAACAAGTGGAGAGCAGTGAAGAAGATGATAAGATAGCTTTAATCACCAAACGGTTTCATAGGTTCTTGAAGAAAAGCAAGAAACCTTACACAAAGGATCCCACTTTAAAAAGGGAACCACTTGTGTGTTATGGATGCAAGAAGCTCGGTTACATCAAGGCCGATTGTACGGTTACAAGCAAACCATACAAGAGCTTCAAGAAGAAAGCTATAATAGTAACCACTTGGAGTGATGACGAAGAATAAGACTCCTCGAATATAAGAAAATTTCCAACCTATGTCTTCTGGCAATCGATGATGAAAATGAGGTATTATCTTCTCCCTCTTCAAAAAATAACTTTGTTAGTAATAGTGAAGAGTTGATAGAAGTCATAAATGAAATGCATGAAGAATTAAAGAAATTTGATTCCAAGAACTCTACTCTTAAGAAAGATGTGTCATCTCTTTCTAAGGAGATGATAAGTCTAAGAGAAGAAAAAAATAAATTATCTTCATTGCTTTATGATTCTTCTCAAGATTTCCTCAAAGATGAAAATGAAAATTTAAAGAAGAAGATATTAGAATTAAATGGTATAATATCTAGACTTGTGCTTGGAAAAGAAAAGCTTGATGAAGTGCTCTCTTGCCAAAGATTAAATGGAGGAAAATCCGGGTTAGGATACTCTCCATTAGTCAAGCAAAAATCAAAAGAGAGTTTATTCATGAAAGCATCATGTGTGAATGAAGCCTCTACTACAAAGACCACTAACAAGGTCAAAAGCACTCCCTCAATGAATGCTAGTAAGTCTAGAAACACTAATTCTAATGCATATACAAGAATGAAACATCCTAGAAATACTCATGCTTATATGTATGCTCATTCAATAAATGCTTATACATATCCTAGGAATTACCATCATGGTTATCCTAGAAATAATATGCATATTCATAATAATGCAAGCATGTATCCTAGAAATCATCATCATACATTTCTTAGGAATAACATACATATTCCTTAAATTAGAAACATGTATCCTAGGAACTCCTATCCTAAGCATTATAGACATGCACAACTAAATCATCCTAGAAATTTCAATAACTATCATCCTAGGATTGTGCATCATCAATATGTCTATAGAACACCATATACTGTTAAGAAAGTATGGATCCCAAAAGAAACTGTATTTTCAAGGACTAACCCCAAAGGACCCAAGAAATTTTGGGTACCTAAAAATGCAATTATGTATCCTTATGTGATGTAGATGTGTCTCCACACCAAAGAAAAATGTAACTGTTGGTACCTTGATAGTGGATGCTCAAAGCACATAACCAGTGATAAAAGTGTATTCAAAGAACTAACTCTAAGATATTGCGGTCTTGTCACCATTGAAGAAAACACAAAAATAAAGATCATCGGGCATGGAAAAGTTGGTAATGATTTCTCAACCATAGAAAATGAATTGCTAGTACAAGGCCTTAAGCCAAATTTAGTACGTATTAGTCAACTTTGTGACAAAGGCAACAAAGTCATATTTGAAACCTCTTATTGTCTAGTTATAGACATCAAGAGTAACAAGATCAAGTTTGTTGGCTATAGACATAAAAATGTCTATATAGTTGATTTAAAATCATTGCATTCCGAAAAAGAAAAATGTTTTCCCTCATTTAGTGAAAACCCATGGCTATGGCATAGAAGGCTTGGTCATGTGAACATGAATTTGCTTAAAATCATTTCTAGAAAAGATTTAGTTGTTGCACTTCCCAAAATCAATTTTGAAAAAGATAAAGTATGTAATGCTTGTCAAATGGGAAAACAAACTAGGATTTCTTTTAAATCAAAGAATGTAGTCTCAACAACTAGACCATTTGAACTTTTGCATATGGTCTTATTTGGTCCAATAAGTACCATTAGTCTAGGTGGCCATCAATATGCTCTTGTCATTGTTGATGACTATTCAAGATATACCTTTGTTATCTTTATTGCTTACAAGGATGAAGCTTTCAAAGGATTTGAAAACATTTGCAAAAAGGTTCAAAATGAAAAAGGAAGTTGTATTTCAAGTATTAGAAGTGATCATGGAAAAGAATTTGGAAACCAAAGTTTTTCAAAATTTTGTGATGAAAATGGAATTGATCACAACTTTTTAGCTCCTAGAACTCCTCAATAAAATGGAGTTATTGAGAGGGAAAATAGAGCTCTAGAAGAATTTGCAAGAACAATGCTTTGTAAAAATAGCTTACCAAAATACTTTTAGGCTGAAGCAGTAAACACTTCTTGCTATATCTTGAATAGAATTTTAATTAGGCCAATGCTTAATAAAACTCTGTATGAATTATAGAAAGGTAGAAAGCCTAATATCTCTTATTTTCGTACATTTGGTTGTAAATGCTTCATCCTAAATAACAATAAAACTAACTTGGGTAAATTTGACTCTAAGATCGATGAAGGATATTTTTAGGATATTAAACCTCTAGTAAGGCTTATAGAGTCTTCAACAAGAGAACTCTAGTGGTAGAAGAATCCGTACATGTAACTCTTGATGAGTCTAACCCAATTAGTAGTAAAGAAGTTTCTTTTAATGATGATGTAGATTTTATTCCAAGAACGGAAACACCTACCCACACTGTTGACCCAAAGGAAAGTCCACCTCAAACAAATGAAGAGATAAAAACTCTTAAATTGGACCAACCATCTACAAGCCGGCAAGAGGATAGTCTTCCCAAAGATTGGAGGTATGTAAATTATCACCCGATTGATCAAGTGATTGGTGATCCTTCACAAGGGGTAAGAACTCATTCCTTTATTAGAAATATTTACGATTATGTAGCTTATTTGTCTCAAATAGAACCTAAGACATTTATAGAAGCCGAAAAGGATAATGATTGGATAATTGCCATGCAAGAAAAAATAAATCAATTTGAAAGAAACAATGTTTGGAATCTAGTTCCTAGACCTAAGAATCATACAATAATAGGAACTAAATGGGTATTTAAAAATAAGATGGATGAAAATGGAATAGTAACTAAGAACAAGGCTAGACTAGTTGCTAAAGGATATAATCAAGAAGAAGGAGTAGACTTTGATGAGACCTATGCTCCCGTAGCTAGATTAGAAGCTATTCGAATGTTATTAGCCTTTGCATGCTTTAATAAGTTTAAATTATTTCAAATGGATGTAAAGAGTGCTTTCTTAAATGGCTTTATAGAGGAAGAGGTTTATGTTGAGCAACCTCTTGGATTTGAGAATCTTAGTATTTCAAATCATGTCTACAAGCTTTCTAAAGCTCTATATGGGTTGAAGCAAGCTCCAAGAGTATGGTATGAAAGACTAAGTAAATTTTTTATTGACAATAATTTTATAAGAGGAAAAGAAGACACAACTCTCTTCACAAAAACTCACATAAATGACACTCTACTAGTCCAAATATATGTTGATGATATTATATTTGGTGCTACTAATGAATCTATGTGTCAAGAGTTTGCTAAGTGTATGCAAGGTAAATTTGAAATGAGCATGATGGGAGAGCTTATCTACTTCCTTGGACTTCAAATCAAACAACTGAAATGAGCCATCTTCATCAATCAATCAAAATACACTAAGGACCTACTAAAGAGGTTCGAGATAAAAAGCTCAAAGTTACTTGGTACACCATGAGCACCTCAACAAAACTTGATCTTGATGAAGGAGGTAAATGTGTAGATACTAAATATTATAGAAGCATGATAGGAGCTTTACTTTATTTGACTGCAAGTAGACCTGATATAACGTTCAGTGTATGCATGTGTGCTAGATTTCAGGCTAATCCAAAGGAATCACATGTAATTGCAGCAAAAAGAATCCTTAGATATCTACAAGGAACTCAATCACTAGGATTATGGTACTATAGAGATTCATCTTTTGAGCTTGTAGGATATTCAGATGCTGACTTTGCTGGATGTAGGTTAGATAGAAAAAGCACAAGTGGAACATGCCAATTCTTAGGTGCAATGTTAACCTCTTGGTTTTCTAAGAAACAAAACTCAGTTGCACTATCAACTGCAGAGGCAGAATATGTTGCAGCTGGAAGTTGTTGTACCCAAGTATTGTGGATGAAACAACAACTAGAAGACTATGGCATGAACTTTAAAAGTATCCCAATACATTGTGATAATACTAGTGCTATCAACCTAAACAAGAACCCTATTCAGCACTCTAGAACTAAACACATAGAAATTAGACATTATTTCTTAAGAGACCATGCTCAAAAAGGTGATATAAGACTAGAATTCATACCTTCAGAAGATCAAATAGCTAACATTCTTACAAAACCTCTAAGTGAAGCAAGTTTTTGCAAAATAAGACTGTCAATGGGATTGTTAGATTATGATGAACTGTATGGCTGATTGTTTCATCATTCTGCATATTTGACATCTAGTGAAAGAGTATTAATCCTTATTTAATATTTCTCTCACTCAAGATGGCATAGATAAACAAATTCCGTGCTAAGATTCAAGACTGAAAATGTTTTTAAAGGTCTAGTCGACTGGTAAGTCTATCCTAGTTGACTGGTAAATCTCTGCCAAAATTCTCAGTCTACTGATAACAATATACCAGTCGATTAGTACATCAAGACCTTGTTTGGAACCTTTTTTTGAAATTCAGTTATCAATCCGGTCGACTGATATGAACTGCCCAGTCGACTGGTATGAACTGCCCAGTCGACTGGTATCTGTCTGCTAGTTCACTCAGTCGACAGGTGTCCTGACCCAGTCGACTGGTATGTGAAATTTTTGAATCTGTAAATGACCCCAGTCGATTGGTATCACGATTCTATATATAGTCTCTTCATTTTTTCTAGATTTTTACGACATTTTTAAAACGCTAAGCTTTCTCTCTCTAAAAAATCTCATCTTTTTGATAAAAAAAACCCTCAAAACACTTCTAACACACCTCGATCTACTCATCTAAACCATCCATTTTAACTTTCTTTGGTTGAAATCCCATTTTTTCACCTAAAACCCTTTTTTTTACCCAAAAAGCCTTTCTTCCAAAAATGTCCGACCAAATCCTCATCAAAACCACCGTTGGGGGACCACATATGCCTACTAGGCCAAGGTCCACCAAATCTACGACTTCAGATTCCCGAGGGAAGGGCGTGGTGGGATCCTCAAGCAAGAAGCCCAGAACAGAGCTCGACGACTCTCTGTTCTCCAACCTGGCGGCAAAAGACAGGTATACATCCGTTATTCGCCAAAAGAAGATCATGACGGGTAGATTCATCAACTTCGAATCTATTCGTCATGATAATTTTGATGTATTACCTACATTCAATGCCATTAACTTGACCCTACTGGTCAAGATACATGAAAAATATTACCCGAGACTAATTCACCAGTTTTATGCAAACTTTGTGAAACCTAGTCTACTGGCTCAGAGGTTCAGAACCAGTGTTATAGGTGTGGAGTTTGAGGTCAACACTGACCTCTTGATGAGTATCTTGAGGATCCCTATAGGAGGGATCTAATGGAGTCTGGATGGATGGCCATACAATTTCGATTATGAGGATGCATGTCAGGTAGTTAAGGGTGATCCTAACTATATGTTTTGACCCACTACATTTCCCACATGTAGTGACATGCCCCTTGACTCAAAATTGTTCAACCTCATTGTGAGTTGGACCATCCACCTGTGACTCGAGAGTTGGGGTTATCTATCTAAGATAAATATCGTATTGATTTGGTGCTTTAAAACTGGGCATCACTTCAATATCTACCCTTGCTACTTGCCAACATGATTAACGGTGAAGCGAGCGACTCCAAATTCCTTCCCCACTAATGTTTATCACGCTCATCCTCCAACACTTCAGGGTGCCTTTTTCCGCCTCCGAGGCTTAGGATATTAGCCTCAAGGACATCATCAACATCTCTTCACTAAAGAAGATAGGATGCAAAGTCCAAGATGACTTCATCTATTCCAAGGCGGGGAAGAACATACGGATAGGAGAGGACGAGAGTAGTAGTGATGAGGACGAGGGTCCAGATGTTGTTGCTGCTGCTATAGATACAAATGACTGAGCACCTCCTATGGTTGACTTGAGTGCTAGTCAGGCTAGATATGGCGATCTCCTTCAGGCTATCACGGGCCTCCAGCTGACCATGCAGTCCAGCTTCCAGAGTTTGAGCTCTACAGTCGACGCCATGCATCATGAGCTCCGCTCTCTCCGGGATGACTTCGAGTTGCACCATGAGCATACCGAGGGCTCTCTAGCTGAGCTTTGGGATCTCACTCATGGTGGCTCTGACTCTCCCACTCCTTGAGTCATTTTTTTTATCTCCCATTTGATGTACATATTAATGTAGTTTTTCATTGTTCTTAGCACGGACATATATTCATTATTTTCTGTATTTTGTACTTCTATTGCGGCTCTCCGAAGCCTATGTTGTATAGACTAGTGATGTATATGATGATGGTTTATGCTTAGACTTAATTCATATACTTGTTTAACATTTATGCAATATATTTACATGCTTTATATCTTTTTGTATTCGGATAAATGCTTTAAACTATTTCTACATGTATGGAAACTTCCGGTACTTCTCGGGAAGGCTTTCAAACTCTGATTGATGCCAAATTTTTTAATACAAGTTTACTTATATATGCTCTTCATTTCTATTGTATCTATATAGCTTATTTTTTGGTTTACTATCTCTTTTTCTGTTGTTGTCAAAACGGGGGAGAAATATGAGAAAAATAACTGTAAACTCAAACTAGTGCATAGATTTAGGGGGAGCATTGCTCCAAAGAACTTGGTATATGATTATATATGTTGATTTGATTGGTTGGGTTGCATATAAACTATTCTTTATCTTTTTTCATGTTGGTTTTATTCTAAAAACAGAGGAAACTCTGCCCGATTTTCTTAAAAATCCAACACTTAGTTTTTAAAAACTGTTTTTCTCTCATTGGTTTTGTCATCATCAAAAAATGGGAGATTGTTGACCCTCACCTATATTTTAATGATGACAAAACACAACCTTAATTATACTAACAACGCTATCTAAGTTTATTAAGCGATAAAAGCATTCAGTCAAGGATCAAGGTGCAAGAACTCAACCTGAATCAAACACCAAGTCAAGATAGAAGATCTAGTATAGGTACAAAGTATTGAATCAAGTTGTAAATCTCAATGGTTCAGGTAACAAGCTTGTCTAATGGCTCCTTCTGAAAAATTATTTTAAAAACTAAAGTTTAAAAGTCAGAAATATTTCACAGATTGAAAAAACTGGGTTGAAAGGCAACCCAATTGACTGTGTACTTACACCAGAAAACTGGTGTTTTGGACAGACTATCCACAATTGACTGGGTGACTCATACCAATCGACTGGTACTTTGGACGGAAGGTCCCTAGTCGACTGGTAAGTCCTACCCAGTTGACTGGTACCAGTCATAGCCTTAAAGGTGAGACTTTTCACCTGATCCAGTCGACTGGTACTAAGATCCAGTCGACTTGTAATTCAAAAAATATGATCGTTGAGACACGAGAATTCAGCACAAAATGCACCAAAACATTCCAAGTTAGTACAAAACGGCCATATCAATTCAAGGCTATATAAACCCACTCTACTAAGCATTTAAACAAAGGAGATTACACATTCAATTAAGTTTTTACTCATTGATACACAAAAGCTTTGAAATATTTATTGTTGAGCCATTTTTCAAGCTTTACCTTGAAAGAAGGATATTATTAAGTTGTATAAGCTTCATTGCTATCTCTCTACCATTTACTTTACATCATTTATTGTAGACGGATTAAGTTTCGAAAGGAAGAGATTAGCTTCCGAGAGGAAGGAAAAAGCTTCCAGGTGGAAGGGATTGTTTGTAAGGTTTATACAACACCTGCGAAGTTGCACGACTAAAGATTTTTAGTGAATTGCTTCAAGGAGGTTCCTTGAAGAGAGTGGATGTAGGGTCAAAATGAATCCGATATTGTCGAACCACTATAAGCTGAGTTTGCATTTTTTATTCCTTAAACTCTTTCGTTTACAGCAATTTACTTGTTTACATGCTTGTGGATTAAACTGTTTTTATGAACCTGTGATTAATTAGTAAAAGTTTTTAAAAACCCAATTCACCCCCCCTTTTGGATTGAAACCTTAGTCTACATAAATGTTAGACTATATGCTATTATCCAGTCATATGAGATATAAATATTTAAATATAAAAAGACTGTTCAAACAAAGTGAATACTTCTTGTAAATTTAATTCACTGAGCTTGTAAAGCTCATCCCTCATTGTACAATGATTTCAGGTATCATGCAGGACAATTAGTCTGGTGGGTTGAGAGTCAGAAGAAATCATTTTTTATAAGCCATGTACGTGTCAACATCCTTAGACAAATGAGAAAATAAAACAAAAGTTTTATTTGTAAATATTCATGCATTTTACATTGTATATTATGTTTAAGTTATTATCAGATTTATGTACCTCCCCTGTTAAGGGTTGAGGATTAAAGTAAAAATTTCTATTAATGTTATTTTTATTGTTGCATATATGTATCGTGCTGGGATTTTCAAAATGTGATGACACCGTCTCCGGGGTGGCCAACCCGGGATGGGTCGTTACAATTTTGGTATCAGAGCATTAGGTTTATGATTATGTTGACTGCATAAATAGTAAAAAAGTGGAAGATTAAAATAAATTATATTTTAAATAGTTTGAGGATGACACGTGGACATGCTAGAGCTAGAGTTAAAGTTATTGATTTGAGAGGGCATGGTAGGCCCCCAATATTTTTGACAAGTTGAGGTTGAGTCTGAATCTGTGGTTCTTAGAAGGGAACATGTTGACAGTATAATTGATATTAGTAAAGGGTGTGAGATAATCTGAAGTTGAAAGAGATGAGCTAAGATAAGCTCTTACACATGCTCTTGAGAAAATGAATGTAATAGATGATAGAGTTGATAGCTTATAGCATAGACTTAATGAACAGGCTAGAGCAGTGTCTGGGGTTGTTAATCTAGTAATGGTAGATATTTAAGAAAGGGTAAAAGTGGGTTTATGCATGAGATGCAAGGAGATGATTAAGTTGATTGCTTTGTTCTTTAAAGGATTTATAAACCTTTTTAAGCCTGAGTTATGGGTGAAACACATACAGAGATTTTTTATTTGGTATTTTACCAGTAAATGATAGGCAGATGGTTGCCTTTGCTTCATTTGAGTTAGAGAGAGAGGCCAGAGAATGGTGGGAGGATATTCTTCCCAAGGTAAGTACAAATATTGATAAACCCTTAACCTATAATAGGTTTAAGATTTTCTTGATAAATACTTCCCTTATACCTTTAGAGCCTAACAAGATAGAGATTTTATTTGAGGTAAATGTATTGACTATGACTCAGTATGATAGCAGATTTATGGTCTTATCAATGGTTATACCGAAAATGGTAAACCTAAAGGATAAGAAGTGTAAGAGGTTCATAGATGAACTATTTTTTAAGATTTGATCAAAACCATCTTACACGAGGCATATGAATTATGTCAGATTAGTGGATATAGCACTTCAGATTGAGAAGGATGTGATGGAATTTAGAGGAATGAGGAATTGGCGGAAGAAGTCTAGATTTGAGAAACCCAGATGTGGTACCAGCATGAGTATGCAGGGTGGGAGACCACCTAGAGGAGGCATTCCTTGTCACAGGGAACTTTAGTATAGAGTCAGAGGCAAGCAGAATCTCTTGCTTCTGTAGCTCAGAGTAATATCGGTGAGACCCCTAGATTTGAGAGATAGGTTATGGGAACTGAAAAGTTATGGTAAATATGGGAGTGTACTACTTAGAGGATGTGATAACATGATAAAAATATTAGAATGTGTTATAGATGTAATCCGATAAGATATTTATCCCATAATTGTTTTATGTGTAGAGAAGGTGGACATATCAATATTGATTGATCTTGGTGCAACCCATTCGTTTGCATCCAGTATTCATATGAAGTCTATTGAAGTATGTATTAGTCCTTTGATGCATAATATTTTTGTTGAAGTTCCCACTAGAGATAGAGTGATAATCATAAATGTTTACAAGGGTTGTGTGATTCGTATCAGTGATAGAGAATTTAAAGCTGATTTATTACTTTTGAATATGATAGATCTTCATTTGATTTTGGGAAAGAATTGGTTATCGACGTATTATATCTGTGTTGATTGTTCCAGAAAGAAGGTAGTGTTCAAGATATGGACATGAGGAGTTTAACTTTCAGGGAGAGCATAAGATACTCTCGAACTATCTTATTTTGCTCTGACCACTAGGATATGGTTGAAGAAGGGTTGTTAGGAGTATTTGGCATACACAATGGATTCTAAAAAGGAAAATAATAAGTTAGAAGAAATCTTAGCAGTGATAAATTTTTCTGATGTGTTTCTTGATGAGTTGTCTAGGTTACCTCCCAGTAGGGAGATTAAATTTCTCTATTGATGTGATACTAGGTTCATCACATATATTTAATAACACCCTACAGAGTGACACCCATTGAGTTAAGAGAATTGAAAGTTCAAAAATTTTTAGATAAACAATTTATCGGTCCTAATGTATTTAGAGAGCACTTGTGTTGTTCGTGAAGGAGGAAGATGGAACGATGAGATTGTGTATAGACTACAAATAGTTGAATAAGAACAAATATCTTTTACCCAGGATAAATGAATTGTTTGAGTAGTTGCAAAGAGTGGGAGTGTTTTCTAAGATAAATTTAAGATCAGGTTATCACTAGTTAAGGATAAAGGAGGGAGACGTGCCTAAGACTGCTTTTAAGACACGTTATGGTCATAAGTTTCTTGTGATGTCATTTGGATTTACTAATGTTCCAGAAACATTCATGGACTTAATGAATAAAATGTTTAAACCATTTCTTGATAATCTTGTGGTTGTGTTCATTGATAACATCTTGGTGTATTCTAATACTAAGGAGGAGCATGTAAAACATTTAGAAATTGTGTTAGAAATTTTGATGAAAGAGAGATTGTATGCTATGATTTTCTAAATGTGAATTTGTGCTGAATGAGATAACTTCTTGGGAAGTGTGAGAAAAATTTTCAATTACTAAAAGAGAAATTGACTACAACTCCAGTATTGGTATTTCCTTCTGGTGATAAAGGATTTGTGGTGTATAGTGATGTGTTACATCAACGATTGGGATGTGTGTAACATAGGAAAGCTGTGGCCCATAGTTCTAGGCAATTGAAGATTCATGATAGAAATTACCCTACTCATAACTTAGAGTTGGCTGCTATAGTGTTTACTTTAAAGATTGGAGACATCATCTGTATGGAGCCACTTGTGAGATATTCATGGGTATTAAAAGTTTGACATACTTACCTACCTAGAGAGAGTTGAATTTGAGGCAAAGATGGTGGATGGAGTTGATTAGTAACTACAATTGTATAATTCACTATCATCTAGAAAAAAAATATGGACTTGATAGCTGATGCATTGAGTAGAAAGACTACAAGAATATTAATTGCTATTGGGAGTCCTGATGTGAAATTGGTGATAGATTTAAAAGAGATAAGAATGAAGTTGAATATCAGTGATAGAGTATCATAGTTAACGAATATG
The DNA here is from genome assembly GCA_023935145.1 of Bretschneidera sinensis. Taxonomy (NCBI): domain Eukaryota; kingdom Viridiplantae; phylum Streptophyta; class Magnoliopsida; order Brassicales; family Akaniaceae; genus Bretschneidera; species Bretschneidera sinensis. The sequence goes on from CM043703.1 coordinate 94,845,560, forward strand.
GTTGTACAGTAATCCATAGTAAAATGCTTTAGAGATGCAAGGTAGAGATGAAAAGATAGAAAAGATTAAGCATTGAGTGATTACTAGAAAGTATTTTACGTTCCAAATTTTTTTTGAAATGAGGTCCAAATAATGTAGAGTTGAGAAAGAAGATATTGAGAAAGGTACATGATGATGTAAATTCGATGCAACCAAGTAACAGCAAGAGGTATAGAAGATTAGACAGAATTTCTGATGGTCAGGATTGAAGAAGGATGTAGCTAGAATTGTTAGGTTGTATGGATCACCATTAAGCATAGTGTCAAATAGAGATGCTAGACTTACATCTTGGTTTTGGAGAGGCTTTTAGAAAGTCACGGGTACACAGTTACGATCTAATATAATTTTTCATGCTCAGACAAAAATGATTTTTTGAGTACTAGAAGATATATTAAAGGCAAATGTGATGAGTTTCTCAGTAAGTTGGGATGCCTACATGCCATCGATTGAAATTGTTTATAATAATCAGTATCAAACTAGTATTGGGATGGCACCAATTGAGACATTGTATGGTAGGAGGTGTAGAACTCCTATATGTTGGGAAGAAGTGGGAGAGAGAAATATATTTGATCCATCAATTATTGAGTTAACAACTGAAATGATCAAACTGGCCAGAGAGAACCGTAAAGTAGCACTGAGTAGACCGAATAACTATACTAATAATAAAAGAAGACCTCTTGAGTTTCAAGTAGGTGGTCGGGTGTATTTAAAAATTATCTCCATGAAAATGTGTATTGAGATTTAAACAGGAAAAGAAAGTCGAATCCGAAGTATGTGGGACCCTATGAAGTTATTGAGAAAGTTATGCTAGTTGTGAATAGCCAGGATTTGCCTCCAGAGTTGAAGACCTTGGAAAAAGCACTTACTTAATAAATCTCATAATATTTCGGGCTAAGCTATAGAAATTCAGAACGATTGGGTTTATATATAAGTACCAGTGAGAATTTTAGATAGAAAAGAATAAGTCTTATCTAATAAAGTAATTTCATTAGTTTAAGTTCAATGGCGGAATAAGGATGTTGAAGAGATTACATGAAAGCGTGAGGCAACTATGAAGAAATATTATTCACAATTGCTTTCTTGATTAGGTAAAGAAATTTCGATGACAAAATTTTTATAAGGTGAGTAGAATTGTAACACATGTGTTCTTAAAGTATGGGTAAAGAAGTAATTTAATAAATATGACATAAAATTAAAATAATATATATGCAAAGGATTTAGTATTGAAAAAAATAATTTTTTTGAAAAAAAAAGAACTAGACGCGTGGGGACGTGGTTACAAAGGAATATGAAAAATAAAAAAAATGGTCGCATAAAGTTTGAAGGAAGGAGAAAAAAAATGGATGCATAAAGAAAAAAAAAATTTGTTTAGCTTTAAAAAAAAAAACAAACAGCACACAAAAAAACATGGCAACCAAAGGAATAAGAAATGTGCATGTAGGACACATGCACATTTCGTGGAGTATTTTGGGGGAAGCTGCTGAGACTGCAGTTTTGGAGGCTGCCGAAAATTTGCAAAAAAAAGTTTACTATATATATAAGCGTAGTTTATAATATTACCTACAAAATCTCGTTTGGTTTTCCTTCAATTACTCTATTTCTTTAAACACTTGGGGACTGAAAGAAATGTTGAAAGAGAAAAATTTTGAAGGGGTTTACAGAAGAATTTTATAGAGTCACTGGAAGCTATAAAAAAAAACATAAGGGTTGACAATCAGTAATCGAGAAAAATTGCTGAGAGGAGTAGGAAAGGCAAGGAGGTGATCCATGGGTAGCTTTAAGTGCTACGTGGTGAGTTAGATTTACTTAAAGTAATCTAAATAAAAATGAAATATCTAGTGATAATATTAAAATAAATTATTAGCTTATGCTTTGGTGGTAAATAAAAATTTGATTGATAGGCATAATATGAATATTTAACATGTAGAAAATTATTATGTGAAACGAAATATTATTAGAATAATGAGTAAATATTGTGACAGCCGGTATATGCTAGTAATAAGGGAAAACCGTGACAGTCGGTATATGCTGGAAATGAAAGAACCGGGAGGGGGCAGTCTAAGATAAAAACATGTCAACATATGGGAAGACGTTCCTTAATAATAATACATGCATTGCATCTGTTTTACATGCTGATTTTATTACTGAAGTGTTGTTAATATTATGCATTTAATTATAGATAAATGAGTTTCACAGAGAGACAGTGATGGTGAGAAAGAAACATAGAAGTATGATATGATAGGAATTATTTAAATGTTAGACTATATGCTATTATCCAGTCATATGATATATAAATAATTAAATATAAAAGGACTATTCACACAAAGTGAATACTTCTAATATATTTAATTCACTGAGCTTGTGAAGCTCATCCCTCATTGTACAATGATTTCAGGTAGCAGGCAGGACAATTAGTCTGGTGGATTGAGAGTCAGACAAAATCATTTTCTGTAAGCCATATATGTGTCAAGATCCTCAGACAAATAAGAAAATGAAACAAAAATTTTATTTGTAAATATTCATGCATTTTACGTTGTATATTATGTTTAAATTATTATCAGATTTATGTACCTCCCCTATTGAGGGTTGAGGATTGAAGTAAAAATTTCTGTTAGTATTATTTTTATTGTTGCATATATGCGTCGTGCTATGATTTTCAAAATGTGATGACACCATCTCGGGAATGGCCAACCCGAAATGGGTTGTTACATGTATAGCATAATAGTTACACAAGCAAGCACTAAAGGCGTCAAAATTTGAACCTAACAGTATACATATACCAAACCATTCATGTATAACATAATGGTAGCATAAGCAAGTTCTTAAGAAATTAAAACATCAAACCAATAGTAAACCTATACGAAAGCATCCATGTAGAGCATAATGGTAGCATAAGAAAGTGCTAAATGCATCAAAATTTGAACCCAACAATAAACTTATACCAAACCATCCATGTATAGCATAATGGTAGCACAAACAACTGCTAAATGAATCAAAATTTTGAATCCAATAGCAAACCTATACCAAACCATCCATGTATAGCATAATGATAACTCAAGCAAGTGTCAAAGGCATCAAAATTTGAATCCAACAACAAATCTATACCAAACCATCCATGTATAGCATAATGGTAGCATAAGCAAGTGCTAAAAGAATCAAAATATTGACCCAACAACAAACCTGTACCAAACCATCCATGTATAACATAATGGTAGCACAAGCAAGTACCAAAGGCTTCAAAATTTGAACCCAACAACAAACCTATACCAAACAATCCATGTATAGCATAATGAGAGCACAAGCAAGTGACAAAGGCATCAAAATTTGAACCCATCGGCAAACCAATACGAAACCATCCATGTAAACCATGATTACAGCTCAAGCAAATTTTAAAGGCATCAAAATTTGAACCCAACAGCATGCCTATCCAAACCATGCATGTGCAACATAATGGTAGTACAAGCAAGTGCCAAAGGTATCATAATTTGAACCCAGCAACAAACCACCTTCAAATCATCCATATGTAGCATAATGGTAGCAAAAGCAAGAGTTAAAGCATCAAAATTTCACACCAGCAACAAACCTATACCAAACCATGCATGTATAGCATAGTGGTAGCATAAGTAAGTGCTAAAGAAATCAAAATTTGAACCTAACAGTTTACCTATACCAAACTATTCATGTATAACATAGTGGTAGAATAAGCAAGTGCTAAAGGAATCAAAATTTGAACCTAACAGTTTACCTATACCAAACCATTCATGTATAACATAATGGTAGCACAAGAACATGCCATAGGCATCAAATTTTGAACCAAGCACCAAACATATACTAAATCATCCATGGTTCGCATAATGGTAGCACAAGCAAGTGCTAAAGGAATGAAAATTTGAATCCAATAGCAAACTTATACCAAACCATCCATGTATAGCATAATGGTAACTTAAGCAAGTGCCAGTTGCATCAAAATTTGAATCTAGCAGCAAACCAGTACTAAAACATGCATGTAAAAAGTAATGGTAACACAAACAAGTGCTCAAGACATCAAAATTTGAACCCAGAAGCATAACTATCCAAATCATGCATGTATAGCATAACGGTAGCAAAAGTAAGTGCCAAAAGCATCATAATTTGAACACAGCATCAAACTAATATCAAACCATCTATGTATAGAATAATGGTAGCACAAACAAGAGCCAAATGTATCAAAATTTGACCAACAAACCTATACCAAACCATGCATGTATAGTATAATGGTAGCACAAGCAAGTGCTAAAGCAGTAGCACAAGCAAGTGACAAATGCATCAAAATTTGAACCCAACAACAAACCTATACCAAAGCATCTATGTATAGTATAATAGTAACACAAGCAAGTGCTAAAGGCATCAAAATTTGAACCCATGAGTAAATCAGAATAAAAAAAAGCATATATAGAATGATAAAAGCACAAAAAAATGAAAAAAAAACATCAAAAAAAAGAACTGAGCAGCAAATTAGTACTAAATAAAGCATATGTAGCATAATGGTTGAACAAACAAATGCCAAAAGGCATTAAAATTTGAAACCAACAGATAACCAAAATCAAACCGTGTATGCATACTATAAAGGCAACACAAGAAATTGTAAAGGCATCAAAAATTGAACCTAACAGCAAGCTAATACCAAGCCATGCATGTATGGCATAATAGTTACTTAAATAAGTACTAAAGGCATCAAAATTTGAACCTAGAAACAAACCTATACCAAACCATCCATGGATAGCATAATGGTAGCACAACCAAGTGATAAAGGAATCATAATTTGAACCCAGTAGCAAACTGGTACCAAACCATCTATATATAACATAATGGTAGCGCAAGTAGGAGCCAAATCATCAAAATTTGACCCCAGTAAGATTCCTATACCAAACCAAGCATGTATAGCATAATGGTAGCATAAACAAGTGCTAAAGGCATCAAAATTTGAACTCAACAACATACTTATAACAGACCATCCATTTATAGCTAAATAGTAGCACAAGCAAATGCCAAAGACATCAAAATTTGAACCCATTATACCAAAGCATCAATTTATAACATAATGGTAAAACAAGCTAGTGCTAAAGCCATCAAAATTTGAACCTACCAACTAACCAGTACCAATCCATACATGTATAGTATAATGGTAGCATAAGCAAGTGATAAAGGCATCAATATTTGGATCTAATAGAAAATTAGAATTAAAACAAGTAAATATAGAATGATAGAAGCACAAACATGTGACAAAAGCATCAAAAAAGAAACCAAGCACCAAACCAGTGCTAAACAAAGCATATATAGCATAACGGTAGAACAAGCAAGTACCAAAATGCATCAAAAATTGAAATCAATAGAAAACTAGTACCAAACCAAGCATGCATAGCATAATAGCACCAAAAACAAGTGCCAAATGCATCAAAAATTGAACCTAGCAGCAAACTAATACAAAACCACACACGTATATCATAATAGTTACACAAGCAAGTACAAAAGGCATCAGAATTTTAACCCAACTACAAGCCAGTACCAAACCATCCATGTATAGCATAATAGTACCACAAGCTAGAGCTCAAGACATCAAAATTTGAACTCAACAATAAACCTATACCAAAGCATCCATGTATAGCATAATGGTAACACATGCAAGTGCTGAAAACATCAAAATTTGAACCCCCTAATAAAACAGTACCAAACCTTACATTTATAGCATAATGGTAGCATAATAAAGTGATAAAGGTATTAATATTTGTACCCAACAGCAAATCAGAAAAATCAAAATCAAAACAAGTAGGTATAGAATGATAGAAGCACAAACAAGTGACAAAAGCATAAAAAAAATAAACCGAGCACCAAACCAGTGCAAAACAAAGCATATATAGCATAATGGTAGAACAAGTAAGTGTCAAAAGGTATCAAAAATTGAAACCAATAGAAAACTAGTACAAAACAAAGCATACAAAGCATAACGACACCAAAAGTAAGTGCTAAAGGCATCAAAAATTGAACCTACCAGTAAACTAATACCAAACCATGCATGTATATCATAATAATTACACAAACAAGTGCGAAAGACATCAGAATTTGAACTCATCTGTAAACCAGTATTAAACCATCCATGTATAGCATAACAATAGCACAAACTAGAGCCAAAAATGTCAAAATTTGAACTCAATAACAAACATATACCAAAACATCCATGTATAACATAATGGTAACACAAGCAAGTGCTAAAGGAATCAAAATTTGACCCAACAACAAACAAGTACCAAACATTCTATGTTTAGCATTGATGAGTACTTAAAAATACACTAATACTTAGTGATTTATCGGTATTATTTATAGGAAATTAGGTTTAAATCTTGCATTTTTACTTAATTCTCTTTAAAATGTGCTTTTCGGAATCACGGGTATTTTTGGTGCATTTTAGGTCACAAGTGCTTAAAAATAATATTGGCAAGAAGATCTAAAACGTTTGGGATCAAACTGTTCAAAAATCAGAGTCAGGATGAGAGAGATAATGTCGTTTTATCAAAGGAAAATAGCTGAATTCGAAGAAGGACGCGTGCCGTAGCATGGGTTTTACATGCTGCAGCCATCTGTTCCCTGGAGTTTGGCTGAGGATGTCTACTAACATGGGTCGTGGCCTGCATAGCTGGAGAATAAAATAAATATAAAAAAAAACTCTTAATGAATATTGTGAGCCTCCATACATATACTAGTTTTACTTGTGCTGCATTTTTTCCTATTTTGTATCATATTTCCTTTTAGTTACTTTCCTATTTCCTGTTTTCATAGTAGTAGGAGTATTTTCTATTTCAGTTTCTTTCCTTTTCATAGAAGGAGTAGTATTATTATACTTTCCTTTTCTTTTCTAGGAGTTTCCTATATAAGGCCGATTGTCCTTGCCTTGTGAGGAGAACAGATTTTTCCTAGACAAAAAGGAAACAAAGAAGAAGAAGAAGAAGAAGAAGAAGAATATAGCTACTATTGGTGATCAAGGAGATTCATCTGCATAGAAGACTCTTCAAGATTACTGTTGTTCGCTTTCATTCTTCCCATCTTTCATGTCTTTGCATATTTATTTTGTTCTTAATTTTAGGATTATTTCTAGCTAATTTTATTTTTGGTTAAGGGTGATTTCAAAGCCCTACATATGATTTTGTGATTGAATATTCAGACATTATTATCCATATTTCTAATAAAATTGTTTATGTTCTTCCATAAGAATTGTTTATGATTATTATTTTATTTTATTTGGGGTGACCAACTGTAATACCCGTATTCGTAAAGCAAAGGTAAAGAAGTAATTTAATAAAAATGACATAAAATTAAAATAAAATATATGTGAAAGGTTTATTATTTGAATAAAACAAATCTTAAAAAAAAAACTAGATACGTGGAGGCGTAGTTACAAAGAAAATGGAAAACAAAAAAAAATATATATTTGGTGGATAACAAAAAAAAAGGAAAAGTTTTGATTTAAAAAAAACCAAAAACATGACAACATCTGGAGTCCAGGTGTTTTCCAGAGATTTTAAATCTCTGCATGGCAATATTTAGTTTTAGTTTAATTGTTACTTAAACTAAACACTTGGGGACTGTTGTGAGTTTTAAATTACTCGCAAGCGCACGAGTTGTTTGCAATATAGCGTTGTGCAAGTGTGAGGTCGAATCCACAGGGAATTGCGTTGTGAAAATATAATTTAATCTAAACTAACTTTATCTTAACCTAGTTCCAAATTTTGAATGATATTTTGGAAAACAAATTAAAACTAAATTAAATTGATTTTTAAAACTAATAATAAAAACACTAAGGTTTCCGAATCCACCCCACCAAAGTTAAGCATATATGTTCTAAAAATATAGCCTATCAAAAAATTCAATGAATCCAACTATAAGACAAAAAACAAAGAATATCCCAACTAAACCAAAAGCATCCAATGTATCCGCTCTTAACAAATCACAAAGAAAATCCAATTTAATCGAAAAGCATTCAATGTATCCATCAGATGAAACACAAGGAATATCCAATAGACAATTTAAACTCAATCAATTATAAGATTAACTCAAATAATTGACAGAACATTTATACTAAAAATTGTCAGATTTGTACAAGCAAATCTGAACTACTACGCCAAACAACGGTGGGGCTTCATCTTCAACCTTAGCTGAAGAGTCTAGCCACTCATAACTATAAAAATATAATTCATAATAAAAGTGCTAAACATTAAACTACAACAACTAAATAAAAATAAATAAATAAACAACTTTACATGGGAGAAATTCCACTCGCTGACGGGCTGCGCTTCCCTTCGTGGTAGCAAAGCCTTCGGGATCCACTAGAATGCTAGCGGACGTCCACCGGTAAACACCAAAGTGGTTCAGGAATTTTACATTGAATTATGAAGTCAGGTGGTGTTTATATAGGGGGAGACCCGGATCAATGTGGCTTGCAGAACCGATGTGGGATATCGCCCGAGTGCGCTCGATCGCAGTATGTTGCGATCGATCGCAGGTGCGCTCAATCGCGTGTCTGGTGTGCTCGATCGCGCTGTAAAGATTTCTGACTGATGTGGGATGATTACTTGCGATCGATCGTAGGTCTGTGCGCTCGACCGCAGGTGCTGCAAACATTTCGATGTGGGATTGATGACCTTGCGCTCGATCGCAGCATAGTGCGCTCGATCGCGCTGGTGCGATGCACTGCAAACATTTCGATGTGGGATTAATGACCATGCACTCGATCGCAGCATAGTGCGATCGATCGCAATTTCTCCTGAAGCTTCACATCTCCTGAAATGCTTCATTGTCTCCACAAACCTGTAAAAATACACAAAACACAAAAAAAAAACATAAAATAAAGTGAAATACTACTAACTAAGAGCATAATACATGTAAGTTAAGGGTCTTAAATATGCATTATTTAAGACTCATCAAATACCCCCAAACTTATATTTTGCTAGTCCCTTAGCAAAACAAAATAAAAGACTCAATGAAAAACAAAGAACATAAAGATAAGTCCATCACTCATAGTATCAAAAAATTTAAGGAGCACACATCACCAAAATATTCATTCATGAGCAAGCTTAAAAAGGTAAACCCATCTTCGCAATGAATAGAAAAGTTAAAATCTAATTACTTACAAAAGGTAGGTTAAGGCATCACAAGCTTGAATCAGTGTAAGGTGAATTAGCATATAAAAATGAAGCTTCCAAGTAACTCTAATGTGTAAGGTCTCCATATCTCAAGATTCACCGAATTTCCCATCAAAATGAACGAAAAAGGCATAGTTTATATATATAAATATAAGGCACTGCTATGTCTAGTTCCCTTAAGCTTTCTAATTGACCCATGTAGCGAGTGTTGAGTCAATGACTCCCAAACCATATGGTTTTAGGGCATTAGGTGTACAGATACCCCTAAGGACTTACTAACTCGAGTCAAAAAGGCTACGAAAATAAACTGGCCTTAATACTACCAAGCAAAATTCCACCTTTTGACGTGAACACTCACTGCTTACTGAGGCAAGAGGTCCAGTTACTCAGCGGAAAGTTGTAGTAAATTTTTTTTTTTCTTTATGCCCAAGTGTTCATCCAACAAGTCATCGAGTTTCAGTTAAGATAAGGAAAAATATACATTAAAATCATAAGTCATACCTCACATAATTTGTGCTAATGTGCTCGTGTTAGATTATGTCAAAAATGTGAATTCTCAAATGCCTAAGGTAAGTAACTAAATTTTAAAAATTTATCACCAGATCATGTGTTCAAAATGTTAAGCTCACCAATGACATCACATCACAGAAAATGTTTAGATCAACCAAAATTTCAAGATAACATGAGCATGCATTTATCTTTACGACGAAAAGACAACAAATTAGGACAAAGTGTGTGATGTGTCTCCCATACCCCCAAACTTAAATTACACATTGACCCCAATGTGTGACTAATATGGAAAGAGCTGACCTGAGATATGGAGAACTATCTGGACTGGTATGGCTCATAGTATACCCCCAAACTTGAACTGCAGTACTCTTTGTCCCTGAAAGATAAAAACTGGAAAACAAAAAATACTGGAAACAAACATTAATCATAAAAATACGAAAGAATAAATAAACATAAAAGATAAGCTGTGGGGTGCCTCTCATGAGCGCTAAGTTTAACGTCTTCAGCCAGACCCAATATTAGTAAACATGCCCAACTAAGCGCTCCACCATCTGAACAATAAATGGGAATGGAAAATGATCAGGCCTAGTGGCAGCATTCAATTTACGGTAGTCTAGACACTTTCTCCATCTTGACTGCACTCGAGTTGGAACCAACTCGTCGTCTTTATTTACTATCGTCAATTCAGCATGTTTGGGCACGACTTTAATCAGGCTCACCCCCTTGTTATCAGAGATGGGATAAATAGTCCCTGCCTCTAACAGTTTAATATCTTCTACTCTCACAACCTCTTGCATAGCATGGTTGAGCCTTCTTTGTGGCTCCCTCCATGGCTTAGCATTCTCCTCCAACTGTATCGTGTGTATTACCAATGAGGGGTTGATTCCCTTGACATCCTCAATAGTCCAGCCTATAGCTTCCTTATGCTCTCTTAAGATGTCCAATAATTTCTCCTCTGGAGCATCACCCAAATCTAAAGCTATCATTATAGGCAAAGAATCTGCTGGACCTTGGAACTTATACTTAAGATTGTCCGATAAAGGCTTAAGTTCCTTCTTGGGGGGGTTCAGGTATTGTGGTTTCCTCCGTCTCACTGATCTTTTGAGGAGCAGACTCCAAAGTAGCATTTGCTTGCTTAAACAACTTATCTAAATCCAAATCGTCTTCAAATTGAGCAAAGCATGCCTCCAAAATTTCTTCAGACTTCCCTTCTTTCTTGGGCGCTTGTAGTCTCTCAGGGTAAGGCACTTTAGGTAAAAACGGCCTAGAGAGATCATTAATAATAGGTGTGGCTGTAGATGGCTCAGCATCTCTCTTCTCATTGTTGCCACTTTCTTGCCCTTGGTGCATAGCAAGGTTCTCTTCCACTTGATTGTGCACTTTTCTCCCATACCTCAATGGGACAATTGATTGCACTTATTCCTGCCAATTCATAGGAGTTAATAAATTTCCCACCGCAAATTGTTCCTTTGGGTTAGGATCACTTTGACTGGGGAACGTTCCTTCCTCTCCTTCACCCACGTAACTTGCGATTTGATCAATTTGACTCTCTAGTGTGGCAATCGCTTGGGTGTTTTCTATTGTTGCACTCATCACTTCACTCATAGATTGGCTAGTCGTTTTCATGAAATCATTGAGAGCGTCCTCCAATGACTGTGAAACCGACACTAGCGCTTGAATGGGAGCTTGGTAAGCGAATGATGGTGCTGGATAAGTTGAGTGACCATAACTTGGAATTGGTGGAGGAAATTCGGGAGGGTATTGATTGTGAGCATGATAAGGGTCTCCTCCCTGATTCCTCAGTTGGTTCTACGTCCATGAAACATTAGAGTGGTCCCACCACCCTGGATTGTATGTTTCAGAGTAAAATCCATTTGATTACCAACAACACTCATTGAAAGCATTCATTTGCTCCATGGGATACTCGGCACAAGCCGGCATTGATGGACAATTCTGTGCTAGATGCATGGGACTAGCACAGATGGAACAGCTATCAACATTTAATGTGTTGGCAACATTGAGGGACGGGCCGGTCATTTTCATGTACTCCTTAATGGTGTCCTCTAAAGACTGTGAAACTGGCGCTGGATTCATCAATATAATTTTTTTTTTTTGTTAACTAACTAGTAGAAAAATAAAATTAATTCAGATCAAAAATTTTCACAAACCAAACAATTCCCCGGCAACGGCGCCAAAAACTTGTTGTGAGTTTTAAATTACTCGCAAGCGCACGAGTCGTTTGCAATATAGCGTTATGCAAGTGCGAGGTCGAATCCACAGGGAATTGCGTTGTGAAAATATAATTTAATCTAAACTAACTTTATCTTAACCTAGTTCCAAATTTTGAATGATATTTTGAAAACAAATTAAAACTAAATTAAATTGATTTTTAAAACTAATAATAAAAACACTAAGGTTTCCGAATCCACCCCACCAAAGTTAAGCATATATGTTCTAAAAATATAACCTATCAAAAAATTCCAGGAATCTAACTATAAGACAAAAAACAAAGAATATCCCAACTAAACCAAAAGCATCCAATGTATCTGCTCTTAACAAATCACAAAGGAAATCCAATTTAATCGAAAAGCATTCAATGTATCCATCAGATGAAACACAAGGAATATACAACAGACAATTTAAACTCAATCAATTATAAGATTAACTCAAATAATTGACAGAATATTTATACTAAAAATTGTCAGATTTGTACAAGCAAATCTGAACTGCTACGCCAAACAACGGCGGGGCTTCATCTTCAACCTTAGCTGAAGAGTCTAGCCACTCATAACTATAAAACTATAATTCATAATAAAAGTACTAAACATTAAACTACAACAACTAAATAAAAATAAATAAATAAAGAACTTTACATGGGAGAAATTTCACTTGCTGACGGGCAGCGCTTCCCCTCGTGGTAGCAATGCCTTCGGGATCCACCAGAATGCTAGCGGACGTCCACCGATAAACACCAAAGTGGCTCAGGAATTGTACATTGAATTATGAAGTCAGGTGGTGTTTATATAGGGGGAGACCCAGAGCAATGTGGCTTGCAGAATCGATGTGGGGTACTGCCCGAGTGCGCTCGATCGCAGTATGTTGAGATCGAACGTAGGTGCGCTCGATCGCGTGTCTGGTGCGCTCGATCGTGCCGTAAAGATTTCTGACCGATGTGGGATGATTACTTGTGATCAATCGCAAGTCTGTGCGCTCAAGCGCTGGTGCTGCAAACATTTCGATGTGGGATTGATGACCATGCGCTCGATCGCAGCATAGTGCGATCGATCGCAATTTCTCCTAAAGCTTCACATCTCCTGAAATGCTTCATTTTCTCCACAAACTTGTAAAAATACACAAAACACAAAAAAAAAAAACATAAAATAAAGTGAAATACTACTAACTAAGAGCATAACAAATGTAAGTTAAGGGTCTTAAATATGCATTATTTAAGACTCAACAGGTACCGCAAAGAAAGGTTGAAAGAGCAAAATTTTGAAGGGGTTTACGGGTGAATTTTATAGAGAACCACGGGAAGCTCTAAGAAAAACATAAGGTAATAACGTAAAGTTTATTTTTGAAATTTAGCTTACATGAAATTTCTTAGAATTCAAAGTGAGAATTTTCAAATAGTATGAATTATGGAAGAATTGAAGAATAAATTAGAAATTTAATATAAATATTATGTCAGGTGTTGACGATCAGCAACCAGGAGAAATTGTTGAAAGGAGCGGGAAGGGCAATGAGGTGATCCAATGGTAGCTCTAAGTGCTACGTGGTGAGTTAGATTTACTTTAAGTAATCTAGATAATAATGAAATATCTAGTCATAATATTAAAATAGATTATTAGCTTATGCTTCGATGATAGATGAAAATTGGTTGATAGGTGTGATAGGAATATTAGATGTGTAGAGAATTATTTTATGAGAAATAACATTTTTGGAATAATAAGTTGATTTAATAATAAAAGCGATAAGTGAAATTCTTGATGAGCTATGATTGATGTTTTGATACGATTTATGAGGAGAAGAAATTTAGTGGATCTTAACAAGCTATAATTGATGATTTGATGCGATTTATGAGGAGAAAAATTTAGTGAAATTTTTCAAATAATAATTTAAGAATAATCAGGATAGTTAATTTAAATATTTGAATTCATGTTTGTTTTTTTACGTTATTGTTCATATGCATATTTCGTATCATTGTTCATATGCATATGCATGAAATAAAAGAACCAAGAGGGGGCCAGTCTAATTGAAAAACCATGACAGTCGGTATATGCTGGAAATAAAGTAAAACCATGACAGTAGGTATATGCGGGAAATAAATGAAAACCATGACAGCCAATATATGCTGAAAATAAAATAACCGGGAAGATGTCAGTCTAAGATAAAAACATGTCGACATGTGGGAAGACGTTCCCTAATAATAATTCATGCATTGCATCTGTTTTAAATATTGATTGCATTACTGAAATGCTGAAGTGTTGTGTGTCATTGTAAATTTATTTATAGATGAATGAGTCTCACAGAGAGACGGTTATGGAGAGAAAGAAACATAGAAGTTTGATATGATAAGAACCATCTAAATGGTAGACTTTATGCTGTGAACCTCATAATGAGGTAATTATGAGATAATTGATGGTTTTAAAGTGAACAAATATATAAGAAGGAGAGATTGATAGAGAATGAGACTTATGATATGTGTAGTGATAGTAGAATGTTATTGTCAAGTTTTATGAGATATAAATGATTAAATATTTAAAAGACTATTTATACAAATTGAATGCTTATAGTAAATTTAATTCACTGAGCTTGTGAAGCCCATCCCTCATTGTATAATGATTTCAGTTAATAGGCATGACAAATAGTTTAGTGAGTTGAGGTTCAGATGAAATCAGTATCTGTAAGCAACGTACGTGTCCACATCCTCAAACTAATGAGAAAATAAAATAAATATTTATTTATAAATATTTATGCATTTTACATTGTATACAATGTTTAAGTCAAGATCAGAATGATGTAAAAATTTATGTTGGCGTAATTTTTTTCTTGTTGCATATATGTGTCATGCTAAGATTTTCAAAATGTGACAACACCATCTCAAGGGTGGCCAACCAATATTTTCAAAATGTTGCATATATGTGTCTTGGTTTGGTAGGCCCCCAATATTTTTGACAAGTTGAAGTTGAGTCTAAATTTGTGGTTCCTAGAAGGGAATGTGTTGACAGTATAATCAATATTAGTAAAGGTGTGAGAGAAGCTGAAGTTGAAAGAGATGGCTAAAATAAGCCCTTACACATGCTCTTGAGAAAATGAGTATAACAGGTGATAGAGTTGATAGCCTATAGCATGGACTTGATGAACAGGCTAGAGCAGTGCCTAAGGTTGTTGTAAATCCGATAATGGTAAATGTTCAAAAGAGGAAAAATGAGTTTATGCACGAGATGTAGAGAGATTGTTTTGTTAGATATATTAAGTGGAATACTTTGTTATTTAAAGGACCTATGAATCTTTTTAAGCCTGAGTTTTGGGTGAAACATGTAGAGAGATTATTTGATATTTTTACCAATGACTGACAAGTAAAGGGTCACCGTTGCTACATTCAAGTTAGAGAGAGAGGCCCTAGAATAATTGGAGGATATTCTTCCCAGAGTAAGTGCATATGTAGATAGACCTTTAACTTGGAATAGGTTTAAGGAGGCTTTTTCATTTATAAATATTGCTCATATACTTTCAAAGCCCAACAGAAAAGAGATTTCATTTATTTGAGGTAAAATATGTCGACTATGACTTAGTATGATAGTAGATTTGTGGCTTTGACAAGGTTTGTATCGAAAATGGTAGACTTAGAGGAGAAAGAGTGTAAAAGGTTCTGATGAGTGCCAAATATTGCATATTTTGGCCTCTTAATTTACATTTGTTAGCTTAGAAATTTGTTACTTTGAGTTGTTTTTCGCTGTTTTACAAGTTCACAAGCACTTGGAAAGGAGTTTCACTAAATTGCCAGAATTTCCCATACAGATCAGTCATTTTTGCAAATTAAACTGTATTGATTCAGGAAGAAGCAGAAGATGAGCCATATATGCTTAGAAAGATCCGGAAGTCTATTTTCTGGAGAATTTTATGGCTCATAAAAATGATTTTTCTAGAGAAATTTATGACAGTTTTAGTAGACAAAGGTCAAGCTAGAAGATGCCTAGTGTGCTCGAGCGCACCAGACCTGCGATCGAGTGCAAGTGCGCACATGGACATCCCACATCGGTTAGAAATACTTTGCAGCACACCATGCTATGCTCGAGCGCACTTGAGCAGTATCCCACATCTAATTGGAAACACATTGCACTCCTGGAGTTTCCCTATAAAAGGCTCACTCCACTTCAGCTTTGAGGATCATCTGGGAGTAGATCTGGAGGGCTTTTGGGAGTAATCCGAAGGACTTTTAGAGGGCAAGCTGGGGAATCTCCAATGCTTTGCTACGAAGGAGGGATGCTCACGGTGAGATCAAATCTTTCCCTTGAGATTTTTGTTGTCCATTATATTTATAGGTAACTAAATTCTCAAGTGGGGCTAGGGATGAACTTTCACAGTTAATGGTATTTTTATTTATTTTTAATTTATATATTTGAGTTTCAATTACTAAAACTCTTTTGTTTTATCATTTACAATTCATTGGTGATATTTTCTTTTCCAAATAATCTTAGAATTTATTCTGTTTATAGATTCAGTCATGCTTTTTCTATTGAATGGTTTAGCTCTTTGATTATGTTTGGATTAATTATTTATCTATTTTGATTTAGTTCTTTGCTGCAATATCACTTCCTGACTATATTGTCGTCGTTGTATTTTCTCAATAGTGATAATAATTTACGTATTTTAAAAGTGGTGAATGATTTTTCAAAAGGTTACATTTGGTTTAATCTTGGTTTATAAATTTACATCTTCTGATTGGGAATTGGGAAGTGAATTCCCAATTGAGTTATTCAATGAATTAAGAATAATTAAAATACCAGATTTGTGCAAGGGATTCCCGACACTTTACTTTACTTTACTTTGCATTCAAAAATTAATCTTTGTTCTCCATCAATCATTCAATATTGTTCTTTAGTTTCTTTGTTCTTTCTATTATTCTTTTAATTTGTCTTCCTGTGGAATCGACACCCCAAAGTTGTGCTACAACTACTGTGTTATTCTTTGGGCGTAATCAGGTTCAAAGATGAACTATATTCTAAGATTTTATCGAAACTAACTTACATGAGGCATATGAATTATGTTACATTGGTGAATATAACACTTCAGATTGAGAAGAATGTGATGGAAATTAGAGGTAGGAGGAATTGGCTGAAGAGGTCTGGATTTGAGGAACCCAGAAGTGGTACCAGTATGAGTGTGCATGGTGGGAGACCACCCAAATGAAGCGTTCTTTGTCACAGGGAACTAAAGTACAGAGTCAAAGACAAGCAGGATCTGTTACTTTTGTAACTCATAATACTATCGGTGGGACCCTTAGATTTGGGAGATAGGTTATGGGAACTGGGAGTCGTAGCAGAGGAAATAAGTATGCCACTAAGGGGAAGTAGTAATCTAATGTATGGTTGGGAGAAAGAAGTTTGTTATAGATATATTCAGATAAGATATTTATCCCAGAATTGTCAATAATTTGAAGTGCTTTATATGTAGAGAAGATGAACATATCAATATTGGTTGATCTTAGTGCAACCCATTCGTTTGCATCCAGTATTCATATGAAGTCCATTAAAGTATGTATTAGTCCTTTAATGCATAATATTTTTGTTGAAGTTCTCACTAGAGATAGGGTGACAATCATAAATGCTTATAAGGGTTGTGTGATTCGTATCAGTGATAGAGAATCTGAAGTTGACTTATTATTTTTTAATATGATATAATTTCACTTAATTTTGAGAATGAATTGGTTGTCGATGTTGGGTTGATTGTTCTAGAAAGATTGTAGTGTTTAAGATATGGACATGATGAGTTTAACTTTCAGTGAGAACATAAGATACTCTCGAACTATCTTATTTTTCTTTGACCACTAGGAGATGGTTGAAGAAGGGTTGTGAGGGCTTACATAATGGATTCTAAAAAGGAAAATAGGAAGTTAGAATAAATATTAGTGGTGAAAGATTATTCTAATGTAATTCTTGATGAGTTGCCTAGTTGTCTCCTAGTAGATGGGTTAAATTCTCTATTGATGTGATACCAGGTTCATCACATATATCTATAGCACTCTACAGAATGACACTCGTTGAGTTGAGAAAATTGAAAGTGCAGCTTCAAGAGTTGTTAGATAAACAACTTATTCGATATAGTGTGTAGACATGAGAAGCCCACTTAGTGTTTGTGAGAAAGAAAGATGGAACGATGAGACTGTGTATAGACTACAGATAATTGAATAAGATAACCATTAAGAACATATATCCTTTACTCATGATAGATGATTTATTTGAGTATTTGTATGGAGCAAGGGTATTTGCAAAAATAGACCTGAGATCAAGCTCTCATCAATTTATGATAGAGAAGGGAGATGTGCCTAAGAGTGCTTTTAGGACACGTTATGGTCATAAGCTTCTTGTGATGTCATTTGGATTAACTAATGTTCCAGAAACATTCATGGACTTGATGAATAGAGTATTTAAACTATATCTTAACAAGTTTATGGTTGTATGTGACATTCTGATATATTCTAAGAAGGAAGAACAACATATGAAACATTAGACAGTGTGTTGGAGATTCTGAGGAGAGAGAAATTATATGCAAAGTTCTCTAAGTGTAAGTGTTGGCTGAATGAAATAACTTTCTTGGAACATATAATATCAAGAAATGGAATAATAGTTGATCCACAAAAGGTAGAGGCAATGTTAAGTTGGGAGAGACCAATTAATGTGACTGAGATTAGAATCTTCTTGGGGTTAGTTGGTTATTATAGAAGATTCTTTTAGAATTTTTCTATTGTTGTAATATTGTTAAATAGATTGACCAGGAAAGAGGTGAGATTTGTATGGTGAGGGAAGCGTTAGAAAAATTTATAATTACTAAAGGAGAAATAGACTACAGCTCCCGTATTGGTGTTTTCTTATAATGATGAGGGATTTATGGTGTATAGTGATGCGTCGCATCATTGGTTGGGATATGTGCAACATAGGAAAGCTGTGGCCCATACTTCTAGGCAATTGAAGATTCATGATAGAAATTACTCTACTTATGGCTTAGAGTTGGCTGCTATAGTGTTTACTTTAAAATTTGGAGACATCATCTGTATGGAGCCAGTTTTGAAATTTTTACTAATCGTAAGAGTTTAACATACGTACCTACCTAGAGAGAGTAGAATTTGAGGCAAAGATAATGGATGGAGTTGATTAGTGACTATGATTGTACAATTCACTATCATCTAGAAAAGGCGAAGGTGGTAGCTAATGCATTAAGTAAAAAGTCTACAAGAAGGTTAACTGCTATTGGGAGTCATGATGTGAAATTGATGATAGATTTAAAAGAGATAAGAATGAAGTTGAATATCAGTGATAGAGGATCATAATTAATGAACATGGTTGTATAATCATCCACAGTAGAATGCTTGTTAGAAATGCAAGGTAGAAATGAAAAGATAGAAAAGATTAAGCAGGAAGTGCTTGGTAGAAAGTAATATGAGTTCAAAAGTTTGAAATGATGGTATTTTGCTATTGGAACATGGATTTGTGTCCCCAATGATATGGAGTTGAAAAAGAAGATGTTGAGAAAGGTACATGGTGATGTATATTTGATGCACCCGAGTAACAATAAGATGTATATAGGGTTGAGACAAAATTTCTGGTGGTCAGGATTGGTGAGGGATGTAGCTAAATATATTTCTAGATGTTTGGTTTGTCAGCAAGTGAAATCAAAGAACAAACATCCGGGAGACTTACTACAGTCTCTTCTTACGCTTGAATAACCATAGAAAAATAAGAGCATAGATTTTATTTCTGAATTTTTTTCCATACCTAGAGAGATCACGATACAGTATAAGTGATAGTAAATAGACTTTTTAAGTCATTCCAAATTTCTTCCAATTAAAACTAATTGGAATCCTAAAAAGTTAGATGGACTGTTTGTAGCTGAGATTGTGAGGTGGTATGGAGTACTATTGAGAATAGTGTCATTTAGAGATGCTAGATTTCACCTTGGTTTTGGAGAGGCTTTTAGAAAGCCATGAGTACACAGTTGCAGTTTATTTCAACTTTTCATCCTCAAACTGTTAAGCGGACAAAAACGATTATTATAATGCTAAAAGATATGTTCAGGGCAAATATGATGAGGTGCTTAGTAAGTTGGGATGCTTACTCGCTATTGACTTGATCTGCATATAATAATCAACATCAATTTAGTATTGGAATGGCATCGATTGAGACATTGTATGGTAGAA
This sequence comes from Bretschneidera sinensis, assembly GCA_023935145.1. Classification (NCBI taxonomy): domain Eukaryota; kingdom Viridiplantae; phylum Streptophyta; class Magnoliopsida; order Brassicales; family Akaniaceae; genus Bretschneidera; species Bretschneidera sinensis. Next base: position 94,865,699 of record CM043703.1, read on the forward strand.
GGTGTAGAACTCCTATATGTTGGGAAGAAATGGGAGAGAGAAAAATATCTGGTCCATCAATTATTGAGTTAACAACTGAGAGGATCAAATTGGTTAGAGAGAACGTAAAGCAGCACAGAGTAGACCGAATAGCTATGCTGATAATAAAAGAAGACATCTTGAGTTTCAAGTAGGTGATTGGGTGTATTAAAAAATATCTCAATGAAAAGGTGTATTGAGATTTAAACAAGAAAGGAAAGTTGAATCCGATGTATGTGGGACCCTATGAGGTCGTTGAGAAAGTTGGGCTAATTGTGAGTAGCCTGGATTTGCCTCCAGAATTAAAACATTTATATAATGTATTTCATATTTTACTTTTAAGAAAGTGTTTACATGATGAATATTATAATATTTTGAGCTAAGCTATAGAAATTCAGAAAGATTGGGCTTATATACAAGTACCAGCGAGAATTTTAGACAAAAAGAACAAATCTTGTATAATAAAATAATTTAATTAGTTCAAGTTCTGTGATGGAATAAGGATGTTGAAGAGATTACGTGAAAACATGAGACAAATATGAAGAAATATTATTCACAAGTGTTTCTTGAGTTATGTAAGGAAATTTCATGGACAAAATTTTTATAAGGTGGGTAGAATTGTAATACCCGTATTCGTAAAGTAAGGGTAAAGAAGTAATTTAATAAAAATGACATGAAATTAAAATAAAATATATGTGAAAGGTTTATTATTTGAATAAAAAATTCTTTAAAAAAAGTTGAACGCATATAGGTGTAGTTACAAAGAAAATAGAAAACAAGGAAAAAAATATTTCGTGGACAGCAAAAAAAACGGAAAAGTTTTGATTAAAAAAAACCAAAAACATGACACATCTGGAGTCCAGGTGTTGTCCAGAGATTTTAAATCTCTGTATGGCTTACAAGTATAAGCATGGGTGGCAAGTGGTGGCGATTTTGCTATTTATATAAATATATAGTTCAATTTAATTCTTACTTATCAAATCCTGTTTGGTTTTCTTTTTTCTACAATTCAAACTACTATATTTCTCTAAACACTTGGGGACCGAAAGAAATGTTGAAAGAGAAAAATTTTGAGGGGGTTTACTGGAGAATTTTATAGAGAACCACGGGAAGCTCTAAGAAAAACATAAAGTAATAACATGAAGTTTATTTTTGAAATTTAGCTTACATGAAATTTCTCGAAATTCAAAGTGGGAATTTTCAAAGAGTGTGAATTATAGAAGAATTGAATAATAAATTAAAATTTTAATATAACCATTATGTCAGGTGTTGACGATCAGCAACCGGGAGACATTGCTGAAAAGAGCAGGAAGGGCAAGAAGGTGATCCACGGGTAGCTCTAAGGGCTACGTGGTGAGTTAGATTTAATTTAAGTAATCTAGATAAAAATGAAATATCTAGTGATAATATTAAAATAGATTATTAGCTTATACTTCAGTGATAGATGAAAATTGGTTGATAGGTGTGATAGGAATAGTGGATGTGTAGAGAATTATTTTATGAGAAATAATATTTTTGGAATAATAAGTTGATTTAATAATCAAAATGATAAGTGAAATTCTTGATGAGTTGTGGCTGATGTTTTGATATGATTTATAAGGAGATGAAATTTAGTAGATCTTGACAAGCTATGATTGATGATTTGATGCGATTTATGAGGAGAGGAATTTAGTGAAATTTTTCAATAATCAGGATAGCTAATTTAAATATTTGAATTCATGTTTGTTTTTTTATGTTATTGTTCATGTGCATATTTTATATCATTGTTCATATGCATATGCATGAAATAAAAAAACCGAGAGGGGGCCGGTCTAATTGAAAAACCGTGACAGCCGGTATATGCTGAAAATAAAGGAAAACCATGACAGCCGGTATGTAATGACCCATCCCGGGTTGGCCACCCTCGAGACAGTGTCATCACATTTTTGAAAATCCCAGCACGACACATATATGCAACCATAAAAATAACACCAAGAGAAATTTTTACATTAATCCTCAACCCTCAGCAGGGGAGGTACATCAATCTGATATTAATTTAAATATAATATGCAACTTAAAATATATGAATATTTACAAATAAAATTTTTATATTTCAATTTCTCATTTGTACGAGTATATTGACACGTACATGGCTTACAGAAACTGATTTCATCTGACTCTCAACCTACCAGACTACTTGTCCTGTCTGCTACCTGAAATCATTGTATAATGAGGGATAAGCTTCACAAGCTCAGTGAATTAAATTTACTAGAAGTATTCAATTTGTATAACTAGCCCTTTAATATTCAAACATTTATTTCTCATATGACTGAATAATAGCAAATAGTCTAACATTTAAATAATTCATATCATATCATATTTCTATGTTTTTTTCTCTCTGTGAAACTCATTTATCTACAAATAAATGCACAATATCAACAACACTTCATTAAAAATATTAACATGTAAAACAGATGCAATGCATGAATTATTATTATGGGAATGTCTTCCCACATGTCGACATGCTTTTATTATCTTAGATTGGCTGCCTTCCCGGTTCTTTCATTCTCATTTATACCAGCTGTCTTCCCAGTTCTTTTATTCTCATTTAGACCGACTGCCTTCCCGATTCTTTTATTCTCAATTATACCGACTACCTTCCTGGTTCTTTCATTTTCGTTTAGACCGGCTGCCTTCCCAGTTCTTTTATTCTTATTCAGATGCATATGAAAACTGATATGAATAAGCATATAAATAATAAAATAAAATAAAAAGTATGTATCCAGACATTTGAACTAACTATCATGATTATTCTCAAATTATTATTTGAAAATTCCTCCAAATTATTCTCCTCATATATCACATCAATTTATCAACCATAACTCATCAAGAATTTCTTTATCACCATCATTATTAAATCAACTCATTATTCTAATAATATTTCTTTTCACATGATAATCTACTACATGTCCAATATTAATATCATACCTATCAATTAAATTTTATCTACCACCAAAACATAAGCTAATAATTTATTTTAATATTATTACTAGATATTTGATATTTATTTAGATTACTTGAAGTAAATCTAACTCACCACGTAGCACTTAAAGCTACTCGTGGATCACCTCCTTACCTTTCCCGTTCTTCTCCAAAATTTCCCCTGGTTGCTGACCGCCAACACCTGACATAATATTTGTATTAAAGTTCTAATTATTTCTTCAATTCTTCATAAACCACATCCTTTGAAAATTCCCACTTTGAAATCCAAGAAATTTCATGAATGCTAAAAATTAAAAAATAAACATTATGTTATTACCTTCTGTCTTTCTGATAGCTTTTCGTGACTCTCTATAAAATTTCTTCGTAAATCCCTTCAAAATTTTGCTCTTTCAAACTTTCTTTGGGTCCCCAAGTATTTAAAGAAAATGAGTAATTTGAAGGAAATTAAACGAAATTTGTAAGTATAAGTAATTTACGTTTAACTATATATATATATATATATATAGGAAAAACTTGTTTAAACTTTTCTTTCTTTCTTTCTTTTTATTCTTCTGGCTTCTGGACGTTCACGTCCAAATTTTTATTTTATTTTTTTTTAAATTGTTTTATAAAAATTTGACTTTTCGCATTTCAAAATATCTATATTATTTTAACTCTTTGTCATATTTATTAAAATACTTTTTTACCCTTATTTTACAAATATGAGTATTACAATTCAACCCACCTTACAAAAATTTCATCCCCGAAATTTCTTTACCCAAAATCATGAAAAGAGTAGGGAGTAATCCTTCCTCATTCTTGCTTCATGGTCCCATGTAACTTCTTCAACATCTCTATTTCGCCATAATACTTGAATCAAATGAATGACTTTATTGCGCAAGACTTGTTCCTTTCTGTCTAGGATTCTGACCAGTACTTGCATAAAAGTCAAATCTTCTTGAAATTCTATCGCCTGATTCGAGATACTATGGGATTCATCGTGTAAGTACTTTCTCAGCAGTGACACATGAAACACATTATGCAATTGCTTTAATTTTGGAGGCAAATCCAAACAATATGCTACTAGTCCAATTCTCTTGATCACCTCATATGGTCCCACAAATCTTGGGCTCAACTTTCCCTTCTTTTTAAATCTCAACACTCTTTTCCACGGAGATATCTTCAAAAATACCCAATCACCAACGAGGAACTCGAGAGGCCGTCTTCTTTTATCAGCATATCCCTTCTGTCTATTCTGGGCTGCTCTAAGGTTCTCCCTAATCAGTTTGATCCTCTCAGTAGTCAAATCTATCATCTTTGGGCCATAAATCTTTCTCTCTCCAACTTCTTTCAAGCATATTGGAGTTCTACACCTTCTACCATATAAAACTTCAAAATGAGTCATCCCAATACTAATTTGATACTAATTATTGTATGCAAACTCGATCAAAGGCAAATAAGCATCTCATCTCACTGAGAAACTCAATAAACTTGCCCTTAACATATCTTCTAGTGTTCTGATGATTCTCTTCGTCTACCCATCAGTTTTTGGATGAAAAGTTGTACTAAACTGCAATTGCGTACCTATAGCTTCTTGAAAACCCTCCCCCCCCAAAAAATCTAGAGGTAAATCTAGAATCTCTATCTGATACGATACTCAAGGGTACTCCATGTAATTTTACTATCTCTGCTATATACAACTTAGCCAACTTTTCTGGACTCCAGGTAATTTTAATAGGAAGAAAATGTAAAGACTTAGAAATTGTATCCACTATAACCCACACAGTGTCATGTCCCCTCTAGGTACGGAGAAAATCAGAGACAAAATTCATACTTACATTTTCCCATGGCCACTCAGGTGCTGGAAGAGGTTGTAATAAACCTGCTGGATGTCTATTCTCAGACTTCACCTGTTGACAAATCAAACATCTATAGATATATTCTGCTACATCCTTTTTCATCCCTGACCACCAATAATTCTGTTTCAATCCCTGTACATCTTATTATTACCTGGGTGCATGGAATATACAGAATCATGAGCCTCCCTTAGTATCTCCTTTCTCATCTCCACATCATTGGGAACACAAAGCCCCAATACTACCATACCATCTTCTCTAATTCTAAACTCGGTTGGCTTCCCACTCAACACTTTCTACTTGATCTTCTCTTCTGTAATAAATGATCAATAATAAAAGATTGTATCACTATATTCGCCATCAATACTCCTCTATCATTGACACTTAACTGCATCCTCATTCTTCTTAATTCTATCATCAAGATAGTATTATGACTCCAATAGCAGCTAATCTCCCTGTAGCCTTTCTACTCAATGCATTAGCTACTACATTAGCCTTTACTGGATGATAGTGAATAATACAATCATAATCACAAATCAACTCCGTCCACCTCTTCTGCCTAAAATTCAACTCCTTCTGGGTTGGTAAATGCGTCAAGCTTTTATGATCAGTAAAAATTTCACAATTGGCTCCATATAGATGATGTCTCCAAATCTTCAAAGTAAAAACTATGGAAGCCAATTCTAAATCATAGATTGGATAATTCCTCTCATTGTTTTTTAGTTACCTAAATGCATAAGCTATAACTCTCTTATGTTGCATCAACACATATCTCAACCCCTGATGTGACGCATCACTATAAACCACAAATATTTCATCACCAGAATGAAGCACTAACACCAGAGCAGTAGTCCGTTTTTCTTTCAACAACTGGAAACTTCTCTCACATTCCTTTAACCACCTAAACTTCACGTCCTTCCTAGTCAATTTAGTCAAAGGTCCAGCAATCATAGAAAAATTTTGAATAAATCTCCTATAATAACCAGCCAACCCCAAAAAGCTTCTAATTTCAATTACACTATGGATCTTTCCCTATTCAACACCGCTTCTACTTTCTGTGGGTCAACTACTATCCCCTCTCCTGACACAACATGCCCCAAGAAAGATATTTCACTTAACCAAAACTCACACTTAGAGAACTTTGCATATAAGTTCTTTCTCCTCAAAATCCCCAACACTATCTCCAAATGTTGCATATGCTCCTCTTCATTCTTGGAATATATAAAAATATCATCAATAAACACAATCACAAATCTGTCCTAGAATGGTTTAAACACCTGATTCATAAGGTCTATAAATGCTACAGGAGCGTTGGTCAACCCAAAAGGCATCACCAAGAATTTATAATGGTCATAACATGTCCTAAAAGCAGTCTTAGGCACGTCCCCCTCCTTTATCCTCAATTGATGATAACCTAATCTCAGGTCTATCTTAGAAAACACTCTAGCTCCATGTAACTGCTCGAATAAATCATCTATCATGGGTAAAGGATATCTATTCTTAATGGTGATCTTATTCAACTGTCTATAATCAATACACAACCTCATTGTCTCGTCCTTATTTTTAACAAACAACACAGGGGCTCTCTAGAGTGACATACTAGGTCGGATAAACTGTTTATCTAGTAACTCCTAAAGCTGAACTTTCAACTCTCTCAATTCAGCTGGTGCCATTCTATAGGGTGCTATGGATATGGGTGCTGATCCTGGAATCACCTCAATAGAAAACTCAATCTCCTTATTGGGAGGCAACCTGGTCAACTCTTCAGGGAAAACATCAGAAAAATCTTTTATTACCAAGATTTCTTCTAACTTTCTACTCTCCTTGCTAGAATCCACCACCTATGCCAAATACCCCTCACAACCCTTCTTCAACCATTTATTAGTAGTTAAGGCAAAAATAAGACAATTAGCAAATATCTTATGTTCTCCCTGAAAATTAAACTCCTCATGTCTGAGTATCTTGAACACCGCAATTTTCCTAAAACAATCTATCCAAGCATGATATGCAGATAACCAATTTATCCCCAGAATTAAATCAAAATCTGTTGTATCTAAAGGCAATAAATCAACTTTAAATTCTCTATCAGCAATACTAATCACACAACCTTAATAGATTGTTCTAATAATAACCCTATCTCCAGTAGGAACCTCAACAATAATTATATGCATCAAATGACTAGCATTAGCATCAATAGATTTTATATAACTACTAGATGCAAAAGAATGGGTTGCACCAGGATCAATTAATAATCTAGCAGGCCTACCAAGGATAGATATCATACCCATAACAACATCAGGAGTGGCTTGTGCATCCTGTTGGGTCATTGCATAAACTCTGTTATCTCTAGATTGAATCTGGCTGCCACATCCTTGCTCTATTACTGATCTTCGACCTCTACCCCGCACACTCCCAAATCAACCACCTCTCTCCATTGATCTTCTCTCAACACTTCCAGTGCTTACGTCAACAGATTTCCACATGGGACAATCTACAGCAACATGTCTTCCCTCACCACATACAAAGCATATCTACGTAGGGCAATTCCAAGACAAATGCCCCATCTGATTACATCTAAAGTAAACCCTTCACTCTCGATCATACATCAGATTACCACTTCCCCGTGGTGGCATACTTACTCCTCTACCATAATTCCCAATTCTCATAGCTTGTCTTCCAAATCTAGGAGTCCCACTAGTATTACTCTAAACTATATATGCAATAGATCCAGTTTGCCTCTGACTCTGCCCTACAGTTCCTTATGACAAGGAACGACCCCTCTAAGGTGGTCTCCCACCCTGAACACCCATACTGCTACCACCTCTAGGTCCCTCAAATCTAGACCTCTTCAGCCAATCTCTTCTACCTCTAAACTCCATCAAAATCCTTCTCAATCTATAATGCTTTATCCACCAGTAGAGCATAATTCTCTATGCCCATGTAAGAGAGTTTAGATCTAATTTCATAGTGTAACCCGCCTAAAAATCTCTTACATTTTCTCTCCTCCTTGTTCACTAATTCAGGTAAAAGTCTTGACAGAGCTATAAATCTGTTATCATACTCCGCCACAGATAAGGTATTCTGCCTTAAGTGAATAAAATCTCTCTCCTATTGGGTTCAAAATGTATCTGGAAAGTATTTCGCAGAGAACTCATCCTTAAACTTACTCCAAGTTAAAGGTTGTTCCACCTGTGTACTCACCCTAGGCAGAATATCTTTCCACCATTGTGAAGCCTCACCTTCCAACATAAATGAAGTAAAAGCAATCTTCTGTCTATCTGTCACTGGTAAGACTTCAAAATATTTCTCCACATGTTTAATCCACTGCTCAGCTTTCATAGGGTTTACAGATCCTCTAAAAGACCAAGGTTTAAACTTAAGAAATCTTTCAAAACAATCCCCTTGCATCTCACGTGCAAACACACCTTCTCCCTCATAAATCTCTCATCTCACCATATCAGGTTCTACTCTATCCCTTTCCTCTAATCTCCTCTATAGATTACCTACCCTTTCTTTAGCTGCATTCATCTTCTCTATAGCACGATTAAGAGTTTCTCTCAATTCATCCTTCCTAACCTCATATTCTCTCCCAACTCTACTAGTACTAGCTGCACTATCGATATGTTCCCTCGCAGAAACCACAGATTCAACTTCCTCTTCTGCTTCAGTTCTCCTAAAAATTAGGGGTCTACCATGTCCCCTCTGATTCAGAACTCTACCTCTAGCTCTAGCACAACCACATGTCATCCTCAAATTCTGCATTTAAAATATAGTTTATTTAGATCTTCCACTTTTTTTTTCAGTTCTCGTGCAGTCTACAGAACCTAATACTCTGATACCAAAATTGTAACGACCCATCCAAGGTTGGCCACCCCCAAGATGGTGTCATCACATTTTTGAAAATCCCAACACGACACATATATGCAACTATAAAAATAACACCAATGTAAATTTTTACATTAATCATCAACTCTCAACAGGGGAAGTATATCAATCTGATATTAATTTAAACATAATATACCACTTAAAATGCATGAATATTTACAAATAAAATTTTTATATTTCATTTTCTCATTTGTTTGAGGATATTGACACGTACATGGCTTACAGAAAATGATTTCGTCTTACTCTCAACCTACCAGACTACTTGTCCTGTCTGCTACCTGAAATCATTGTACAATAAGGGATGAGCTTCACAAGCTCAATGAATTAAATTTACTAGAAGTATTCAATTTGTATAACTAGCCTTTTAATATTTAAACATTTATTTCTCATATGACTGAATAATAGCAAATAGTCTAACATTTCAGATCATATTTCAATGTCTTTTTTTCTCTGTGAGACTCATTTATCTACAACTAAATGCACAATATCAACAACACTTCAGTAAAAATATTAACATGTAAAACAGATACAATGCATGAATTATTATTATGGGAACGTCTTCCAACATGTTGACATGTTTTTATTATCTTAGACTGGCTGCCTTCCTGGTTCTTTCATTCTCATTTATACTAGCTGCCTTCCCGGTTATTTAATTCTCATTTAGATCGACTGTCTTCCCAGTTCTTTTATTCTCAATTAGACCGGCTGCCTTCCCGATTCTTTCATTTTCATTTAGACCGACTATCTTCCTAGTTCTTTTATTCTCATTCAGATGCATATGAAAACTGATATGAATATGCATATAAATAATAAAATAAATACAAGCATGTATTCAGACATTTGAACTAGCTATCCTGATTATTCTCAAATTATTATTTGAAAATTCTTCCAAATTCTTCTCCTCATATATCACATCAATTTATCAACCATAACTCATCAAGAATTTCTTTATCATCATCATTATTAAATCAACTCATTATTCTAATAATATTTTTTTTCACATGATAATTTACTATATGTCCAACATTCATATCATACCTATCAATTAAATTTTATCTACCACCAAAACATAAGCTAATAATTTATTTTAATATTATTACTAGATATTTGATATTTATTTAGATTACTTGAAGTAAATCTAACTCACCACGTAGCACTTAAAGCTACCCGTGGATCACCTCCTTACCTTTCCCGTTCTTCTCCAAAATTTCCCCCAGTTGCTGACCGCCAACACCTGACATAATATTTGTATTAAAGTTCTAATTATTTCTTCAATTCTTCATAAACCACATCCTTTGAAAATTCCCACTTTGAAATCCAAGAAATTTCATGAATGCTAAAAATTAAAAAATAAACATTATGTTATTATCTTTTGTCTTTCTGATAGCTTTTCGTGACTCTCTATAAAATTTCTTCGTAAATCCCTTCAAAATTTTGCTCTTTCAAACTTTATTTGGGTCCCCAAGTGTTTAAAGAAAATGAATAATTTGAAGGAAATTAAACGAAATTAGTAAGTATAAGTAATTTACGTTTAACTATATATATATAGGAAAACCTTGTTTAAACGGCACCCCAAAAATATTTGCACACTCAGCATGCCTTTCTCCCACAATCTCCACGTTCTGGCTATGTTTGTCACATGCAATTAACTTGGCAGCTGGTGCTGCCACCTGGTGCCACATTTTTTGCTTTTTTTTTAAAGAAAAATTTTTTTTTTCCTTCTTTCTTTTTATTCTTTTGGCTTCTGAACGTTAACGTCCAAATTTTTTTTAAATTGTTTTATAAAAATTTGATTTTTCGCATTTCGAAATATCTATATTATTTTAACTCTTTGTCATATTTATTAAAGTACTTCTTTACCCTTACTTTACAAATACTGGTATTACGCAGTATATGCTGAAAATAAATGAAAACCGTGACAGTCGGTATATGCTGGAAAAAAAAGAACCGGGAGGGGGCCGGTCTAAGAGAAAAACATGTCGACATATGGGAAGATATTCCCTAATAATAATTCATGCATTGTATATGTTTTAAATATTGATTGCATTACTAAAATGCTGAAGTGTTGTTTGTTACTGTAAATTTATTTATAGATGAATGAGTCTCACAGAGAGACAGTTATGGTGAGAAAGAAACATAAAAGTATGATATGATAAGAACCATCTAAATGGTAGACTTTATACTGTGAACCTCATAGCGATGTAATTATGAGATAATTGATGATTTTAAAGTGAACAATTATATAAGAATGAGAGATTGATAGAGAATAGGACTTATGATATGTGTAGTGATAGTAGAATGTTATTGTCAAGTTTTATGAGATATAAATGATTAAATATTTAAAAGACTATTTATACAAATTAAATGTTTCTAGTAAATTTAATTCACTGAGCTTGTGAAGCTCATCCCCCATTGTACAATGATTTCAGGTAACAAGTAGGACAAATAGTTTGGTGAGTTGAGGTCAGTCGAAATCAGTATCTGTAAGCTACATACGTGTCATTCATGTTTAAGTCAATATCAGAATGATGTATCTCCCCTGTTGAGGGTTGAAGAATGATGTAAAAATTTATATTGGCGTTACTTTTTTTCTTATTGTATATATGTGTCATGCTGGGATTTTCAAAATGTGACAACACCGTCTCAGGGGTGGCCAACCTGGGATGGGTCGTTACACCAACCAAATGAAATAGGGTAATTATCTATTACTAGGTTAGGAATCTTGATCCGTAATTGTCTTGAATTTCTAATCAATGGTAGCAATTAGTAATCAGTGATGATGGCATATTTTGGTGTGATTATTATATGGAACATAACTCAAGATAAATGAACCGAGCTTACGTGTTTGTTTCTTGGACCAACCTATTTTTCTTAACATAATGCTTCTATTAAACTAAATTTAGAGAACTTATTCTAGGTTTTTAATAGATATAGATTAAGTAAAGAGTTTGTTTTACTTAACGACAAACTAAGGAAAGATTGGGGTAATAGAGCTTATTATTATCTATGGTTGGTAATTTTATTAGGAATTTGGAGATAACTCTGATATTGATTCATCATTTCATGTCTAGTGGTGGAGAATGATCTTTTGACCAGTTTTCTCATTATTATTACAAATTTTGTTCAATTTTGAATCATATTTTAGTTGTCTTTCATTATTCGTAATTTTTAGTTAATCATTTAAAAAAAACCCCCAATTAGTTTATTAGGTTGTTTTGAATTTAATTTAGTTTAGAAATTATTTATATTTTTTCTTTTAACAATTAAGTGTTTAATTGAATTAATTTACAATCCTCTGTGGGAAATGACCTTTGCTTTCCACTATATTTCATACAAAAATTTTTAGAGCAAGGAAAAATTTATGCGTTTATTTTTTGGCGTGCCAAATTTTGGCGTCGTGTCGCCAGGATTTTTAAATTAATTCGTTAAATTGCATATTTGTTATTTTTTATTTTTTATTTTTTTAGTTTGTTTCCAGTTTTGGCTTTTTGTTTTCTTAGTTTTTTTTTTCTTCTTTTTTTTTTAGGTAAATTTGAATGCATCGGAGTCCCTATAACTTGAGATCAAAAGGACCCATCTCAGAAACATTTGATCGAACAGTCCACACTGCCCTCCCATCTAGTTCATCAAACGACTCATCAGCTTATTCAGACTACTCTGATTACGAGAAGATGGCACTGAATAAACGAACACTTAAGGAGTTGGCGGCGTCGAACATTGATCAACAACCATTATATATTGAGTATCCTACTCTGGAGGTTGCTTTTGAACTCAAATCGGGAATGATTTATCTCGTGTCGACATTCAACGGTTTTACAGGAGAATACTCAAATAAGCATCTCAAGGAATTTTATATGGCATGTTCAAGCATGAAACCGACCGGAATTTCTGAAGGACAAGTCAAGTTGAGAACCTTTCCATTCTCTCTGGCTGATTTAGCAAAGGAATGGCTCTACTATTTACCTTCCGACACTATAACCACATTGAATAATATGAAGAGGCTATTTCTGGAGAAATATTTCCCTGCATCAAAAGCTGCCAACATCAGGAATGAAATATGTGGTATTCGAAAGTACAATGGAGAATCACTTTCTAAATACTGCGGGCGTTTTAAGAAACTCTACACTAGCTGCCCTCACCACCAAATTAGTGAACAACTCCTCATCCAACATTTATATGAGGGATTAATGCCAATAGAGAGGAATATGATTAATATTACTAGTGGGGGAGCCTTAGTAGATAAAATGTCGAAAGCCACAAGGAATTTAATTACAAACATGGCAGCTAACTCCCAACAGTTCAGTAGCCGGCATAAACCGCCAGCACCAAAGAAAGTGAATGAGGTAGGGACAATAACAATTGAGCATCATCTTGCCCACCTCACTTCACTTATGCAATAAATGGTTGTGGGGAACATGCAACAAGCCAAACCATGTGGAGTTTATTCAATGATAGGGCATCCAACTGACATACGCCCAAATTTGCAAGAAGGCAACACGGAGCAAGTTAACTCCATGGGTAGATTTCCAGGTCAACAAAGGCAGAGATATGACCTTTTTCTCCAACACCTAAAATGTTGGATAGAAGGATCATCCTAATTTTAGTTATGGGGGAAATCAACAAAATGCTTCAAATGTCATTCTCAATCAGCGACCGGGGTTCAATTAACAAAGGATGCAACAGCCATACCAAGCTAAACCTCAACCCACTCAACAAAACTCAAGCACATCTCTGGAAGACATTGTAAAAGCCCTTGCTACCAATACAATGCAATTTCAATAGGAAACCAAGGCAAGTATCCAGAGTTTGGAGAATTAAATGAGCCAAATGGAAACAACAGTGGGTAAGTTAGAAGCACAAGGATCAGGAAAACTCCCATCTCCGACTGTGGTTAACCCAAGGGAGAATGCTAGTGCAGTCACATTGAGAAGTGGAAAGCCTCTTGAAACTTCACTACATGCACTATCAAGCACGGCGTCCACAAAGAAAGAACAAAAAATGAAAGCCATTCTGGAGGAAGATGAAGGCGAACCATCCACTAATAATTCGTTATCCCCTAAGGTAAGTGCAAAAATGCCTAACTCTTCCTATGTTACTCCTCCACCTTCTCCCAGCAGGTTTACTAAGTCTAAAAAAGTTGAGCAAGATAAGGAAATTTCGGAGACCTTCCATAAAGTGGAGGTAAATATACCTCTTTTGGATGTAATAAAGCGGGTATCGCGCTATGCCAAGTTCCTGAAAGAATTGTGCACCAATAAGAAAAAGCTGAAAAACGAATGAACAAATAAGTGTGGGGGAAAATGTCTCAGCAGTGCTACAAAGGAAGCTTCCAGCCAAGTGCAAAGATCCAAGCATTTTCACCATTCCCTGCAAAATTGGCAATACCAGGTTTGAAAAAGCTAGATTTAGAAGCATCAATTAATGTAATGCCTTATTTTATTTATACTTCTTTAGATCTTGGACCACTTGAAGAAACTGGTGTAATTGTACAACTTGCTGACCATTCTAACACTTATCCAAAGGGAGTTGTAGAGGATGTTTTGGTGCATGTAAATGAATTAGTCTTTCCGATGGAATTTTATATCTAGAGATGGAGGATGAGACATCTCCCAACCCAACACTGATATTGCTAGGAAGACCATTCCTAAAAACTGCACGGACAAAGATAGATGTTCACGATGGGACTCTTACTATGGAATTCGATGGGGAAGTTATTTATTTAATTATCTATCCTAGTGATTTACATTATGTATTTGCAGTTGACATTATTGATTCTTTAGCACAACAGTTATTTGAGTTGACTAACAAAAACGGTTTGGAGGTCACTATTAATGAGCACTTCGAGATGAAAACTCCTAAGAGGCTGAAACGGGATGTACAAGTGATTGAAGATGTAAAGTGATGAGTGCCAAATATTGCATATTTTGGCCCCTTAATTTACATTTGTTAGCTTAGGAATTTGTTACTTTGAGTTGTTTTCGTTGTTTTACAAGTTTACAAGCACTCGGAAAGGAGTTTCACTAAAATTCTAGAATTGCCTATACAGATCAATCATTTTTGTGGATTTTACTGTATTTATTCAGGAAGAACCAGGAGATAAGCCATAAATGCTTGAAAAGATCCGGATGTCTATTTTTTGAAGAATTTACGACTCGTAAAAATGATTTTTCTAGAGAAAGTTATGGCAGTTTTAGTAGAAAAATGTCACGCTGTGTGTGATTTCAGCATGGCAAATCAGTCATTTTTATGGATTTTACGGTAATGATTCAGGAAGAAACAGGAGATAAGCTATATTTGCTTGGAAAGATCCGGATGTCTATTTTTTGAGAAATTTTACGACTTAAAAAAATGATTTTTCTAGAGAAAGTTATGGTAGTCTTAGTAGACAAAGGTCAGGCAGTGCACCATGCTGCACTCGAGCGCACAAGACTGTGATCGAGCGCACTCGGGCAGTATCCCACATTGAATTTGAAACACATTACACTATTGAGTTTCCCTATAAAATCCCCACCTCACTGAAGCAATTGGTGTGTAATCTGGAGGACTTCTGCTAGCATTCTGGTGGATCTCGAAGGCTTTGCTACTACGAGGGGAAGCGCCGCCCAATAACGAGTAGAATTTCTCCCAATGTATAGTCAGTTTTAATTTATTTCTTTTTTAAGTTTTAAATTTTAAATGTTTAGCACTGTAATTGTGAAAATTATATTCATAATTATGCGAGGCTAAAATCTTCATCTAAGGTTGAAGATGAAGCCTCGCCATTGTTTAGCATTATATTTTCAAATATGTTCGTACAATTCTGATATTTTTAGTATAAATGTTCTATTTCAATTTTTTGAGTAAACTTTTATGATTGATTGTTTTTAATTGTTAAATTGGATATTCCTTATGTTTCATCTGCTGGATACGGCGGATCATTCAAATTAGATTGGATATCCATTGTGATTTGTGAATTAAACAGATACATTGCATGATTTTGGTTTAGTTTGGATATTCGCCGTGATTTGTATAATGGTGGATTCATGGAATGATTTGATAGATTATTTTTATATAGAACATGAAGATATATGCTTTACTTTGGTGGGGTGGATTCATAAAACCTTAGTGTTTTTATCAGTTGTTTTTAAATCAACTTAGTTTAGTTTATACTTTTTGCATAATACAACTAAAAATTTGGAACTAGGTTAAAATAGGGTTAGTTTAGATAAAAATATATTTTTACAACGCAATTCCCTGTGGATTTGACCTCGCACTTGCACAACATTAAATTGTAAACAACTCGTGCACTTGAGAGAAATTTAAAACTCACAACAAGTTTTTGGCGTCGTTGCCGGGGAATTGTTTTGTTTGTGAAATTTTTGTCTGAATTGATTTTATTTTTCTACTAGTTTAGTTAGCATTTTTGTTTTATTTTTGTTTTGCAATTTTATTTTTGTTTGTTTGTTTCTATTTGCAATTGCCCATAAAAAAAATAAAAAAAAATATATGGATGAATCCAGCATCGGTTTCACAGTCTTTAGAGGACACCCTCAAAGATTTCATGAAGATGACTGGCCAGTCCATTAATACAACCAATACATTCAATGTTAATAGTTGTTCCATCTGTGCTAGTCCTATGCATTTAGCACAGAATTGTCCATCTACGTCGGCTTTTACCGAGTATCCCATGGAACAAATGAACGCTTTCAATGACTATCGGTGGAAATCAAATGGATCTTACTTCGAGACGTACAATCCAGGGTGGTGGAACCACCCTAATTTTTCATGGAAGCAAAACCAACTGATAAATCAGGAAGAAGACCCTCATCATGCTCACAATCAATACCCTCCCAGATTTCCTCCACCAATTCCAAGTTATGGTCGCTCAGCCCATCTAGCACCATCACCCGCTTACCGAGCTCCCACTCAAGCGCCAGCATCAATTTCACAGTCATTGGAGGACACCTTCAAGGATTTTATAAAGATGACCGGCCACTCCATCAGTGAAGTAAGAAGTGCGCAAATAGTAAACACCCAAGCGATTGCCAAGCTGGAGAGTCAAATGGATCAAATCGCAAGTCATTTAGGTGAAAGAGAGAAGGTAAAGTTCCCCAGTCAACCTGTGCCTAACCCGAAGGGACTGTTTATGGTTAGAAATTCATCAACTCTTACGCACGGGGAGGAACAAGTGCAATCGATTGTCACATTAAGGTCTGGAAGACAAGTGGAAAATCGAGTGGAAGAGAACCCTGCTATGCAGCAAGGGCAAGAAAGTGGCAACAAGGATAAAAGAGATGTTGAGCCATCTACAGCCACACCTACTGTTAAAAACCCTCCTAATTCGTTTGTACCTAAAGTGCCTTACCTTGAGAGACTACAAGCGCCCAAGAAAGGAGGGTAGTCTGAGGACATTATAGAGGCATGCTTTGCTCAGTTTGGAGAGGATTTGGATTTGGATAAGCTACTTGAGCAAGAAAATGCTATCTTGGAGTCTACTCCTCGAGAGAGCAGTAAACGGAGGAGATTATGGGTAAATCAAACATTGAAGACCCTCTGGAGGCATGTTTTGCTCAGTTTGGAGAGGATTTGGATTTGGATAAGTTTCTTGAGCAAGAAAATGCTACTTTGGAGTCTGCTCCTCAGAAAAGCAGTGAGACGGAGGAGACCACAGCACCTGAACCCCCCAAGAAAGAACTTAAGCCTTTACCGGACAATCTTAAGTATAAGTTCCTAGGTCCAGCAGAATCTTTTCCTGTGATTATAGCTTCAGATTTGGTTGATGCTTAAGGGAAGAAATTATTGGATGTTTTAGGAGAGCACAAGGAAGCTATCAGCTGGACTATTGAGGATATCAAAGAGATCAGCCCTTCGGTGGTGATGCATAAGATACATTTGGAGGAGAATGCCAAGCCATCGAGGGAGCCACCAAGAAGGCTCAACCCAGCTATGCAAGAGGTTGTGAAGACTGAAGTGATAAATTTGTTGGATGTAGGGATCATTTATCCAGTCTCTGATAGCAAATGGGTGAGCCCTATGCATGTCGTGCCTAAGCAAGCTAGATTGACCGTAGTGAAAAATAATGATGATGAGTTGGCTCCAACTCGTGTGCAGTCAGGATGGAGAGTGAGTATAGACTACCGTAAGTTGAAAGCTGCCACAAGGAATGATCATTTGTCATTCCCGTTTATTGATCCAATGGTGGAGTGCTTAGTTGGGCACGATTACTAATGCTGGGTCTGGCTGAAGACGTTAAACTTAGCGTTCATGGGAGGCCCCTCACAGCATATCCTTTCTGTTTGTTTATTATTTTACATATTTCTTGTTAATGTTTTTCTCTAGTGTTTTTTGTTTTCAAGTCTTTATTTTTCAGGGACAAAGCGTACTTCAAATCAAGTTTGGGGGTATGCTATGAGCCATACCAGTCCAGATAGTTCTCCATATCTCAGGTTAGCTCTTTCTATATTATTCACACATTGGGGTCAATGTGTAATTTAAGTTTGGGGGTATGGGAGACACATTACACACACTTTTTCCTAATTTTTTGTTGTTTTTCTTCATTTGAAAAAAGAAAAAGAAAGAAGGTAAATGCATGCTCATGTTATTTTGAAATTTTAGTTGATTTAAACAAATACTGTGATGTGATGTCATTGGTGAGCTTAAAATTGTGAACACATTGTTTAATGATAAAGTTTTAAAACTTTGTTACTTACTTTAGGCATTTGAGATTCACATGTTTGATCTAATCTGACACAAGCACATTAGCACAAAATCGTGTGAGGTATGACATGCGATTTCAATGTGTATGTTTCCTTGACTTAACTGAAACTGGATGACTTGTAGGATAAACACTTTGGCATAGAAACGTAATATATATATATATATATATATATATATATATATATATATATATATATATATATATATATATATAATGATCATCAATAAACTTTCCACTGAGTAACTGGACCTCTTGCCTCAGTAAGCAGTGAGTGTTTACGTCAAAAGGTGGGAATTTTATTCATAATGATCACTGCAAACTTTCCACTGAGTAACTGGACCTCTTGCCTCAGCAAGCAGTGAGTGTTCACGTCAAAAGGTGGGAATTTTGCTTGGTAGCATTAAGGTAGTTTCGTAGCCTTTTTTACTCGAGTTAGTAAGTCCTTAAGGGTGTCTTTACATCTAATGCCCTAAAACCATCTGGTTTGGGAGTTGTTGACTCAACACTCGATACATGGGTCAATTAGAAAGCTTAAGGGAACTAAACATAGCAAAGCCTTATAATAAAAAAACTTATGAAAAAATAAAATAAAACTATGTCATCGTTGCTCATTCTGATGAGAAATTCTGTGAATCTTGAGACATCGAGACATTGTACATTGAAGTTATTTGAAAACCTCATCTGTATATGCTAATTCATTTTACACTGATTCAAGCTTGTGATGTCTTAGTCTGCCTCTTGTAAGTAATTAGGTTTTAAAATTGCTATTATTACAAAGATGAGTTATATCTTTTTAAGTTTGCTCATGAATGAATATCATGGTTTTGAGTGCTCCTTAAATTTTTGGATACCATGAGTGATGAACTTATCTTTATGTTCTTTGTTTTTCATTTTGTTTTGCTAAGGGACTAGCAAAATGTAAGTTTGGGGGTATTTGATGAGTGCCAAATAGTGCACATTTTGGCCCCTTAATTCACATTTATTAGCTTAGGAATTTGTTATTTTGAGTTGTTTTCGTTGTTTTACAGGTTTACAAGCACTCGGAAAGGGGTTTCACTAAAATTTCCATAATTGCCTGTACAGATCAGTCATTTTTGTGGATTTTACTGTATTGATTCAGGAAGAACCAAGAGATAAGCCATATATTCTTGGAAAGGTCCAGATGTCTATTTTCTGAGGAATTTTATGTCTCGTAAAAATGATTCTTCTATAGAAAGTTATGGTAGTTTTAGTAGACAAAGGTCAGACGGTGCACCATGCTGCGCTCGAGCGCACAAGACTGTGATCGAGCGCACTCGGGCAGTATCCCACATTGAATTTGAAACACATTGCACTCTTGAGTTTCCCTATAAAAGCCTCATCTCACTGAAGCAATTGGTGTGCAATCCGGAGGACTTCTGCTAGCATTCTGGTGGATCTCGAAGGCTTTGCTACCACGAGGGGAAGCGCCGCCCAACAACGAATGGAATTTCTCCCAATGTATACTCAGTTTTAATTTATTTCTTTTTTAAGTTTTAAATTTTAAATGTTTAGCACTGTAATTATGAAAATTATGTTCATAATTATGCGAGGCTAAAATCTTCATCGAAGGTTGAAGATGAAGCCTCGCCATTGTTTAGCATTATATTTTCATATATATTCGTACAATTCTGATATTTTTAGTATAAATATTCTATTTCAATTTTTTGAGTAAACTCTTATGATTGATTGTTTTTAATTGTTAAATTCGCGATTCCTTGTGTTTCATCTGCAGGATACGGCAGATCATTCAAATTAGATTGGATATCCATTGTGTTTTGTGAATTAAATGGATACATTGGATGGTTTTGGTTTAGTTTGGGTATTCGCCGTGAATTGTATAATGGTGGATTCATGGAATGATTTGATAGATTATTTTTATATAGAACATGAAGATATATGTTTTACTTTGGTAGGGTGGATTCAGAAAACCTTAGTGTTTTTATCAATTATTTTTAAATCAACTTAGTCTAGTTTATACTCTTTGCATAATACAACTAAAAATTTGGAACTAGGTTAAAATAGGGTTAGTTTAGATAAAAATATATTTTTACAATGCAATTCCATGTGGATTTGACCTCGCACTTGCACAACATTATATTGCAAACGACTCGTGCGCTTGTGAGTAATTTAAAATTCACAACATAGAGGAAGCTGTGGCATTCTTGGGAGCCCTACCAAAAATGAGGTATGATGTTTTGTTCCTTGAATTACCCATATCTAATGAGAAAATTTTACCTTCTGTGATACAGGCACCTATCTTGGAACTGAAACCCCTTCCAGAGCATCTTAAGTATGTTTACCTGGGTGAGAATGACACATTGCCTGTGATCATTTCCAAGAAGCTCTCAGATTTATAAGAGGAAAAGATCATTTGGGTGCCTAAAGATCACAAGATGGCTATTAGTTGGACAATTGCAGATATCAAAGGAATTAGCCCATCCATGTGCATACACTAAATATTGCTAGAAGAGGGATTGAAACCTACCAGAGAGGCACAACGAAGATTAAACCCACCTATGATGGAGGTGGTAAAAAAAAAGGAGATACTAAAGCTCCTACATGTGGGGGTAATTTACCCAATCTCGGACAGCAAGTGGGTGAGTCTGGTACAAGTGGTTCCAAAGAAATCTGGTGTTATCATTGTCAAGAATGAAGATAATGAGCTAGTTCCGACCCGTGTCCAAACCGGATGGAGAATTTGCATCGACTACCGAAAACTCAAATCAGCAACTTGCAAAGACCACTTTCATCTGTTGTTCATCGATCAAATGCTTGAAAGGTTAGCCGGTCATTCTGACTACTGTTTCGTTGATGGTTATTCATACTATAACCAAACTGTGATCGCACCGAAAGACCAAGAGAAGATGACATTCACTTGTCCATTTGGTACATTTGCCTACCGATGCATGCCTTTTTTTCTTTGTAATGCTCCAGCAACTTTCTAACGGTGTATGGTTAGTATTTTTTCAGAATATGTTAAGAACATCATAGAGGTATTTATAGATGATTTTAGTGTCTATGGTGATTATTTTGATAAATGTCTTGATAACCCTACACTCATTCTTAAACGTTGCATGGAAACTAACCTTGTATTAAACTGGGAAAAATACCATTTTATGGTAGATCAAGGTATAGTATTGGGACATGTTATATCTTCTAGAGGTATTGAGGTTGATAAATCTAAGATTGATCTTGTTCATTCTTTATCACCTCCCACTAGTGTGAGGAAGATTCATTTTTTTCTTGGTCATGCAGGATTTTATCGCAGGTTTATCAAGGATTTTTCAAAGATAGCATTACTCTTGTGTAAGTTACTTTAAAAAAGATGTGGTTTTTGAGTTTGATGAGAAGTACAAAGAAGCATTTGAAAAACTGAATGAGCTCTTGACTTCAGCTCTTGAACCTCCCATTTGAGATCATGTACGACGCCATTAAATTTGCTGTGGGTGTTGTTTTAGGACAACGAATGGGAAAGCTTCCCCATGCCATCTACTATGCATCCTGGACATTAAATGATGCCTAGCTTAACTATTCCATGACTGAAAAAGAGCTTTTGGGGGTTATCTTTACTTTAGAAAAATCTAGTTCTTACTTGATTGGTACAAAGGTAATCGTTTATTTTGATTATGCAGCTCTTAGGTACTTGCTCACTAAGAAGGATGTTAAGACACGCCTCATCTGAAGGATACTACTCTTTTAAGAATTTGATTTAGAGATTAAATACAAGAGAGGTAGTGAAAATCTGGTTGCAGATCATCTAAACTGCTTGATTCATGATAAAGATGCCTTACCACTGCATGAGAATTTTCTAGATGAGTAGTTATTTTTAATTGTCAATTACTTGGTTACCAAAAAGCTACCGGATATATTTGACTCGTGCAATGAAGGACAAGATTAAGGCGGATGCAAATTACTATGTGTGGGATGATCCATATCTGTGGAAGTACTGCTCCGATCAATTGATAAGAAGGTTTGTACTAGAATTCGAATTCTCTTCTATTCTTACCTTTTGTCATTCTTATGTATGCGGGGGACACTTTGGACCTAAGAGGACAGCACTCAAGGTGCTCGATTGTGGTTTTTATTGGCCATCATTGTTTAAGGATGCATGCCTCTTTTGCAAGTCATGTGATCGTTGTCAAAGAATAGGTAACTTAGGTGCCCGGAATCAAATTCCACAAACCCTGATACTTTTTGTTGAGATTTTTTATGTTTAGGGCATTGATTTCATGGGACCCTTCCCATCTTCTTTTGGTAATCTTTACGTTTTACTTGTCGTTGATTATGTCTCGAAATGGGTGGAAGAAAAAGCCACCAAAACTAATGATTCTAAAGTTGTTGTAGATTTTTTAAAGTCTAACATCTTTGCAAGGTTTGGAACATCAAAGGCCATAATCAATGACAAAGGTACACACTTTTGCAATCGGTTAGTGGAAGCATTGTTGAAGAAGTATAACATCAAACACAAAGTATCCACGGCATATCATCCACAAACCAATGGGTAAGCTGAAGTGTCAAATTGAGAAGTGAAATCCATACTTGAAAAGACTATCAACCCAATGCACTTTGGGCTTATAGAACCACTTACAAGACGCCTATCGGTATGTCTCCTTATCGGTTAGTCTATGGTAAGCCTTGCTATCTTCCGCTTGAATTAGAGCACGAGGCATTTTGGGCGATAAAGTAATGCAACATTGAGATGGATGCCGTGGGTGAGCAAAGAAGGAGATATGAAATGATACCTATGAGAGTGCAAGAACTTACAAGGAGAAAACTAAAGCCTTCCACGATAGCATGATAGTGTGGAAAAACTTTAGCATCGGGCAAAAATTCATTTTATTCCACTCACACCTGAAGTTATTTTCCGATAATTTACGTTCCCAATGGGTTGGACCTTTTATTGTTACTAATGTTTTTCGTCACAGGGCAGTTGTAATCAAGAGTTTGAAAATTGACAAGGTCTTTAAGGTGAACGGGCATGGACTAAAGCCTTACTATGAGTCATTTGAGATGCATGATGTAGATGATGTATCACTCTAAGAACCAGCATATATTGATGAGTGAAAAAGGGGTACACGTCGAGCTAACGACACTAAACCAAGCGCTAACTGGGAGGCAACTCAATTTTTTTTTTTTTTTTTTTTCATTTATTTCATTTAGTTTTTAGTTTGGTTCAGTTTTTATTTTTCATAACAATGAGGATATTTCCCAATTTAGATTAGGGGTGGATGATGTATTGCTATATTTTCATTATTTTTTTTAAGTTTTTTTATTTCATTTTTGTTTTTAATTTTATTTTCCTTATGATCTTAAGAGTTTTTTTAGTTTCATTTTCCTTATAATTCTATTTTTAAAAAATAAAATAAAATAAAATAAAATAAAAAGAAAGACTAAGTTTGATGTTTGGGTTGATTCATATGGTCAATGATGGTATATCAGGTGGCATTTGTATGTAGTTTTCAATTGAGATGGATTTTGCATGAGTTTAAGAGTGGGTTGTTTGTCTAGTTTGCAATTATTTGTGATTTATGCTATTCCTAAATATGATTGTGAGGATTGATAGTCTTTGCATGCTTAGAGAAGCTTTATGTGGATTTTGATTTTATAATTGATCTCAACAAACTCTAGAACCTACTTGATGATTGCTCAAGGTGAAATCCTAGGATTCACACCATTAGGGAGATGATTTAGGCCATTGTTAGATCGTTTGAGCCTTTCTAGCCTATCCTTTTTCATTTTGACTGCTAGTCACCCCTTTGAGCCATAATAAGAGACCATGTTTTTCTTGTTTTTAGCCCATTATAACCTACCCCTTTTTGAGCTTAAACACTATATCCTTACCCTTTAAGAGGACCTAAATGCACACATTAAAATATAGCATAAAGGGAGTTAGGAAATGAGTTGATTTTGAATACTACCACAACCTACGTTATGAAAGATGATAGGTTGGGGGTTGTGGAAAGTTAAAAAGGAGTAGATGGCAAAAAAAAAGGAAAATACATAGTTTGCAAGAAATTGGGGATGGTTGAAAAAATAAGAAAAAAGGGTTTGGTTGAAAAGATGAGTTCAATGATCAAGGAAAATTAATGTTTAGGAATAGAAGCTTCTAGTGCTTTAAGGTTGTGCTTCAAATAAGGTCCTCTTACTTTATTTTAATCCTATCCTTCGTTTGTAGCCATTTCCCTAGCCTAACATTACAAGCTTGATAAAGTCCTTTTGATCCCAAGTGGTGTGACAATCCTACATTAATGAAGAGTATTTTTGAAAATTAGGCCTATGGAGTTGGATACATATATTTCAAGATCATGATTAATACTTGTCCGCATAACACAATCCGAGCAGTTAAACTAATCTTTCTAAATAATCGTGCAAGGGAAGTGGTAGAGATTGATGGCAAAAGTATGAGTGGACTTGTGAATCTAACTCTTGAATTTGTATGATATCTGACGATATTGTTAATTATATGCTCTTTGCAATCTTACGAGACAGGATTATGAATCGACTTAGGATTAAACTTAATTCTTTTAGATGTTTGTAGGTATCACCGCTAGAAGCCCTCATGAGACTATACTCATCCTATTTGGGCCACCAATAGATTTAAAGGCTTATTGCATTCGCTACATGCAACCGTGCAATCGACGAAAGTAATTTATCTTAGTTTAGGAGTAGTTTTGATTTTTTGTTTTGGTTGGAGGTAATTTTTAGACACTTGACTTGCTAGGGGCTAGCAAGGGGCTGGTTGGGGGTTGTGATGAGCACTTGAAAATACACTAATACTTAGTGATTTATCGGTATTATTTGTAGGAAATTAGATTTAAATCTTGCATTTTTACTTAATTGTCTTTAAAATGTGTTTTTCATAATCACGGGTATTTTTGGGGTATTTTCAGGTCACATGTGCTTAAAATAATATTTGGATGAAAAAATAATATTGGCAAGAAGATTTGGAACGTCTGGGATCAAATAGTTTGAAAATCGAAGTCAAAATTAGAGAGATGACGTCATTTTATCAAAGGAAAATAGTTGAATTCGAATAAAGACGCGTGCCGCAACATGCAACTGACATGGGTTGTGGCCCGCATAGCTGGAGAATAAAATAAAATAAAAAACCCTTAAGGAATATTGTGAGCCTCCATATATATACGAGTTTACTTGTGCTGCACTTTTTTCCAATTTTGTGTCATATTTCCTTTTAGTTACTTTCCTATTTCATGTTTTCCTAGTAGTAGAAGTATTTCCTATTTCAGTGTCTTTCCTTTTCCTAGAAGGAGTAGTATTATTATACTTTCCTTCTATTTTCTAGGAGTTTGCCTATATAAGGCTGGCTGCCCTTGCCTTGTGAGGAGAACAGATTTGTCCTAGACAAAAAGGAAACAAAGAAGAAAAACGTAGCTGTTATTGGTGATCAAGGATATTCATCTGCAAAGAAGACTCTTCAAGATTACTGTTGTTCGCTTACATTCTTCATTCTTCCCATCTTTCATGTCTTTGCATATTTATTTTGTTTTTAATTTTAGGATTATGTCTAGCTAATTTTATTTTTGGTTAAGGGTGATTTCAAAGCCCTAAACATGATTTTGTGTCTTGAATTTCTAACCAATGGTAGCAATTAATAATCACTGATGATGGGATATTTTCGTGTGATTATTATATAGAACATAACTCAAGATAAATGAACCGAGCTTATGCGTTTGTTTCTTGGACCAACATATCATTCTTAACCTAATGCTTCTATTAAATTAAATTTAGTGAGGTTATTCTAGGTTACTTAATAGATAAAGATTAAGTAAAAAGTTTGTTTCACTTAACGACAAACTAAGGAAAGATTGGGGAAATATAGCTTATTATTATCTATGGCTGGTAATTTTATTAGGAATTTGGAGATAACTCTGATATTGATTCATCATTTCATATCTAATAGTGGAGAATGATCCTTTGACCAGATTTCTCATTATTGTTGTAAAGTTTATTCAGTTTTGAATTATATTTTAGTTGCCTTTCATTATTCGTAATTTTTAATTAATTATTTTTTTAAAAAAAAACCAATTAGTTTATTAGGTTGTTTTGAATTTAATTTAGTTTAATTATTTATATTTTTTTATTTTAACAATTAAGTGTTTAATTTAATTAATTTACAATCTTCTATGGGAAATGACCTTTGCTTTCCACTATATTTCATACCATAATTTTTAGAGGAAGGAAAAAATTTACACGTTTGTTTTTTGGCATGCCAAGCATAATGGTAGCACAAGCAAGAGCCAAAGTCAAAATTTGAATCCAACAACAAACCTATACCAAACCATTCATTTATAGCATAATGGTAACACAAACAAGTGCTTAAGGAATCAAAACATGAACCAAGCAGTAACTTATGCAAAAACATTCATGTATAGCATAATCGTAGCACAAACAAATGCCAAAGGCATCAAAATTTGAACTCAACAACAAACCTATACCAAACCATCCATGTGTAGCATAATAGTAGCACAAGCAAGTGCAAAAGCAATCAAAATTTGAACCCAACAGCAAAATTATACCATACCATCCATGTATAGCCTAATGGTAGCAAAAGCAAGTGCCAAATGCATCAAAATTTGAACTTGTCAGCAAACCTATACCAAACCTACCATGTATAGCATAATGGTAGCACAAACAAGTGCAAAAGGAATCATAATTTGACCCAACAACAAACCTAAACCAAACCATCCATGTGTAGTATAATAGTAGCTCAAGTAAGTGCCAAAGGCATTAAAATTTGAACCCAGCAACAAATTTATACCAAACCATCTATGTATAGCATAATGGTAACACAAACAAGTGCTAGAGGAATCAAAATTTGAACCCAACAACATACCTATACCAAACCATCCATGTATAGCATAATGGTAGCACAAGCAAGTGCTTAAAGAATCAAAACATGAACCCAGCAGCAAACCTATACAAAACCATCCATGTATAGCACAATAGTAGCACAAGCAAGTGCCAAATGCATCAAAATTTGAGCCCAGCAACAAACTTATACCAAACCATCCATGTATAGCAAAATGGTAGCACAAGCAAGTGCAAAAGAAATCAAAATTTGAACCCAGCAACAAACATATACCAAACCATCCATGTATAGCATAATGGTAGCTCAAGGCAGCGCTAAATGTATCAAAATTTGAACCCGGCAACAAACATATACCAAACCACCCATGTATAGTATAATAGTAGCACAAGAAAGTATTAAATGAATCAAAACATGAACCCAGCAGAAAACCTATACCAACCCATCCATGTATAGCATAATGGTATCACAAACAAGTACCAAAGGCATCAAAATTTAAACCCATCAATAAACATATACCAAATCATCCATGTATAGCATAATGGTAGCACAAGCAAGTGCTATAGGCATCAAAATTTGAACCCAGCTACAAACCTATACCAAACCATCCATGTATAGCATAATAATAGCACAAGCAAGTGCTCAGGGAATCATTATTTGAACCCAGCAGCAAACCATTACTAAACCATGCATGTATAGCATAATGGTAGCACAAGCAAGTTCCAAAGGCATCATAATTTGAACACAACATCAAATTAGCTCCAAATCGTTCATGTATAGCATAATGGTAGCAAAAGCAAGAGCCAAAGGCATCAAAATTTGACCCAACAATAAATCTATATCAAACCATGCATGTATATCATAATGGTAGCACAAGTAAGTGCTTATGGCATCAAAATTTGAGTCCAACAGCATACTTATAGCAAACCATCCATGTATAGCATAATGGTAATACAAGCAAGTGTCAGAGGCATCAAAATTTAAACCCAGCAACAAATCTGTACCACAACATCCATGTATAGCGTAATGAAAACACAAACAAGTGCTAAAAGCATCAAAATTTGAACTCCACGACAAACCAATACCAAACCTTACATATATAGCATATTAGAAGCACAATAATGTGCTAAAGGCATCAAAATTTGTACCCAACAGCAAATCAGAATCAAGACAAGTAGATATAGAATGATAGAGGCACAAACAAGTGACAAAATGATAATAAAAAAAATGAGTAGCAAACCAGTGCCAAACAAAGCATATATGGTATAATGGTGAAACAAGCAAGTGCCAAAAGGCATCAAAATTTGAAACCAACAGCAAACCAGTACCAAAGCATGCATTAACTGCATAACAGTAGAACAATCAAGTGTCAAAGGCATCAAAATTTGAACTCAACAGCAAACTATTACCAAACCATACATGTATAGCATTGCTAGCACAAGCAAGTGCTAAAGGATTCAAAATTTGAACAAAGCAGCAAACCTATACAAAACCATCTATGTATAGAATAATGGTAACATAAACAAGTGTGAAAAGTATCAAAATTTAAACCCAGCAGCAAACAAGTACCAAACCATTTATGTATAGCATATTAGTAGCCCAAACAAAAGCCAAAAGCATCAAAATTTGATCCAAGCAACAAACCTCTACCAAACCATACATGTATAGCATAATGGTAGCACAAGCAAGTGCTAAAGGCATCAAAATTTAAACCCAACAGCAAACCTATACAAAACCATTTATAGCATAATGGTAATACAAGCAAGTGACATAGACATCAAAATTTGAACCCAACAACAAACCTATACCAAATTATCCATGTTTATCATAATGGTAGCACAAGCAAGTTCTAAAGGAATCAAATTTTGAACCCAATTGAAAACTTATACCAAACCATCCATGTATAGCATAATTTTGGCACAAGCAAGGGCCAAAGGCATCAAAATTTGAACCCAATAGCAAACTAGAACCAAACAATGCATATAAAACATAATTGTAGCACAAGCAAGTACTAAAGGGATCAATATTTGAACCCAACAGCATACCTATTCAAACCATGCATGTATAGCATAATAGTAGCACAAGCAAGTGCCAAATGCATCATAATTTGAACCCAGCACCAAACTACTACCAAACCATCCATGTATAACATAATGGTAGCACAAGAAGAGCCAAAGGCATCAAAATTTGACCCCAGCAACAAACTTATACCAAACCATCCATATATAGCATAATGGTAGCACAAGCGACTGCCAAAAGCATCAAAATTTGAACTCAGTAACAAACCTATACCAAACCATCATGTATAGCATAATGTTAGCACAAGCAAGTGCAAAAGACATCATAATTTGAACCCACCAACAGACCAATACCAAACCATACATGTATAGCATAATTCTAGCATAAGCAAGTGCTAAAGGAATCATAATTTGAACCCAGTAGCAAACCTAAATCAAACCATCTATGTATAGCATAATGGTAGCACAAGCAAGTGCCAAACGCATCAAAATTTGAACCCAGCAGCAAACCAATACGAAACCAGGCATGTAAAGCATAATTATAGCACAAGTAAGTTCTAAATGCATCAAAATTTGAACTCAATAGCATACCTATCCAAACCATGCATGTATAGCATAATGGTAGCACAAGCAAGTGTCAATGACATCATAATTTGAACCCAGAAGCAAACCAAAATCAAAACAAGTAGATATAGAATGATAGAAGCACAAGTAAGTGACAAAAGCATCAAAAAAAGAACCGAGCAGCAAATCAATGCCAAACAAAGCAATTATAGCATAATAGTAGGACAAGCAAATTCTAAAAGGGTCAATGCCAAACAAAGCAATTATAGCATAATGGTAAAACAAGAAAATGCCAATAGGCATCAAAATTTGAAATCAATAGATAACCAAAACCAAACCGTGTATGCATACCATAACGTCAGCATAAGCAAATGCCAAAGGTATCAAAATTTGAACCTAGCAGCAAGCCAATACCAAGCCATGCATGTATAGCATAATAGTTACACAAGCAAAATTAAAGGAATCAAAATTTGAACCCACTAGTATACATATACCAAATCATACATATATAGCATAATGGTAGCACAACAAGTGCCAAAGGTATCAAAATTTGAACCCAGTAACAAACCATCATTGTACAGCATAAAGGTAGTATAAGCAAACACCAAATGCATCAAATTTGAACTCAGCAACAAATATATACCTAACCATCCATGTATAGCATAATGGTAGCACAAGCAAGTGCTCAAGAAATCATAATTTGAACCCAGCAGCAAACCTATACCAAACCATCCATGTATAGTATATTGGTAGCACAAGTTCCAAAGGTATCAAAATTTGAACCAATGAGCAAACCAAAATGAAACCATGCATGTAAAGAAGAATTGTAGCCCAATCAAGTTCTAAAGGCATCAAAATTTGAACCCAACAACATGCCTATCCAAACCATGCATATATAGCATAATTGTAGCACAAGCAAGTGTCAAAGGCATCATAATTTGAATCCAGCAACAAACCAGCTCCAAAACATCCATGTGTAGCATAATGGTAGCAAAAGCAAGAACGAAAGGCATCAAAATTTGACCCCAACAACAAACCTATACCAAACCATGCATGTATAGCATAATAGTAGCACAAGCAACTGCTAAAGGCATCAAAATTTGAACCCAGCAGCATACCTATACCAAACCATCCATGTATAGCATAATGGTAATACAATAAGGTGACAAATGCATCAAAATTTGAACGCAACAACAAACCTATACCA
Organism: Bretschneidera sinensis; assembly: GCA_023935145.1. Lineage (NCBI taxonomy): Eukaryota > Viridiplantae > Streptophyta > Magnoliopsida > Brassicales > Akaniaceae > Bretschneidera > Bretschneidera sinensis. The sequence continues at coordinate 94,896,753 of CM043703.1, forward strand.
AACCATCCATATATAGCATAATGGTAGTACAAGCAAGTGCTAAAGGAATCAAAATTTGAAGCCACCAGTAAATCAGTATCAAAATAAGAAAATATAGATTGATAGGAGCACAAGCAGGTGACAAAAGCAACGAAAAAGGAACTGAATAGCAAACTAGTCTCAAACAAAGCATATATAGCAAAATGCTATAACAAGCAAGTGTTAAAGGCATCAAAATTTGAACCCATGAGCAAACTAGTACCAAACCATTCAATTATAGCATAATGGTAACACATGCAAGTGCCAAAGGAATCAAAATTTGAACCCAACAACAAACCTATACCAAACCATACATGTATAACATAATGGTATCACATGCAAATGCTAAATGCATCAAAATTTGAACCCGGTAGCAAACCTATACCAAACTCTCCATGTATGGCATAATGGTAGCACAATCAAGTGTCAAAGACATCAAAGTTTGAACCCATTAGCAAACTAGTATTGAACCATGCATGTAAAACATAATGGTAGCACAAGCATGTGATAAAGGCATCCAAATTTGAGCCTAACAACATACCAATACCAAACCATCCATGTATAGCATAATGATAGCACAAGCAGGTGCCAAAGGCATCAAAATTTGAACCAAGCAGCAAGTTAGTACCAAACCATCCATGTATAGCATAATGGTAGCACAACTAAATGCCAAAGGTATCAAAATTTGAACCCATCAACAATCTTATACTAAATCATGCATATATAGTATAATTATAGCATAAGCAAGTGCTAAAGGCATCAAAATTTGAACTCAACAGCAAACTTATAACAAACCATCCATGTATTTCATAATGGTAGAACGAGTATGTGCCAAAGTCATCAGCAAACTTATAACAAACCATCCATGTATTTCATAATGGTAGAACAAGTATATGCCAAAGTCATCAAAAGTTGAACTCAACCGGAAATCAGTATCAAAACAAGCCTATATAGAATAATGGGAGTACAAGTAACAAAAGCATCAAAAAATGAACCTAGCAGCAAACTATTGCCAATCCAAGCATATCTAACATAATGATAGAACAAGCAAATGCCAAAAGGCATCAAAATTTAAACCCAGTAGAAAACCTAAAACAAACAAAGCATATATAGCATAATTGTAGTACAACCAAGTGCCAAAGGCATAAAATTTGAACTTAGTTGCAACGTGAATATGGTTAGGTATGCATTCTAACTTCCTGCCATAATTGTTTGGTTATCACATAAGCATAATGTGACTAAACAAGATAATGACTTCCAACCGACCAATTGATTTGAACACATGTAGAGCAAGGGTTGATTATATTTATGTCAGGATTGCTTATTTTCAATATTTTATGTTTACATTGTAAATTATATATTTTAATTAATAATATTTTTTTGTGTTAAATGAGGGCTTAAGTGTCATTTCTTTCTATATGAAATAAACTTAAACGAGCAAAATATGATATGATATATGCACATGTTATTATGCCAATGTGCAATTTATTTAGAACAAGAAAAAATAATCTATAAAAAAAGAAAGGATAAAACATAAAATCCAAAGATAGATTTTATATATAGATAGATTTATTTTAGAGTTTAAAAATTTTCTTTGCTCTTTTAGATAAAAACTTGGAAGTAATGACTAACGGGTGAGTTGTAACCAAGTACAGGTGAGTCTGTGTCATGGGCCAATGGGTACATGAAAAAATACAACATTTAAATTGTTCTTACCCAAATCTCACATGAAAACCATTTATTTGCACCTAATATATTTAATATATTTCATTTTTTTCTCACCTAAATGCCATACATGCGCTCTTAAGAATTAAATGGGTGTTCCAATTATGAGAACTAAAATAATACTAGTATGCCGTAGCATCAAAAATATACATCTATCTACCTCATATTTTTTATTTATTATGTTATTTGATGAGTGAAAAATATTGCATATTTTGGCCACTTAATTTACATTTGTTAGCTTAGGAATTTGTTACTTTGAGTTATTTTCATTATTTTTTAGGTTTACAAGCACTGGGAAAGGAGTTTCACTAAAATTGTCAGAATTGCCCGTACAAATCAATCATCTTTGAAAATTAAAATGTATTGATTCAAGAAGAACCAGGATATGAGCCATATATGCTTAGAAAAATCCAAAAGTCTATTTTCTGGAGAATTTTATAGCACGTAAAAATGATTTTTCTACAGAAAGTTATTGCCATTTTAGTAGACAAAGGTCAGGCTGTGTGGGATTTCAGCGTGAACAAAAGTTTTGAAGGGCATGTGAAGACTTAAATCCCACATCCCACATCGGTTGGAAACACATTTCTATATCCCACATCCCACATCGGATTGGAAACACATTGCACTCGTGGTATTTGCCTATATAAGACCCACTCCACTTCATCATTCAGTGTACAATTCCTGTGCCACTTTGGTGTTTACTGGTGGACTTTCGCTAGCATTCTGGTGGATCCCGAAGGCATTGCTACCACGAGGGGAAGCGCCGTCCGTCAGCGAGTGGAATTTCTCCCATGTAAAGTTATTTATTTATTTCTTTATATTCAGTTGTTTTAGTTTAAATGTTTAGAACTTTTTATTATAGTTTTATAGTTATGAGTGGCTAAACTCTTCAGCTAAGGTTGAAGATGAAGCCCCGCCGTTGTTTGGCGTAGTAGTTCAGATTTGCTTGTACAAATCTGAAAATTTTTAGTATAAAATGTTCTATCAATTATTTGAGTTAATCTTATAATTGATTGAGTTTAAATTGTCTGTTGGATATTCTTTGTGTTTCATCTGATGGATACATTGAATGCTTTTCGATTAAATTGGATTTCCTTTGTGATTTGTTGAGAGGTGATACATTGGATGCTTTTGGTTTAGTTGGGATATTCTTTGTTTTTTGTCTTATAGTTGGATTCATAGAATGTTTTGATAGGCTATATTTTTAGAACGTATATGCTTAACTTCGGTGGGACGGATTCAGAAACCTTAGTGTTTTTAATTATTAGTTTTTAAATCAACTTAGTTTAGTTTATATTTCTTTTGCAATATCATTCACAATTCGGAACTAAGTTAAGATAAAGTTAGTTTAGATTAAAAACATATTTTCACAACGCAATTCTCTGTGGATTCGACCTCGTACTTGCACAACGCTATATTGCAAACGACTCGTGCGCTTGCGAGTAAATTAAAACTCACAATAAGTTTTTGGCGCCGTTGCAGGGGAATTGTTTAGTTTGTGAAAAATTTTTGTCTGAATTGATTTTATTTTTCTACTAGTTAGTTATCAATTTTAAAAAAAAATTAATTTAATTTAATTTAATTTTTTAAAAAAATGTGGATGAATCCAGCACTGGTTTCACAGTCTTTAGAGGACGCCCTCAAGGATTTCGTTAAAATGACCGGCCCGTCCCTCAATGCTGCCAACACATTCAATGTTGATAGCTGTTCCATCTGTGCTAGTCCTCTGCATTTAGCACAGAATTTTCCATCAATGCCGGCTTTTGCCGAGTATCCCATGGAACAAATGAATGCTTTCAATGAGTGTTGTTGGCAATCAAATGGATTTTACTCTGAAACATACAATCCAGGGTGGTGGGACCACTCTAATATTTCATGGACGCATAACCAACTAAGGAATCAGGGAGAAGACCCTTATCATGCTCACAATCAATACCCTCCCGAATTTCCTCCACCAATTCCAAGTTATGGTCACTCAGCTTATCCAGCACAATCACCCGCTTACCAAGCTCCCATTCAAGCGCCAGCGTCGGTTTCATAGTCATTGGAGGACGCTCTCAATGATTTCATGAAAACAACTAGCCAATCTATGAGTGAAGTGATGAGTGCCACAATAGAAAACACCCAAGCGATTGCCACACTAGAGAGTCAAATTGATCAAATCGCAAGTTACGTGGGTGAAGGAGAGGAAGGAATGTTCCTCAGTCAAACTAATCCTAACCTAAAGGAATAGTTTGCGGTGGGAAATTTATTAACTCCTATGCATTGGCAGGAACAAGTGCAATCAATTGTCCCATTAAGGTCTGGGAGACAAGTGCACAATCAAGTGAAAGAGAACCCTACTATACACCAAAGGCAAGAAAGTGGCAACAATGAGAAGAGAGATGCTGAGCCATCTACAGCCACACCTATTATTAATGATCTCTCTAGGTCGGTTTTACCTAAAGTGCCTTACCCTGAGAGACTACAAGCGCCCAAGAAAGAATGGAAGTCTGAGGACATTTTGGAGGCATGCTTTGCTCAATTTGAAGACGATTTGGATTTAGATAAGTTGTTTGAGCAAGCAAATGCTACCTTGGAGTCTGCTCCTCAAAAGATCAATGAGACGGAGGAAACCACAACACTTGAACCCCCCAAGAAGGAACTTAAGCCTTTATCGGACAATCTTAAGTATAAATTCTTAGGTCCAGCAGATTCTTTGCCTATAATGATAGCTTTAGATTTTGGTGATGCTCCAGAGGAGAAATTATTGGACATCTTAAGAGAGCATAAAGAAGCTATAGGCTGGACTATTGAGGATATCAATGGAATCAACCCCTCGTTGGTAATACACACGATACAGTTGGAGGAGAATGCTAAGCCATCGAGGGAGCCACAAAGAATGCTCAACCCTGCTATGCAAGAGGTTGTGAGGGGTGAAGATATTAAACTGTTAGAGCCAGGGATCATTTATCCCATCTCTGATCGCAAGTGGGTGAGTCTGATTCCAGTCATGCCCAAACGTGCTAAATTGACGGTAGTAAATAAAGACGACGAGTTGGTCCCAACTCGAGTGCAGTCAAGATGGAGAAAGTGTCTAGACTACCGTAAATTGAATGCTGCCACTAGGCCTGATCATTTTTCATTTCCATTTATTAATCAGATGGTGGAGCACTTAGTTGGGCATGTTTATTAATGTTGGGTCTGGCTAAAGACGTTAAACTTAGCGCTCATGGGAGGCACCCCACAGCTTATCTTTTCTGTTTATTTATTTATTATTTCACATTTTTATGATTAATGTTTGTTTCCAGTATTTTTTGTTTTCCAGTTTTTTTATTTTTCAGGGACAATGCGTACTTCAGTTCAAGTTTGGGGGTATGCTATGAGCCATACCAGTCCAGATAGTTCTCTATATCTTAGGTCAGCTTTTTCCATATAAGTCACACATTGGGGTCAATGTGTAATTTAAGTTTTGGGGTATAGGAGACACATCACACATTTTGTCCTAATTTGTTGTCTTTTTGTCGTAAAGATAAATGCATGTTCATGTTCGTCTAAAAATTTTGGTTATTCTGAAAAATTGTGATGTGATTTCATTGGTGAGTTTAAAACTTTGAACACATGATCTGATGATAGAGTTTAAACTTTAGTTACTTACTTTAGGCATTTTCAAAAATTCATATGTTTGATCTAATCTAACACGAGCACATCAGCACATATTTGTGTGAGATATGACAAGTGAGTTGAATGTATACGTTTCCTTGTCTTAACTGAAACCGGATAACTTGTTGGATAAACTCTTGGGCATATATTTAAAAAAAAAACAACTAATACTACTAATATTTATAATGATCATCATCAATAAACTTTCTACTGAGTAACTGGACCTCTTGCCTCAGTAAGCAGTGAGTGTTCACGTCAAAAGGTGGGAATTTTATTCATAATGATCATTGCGAAACTTTCTGCTGAGTAACTGGACCTCTCGCCTCAGTAAGCAGTGAGTGTTCACGTCAAAAGGTGAAATTTTGCTTGGTAGTATTAAGGCCGGTTTAATTTCGTAGCTTTTTTTACTCGAGTTAGTAAGTCCTTAGGGGTGTCTTTACACCTAATGCCCTAAAACCATCTGGTTTGGGAGTCATTGACTCAACACTCGTTACATGGGTCAATTAGAAAGCTTAAGGGAACTAAACATAGCAGAGCTTTATGTTCAAAAAAAAAAAGAAAAAAACTATGCCTTCATTGTTTTTTCCGATGAGAAATTCTATGGATCTTGAGATTTGAATACCTTGTACATTAAAGTTATTTGGAAACCTTATCTGTATATGCTAATTCACTTTACACTGATTCAAGCTTGTGATGTCTTACCATGCCTCTTGTAAGTAATCAAGTTTTAAATTCTTATTCATTGTGAAGATGGGTTTGACTTATTTAAGCTTGCTCATGAATGAATCTCATGATTTTGAATGTTCTTTAAATTTTTGGATACCATGAATACTGTACTTATCTTTATAATCTTTGTTGTTCATTTAGTTTTTTATTTTGTTTTGCTAAGGGACTAGCAAAATGTAAGTTTGGGGGTATTTGATGAGTGAAAAATATTGCATATTTTGGCCACTTAATTTACATTTGTTAGCTTAGGAATTTGTTACTTTGAGTTATTTTCATTGTTTTTCAGGTTTACAAGCACTGGAAAAGGAGTTTCACTAAAATTGCCAGAATTGCCTGTACAGATCAATCATCTTTGAAAATTAGACTGTATTGATTCAAGAATAACCATGATATGAGCTATATATACTTAGAAAGATCCAGAAGTCTATTTTCTAGAGAATTTTACGGCTCGTAAAAATGATTTTTCTACAGAACGTTATGGCCGTTTTAGTAGACAAAGGTCAGGCTGTGCGGGCTGTGCGGGATTTCAGCATGAACAAAAGTTTTGAAGGGCATGTGAAGACTTAAATCTCACATCCCACATCGGTTGGAAACAAATTTCTATATCCCACATCCCACATCGGATTGGAACCACACTGCACTCGTGGTATTTGCCTATATAAGACCCACTCCACTTCATCATTCAGTGTACAATTCCTGTGCCACTTTGGTGTTTACCGGTGGACGTCCGCTAGCATTCTGGTGGATCCCGAAGGCATTGCTACCACGAGGGGAAGCGTCGCCCGTCAGCGAGTGGAATTTCTCCCATGTAAAGTTGTTTATTTATTTCTTTATATTCAGTTGTTTTAGTTTAAATGTTTAGCACTTTTTATTATAGTTTTATAGTTATGAGTGGCTAGACTCTTCAGCTAAGGTTGAAGATGAAGCCCCGCCATTGTTTGGCGTAGTAGTTCAGATTTGCTTGTACAAATCTGACAATTTTTAGTATAAAATGTTCTATCAATTATTTGAGTTAATCTTATAATTGATTGAGTTTAAATTGTCTGTTGGATATTCTTTGTGTTTCATCTGATGGATACATTGAATGCTTTTCGATTAAATTGGATTTCCTTTGTGATTTGTTGAGAGCGGATACATTGGATGTTTTTGGTTTAGTTGGGATATTCTTTGTTTTTTGTCTTATAGTTGGATTCATAGAATGTTTTGATAGGCTATATTTTTAGAACATATATGCTTAACTTCGGTGGGGTGGATTCGGAAACCTTAGTGTTTTTAATTATTAGTTTTTAAATCAACTTAGTTTAGTGTATATTTCTTTTGCAATGTCATTCACAATTCGGAACTAGGTTAAGATAAAGTTAGGTTAGATTAAAAATATATTTTCACAATGTAATTCCCTGTGGATTCGACCTCGCACTTGCACAACGCTATATTGCAAACGACTCGTGCGCTTGTGAGTAAATTAAAACTCACAACATTGTTCATCAAATTACATGATTATTTGTAATAGATATGTAAATTATTTTTTATAATTTTAAATTAAAAGAATAAAAATAAAAATTATTTAAAAAAACAACAATTATAGGAAGGAGTACTTTTTGAACAATCAAAATAGATTGAAAAGATTTTGGGGCAAAATAAAACGAACAATTCTCCCTACCATTCTCGCACCGAACAGCAAAAAATAGCATGTTCTTTTTTTTAATAAGAGCAATATATGTACGTCCCATAACTGTGTATGTAAGTTATTTCGTTCAAAGAAAATGGCAAATATGCCATTTATCATAAGGAAGTTTGTGGTTGGTTTGTCCTTATCAATACCCACCACCACCGAGTATGGCACGAGTACAAAACCCTTGATACTTGCGATTTCTTTTATTTTAGATATAAAATAACCTGCCGTTTTCTTTTTTTTTTCTTTTGTTTTCTAGTTTTAGATAAAGGGTACTGGCATTTTCATACGAGAAAAATGAGGAAATTAACAAAAACAAAACAAAAATCTAAATCTGATAAGAAATAATCTTTTCTATTAGAAAAAAAAATAAGAAATAATCTTTTAGATAGGAAAACAAAAACCTAGTTCTATACAATTGCGTTTATGATGCATATATCTATTGCAAAATAATAGAGTATGTGTGGTGAATAAAAGCATATGATAAAAAAAAATATACAGAGAAATTGGATCCCTTGGCACCATATATATATATATATATATATATAGTCATGTTAAAATGCAAGATGCTGATAGATTATATGCTAATAGGAAGGACCGAAGGGAAGTTTGTTATGGTGAAAGTTGAATGCCTATTATATTTCTTCCCTTTTAATACCATTCTAGCATACCTCCATTCTCTTTTTGTCTTTATTGACATTCAATTAATGATCATTGTTGTTGCAGAGCAATGAGCAGGCAAAGTAATAAGTTCACTTGTTGAATTCTACACTAACAGCAACTGAGAGGACCATTTGCTGCATCCTTGAGAATAACCAGAGAGAAGATGGTGTTGAGATACCTGAAGCTTTACAGCCTTTCATGGGTGGAAAGACCTTTCTGCCTTTCAAGATCAAGCCAGTTTCTGAAGGCAAAGGCAAGAAATCCAAGGTGTAATTATCCTAGTTTATGTTTTTGATTTATGGCAGGTGAAGCTAGTTCAGAATTGTAAAAACTAGGCATAAGATATTCTCCCACCCTTGCCCAACCCCAACAGACTGGGTCGCAACCGCATGAACATGAATTGTGCTTTCTAATCCATTGTTGCTAATTTATAGAATTGTGAAATTCCACCACTTGTTCAATTAGTGATTGTCATTTGCCTTCTACTAGTTAGTGTTTCTTCTTGAAGTTGTTTTGGTTATGGCCATATATTTATTGGGGCTATAAATCACATAACATGCAGATTGCAATCTATTTGTATCAACATAAAGTTTAATTTGCAACCATCTTGTTACAAATTTGAAGTTTCTTATGGTTATATGGGTGCAACACTTTTATTAGTATTTTGTTTTCCTGTTGTATTCACGAAATTAGGTGCCAGTGCTGTAGTGGCGCCTATAAATTGCCGAAACTAGTTTGCCATGGACTATATATTTGCTGGACAAAGTAATTTAACTACACTTTGTTCAGCAAACAAAACAAATCATCAACAGGATCCAAGTTGCAAATATTGCTAGGTGTTTAAATTCTTTTTTCTTTTTCGTGTGTACAATTTATCTAAAGATTCATTTATAAAGCGACTAAACTCACGTTTACTGAAAGCGGAAAGCATGATGAATAGCAAAGCCATACATATCAACTTTCTTCCATCAATAATATTGTTCCAAACATAGGTTGCATTTCCTTGAATGTGGAATTTGCATAGGATGGTGGATCCTACAGTATTTTTGCAGGAACCTGGTTTTCTCTAATTGGTTCAAAAGATTTCAGAAAGCTATTTCCCGGTAGGGCTAGATTGAATCACCCAAACACATTTTATTTGAATAAATAAGTATAGGTAATGAGAAATCGGCATTGGGGATATAGCTCAAATGGTGGAGCGTGAGCTCCAATTTTTCTATAATTCCTTTTACTTTATATTTGGTTGCTTTAAGCAATGGGATGTAACTTAAATGGTAGAGTGTGCACTTTGCTGGCGAGAGGTACATCGTTCGATCCCCTGCACCTCTAAAATTATTCTTTTTATCTTTTATTACTCACGCCAACCACTCAACCAGAAGCAAAGACAATGCAGTTATTGAGCTCCAACTTTTCTACAATTTCTTTTATTTTGTATTTGGCTTCTTTCAACAATGGGGATGTAGATCAAATGGTAGAGCACTTGCTTTGCATGCGAGAGGTATAGGGTTCGATCCTCTACATCTCCAAAATCCTTCTTTTATCTTTTCTTACTCACTTTTCAATCACTCAACCCAGAACAAAAGCGACGTCGTTATTGAGCTCCAATTTTTCTACAATTCCTTTTACTTTGTATTTGGTTGCTTTTAGCAATGGGGATGTAGCTCAAATGGTAGAGCGCTCGCTTTGCATGCGAGAGGTACAGGGTTCGATCCCCTGCATCTCCAAAATCCTTCTTTTATCTTTTCTTAGTGCTAACTCCCATTTCTTATTGAATTAACCGATCAACTTGCTATCGAAGATTTTTTTTTGTATTCGAAAAATTTCGCAACAAATTTTGGCATATTATTATTATTATATTATGAGAATAAATCCTACTACTTTTGGTCCTTCACGCCAACCACTCAACCAGGAGCAAAAACGACACTGTTATTGAGCTCTAATTTTTCTACAATTCCTTTAACTTATCCCTTGCACCTCTAAAATTATTCTTTTTATCTTTTATTAATCACACCAACCACTCAACCAGGAGCAAAGACGATGCAGTTATTGAGCTCCAACTTTTCTATAATTTCTTTTATTTTGTATTTGGTTGCTTTCAACAATGGGAATGTAGCTCAAATGGTAGAGCGCTCGCTTTGCATGTGAGAGGTACAGGGTTTGATCCCTTGCATCTCCAAAATCCTTCTTTTATCTTTTCTTACTCACTTCAATCACTCAACCCAGAGCAAAAACGACGCCGTTATTGAGCTCCAATTTTTCTAAAATTCCTTTTACTTTGTATTTGATTGCTTTTAGCAATGGGGATGTAGCTCAAATGGTAGAGCGCTCGCTTTGCATGCGAAAGGTAAAGGGTTCGATCCATTCATCTCCAAAATCCTTCTTTTATCTTTTCTTATTCATGTCAACCATTCAACCAGGAGCAAAAACGACACTGTTATTGAGCTCTAATTTTTCTACAATTCCTTGTACTTATCCCCTGCATCTCCAAAATCATTCTTTTATCTTTTCTTATTCACGCCAACCACTCAACCAAGAGCAAAAACAACATTGTTATTGAGCTTCAATTTTTCTAAAATTCCTTTTACTTTGTATTTGGCTACTTTCAACAATGGGGATGTAGCCCAAATGGTAAAGCGCTCGCTTTGCATGCGAGAGGTACAAGGTTCGATCCCCTGCATCTCCAAAATTCTTCTTTATCTTTTCTTACTCACTTCAATCACTCAACCCAGAGCAAAAACGACGCCGTTATTGAGCTCCAATTTTTCAAAAATTCCTTTTACTTTGTATTTGATTGCTTTTAGCAATGGGGATGTAGCTCAAATGGTAGAGCGCTCGCTTTGCATGCGAAAGGTAAAGGGTTCGATCCATTCATCTCCAAAATCCTTCTTTTATCTTTTCTTATTCATGTCAACCATTCAACCAGGAGCAAAAACGACACTGTTATTGAGCTCTAATTTTTCTACAATTCCTTTTACTTATCCCCTGCATCTCCAAAATCATTCTTTTATCTTTTCTTATTCACGCCAACCACTCAACCAAGAGCAAAAACAACATTGTTATTGAGCTTCAATTTTTCTAAAATTCCTTTTACTTTGTATTTGGCTACTTTCAACAATGGGGATGTAGCCCAATGGTAAAGCGCTCGCTTTGCATGCGAGAGGTACAAGGTTCGATCCCCTGCATCTCCAAAATTCTTCTTTATCTTTTCTTACTCACTTCAATCACTCAACCCAGAGCAAAAACGACGCCGTTATTGAGCTCCAATTTTTCTACAATTCCTTTTACTTTGTATTTGGTTGCTTTTAGCAATGGGGATGTAGCTCAAATGGTAGAGAGCTCATTTTGCATGCGATAGGTACAGGGTTTGATCCCTTGCATCTCCAAAATCCTTCTTTTATCTTTTCTTATTCACGCCAACCACTCAACCAAGAGCAAAAACGACACTGTTATTGAATTTCAATTTTTCTACAATTCCTTTTACTTATCCCCTGCATCTCCAAAATCCTTCCTTTATCTTTTCTTATTCACGCCAACCACTCAACCAGGAGCAAAATCGACACTATTATTGAGCTCCAATTTTTCTACAATTCCTTTTAGTTTGTATTTGGTTGTTTTTAACAACGGGGATGTAGCTCAAATGGTAGAGCGCTTGCTTTGCATGCGAGAGGTACAGGGTTCGATACCCTGCATCTCCAAAACATTTAATCTTTTCTTTCGCGCCAACATGAAGCTCCAATTTTCCACAATTCCTTTCATCCCATCCTAATATGTGGGTTTTTGGCTTAATATTAAGATAGATATAAGCCCACCAAAGAAACAAGGCAGTCCATTTGGGCTTTATTTCTCTATTGATCTCATCTTAACTAGCCTACTATCAAAAAATGGTCTTACGGGTTTTGCACAAATTAGTGAAAGCCAATTTTATTAAGGTTGTTTTTTGAGGTAGTGGTAGTGGGCCTACGGCTTTTCACAAGTAGTCAAGTTCTTAAGTTGCCAGTCTTAATGATTGTTGTTAAATTGATTATAAAATAAATTGAATTAAGTTATGTAAGATTAATAACGCTTCAAGCATGATTTAATTAATTGGTTTATGAAACTGAACCGCAAGTGTGGTTTGATGCTTTTCCACAAGATTATCTTCTTATTCTATGAGCAAGTGTGGTTTCAGCTTTATTTATTTTTGGACACAAATCAATTACTAGAAATACAAATTCTCCCTTATTTGCTAGTAGTTACTATTATTATTATTATAATAATAATAATAATGTCAATGTTTAATTGGCATTAGTTCAAATTGGTTTTGTAAAGGTTAAATTTTTATACAAACATAAATATGTTATAATATATTAAGTTGTGAATGCCGATTATGTTATACTTCCATGCTATGTGAAAGTTACCTAAACATTGGTAGTACTAGTGTTACATCCCTAAAAAAATGACCATTCGACAACTAGTATATAACTTTAATTATAATTTGGTTGGGTCAGGCCACGAGCGGATCCGACCCATTGCACCCTTACTTGTATACCAAATAGTGTGAGGTCCACCCATTCTTGATTGGGCTAAAGTTCTAGGCGTAAGCCCACTTAGCTAATGGACAGAAAACTAATTATTATCCCTAACATCGTCAAAACTAAACCGTTTGACCTAATTTTTCCAAAAAACAGAAATAATGTTAAAAACTCTAAAACTAATTGATGTTTCTACTTTTAGGAGAAATTAAAAACTAAAAAATATATTTTAAAAAGTAGAATTTTTATTATTTTTTTATTTGGTAGTTTTTTTAACAAAGATTTTACCAAACATTAAATAATTTTTAACTCCATAATTGTTTTACTAAAAATTGTTTTAAAATCGCTTTTGATTTTCAACTGCTAAAACTGCAGTTAAGTCAAACGTAACTTTTATAACATAATTTCCTAGTATAACATGGGAGAACTTTATTTTATTAAAACTTTAAAAATGAAGCTTGAGAGGTATTGAGACTTGGGAGCATGAAATACTTGTATTTTTTTAAATATATTGTTTTATATCCAATTGAAAATAATATGATTATCAAATTTAAAATAGTAATACTATTCTTTTCATTGGACATATATAAGACAACAAAAATACAAAGGCTTCATCTCTTTAATCTCTCTCAAATTTCATTTTTAATTCATTAATTGTATTCCATTTTTTTGTGTAATACAAGGGCTTATAATCTAAACATGAGTGCAACAAAACCTCATTAATGGCGCTAAGTACTAAAATTGTTTTTGTTTTCCCTTATAGAAAGGAGAAAATTTTGAAAAGCTACCAAATATTTTCAATTTGATTACCCTTTATTTGGAAGAAAATGAAATATAAAATTCATTTTATTTGTAAATTTTATTAATTTTGATAGTATTTGTTACAAGTTTACTTAATTTTATAATGAATTTTAAAATTTATTAGATTTTCAAACATAATAAACTATATATAAAATTGTCAATAAATTGATGAAATTCATTTATAAAACGGATTATTAGTAAATTCACTAATTTGATTGTGGTAGGAAATGGCCAAAAGAATAATACATCCATAAATTCATGGGGAGGTATGGTTCTTGTTCAATTGATGCATGCACCACTGCTCCCCCTTACTATTGAAAATCGTCTCCCAATGTCTTTAAAGAGAATTGGAAACCCAACCATAAATTTCAAGTCCAAAATTAGCCTCTCCAAAATCACTGCACTCGATGGACAGAAAAGTCATTTCAATTTCCCCGTAAATTATGTTTCGAACATCGTCGTCCCCACGTTTTGTCGACTGATTAAAGCACCCACGTGCCAGGTGTACATTCAAGGATGGTTTTTCAATTTTACAGAATTTTCTTCTCAAAAGATCGATGTTTGTTTTTTTTGATGTTATTTTAATTGTTTGCATGTTATTTTCTAGCTAATATCTCACATGTTAGCATATCGCTTTCATTGTCCCTGTTCCCGGCGCCTTTAACGGTGGTCACCATACAATATTATTTTCCACATCACTATCACTATATACTACTATATCATTCAATATATATATATATATATATATATATACAGCCACGTGGCACCATCACATGCTAGTATCCATTTTTCTCTACAGACATGTTACATGACAGGATGTCACGGATCAACAAAGTATTACACATTTTATTAAACTTAAATTTTTTATATATTTATTTCATTAAAAAATCTCCCATATGTTCATGATATAAAATTAACATTAATTACTAAGATAGAATTGCTTAGCTACAATACATAATAGAAATATAATCACAGGATTTTTCAATCTCAAATCTAACATGCTCAATTTGTCGATCTCAAGCATTATATCACCTCAAAATTTTGAAATTTATAGAATAATAGACTAAACATGTGACTTTATTATGAAAGCAATTTTACACTCTTTAATGAATAATGAAGTGTTTATGTGATTTTCATAATAATTTATCTTGTTTTTTAATTCGTCGGATCAACATGTGAAATTAATACTTCAATTTGATATTAGCCACTTGGTTTAGGGGACAGCTTTGGATCTTTGGTATTAGAGATTTAAAAATATATATTTTAATTTATTGTAAGTGCACCCTCTTTGTCCAGGTATACCGATCTCTTTTAAAGAAAGCATTTAGAAGAAAAAATTATTTAATTTGCAAAAAAAAAAACTGCATTAATAGTTTTCTTTTTTTAATTTTTTTTTATATTTTGTGGTGCATTTTAGGTAATGTAATCAATGCTCATGGATATGTAGTGAAAGTATTTTAACTTCCGTTTGAAATCAAATGAAATGTGTAATTTATTTTTTGTGAATTTTATTAATTTCAATTAGATTTGTGATATTATTAACAAAAGATTTATGAAAAATTATGTTTTATTTCTTGAGATTTATCTAATATTCTAATTAATTTTTGAATTTTTAATTTATTTATATCGAACATTAATGTTTTGACATTAAATCAATCAGAATTTTTATCAACTCAGTAATCATATATCTTATAGCTTAATTGATATAATATCAAAACATAAAAAAAAATTGATCTAAATAATTTCAAAACTCATAAATTAATTAAAACATTGGATAAACTCAAGTAATAGATGGATAATTTTTTCAAAGATTTATTATAAACGAACTTAATTTGAGAATTCTATTTTTGCTTATTTCTAAGCATCTTCTGTAGCGCAATTAACTCCGTGAAATTCCATTTTCTCTTCTATAGGGCGAGAAATTACAATTACAGATGTCAACGATAAAAAAGGAAAAACCGTTAGAGATACGTTGTCAGGAGTCAAAAATATACGCACCGACGCGTTTTAATTGCAATGCATGGGATTTTGGGTCACCTTACTTACCCGGTAAAGAAACCGGGTTTAGTCCCTGTTACCTTTTATATCCGGTAAAACTGTCGGTACATTTTCGTCGGCACCGACACGCCAGATTTATTCCCGGTAATTCTGAATGAATTTTTTTAAATTATCATTTTTTTACTTTTATATATAATAAAAAAAAATGATTTAGTACTTTAACATGAACAATTCTCGGGATCCGAGCAGATTTAGTAGTAGTAAATGACTTGGTGTGTCGCGGAATATGATAATTTGTTGATGGCTAAAAGGTTTGATTGGAGGAATGCGGGACCCAAGTTGTTTCTTTTGTTAGTGGAGAGGTATTTGGTCACGCATTAAATAATCAAATTGGTCAAAATTAAATAATCATTAGGTATTACAGATCAAATTGGTTGAATACATATATTTTTTTAAAGAAGATAGGGATTAAGATTTTGATTGGTTAAAATTTCTCAAATGTTTTGTTTTTGATGATTGATAATTTATTTTTTATCTCTGTCAAGTTAGATCATAAAAAATTTGATTTATGAGGTTTAAGGTATAAAATAAGTCTATTTATTCAAAAAAAATGATGTTTGATAATTTGTTGAACGGACTTTTAACTTATATAAGTCAAGCTTCTAACTTAAAACACTCATAATTTTTTATTTCATTTTTTTACTTATCAACCCCCCATAAGTCACGTCACTCTCGATCGTATATGTACGACATATCTCCTCCACTTTTTCTCAGCGTAGAT
Organism: Bretschneidera sinensis; assembly: GCA_023935145.1. Taxonomy (NCBI): domain Eukaryota; kingdom Viridiplantae; phylum Streptophyta; class Magnoliopsida; order Brassicales; family Akaniaceae; genus Bretschneidera; species Bretschneidera sinensis. Next base: position 94,913,290 of record CM043703.1, read on the forward strand.
TTTTGCTCAAAACTTGTCAGAATACGCTTGGATTGAACAAATTTTTCGGTATAACTAAATTTAAAATTTTAATGCTACATGACCACTTAAAAATGAATATAATTCACTAAATAATATTTTTTTAATTTGATTTTAATAACATTATACGGTTAGATCTTTTATTGCATAATAAAAAATTTCTTAATAACAAATAAGATATTTTATAGTAAATAGTTAAAATTTTAGTTGAGTGATTAAATGTGATGATCTCTTTAAAATAAAATGTTTGTTTGATTGATTTGCTTTATTAAAAGATAATTAAGTAGTATTATGATTACACAGGGACTATACTAATAACTTTACGTAATAGAGTCCACTCTTTATTTTAAATTGTGGATTTTGATTATCAATATACGGTTATGATTTAATGATTAATTTGTCATAAATTAATGTTTATATATAAAGAAAAACATTTTAATTGTAACAAATCGTGCACTTAATTATGATTTTTAATTGTGGGAGTCAAAATCATAAACCTCACCTTTATTTTTGGCCTTAATTATGATATTTATTGTCTCCTTAAGTTCCTTCCATATAGTTACAAATTTAATCAATGCACTGTTTTCCTTCATTTTCTTTGGTTCTTTATTTTACTATAATAATTGAAGTTATTACCATCAAACATTTTTATATTTTAATTTTTGTTTTAATGTCTTTTTACATTTTAAAAACAATTAATTTACTTTTTACATTTTTTGCATGTATTCAATAAACATTTTTAGTGATAATTTCGACAAAATTGATATCGGATACACACAAAAATATTGACTATAAAATTTTTGACAAAAAAAATTATTTTATTTAATAATCAAGATTTATGTATGTACTGATATAAATTATAAGTGTGTAAAAAGTTTGAAGAAATATCAAATTTATGGGTGTGCTCAGAGTTTGAAAAAGGTATATTAAAATTTTTAAACTGTATTACTTTTGTGCATAAAATTAGCATTGGTTTTGATTTTTTAAGTCAAAAAATTTGTAACTTGAATGAAGGTTTGAAATTATAAAGTTGCCACCAATCAAGATTCTGCATATTTATTATTTAGGGTATCTTTAAAATGTTCATTAAAATAAAATAAACTTAATTAAAAACCTAAAAATAGAGAAAAGTAGAGAAAATAAAAATCAAATCATATACTTTTTTATTTTTATTATTAAAATGAACTCTTTATAAATTAGTATGTATTAGATTTAATTTTTTATGAAATTTAATTGGAAATTTAATTTCATGGTACTCATATTTGATTTATAAATTGTGAAAGAGCAGCTTACTAAACAGCTAGCAACTCCAGTAGAAAAATTGAAAGAGCAGCTTACTAAACGAGTACTGGTAGCAAAGCTTGACTTAGCTGGAGTTGAGCAGGTTTTGATGCTTTGTGTGGGTTCCACAGTAACACTGCCATGTTTGCACATCGTGTGTAACCGACGCTCCGAAGGTGCGAAGTAGGTCCTACTAGAACGTGGGCTCTCTGGCTTGCTCGCACGCACGTTGCACATGCAACTCCACCATCCGCTCATTGCGCGGGTACCGCCACATCATCTTCTCTTTAAATTACCATTATGTTCATCCGAAAACGACGACAAAATGGAAACTTTGAAGGGTAAATTTGTTTTAAAAGTTCAGGAAGGTTACTCTGTCTTTTCCTCTATCAACCCCGTTACACGTACGTGACAACCAACACGTTAGTAAAACAAAAGAAAATTAGTATTTCGTTGTTACAAGGACAATGAAGGACCAACTAGCTAGACACCAACAATATGATATTCAGTGTTTGAATAAATCAAAATTAAACAACAAATTCTTCTTAAAAAAAGAAATTAAGTGACCTTAATTAATAAGCTAAGGATGGTTTGGTCGACATTAGAGTCTCAAATTTATTCCATGTTTGAGGCGATTTGCCGATAATTAGAGCTACAATGATTTGATTTTATTGTGTGACTATAAGCAAATTTAGGTGATAGATATTTTGATTTATTGTAAATGTATAGCATCCTCAATCAGGGCCATGTACTGATTCTCTAAATTTAGATATAATATCACGTGACGATTTGTATTAATTAAGATAATGTTAATGATGATGTTGTTGATTCAAAAATGCATTACTATTATGATACGTACGGTTTGCCAAGATACAACAACCTTACTTTATATATATATATATATATATATATATATAACTTATTAATTACAAATCGATTCATGTGTCGATATATATTTTCTTTATGTATGTATTTTCTTTGGTGCAACAAATAACTCAAGCTAAGCATTCAATTTAACGTCAATAATTAATTAACTTTTTTTTTTATTTTTTTTTCTTTTCAAAATAGATTCAAATGAAGTAATATAATTTCTAATTGATATATATATATATATATATATATATATATATACCTATTAATTACAAATCGATTCATGTGTCGATATATATTTTCTTTATGTATGTATTTTCTTTGGTGCAACAAGTAACTCGAGCTAAACATTCAATTTAACGTCAATAATTAATTAACCCTTTCTTTTATTTTTTTTTTCTTTTCAAAATAGATTCAAACGAAGTAATATAATTTCTAATTGACATTGAAAAGTTGACAATTTATTAACAATACAATATTGTGATGGTATGTCTCAATAACACATTTAAGTAATCAAACTTATTCGTTGAAGATAATAAACATAACACCTTTAATTCTCCCTCTTATCTTTGATGGGAAGAAATGAAATGGGTATTATGTTTTTTTAATTATGTCTATATTAATAATAAATTGCATTATATTGAAAAAACTTGTTAGGTACAAGTGGAAAATTAGGCAAATTTTGGGGATGATGGTTCAAGATTTTCATTCCACCAAACAAAATAAATAGAGAAAACAACCCTTTAAGTTCCCATTGATTTGAACATGGAACCTGTTGTTTTATCAAGGCACCAACTCCATTTTAGTAGTGCATGGGGCCTAAAACTTCACAACCTTAAATAACACATTGGATTTTACCTTTTTGAAACAGGGAGAAGTCTTTTAGAAGGAAGTTATTCAAAGAGTGCAATCCAAGTTAGTTAAAAAAAGGGGGGATGGATGGGTGAAGCACAAACCTTTTAATTATGAAGTTTTATTTTTATGGAGAGAGAGTATTTTTGGAAGGCATTGATGCAAAGAGTGCAACTCAAGTTAGTTAAAAGAGATATATATATACTCTTATATTTAAGGCAATAAGGGGGTAGGGGGGTGTTGTGAGTGAGGTCCATCATTTCTATTTGAGGCCAGAAACCAAACATGTTTCAGTTGTGCAGTCACTTTTGTTAACCTTTTCTTAAATTTAAATTAAACACTTTAATGTTTATCTAAATAATTAAATACCCTTATTACTAACTTCTATTTGCTGGTAGAGTAAAGCCTTCTCAATATATTTTGAGCATTATAGGTATATTTTGCTTTAGTTAATTAGCTCTGTCTAAATCAAAAAAGAGAAAATTGTTTCAATGCCAATTTGGTATTAGAGGCTAAAATTGTAAAATTTAAGGGTAACCTCAACAACAGAGTTTCCTCACTTCCTCTCCAGTGATACAGATTCTCTTTTAGTCATTGTTTGGACTGTTACTTAAATACAATTTAAATCGTTAAAATTAAATTTTTTTAATAAACTACCTTACTTGCATGGCTACCACATAAAGTTACTGTTGCAACGATTGACAGAGAAGTCAGTTAAATTACTACCATGCCATTTACCCAGAACTGAGAGTAATGTGCAGCTCTTATGTCATTATGTATGACATAATTGTGTATCACTTCTTTGAAGATAAGACAAAGAAGTGATATATTGCATTCAAAATTTCCTCTTTTTGTTTTTTTTGGTTGTGGAAAATTTGAGAAACAAAAAAAGTGATTTTCAATTTTTTAATATTATATTAAAAAAATATTATTTTTTAAATTATATTAGTAATGTTCAGATTGTTAAAAATAATGTTAAAAAAATTGATATGAAAAATAAAAAATATTTTTCACAACGATTCAAACCATTAACCTTTTTGTTTCTTGTTTTCTGAATATAATCCATTTTAATTTTATAGAAAATATTTTTATTTTCAACCATCAAACACTTTTTTGCTTTCACTTTCTACTTTACATTAAAAGGGAAATTGAAAAAATGTTTGTTTCTAATACTTATTTCATACTGAGGTTTTTTTTTTCTAATAAAATTAACTTTGTACTTATTTCCATTAACATAAGGGTGATGTACATTAACATGCAGAGTAAATGATCACATCGGGCAAACTATAGGTTTTTTCATGAAATTTAGTCTAATTTTTTTTAAAGAACTTAATTTATAAAATAAAATAAATAAAGGGCATTGTGTGAAAATATATAATTTTATTGTGGTAATTACATTTTGCGTACAAGAAAAATTAACTTTCCAAAAGTTAAAGAGTACGTAAGAGTGTGAGAGATCACTTACCTGCCAAAATGATGGATAAATATTAAATAATGTAATATAATAATATAAAAGCTGAATTACAACGTTATGCTAAGCGTCCATATGTAGACTCCTTCTTTTTCATGCTTTTATTTGCAATAAAACTTGTTAAGTTTATATTACATAAAATTACCAATTACTATTAATTTATTATTTTAATACATTGATTTAGAAATATTTTAAAAATTAAATATTAATTTAATATATAACCATAATAATTGATTATAAAGAAACACATTATTTAAATTTTATTTATAAAAATATTTAAAATTTAAATATTAATCTAATATATTTATAGTAACTTATTATAAAGATCAATTGCATATACTTTCTGAAATATATAGGGAACATAAACTTTAAAAAATCTATATATACATACATACATATAATTAATGTGGAGGTGCTTTTAAGAAGCACTCCGGTAATGTTATGTGTCCGGATTTTTTTTTTTTTAACTTCAAACATAAAACTACTTAGTTTTCGTTTTATAATTAATTGTGAGATAAAACCCAACTCATTAACTGTATAAAAACCTAAATTAATAAATAAAACCCAATCGATTAAAACTAAATATAGAGAATATTTTTCTGATTGGAAGTCAGTTGGATATATCAAGTAATTATAAAATATTTTTTCTTTTTATTTTGCATGAGGATGTGAGTATTGATATCATTTTTCTTACAATAGTTTATTCGTTACTCATCATCTCTTTTTTGCTTATTCGATAAAATATATCAAGTGTTAATTAGAATACATTTAGTTTTAAATAGTATAATTTTTATTAATAAAGATAAATCAAATTTCATGATAAATATATATATATATATATATATATATATATATATATTCAGTTGCAACAATACTTAATAACAAATTAACTACATAATTTACATATATGAGACAAAATAAATTAACCATGTGACTATAAAATAATAGCTAAACAAATATCAAAGCATGTAAGAAATAAAAGGGCTGATAAAAATATAATATAAAGTATTTTAAGTGTTAATTAGAATAAATTTAATTATAAATAATATGATATTTATTACAAATAAATCAAATTTCATGATAAACAAAAATAAAAAAAAATTCAATTGCAAAAATTCTTAATATCAAATTAACTACATGAGACTACATATTTACATATATTCAACAAAATAAATTAACGATGTGAATATAAAAAACAATAGTTAAACAAATACCAAAGCATCTGATCAATAAAAGGGTTAGTAAAAATATCAAGTAAAATATTTTAAGCATTAATTAGAATACAGTTAGTTTTAAATATATAATCTTTATTAATGCATATAAACCAAATTTCATGATAAAATAAATTAAAAAATATATATTCTGTTGCAAATATATGAGACTGCAGATTTACATATATCCAACAAAATAAATTAGCCATGTGTCTCTAAAGCAATAATTAAACAAATACCAAAGCATATGATAAATAAAAGAGTTAATAAAAATTACACGAAAAAACCTATAAAAAAACAAGCATCCAAATTAAATACATGTAAATACGTAAATTAATAATTAATTATTTCTCAAAAAACATAAAAAAAGTTTTAAATAATTTTCGAATACTAATGAGAGAAAAATATTGCATATTTTGGCCACTTAATTTACATTTGTTAGCTTAAGATTTTGTTACTTTGAGTTGTTTTCGTTGTTTTTCAAGTTTACAAGCACTGGGAAAGGAGTTTCACTAAAATTGCTAGAATTATCCGTACAGATCAATCATATTTGAAAATTAAACTGTATTGATTCAAGAAGAACCAGGATATGAACCATATATGCTTAGAAAGATCCAGAAGTCTATTTTCTGGAGAATTTTATGGCTCATAAAAATGATTTTTCTACAGAAAGTTATGACCGTTTTAGTAGACAAATGTCAGGCTGTACGGGCTGTGCGGGATTTCAGCGTGAACAGAAGTTTTGAAGGGCATGTGAAGACTTAAATCCCACATCCCACATCGGTTAGAAACACATTTATATATCCCACATCGGATTGGAAACACATTGCACTCGTGGTATTTGCCTATATAAGACCCACTCCACTTCATCATTCAGTATACAATTCATGAGCCACTTTGGTGTTTACCGGTGGACGTCCGCTAGCATTCTGGTGGATCTCGAAGGCTTTGTCACCACGAGGGGAAGCGCCGCCCGTCAGCGAGTAGAATTTCTCTCATGTAAAGTTATTTATTTATTTCTTTTCAATTAGTTGTTTTAGTTTAAATGTTTAGCACTTTTATTATGAATTGTAGTTTCATAGTTATGAGTGGCTAGACTTTTCAGCTAAGGTTGAAGATGAAGCCCCACCGTTGTTTGGCGTAGTAGTTCAGATTTGCTTGTACAAATCTGACAATTTTTAGTATAAATGTTATGTCAATTATTTAAGTTAATCTTATAATTGATTGAGTTTAAATTGTCTGTTGGATATTCCTTGTGTTTCATCTGATGGATACATTGAACACTTTTCGATTAAATTGGATTTCCTTTGTGATTTGTTGAGAGCGGATACATTTGATGCTTTTGGTTTAGTTGGGATATTCTTTGTTTTTTGTCTTATAGTTGGATTCATGGAATGTTTTGATATGCTATATTTTTAGAACATATATGCTTAACTTCGGTGGGGTGGATTTGGAAACCTTAGTGTTTTAATTATTAGTTTTTAAAAATCAATTTAGTTTAATTTTAATTTCTTTTGCAAATTATCATCTGAAATTCGGAATTAGGTTAAGATAGAGTTAGTTTAGATTGAAAATATACTTTCATAATGCAATTCCCTGTGGATTCGACCTCGCACTTACACAACGTTATACTGCAAACGACTCGTGCGCTTGCGAGTAATTTAAAACTCACAACAAGTTTTTGGCGCCGTTGCCGGGGAATTGTTTAGTTTGTGAAAATTTTTGGCCTGAATTGATTTTATTTTTCTACTAGTTAATTATCCAAAATATATATATATATATATATATATATATATATATATATATATGGATGAATCCAGCGTCGGTTTCACAGTCTTTAGAGGACACCATTAAGGAGTACATGAAAATGACTGGCCCGTCCATCAATGCTGCCAACACATTCAATGTTGATAGTTGTTCCATCTGTACTAGTCCTATGCATCTAGCACAGAATTGTCCATCAATGTCGGCTTGTGCCGAGTATCCCATGGAACAAATGAATGCTTTCAATGACTGTTGTTGGCAATCAAATAGATCTTACTCCGAAACATACAATCCAGGGTGGTGGGACCACTCTAATTTTTCATGGATGCAGAACCAACTGAGGAATCAGGGAGGAGCCCCTTATCAAGCTCACAATCAATACCCTCCCGAATTTCCTTCGCCAGTTCCAAGTTATAGTCATTCAGCCTATCCAGCACCATTACCTGCTTACCAAGCTCTCATTCAAACACCAGCGCCAGTTTCACTGTCATTTGAGGACACCCTTAAAGAGTACATGAAAATGACTAGCCAATCCATGAGCGAAGTGATGAGTGCAACAATAGAAAACATCCAAGCGATTGCCAAGCTAGAGAGTCAAATTGATCAAATCGCAAGTTATGTTGGTGAAAGAGAGGAATGAAAGTTCCCCAGTCAACCTGAGCCTAACCCAAAGGAACAGTTTACGGTGGGAAATTCATCAACTCCTATGCATTGGTAGGAACAAGTGCAATCAACTGTCCCATACTTGTTTGGGAGACAAGTGGATAATCAAGTGGAGAAGAACCCTGCTATACAACAAGGTCAAGAAAGTGGCAACAAGGAAAAGAGAGATGCTGAGCCATCTACAGCCACACTTATTATTAAAGATCTCTCTAGGTCGTTTTTACCTAAAGCACCTTACCCTGAGAGACTACAAGCGCCCAAGAAAGAAGGGAAGTCTGAGGACATTATGGAGGTAGGCTTTGCTCAGTTTGGAGAGGATTTAGACTTAGATAAGTTACTTGAGCAAGCAAATACTATCTTAGAGTCTGTTCCTCGGGAGAGTAGTAAGACAAAGGAGACTATGGATGAATCCCGCATTGAGGACCCCCAGGAGGCATGCTTTGCTCACTTTGGAGAGGACTTGAGCTTAGATAAGTTACTCGAGAAAGTGAATGCCATTTTGGAGTCTGATCCTCGAGAAAGCAATGAGACGGAGGAAACCACAACACTTGAACCCCCCAAGAAGCAACTTAAGCCTTTACCGGACAATCTTAAGTATAAGTTCCTAGGTCCAGCAGATTCTTTGCCTATAATTATAGCTTTAGATTTAGGTGATGCTCCAGAGGAGAAATTATTGGACGTCTTAAGAGAGCATAAGGAAGCTATAGGCTAGACTATTGAGGATGTCAAGGGAATCAACTCTTCGTTGGTAATACACACGATACAGTTGGAAGAGAATGCCAAGCCATCGAGGGAGCCACAAAGAAGGCTCAGCCCTGCTATACAAGAGGTTGTGAGGGTAGAAGATATTAAGTTGTTAGAGGCAGGGATCATTTATCCCATCTCTGATAGCAAGTGGGTGAGTCTGATTCAAGTCGTGCCCAAACATACTGAATTAACGGTAGTGAAGAATGAGAGCGACGAGTGGGTGCCAACTCGTGTTCAGTCAGGAGGGAGAGTGAGTATAGACTACCGTAAGTTGAATACTGCCACTAGGCCTGATCATTTTCCATTCTTATTTATTGATCAGATGGTGAAGCACTTAGTTGAGCATGTTTACTAATGTTGGGTCTGGCTGAAGACGTTAAACTTAGCGCTCATGGAAGGCACCCCACAGCTTATCTTTTCTGTTTATTTATTATTTCGCATTTTTATGATTAATGTTTGTTTCTAGTATTTTTTGTTTTCCATTTTTTTTATTTTTCAGGGACAATGCGTACTTCAGTTCAAGTTTGTGGGTATACTATGAGCCATACCAGTCCAGATAGTTCTCCATATCTCAGGTCAGCTCTTTCCATATTAGTCACACATTGGGGTTAATGTATAATTTAAGTTTGGGGGTATGGGAGACACATCACACACTTTGTCCTAATTTGTTATCTTTTTGTCGTAAAGATAAATGCATGTTCATGTTCGTCTAAAATTTTTGGTTGTTATGAAAAATTGTGATGTGATTTCATTGGTGAGTTTAAAACTTTGAACACATGATCTGATGATAGAGTTTAAACTTTAGTTACTTACTTTAGGCATTTTCGAGAATTCACATGTTTGATCTAATCTAACACGAGCACATCAGCACATATTTGTGTGAGGTATGACAAGTGAGTTGAATGTATACGTTTCCTTCTCTTAACTAAAACCGGATGACTTGTTGGATAAACACTTGGGCATATATATAAAAACAACTAATACTACTAATATTTATAATGATCATCATCAATAAACTTTCCACTGAGTAATTGGACCTCTTGCCTCAATAAGCAGGGAGTGTTCACGTCAAAAGGTGGGAATTTTATTCATAATGATCATTGCGAAACTTTTCGCTGAGTAACTGGACCTTTTGCCTCAGTAAGCAGTGAGTGTTTACGTCAAAAGGTGAAATTTTGCTTGGTAGTATTAAGGCCGGTTTAATTTCGTAGCCTTTTTGACTCGAGTTAGTAAGTCCTTAGGGGTGTCTTTACACCTAATGCCCTAAAACCATCTGGTTTGGGAGTCATTGACTCAACACTCGCTACATGGGTCGATTAGAAAGCTTAAGGGAACTAAACATAGCAGAGCCTTATATATATATATAAAAAAAAAAACTATGCCATCGTTGTTCTTTCCGATGAGAAATTCTGTGGATCTTGAGACTTGATTACCTTGTACATTGAAGTTATTTGGAAACCTCATCTGTATATACTAAATCACTTTACACTGATTCAAGCTTGTGATGTCTTACCATGCCTCTTGTAAGTAATTAGGTTTTAAATTCTTATTCATTGTGAAGATGGGTTGGAATTATTTAAGCTTGCTCATGAATGAATCTCATGATTTTGAATGCTCCTTAAATTTTTGGATACCATGAATACTGAACTTATCTTTATGTTCTTTGTTTTTCATTTAGTTTTTTATTTTTATTTTGTTTTGCTAAGAAACTAGCAAAATGTAAGTTTGGGGGTATTTGATGAGAGAAAAATATTGCATATTTTGGCCACTTAATTTACATTTGTTAGCTTAGGATTTTGTTACTTTGAGTTGTTTTCGTTGTTTTTCAGGTTTACAAGCACTGGGAAAGGAGTTTCATCAAAATTGCCAGAATTGCCCATACAGATCAATCATCTTTGAAAATTAAACTGTATTAATTCAAGAAGAACTAGGATATGAGCCATATATGCTTAGAAAGATCCAGAAGTCTATTTTCTAGAGAATTTTACGGCTCGTAAAAATGATTTTTCTACAGAAAGTTATGGCCGTTTTAATAGACAAAGGTCAGGCTGTGCGGGCTGTGCGGGATTTCAGGGTGAACAGAAGTTTTGAAGGGCATATGAAGACTTAAATCCCACATCCCACATCGGTTGGAAACACATTTCTATATCCCACATCCCATATCGGATTGGAAACACATTGCACTCGTGGTATTTGCCTATATAAGACCCACTCCACTTCATCATTCAGTGTACAATTCCTGAGCCACTTTGGTGTTTACCGGTGGACGTCCGCTAGCATTCTGGTGGATCTCGAAGGCTTTGTCACCACGAGGGGAAGCGCCGCCCGTCAACGAGTGGAATTTCTCCCATGTAAAGTTATTTATTTATTTATTTACATTTTGTTGTTTTAGTTTAAATGTTTAGCACTTTTATTATGAATTGTAGTTTCATAGTTATGAGTGGCTAGACTCTTCAGCTAATGTTGAAGATGAAGCCCTGCCGTTGTTTGGCGTAGTAGTTCATATTTGCTTGTACAAATCTGACAATTTTTAGTATAAATGTTCTGTCAATTATTTGAGTTAATCTTATTAATGATTGAGTTTAAATTGTCTGTTGGATATTCCTTGTGTTTCATCCGATGGATACATTGAATGCTTTTCGATTAAATTGGATTTCCTTTGTGATTTGTTGAGAGCGGATACATTGGATGCTTTTGGTTTAGTTGGGATATTCTTTATTTTTTGTCTTATAGTTGGATTCATAGAATGTTTTGATAGGCTATATTTTTAGAACATATATGCTTAACTTCGGTGGGGTGGATTTGGAAACCTTTGTGTTTTAATTATTAGTTTTTAAAAATCAATTTAGTTTAATTTTAATTTCTTTTGCAAATTATCATCTGAAATTCGGAACTAGGTTAAGATAGAGTTGGTTTAGATTGAAAATATACTTTCACAACGCAATTCCCTGTGGATTCGACCTCGCACTTGCACAACGCTATACTGCAAACGACTCGTGCGCTTGCGAGTAATTTAAAACTCACAACAAATACTATAAGTTTAGTTTGGAGCATGAGATCAAATATTAAAGTCACAATAATATTTTGGATAAAAATAAGCTAATTATCAATATCATGTCCTCCAGTAGTGATGATAATCGCAAAATCTATCGTCCATTATCAAAATTCAAGTTATTACTAATTTAATGAGGTTTATTATTAGGGATAGACTCGACTTGAGTTCGACTTGATTGAGCTCGAGCTTAAAAATTAGGCTCGATTAGTTTATCGAGCCAAGCTCGAATACCTTAAGATTCGACTTGAAAAGCTTTCGAACAGTCGATAAAGTATTATCGAGCTCGAGTTGAGTCGAACTCGAGCCGAGCTCGAACCAATATTTATATTTAATATTAATATTTTCATATTTTTAAATTAGAGTCTAGTTTCGAGTTTGAGATTGAATGAACAATCCAAGACTCAAGCTCGAGCTCGAACTTGAGCTCGAATAAACTCGTTTGTTATCGATATCGAATCGAGCTTGAGCCATCAGAAAATTTATTGAACTCGAACTTGAGCCCGATATTTAAGCTCGATTCGAACTCGAGCCTGTTAATTTTAAGTCGAGCTGAGCTCGAATACCTTAGTTTTCTGACTCGACTCGAGTCGACCTCTATTTATTACATTCAAAAGCTTATACATAGACGAACCACTTAAACAATAGAAATTTAAATGGATATATATTCAATTGATATTAAGACATAGTTGTGGTGGTTGGATGGCAACTGATTTTGATATCCCGGCCAAATCAAGCTTACTCATGAAAAACTTTACGAAGTTTATTATCAAACATGTCTAATTAAAATAAATTTATGAAGGAGAAGCTCCACACAGTTTCTCCTTCATAAAATTCTTGAAACATGATTTAATTGTATGGTGGTTATAAGAGGTTGTTCCTCCGGGCAAAATCTATTTCTATTATTTGGTTTTTGCATTTACACATTGAAGTTATGTCATGATTTGGTTTAAAATTCAAGTTTATTGTTGAACTTTTTAAAACTAATTGCATTATGCTAAACAATTTGGTTGACTGTTGGAATTATTATGTTTGAACTCTAGACACTCTTAAAAAAAGTAATATCAACGATGAGTTAGAGTTTTCACTGAAGGACACATGATAATGATTTTTAGCTAGTGAATATTACAGAGGGACACATGTCTCTTGCTGATAGGTGAAAAAAATATCATCGAAAGAATATTCATTCAGTAATAAATGTTGTCCCTTGATGATATGTTTTTTATTTTTAAATCTTCAGATGACTTGTAATTATTTTTCATAGGAAAAATCATATCACCGAGGGAAATAAACCCGTCGGTGATAATGGGTAATATATAATATTAAATATATATAATAAGTTAAATATGATAAATAATTAATAGAAATAAAAATATAATTAAATATTTTATAATACTAAATATTTGAAAATAATATAATATAATTAAGTAATTTAATATTATTAAAAAAAAACATATCACGGACAAATTTTCATTGATGATTACTTATTATCGACAAATTTTGTAAATAGATAAAAACCTCATTTTTTGTAGTGTGAATTTTTTTATTTCATAATTCCATCAGAGGCTGTAAACTTGACCTACATGTAACAACCGCGTTTAGGTCTATGAAAGTACAACACAAAGTTTGTAGTTTTATGGAAATTAGAGTACAAATAAGGGAATATATAAGATCAGGAACAGAACTAAACTCCGTAAAACTTATTCCCATGCGCCTTTAAGGAACTTGAAAAACAGTAACCAATGAAACCAGCGTCATGTAATGATAAATATTCGTTTGTTGTGTCACGCGCAGCGTGAAAGAGTGGATAATGTCATTTTACTGTGTACACATTTTAGTGGGTTGTTTAAAAAAAAAATCATTGCAAACACGGCGGTTAAATTCTGACAAAAGTCCCAGAGCTCCTCTCTGTGTATCTCTATATAAGTAAATCCCTTTTTGCTTTGTGATCTCTTTGAAAAATACAGATTGGATTAGGCAAAGAAAGCAAATGCCTGCTCTGGTTTTCCCCTGTTTTAGCATTATCTATTATGAATTTTTTTCCGTTATTTTGTATAGTAAGTAATGATAAAAAATTAAATATATAAACCCATTGTCGGTGAAAATCCGTGAAAAAAAAAATTCAAAGTAGGAGGGTGAGGGGTGTGTACGCGTGGGACCCGTGGGTAATCAGAGGAGAGAGAAAGTGTTAGAGGGGGTGAGAGAGAGCGAAGACTTCAACATCAAGCCAGTGAAGGGATAGTAAAAGACAGCTAGCAATGAAGGAGGAGGCTCACCTACCATAAACCCCCATCACTCACCCCTACCCTTTTTAGCCTTTGTTTCTCTCCCCTCTCTCCTTTCAAACCCTCTCTCCCTCTCTCTTCTCTCTGCTTTCTCTCTCTTTATACAAGGTACTGACTTGTACTGTTATTTGGTATGCTATATTATGGTTTACAATACTTCATAGAGTAATTTGATCATAAGTTTGGGTTTTTATCAGTTTTTGTTTCTGGGTTTTGCTTTTGGATTGATTTCTTGGGATTTCCCCTTGAGAATTTCGAGTTTGTGCTTTGTTGGAGGTCTTAGGCGGGAATTGGAAGTGGAGGGTGTTTTCAATTTTAAATTTCAGGTTTGGTTCTGCACTTGTTTTGAATTATGGACCCTATCATGCTTTTGAAAATTAAAAATTGGAGTGTCGGCAGGAGGATTTTGAACTTTTAACATTAAGCTCCTTCTATATCATTAACACTGTTTGTTTGCTGCGAAAGTTGGAGAAATTGAAAAGGGAAGGAAATTTTAAGGTCCTTAAAATGTGTTTTTCTAATCAATTGATATGCGAATGAAGGTAGGGTTGATGATTTGGGTTTTCGGATTTTCTAGATTTATCACTGAGATATTATAGGGATTCGAAAGGGAGCATAAAATACAAAATGAAGGATCTTCTTAGATTTTTGTCAAGTTAAAGAAACTTTGCAGCATTTATTTCTAGAGATTGAACACAAATTTAAGAGTTTTTTTAGTACAATTTGTACCCACAGCTCTAACTCGTTTTCGTGTTCTTGCAGGATTCTAGATTATATATATAATCTCCTCAATTTCTATCAAATCCGTTATTCAATCTTTCTCTAGTTCACAAGGTTTGCTTCTCTATCACTTTTTCATTTCTTTTTTCTCCAGAATTTATTCTGTTTTATTTTCGAAAAATTCTCTGCAAATAAAAACAAAATTTGCAGTTCTTTTTTTAAAATTTGTACCTCGACGAGAGACTTCAAAAGATGGCTCCAAATTGTCCATAGTGCTTTTTTAAAAAAAAATAAATTAAATTAGTTAGTAAAATTTGAAACTTTAACGTACGATAGTGAATTAGAATAATAATATATATTTAGCTAATATGCGCCAGATGGCAATGCGCTGGCTTATTAATCATGTGGACATTTGCCACTTACTTTTTAAGAACATATTGCGTGTCCTTGTGGGCGCAAACTGAATTGTTTTCACCGCTATAATCTCTCCTTTTCTGGAGAAAAAACTATTGAGAACCCAGAAAGATTTTCTCACAACCCATCTCTCGTTTCGTTTTATTTTCTCAGGAAACAAACATATTACCATGATTGGACCAAACTTCATTGACGAGGTTGACTGCGGCAGCTTCTTCGACCATATCGATGATTTGCTCGATTTTCCTAGCGAAGACATAGAGGCCGCATTGGGTGGTGGTGATTCTAACTCGTT
This sequence comes from Bretschneidera sinensis, assembly GCA_023935145.1. Classification (NCBI taxonomy): domain Eukaryota; kingdom Viridiplantae; phylum Streptophyta; class Magnoliopsida; order Brassicales; family Akaniaceae; genus Bretschneidera; species Bretschneidera sinensis. The sequence goes on from CM043703.1 coordinate 94,928,933, forward strand.
CCCCAGCATCTGGACGACTCAGTCCGAGTCGCTTCCAGGTTCTGACTCGGTTTTCTCTGGAAACAGCAACTCGGACCTATCCGCTGAGCTCTCTGTTCCAGTGAGTATCACTGTCTTTCAGCCGTTAGATTTTGCTGATGATGACGTCATATCATGTTTTTTTTTGTGAAGAGGATTAAAGCAATTTTTCTTTATTCTCTAACACCGCCGTTATGTGTGGGTAGATTTTCTTTTTTTTAATTAATCATGTTACAATGTCACCTTTAATTGCTTAGTGTATTATAGCTAATTTGTAGGGGTCATTCATTATGGGTATTTTGGTAATATCATTGTTTTCGTTGTCGGCGACTGGGTGCAATCCAGTGCACTTAATTGAATTATTAAAAGGTGGCATAATAATTGTGATTCATTTATGGAAGTCACGTGATTGGCCATGTGATTAGCTAAGTGAATTAGTTGTTTTTTCTTCTTTTAAATTTATTTATTTATTTTTGGAATGTTCTAATATGTATTCTTTTAATTTAAAGAATTTTTATATTTATTTTTCACGTAAATTTGAAACTTTTTTAATTTTTTTTTTTGAAGTTATCACTTTATAATCAAAATTTCACAAATTTTTTTTATAGCAACGTCGAATTAGACGCGTGTAATATGCCTATACAGGAATTGATTACAATTGAGCATAGAATTAGTTATGTATAGGCACAACTATAATCTTGAATGGATGATTTCGTCTAGAATGGATGAATTAGTGCAAGAATAATGATAAACATCCATCAATTTTGTCAGCAGAAAGATCTTAGACTCCCTAATGAAATCGCGTAAAATGTATTTTTTTGTCCTTTGGTATTACTAGTGGAATTCTTCCCCTTTACTAATGAAACCTTTGGATTCCCGTAACAAAAACATGTTAAAACCTGCTGTACGAGCGCGATGTATCCGTATCATTGCTCTTAGTGCATACCCACTTAAAATTGTGTTTTCAGTTATGTGAATCATTGATATGTTTGTTATATTTCACTTCTTTCTATGATTGGATTAAGGGAACTTGACCTTAAATTTTATTTAATTTGAATTTGGAATCTTCCATCTAACTCAATGAGTTCTTTCTCTGATTGCAGTATGAGGACATTGTTCAGTTGGAATGGCTTTCAAACTTTGTTGAGGATTCCTTCTCTGGAGGAAGCCTTACCATCAACAAACAAGAGTCCTCATCAATCAACAAGGACTCATCCATCAACAAATTCCAAACCTCCAGCCCGGTTTCTGTCCTTGACAGCAGCAGCTCCTGCTCAGGAGACAAGACTGAATCGCGCAGCCCTGAAACCATTGGCGCCCCTGGAAGGTGTGGACGTGCACGTAGCAAGCGTCCTCGCCCTGCAACCTTCAACCCCCGCCCGGCAATACAACTTATATCCCCCACGTCTTCAGTCAACGAGAATGAGACTCCCCACCCCTTCACTTCCCCCAAGGTCTTTTCAGATTCTGAGAATGTAGTTGAGTCGCGGCTTGTGATCAAAATACCAAAGCAAGTTACTGCAGAACATAAAAAGAAAAAGAAAATCAAGTTGTCAGCTCCAAAGTTTCCTGTGGAGACAGACCAGAATCAATCATCACAAGCAGTGAGGAAATGCATGCATTGTGAGATAACGAAGACACCACAATGGAGGGCAGGGCCTATGGGGCCGAAAACACTTTGCAATGCTTGTGGTGTTCGCTATAAGTCAGGCCGGCTTTTCCCTGAGTACAGGCCTGCAGCTAGTCCAACATTTATGCCGTCCTTGCACTCCAATTCCCATAAGAAGGTTATTGAGATGAGAAGCAAGATAGGTGAAAAGGGCGCTATGGCCGGGACTGCAACAATGATGACCAATTTGCCTGAGTTGATTCCAAACTGTAGCAACCTTGCGATGAATTACATTTGAGGGAGGCTGTGGATAATGGAGTTCCCAGTTGGGAATTTTCTCCACTTCCCTTGGCTCTTTTTCGCATTTATGGTATTCGCGTACTGTCATTTTATTTCTTTGTTCATTGGTTTTTTGTACAGGGATGGAACTGGGGGAATAGGAGCTATAGGTGATCATGTTTTAGCAAAGTAGAGAAGGATTGTAATGAGAGAACTGAAAAAAGGGATAGAGAGAAGTTCAGTCTTCAAGAGTAGTAGAGTTTTAGGGTTTAGTCAAGAGTAGTCTTTAAGGTCACTAGGTGTTGCGGTATGTGTTGTCTTTCTCTTTGCAATTCTTTCTTCTTTTTTTTTGGGTCCTTCCTCCTCATCGGGATTCTTTTTGCAGTTTAATTTGTTGGTAGAAAATTCTGAGATGAAGTAATGGAATTTTAGATCTTGCTCTAAATACTTTCTTTTTCTAGCCCAGTTTTCAGATTCAACATTTTCTTCTTGGTTTACATAACGCTTGATTTATATATGAATGGTTGTGTAAAACATGCTTGAAAGGGTCTTCCTATCAAGTCTTTTTGCACATTCAAGGATGGTTGGTCAAGAATGATTTCTACAGTTCCAGGTTCTCACTTTGCTGTGAATTTTTCATCACTTTATTGAACTGCATGATTTAAGCTGTGAATTCCATGAACAAAATATAGAATTCATTAGTTTCAAATAGAGTGTTAGTGCTTACCTGGAAATAATAATCTCTTTCAAGCAAAGGCTTGCTCAGGGTTCTATGACTATGGATATCATTCTCCTTACCCACAAAGTTGGAATCCTTGAGCATTGACTTTGAAAATTGATGGGCTTAAAAGTATTTGGAATACTCTCATTGTTCAGGCCAAGTTTAAGCCCAGTTTCTTGAGCCCAAAAGAAATTAAAAGTATTTGGTCAATTTCTTTCGTATTGTTTCGATCAAAAATATCATTTTGTACATATATTTGCCAACCCGTTTATAAGGTAAAAATAAGGTCCGAATGCATGTGTAATAAATTATATTATAGTACATCTAATCTAAAATATAAGTATTTGAACAGATTTTTTCAGAAACCCTGTTAACATGTTTTTTAAGAAATATTATTATAATGACATGTGTCCAGAGGTGGTAAAATTTGACTCGATCCGAAATGACCCCGACCCAAAGTGACTTGAAAATATATATATATTTTTTTATAAAAAATAATTTATTTTCTAAAATTGAGATAATAGTTAATTTAAAATTAAAATAATAAAATTAAAATATAATTTTGGTATTTGTAATTATACATGCTATGTAAACCCAAACTAGAAATCTTAAAAAGGTCTAAAATAGTAAAGTTTACAAAACACATAAGATAAATAATACAATCAATTTAATTTGTAAACTAAATTAAATTAAATACCCAAAGTTAAATTTATTAAATAATATTTCATAATAAAGGGTTTCGTCATTGGCTATTCATGTGCTTTCATTTTGTATTTCAATTGATTGGAATCAATCCAATTTGATATATCATGTAATTATAAAATAATATTATTGGAATCAATCCAATTTGATATTTTGCATGAGATTTTTTTAATATTTATTTTGATTGGAACCCGGTTGGATATAATAGGTAATCATAAAATAACATTATTGAATGCTCTTTTCGCATGAATGTGATTGTCCCTCTTTAACTTTTTATTTTTTGCTCTTATTTGATATAAAACCTCAAATATAATATTATATGTTGATTAGAATACCCTCAACTTTAAACATGCAAACTTTATTAAAAATAACATATTCAATTGTAATAATCCTTAATATTTATGACTTTTTTTTCTTCTTCTAATTGTAGTTATACTGGATATATAAAATCTAATATATAAACCATATAAAAGTCTAAAATAATAAAATGAAATTTATATAAGACTCAAAATAAAGAATGCAATCAAGTCATGTAGTAAACTAACTTAAATTATATAAAAAAATTTGAATATCAAACAATATTTCACCAATAAAGGTTTCTTTATGGATCATTCACTTGATTTTGTCTTTATATATATAGTGAAATCAATTGGATATAACAAGTAATCATATAATGTTATTGTTGTTGTTTGTTATTTTGCATAAGGATTTGAGTATTTATGTCATTTTTTATAATATTTTATTTTTTACTTTTACTTATTTGATAAAAAAAAAATCTCAAGTACAATATCATAAGTGCTAATTAAAATACTTTACATTTAAATCTTATAATTTTTTGATAAAAAATAAAATAAAATTTCTTAAGAATTTAAAAAAAATTAATATTCAATTGAAACAATCATTAATATCCAACTAATTACATGAGACTGTAGATTTACATATATCCAATGCAATAAATTAACTATAAAACTATAATCATACAAATACCAAAGCATTTAGAGAGAGAAAGAATTAAAAAAATGAGCAATTAGCCAAGAAAAACAAACATCCAATACAAATATATACATATGTAGTAAACTAACTTAAATTACTATATTAAAAAGTGAATTTATCAAATAAGAATTAACCATAAAGCTTTCATCGTTTACCATGCTTTTGATTTATATTTCTTTTGATTGAGAATATATCAAGAATCATAAAATATTATTATTCCCTACTCTTTTGCATGAGGATGAGAGTATCCATATCATTTGTTTTACAGTAATTTATTCTTTAATAATATTTTTTTCACTTATTTTATAAAAGAATCTCGAGTACAATATTATAGGTGGTAATTACACTACATTCAATTTCAAATAATATAATCTTGATTAATAAAAACAAATCAAATTTCATGATAAATAAATTTTAAAAAAAAGACATTCAATTACAACAATTCTTAATATCCAACTAATTACTTGAGACTGCAAATTTATATATATCAAAAGAATTAACTTACCCATGTGACTATAAAACAACAATTATATAAATATCAAAGCATCTTATGAAAAAAGGAGTTAATAAAAATTAAACGATAAGCCAATGAAAAACCAACATCCTAATTAAATACTATAAATGTATAAATTAATAGTTACTTATCTATCAAATAATATAAACAATTTAAAAAAAAGGAATTTTCAAATACAATATATTTAATTAACATGAAATTAAAGATTAAAATAAAAAATCAGTTGGGTGAAAATAAGGTAATTTACAATATAATATCTTCTCAATTGTGATGTATTCAACAAAATCTATCACCTATTGTCAAGATTTAAGTAACAACTTAATTGTTTAATGGAATTTTTTCATTCAAGAACTTATACGTGGATGAACCACTACAACAAGATAAATTTAAATGAAATATGTATATTCAATTGATATTAAAAAAAAGGGGTGATGAGTTGGGTGGCTATTGTTTTGGATATTTAAAATCCATGCTTTTAGCAAAAATAGTAAGCTTATGACATATCCAAAATGTTATGATAGGTTACAATTACTACGATCAGTAATTGATTTTTTTAATAAAAAATCAATTGATAATACTATATAACCTTGCACATTATATTAGTATAGTTGAATAAATTCAAATAACTAAAAACCTATGTATTACACGAGCATGACAACTACCATGTATAAAAAATAGTCATGTACAATGTGGTTGTGCCACGTGTACATGATATTTAATTCTTAATAACTTCTATTACAATAATGCTTTTTATAATATTTTATTAGCTAATTATATAGTTATATATTTTAACATCCTCATAGGAGTATTGCATCCATTTAGCTACCCTTTATTTTATTCATAATGTGCATTTACATGTAATACTTTTCTCTTGTAATTTCATTTAAATGCGTTTTTTTTCTTCAGACTTCCACTCTATTTCATTTAAGGTTCATGCAGGTTCCTTTTTCTCAATGTATGTTCAAGTGTGTCTCTTCTTTTTTCTTTTTCTTTTAAAATAAGAATATATGCATTGTTTCCAATGTCATGCTGTAATATTTTCTTTTCATGCAATACCCACTTAAGCCTTTAAACTTCACCTTTTTTTTGTTGTGTTAATATCATGGTTTAGCTACAAATGATTTATTTTTTGTTACTATAGAAATAATAAATTGTGGAATGAAAAAAGACATAATTTTGTTTCAATTTCTCCAATTTCAGCACGAATATTGTTGTTATCATGTTGGAGTTTTTGTTGTGTAAAAAACATTTGATGTAGTAGGCCCATTGAAAAATATACATTGTAATTCTGATGAGGTAGAATATTCTTTTTGCAACGGAGCTTGATGTTTATCCAAGGTAAGAATATCATATCCGAAAATTTTCTATATGATTTTGATACAGACCTATATAATTTCTATTTTCTTTCTTTCTATCTCTAATCTAGAGATTGGCTTGTTATAATTTTTTTTTTCTTTTGGTGGGTTTACTTTTATTGAGGTTCATTAAGTTTTGTCACAAAACAGGCTAAGTATTAGTCTATTAAGTGAGACTTATAGACAGCCTAGTACAACAATCTATTTTATGGTGGGTCAAAAACTTTATTTTGTTTAATTTGAGCTAGCTAGTGTAGGCTATAATTAACCTTTGGGTCTGTGATGGGTAGATTATTGGATTATTGTACAATGTATAAGCTAGGTCTTTTTTTCATTCTCAACTTTAGAGATTACTTGGTCTTTACACTTCTAGGGTTCAAGGCTCTTCCCATTGAGGCTATTGTAAAGGAGAATAAGGAGAGGACGTACCAAGTACATTTGCTAAAGGATTGTTCTTGTGATTGATTATTTCGCTACATTACTCAAGATGAATCCTAAGTAAGGTATGTACTCGTTTTATTTATAGATTGGAGTCGAGTTAAAAAAAAAAAAACAAATATTAATCCTACACTTAAGAGGATGTAAAAATCAATAGGCATATTGGATTTAAAGGGAATATAAACTACTTTACCAAAACCGGAATTGTAATTATGTACATTGTTGTTGCTTCCGTAAAAGCCAAACTAACAAATACTTTTATTCACTGATATAAAAAGACAATCTTGTGTATCAAAAGAGGGCATTCCCAATAGATCGATCTTGACATTAGTTGGGTAACTAACCTTCACTGCAGATGGTTCTAATGTTTTTGGACTATAATTAATACCCAATCGCACATATCCAACATGTTTGTTACAATTTCACACCTTATACTTAAAACCAACTTGATTTCTCCATAACAATCATTCGGAACTTATAACTGATCGTTCGTCAAGGTATGGCCACTGACCCTCAAGTTGGGTACACGATGATTGAATTTAACTTCAGTCACAAGCTCTCAATTATTAGCTGAAATTGGATAAATATTTAAACAAACTATTAATTTAAATACAAAAATACTGTTATCCACATTATCATGTGGTTTACAAAAAAATTCTTTGGGGTTAGCTAAATCATAAACCATCTTTTCTTATCCTTACCAAAAAAGCAAGAATGTCATTTTTTTTTAAAATCTATTTATTTTTTGCTGATCCTAAAAAGAAGATTGAGGGTATTATTGTCAAAGTAGATCTGGGTCGGATGAGATGGACGCTTGGTATTGATCTTGTTCCTGTGTTCACATAAGTTTAGTAAAAGAACCCCGGCAAGGAAAGCCACCGGAGTGAGAGAGAGCTGAAGTGGTTCTGGTTGTGAGAGTATAGGGAAGAGTAAAGAAAATGATAAAAAGGAAGCGAAAGAGTTTAGAGAAGACTTAATCTATTTGATCGTTGGACTTCTGTGATTACAAAAGAGAACTTATATAGAGGAGAAATGAATCTCCTTTTTACAATAATAAAAAAATATTGAGGATAAGAAAGAATATTCTTTTACATAGAGATAATTAGAAACAAATAAAAGACTATACTTTTGGACAAGTCTTTATCCTTAAGATTTTTTTTTCAAGATAAGATCACAAGTCTTCTGTCCTTGAGATTCTTTCAAGATAAGTTTATACTTTTTTTAAAGTAATGCACAAATTGTGGGTCCATTTTTTGTCCATCACGTTTTGGATGCTTTCTTCAATAATGGAGTCCAAACTGTTATTACTATCAGTGTATTATTCAACTAATAGTACTTGTTCTGCCAAGTAATTTTGAAAAGTGACTATAATGTTAGCTGGCATGTCCAGATTTTGGAGGTCTTATCTGTAAATTTCATTTAGCAGGGTTTATATTTGTTCTGTCTGTGCTTCTGAAGGTTCAAATGAAAAATCTAGATGGGTTATAAAGATTTTTATTCTATATGTGCCTTTTAATCTGTCTATATTTATAAGATTACCAGCCATATGATGGAACTGTTTATGACACATTAATCTGTAAGTATCGACGTCAAGAGTGTTGATTACATTGCTAACATCCTCAAAATTTGAATTAAAGTATCCATTTTCATTAAAATTTGATGGATGTGTTTCATCCAAAACCCAGATTTGATAGGGTTGAAAGAATTTTTCTCTTTCACGAAAACGAATTGTACTATAGATTTCAAATATATAATATTTTAAAAGACTTGATTTTTAATAATATGATAAAGGATAGTTTTAATAAACATGGGTAACTTCTTTAGTTCATCCCATTTCAGATTTTGAAAAGCTACTTAATTTTTAATAATATGATAAATGATATTTTTAATAAACATGAGTAACTTCTTTAGTTCATCCCATTTCAGATTTTAAAAAACTACTCTTTCCACAATTCCCCATTCAATATTGTCTATATTACAGGGATTGTGATTAAGAAAATGAATTAATTTAGGCATATCATAAGTTTTTAGAAAAAGGGTATTCAGCTTGCTTAGTTAGTCGCTCAATAATTCCAAAGACATTAATACTTAATTCTCAGCTTTACGCGTAGATAAATTTCAAATGGTAAAATCTTTTTGACATTTTCAAATAAAAATATTCTTTTTTTTTTGTTTTCTAAAAAAATAGATCTCCTGATTGTTTATCAAGAAATTGTGTTGTTTGAATTAAATTATTAAAGAGTTCAAAGTTTTCTTGAACATCTAAAATTTGTAATTTTATACTTCCAAAAACCAGATTTTTTTAATTGGTTTTCTTTTTTTGTTTTTTCAAAAAAATTGTTTACAATATTACTCATATTCTTGCGAAATTGAGCTTTCCTGTTTAGTATATGTGCTTTCCAAGCTTAATTAATATCTTCATATAGGTTGTTAGGAATTTTGGGATTAAAAATTAAAGAAACCTGTTTAGTTTCTTTTGCTCTAATTGAAAGTGTAAGATTTTGTGCTTGATGCAAAATCGCACTAAAATTTTGTGAGGAAGTTTCTCAAGGATTTTGGCTATATGGTGATATTATAAGTGACCATTGTCCTAAGTTAGGATACGGTACTGAGATTGGTGTTTGAAAATATGTGCACAATGGATAATAATAATAATGTGGTCCTTAAATGAGTTGTTTTTGTTCAAGTTTTTTCTTTTTGACTATAGTTCATCCTCCTTGTTGTTCAATGATTGATTTGTTTAATCAAATAAGTGTCTGTTTTATCCCAAGTAAATGAAATATTTTTCTTTAATTTTTCCAATAAAGGTTTTCTCATTTTGGAAAGGTCTTAAATGAATTGTTTCCCATAGTTTAATATTCTCAAAAAACTTTGTAACTGTTTTTTGTCTTTAAATTCTTCAGGAAAATCTTTTATTTTTGTGATAATATGATATTATAATCTAATCCCTGTTTAGGTTAGATATAATACTAAGAATTCTATTTCTATTTTGTCAACATCAATCTTTTTAGGGTTAAGAATTATTCTACATTGAATAAATAATTCAAACACCTTAATAAGTTTTTTTTTTTTTTTTTATGATCTTTTACTGGTTTAGAGAAAACTGAAACATCATCAATATAAACTAAAAAAATTATTATATTTACCAAATATACTATCTATCCATCTTTGGAATATATGCGGTGCATTACACAGTTCAAAAGGCAATACTGTCCATTGATAATTTACATAGGAGACACTAAAAATAGTTAAGGGTTTAAATTCTTCAGATAGTTTTATTTGCCGAAATCTTGATTTACAATCGAATTTACTAAAATATTTAGCATCTTTTATTTGGTTAACTAAGACATCCTTTCTTGGAATAAAGTAACTATCAAATTCTAGATTGTGATTTAACCTTTTATAATTTATTACTATCCTTGTTTTGCCTATTTTATCTCTGAATGGTTTCTTATCATAAAGGCTGGGCTAGAATGTTGACTAGTTGCTAATTCAATTAGTCATTTTTCTTTTAATTCTTTTATTTGAATTCAAATTCATATACATCATGTTTAGTATAGAACACTAGTTTAATCCTAATTATTTTATTAGGATCATTTAATTTTAAAGTACAGTATCTAGGACTTTTTTTTTTTCCATAATTCTAGTGGATTTTCACTAAAATTTGGTTTTAGTATTTCATATAGCCAACAATTATATTCTAATTCATTGATGTTTGCCTTTTGGATTAATTCATCATGTTTTTGAGGTGCAAATTCTTTTTCACATCTATATTTATGTTATATTAACATAGGTATAAAGATTGTTTGTCCTGATAAATTTAATTCTAAAATAATTTTACCCAATTTCATAGGAAAATATTTTTCTAAAAAAAATATTTTCAATATGAAATCTCCATGCATTGTTGGAAAACAAAGAATTTTTGGTATAATGAATTTTTTTATCACCTAACCAAATTGTAATAGATTTTGCCTTAAAAACAATTAATGTTTCTTGTCCATCTATTCCTTTAGCTTAGACAGAATGCTTCATTAATTCCCAATTTTTGAGTGGTAAGGCATTTGGTTTACAAACACAACTAATTACTCTTGTGTCTACAAGGTATTTAAATGATATGGCTATATCCACTGAAATTAAATTGTACTAGAACATAATTGTATCTCTTTTTATTTTGATGATTAAAAATAATGTATTATTTTCCAATCTCTATTTGAGAATTGTTTTTTTTTTTTTTTCATTCTGATTGAAACTATTTCCTATTTTATGAAAATTTCTAAGAAAAATTGACATTTTTTTTAATTCAATAGGTTTTGATGGATTATCAAAACTTATTCTTGGTTGTTCCAAGAAAAACTTTCCTTTACTTCTAATATCCTAACAATAATTTTTTTTTTCATGAGGCTTTAAATTCAATAGGTTGGATTAACTTATTTGAAATTTTTTCATTTGTTTCTGTTAACAACGGATCATTTGGTATTTTAAAATCTTTTCAATTCATTAATCTTGGTTGGATCTCTGAATCGAATGATCTTGGTTCAAAATTTTCTATTATTTTGCTATCTATCTTTTCAGTGGAGGTAGTTGTTAGATTTGTTAATTCATGGATTGCTTTCCATTCTATTGGCAAATTAAAACTATTTCCTTCCATATCTATATTTTTAGTTAAATTCTTATTTTTATAGTATTTTGATTATTAGGATCTTCTATAAACACAAAATAGTTTGGTTTGACTTTAAATCTTACTGCTTATGTTACTAAGTTTGATTGGATTTCTCCAATTAGTGCTTTAATTGGATCTCTCCATATTTTATCTAATATTACAGGTAAAATAGAGGTATCTATTCTTTGTTGAAATAAACCTTTTATTTTGATTTGAATTACTCCTATATGGATATATCTGAGTTCACAATATTTTTCATTTAATCTTTTTATTTTTGCTTTATCAATGATATGAATTTCTATAATTCTATCTTCACTTACTCTTGTAGTACTGTTTTCACAGCATTGTTTGAAATGTATAGTACTCCAAAATTGAAACTTGGATATTTTACAAACTTTCTCTTTTTTAAGGATTGTTAATTTATCTAATTTCGCGTCATCTATTTGCATATCCTCTTTGATGACATCACTCAATTTTATAGTATGTTTTTCCTTCTTTAAGGACTTCCTGAAATCTTTCCTTATTAGAAAATTTATTTAAAGATTGAATTGAAGTATTCATCATAAAGATAAATTTAGATTCACTCTCTGAACTATCATCTAAACTTTCTACTTCATATAAAATAGACTCATTATCAGAGATTTCTTCTCCATAACAAATCTATAAGTTATTTATTTCTAAATATTTTTTCATTTTCTTTACTTCAATTCCTTTTTTAGGGCATTGCAGAGCTATACGTTCTACTTCATTGCATATATAACATCTACATCTTTTTTTAAAGTTATTTCATAAATTTGTTCTTTCTTATATATTTCTTTTATGGAAAGAAATTTTTTTTAAATATTTTTTCCATTTAAATTTTCCTTTCGATTTTTTATGGTTTGTTTTATAATAAGGTGTTGTGCACCCAAAATCATATTCATTTTGTAATAACTTCGTACAGTAATTTAAACCGGATTGGTTTTTTTACTTGTTTCGAATATTTTGTTACGGTACAATGATGCTATATAGTTTTAAAGGTATATTGTATTCTACATCCTAAAGTAGCTATACCATTGTTTTTGGATAGATAATCTTTATAATTTTGATTACAAATCTCATCTCATTGGAGAGGTAACTTACGAAAATATTGGTCTATCCAGTAAATACTTTTAGTATCATCAGTTATTTGATAATAATGTTGGAATTTTTTAGAAAATGCTTATAATTCTCTTATATGACATAACTTTAATTTAGACAATACATAGGTAATTTAAAAAATAATGATAGTTTGTGTTTCCAAACAAATTCATATTGTTGATATATACATGTCTTGCATCATTTTTAATAATCGATGTCTTTTGTTTGGATCATCTTCATACCTAAAACAATGTTTCCAATGCTCTATTGTTTTTATAACATATTCTTTATATGCTTTTTTTTAGCTATATTTGATTTATGTTATTCTAATCCTAATAATTTAGTACCATAATACAACCTTGTTGGTGTAGTTTGTATAGAATTACTAGACTTAGATTATTACTTATTATTTAGGATTTATTAAATAAGCTTAATTTTTTATCTATAGTATTTATTTTATCAAGAATTGTTTCTTGATTTTCATGATTTTGTTTAAACAATGAAGTAGTTAAAGCAATTATAGTATTTAATCCACTTAATATATTCTTAGTACTAGTTATTGTTATCAAAATATAAATTATTTTCATAATTTTATTTAGTTAATCCTAAATCTATTCCCATACAATTTAGTTGTTCCATCTTAGACCCAATTTTGGTTCCTAAGACCTTCTTGTCTTACATTTTCTTCTTTGTTTATGCTCATCAAACTCAATGCCACCAAGCTAACAAAAGTAAAGCTAAAAGAGAATAGTAATCAGATAAGCATATATGATTTAAACTGGCTAAGAATGAAAAATAAATAAATAAGTGAAAGTAGATCAAAGATATGAAAGAAATACTTACAATGATTATCATATATATGAAATGCATGTATATTACAGAATGAAGTTTCTAATGTACAATGACACTTTGATACTAAATACAAAAAAAGAAGTGAAAGAGTTAGAGAAGAGTTAATTTGTTTGATTGCTGCCCTTATTAACTATTAGTTGAACAATACATTGATAGTAATAACAGTTTGGACTCCATTATTGAAGAAAGCATCCAAAACATTATGGAAAAGTAATGGACCCACATTCTGTGATTTACTTTAAAAAAAAGTATGAACTTATCTTGAAAGAATCTTGAGGACAAAAGACTCGTGATCTTATCTTGAAAGAATCCCAAGGATAGAAGACTTTCTAAAAAGTATGGTCTTCTGTTTATTTTTAATTATCTCTCTGTAAAAGAGGATTCTTTCTTATCCTCAATACATCACAGTCTTACCCCATGCCTTTAGGTCTGTTAGTCACATCACAGTCTTACCCCATCCCTTTAGATCTGTGAGTCACATCATGGTCCACGTGTCTGAATTTTATTGGGTAGGGTTCGTCTGCTTTAATCATATGCCTCCATCGTCTTGAAAGCTTTGAGGGATTTCTGAGGGAGTAGAATGTTTTCCCTTGTGATGTTAATGATATCTTCATTTCGGTAGAGTATCTCGGTCATTCCTTCTATAGGTAAGCACATCGGTCTTCCCATGTTGGTTTCATGGGCTTTAGTGGGCCTCGGTGGAGTTGTGAAACCGTTGAGGTTTTAATCCCCCTTGGTACATGATTTAGTGGGCCCTAGTTGAATTGTGAAGCCGTTGAGGCTTTAATCCCACATCGGTATAGGATTCAGTGGGCCCAAGTATAATTGTGAAGGCTGAGTCTTTAGGCTTTTAATTCCTGTAATGTACATAATTATGACTAGATGCTTGGGTTTCTCGAGGTGCCTCTTTGGCTTGCGAGAGTTTGGATTGCCCGAGGCATCCCTTTTACTGTCAGACTTAATGACATGGAAGATGTGTCAGTGTAATGTATGATGGGACTATAAAAGGGGGACTTAGTGTTTCAATTCTCATTCTTCTCCTTGTTTGTACCGTTTTAGTCTAGAGCGCCTCATTCTTTATAGTTTATTCTTTCTGCGATCTCTTTCATTCTGGTTCAAGGAGCTTCCTCAGTCCTTTCCTTTAAACTTTTTTGGTAGGCATTTTCAATCTTTTTCTTTCCTTCTTGTAATTATATCTTCTTAGTTAGATTTTGAGGTTAAGGTAATAAAGGGTGGGGCTTTTGAGAGGGAAAGCAGAGAGAGAGTTCCTTGAGCGATGAGCAGGCTGGTCCTAACGAATCCTGGGGCTTCAAGGCCAAATCTGAAAAAAGCACCCTGACCCATGATGAATTCTACTCTATTCGCGAAAAATTCTTCATCCCTCTACTTTGGACTCCTAAACATGTCAAAAACCACATTAGGGCTTGTATAACTTTAGAGGATGAAGAGTCATTTCTTCTGACATGTTACCTTGATTATTTGAAAGCAAGGTTTAGGTTTCCCTTTGACCCCAATTTGAAATAGAAAATAAACCATTTTTGTATCTGTCTAGCCCAATTGCCCCAAAATTCCCTTAAGAGTATACTAGGTTTCATTCTGGCTTTGATTATGCATGTTGGGTATGTCCATGATGATGGGTAGTGGAAGGTCAAAATGTTTCAGTGGTTCTTCACCATGAAGAAGCATTATGACTATGGGTGGTACAACATCTATCTCAAGTTTAGCAGGAAGATCATTAAGGGCCCTTCCTCTATTAAGTGTTGGAAACATAAATACTTCTTCATGGATGGGACACAGTCCTACGGAATGCTGTTGAAGTGGGATTACAAAGATCTTCCTGACCAAAAGTACCCTCCAAAGCTATGTCCTGATGAGCAAAAGGTTGTGGACAAGATCCTTAAAAAGGGCAAGAGCTTAGCAATTTATTGTTTTAATACTTATGGCTTTCTTTAAATTGTTTTTTTTTATTATTTTGGTTTTTCTTTTAAAATTGACAAGATGTTAAGTAAGGCCAAGGTGCCAAAGAAGGCTCAGTAGGCTGCTGTTGTGAAGAAGTTCAATGCTTCTAATTTTGTTCCTCCTACTTCCTTGAGCAAGAAGAGGGCTTCAAAGCAGAAGTTCGAGATTAGGGGAACAGAAGTCCCTAAGTAAAAAGAGATGGTGGCAGCTGATTCTAAAGCTCCTACCTCTAACTCAGTCATTCTTTACTTTAGCATGATTACTTCTATTGTACCAACTAATTTGGTGCCTCCAACACCTTAAACTTCCCTTGCCACTCGTCAATCTAGAGAAGGTAGCTCCGAGGTCTTTCAGGGCAACTAGAATGTCAAAGTCAGTGATTCCGCACTTAAGAATCATGACGTGGCTGTCTAGATCCACAGGGGCTCGGTTCTTCCTGCCAACATGGCAACAGTCGTGGACTATACTCTAAAGATGATAAGGGAGAACTTGATCTAGGCTTGCTACAAGGTAATGCCCAAAATCTTCATACTTAACAAATTTTTTAGCTTCATTTTCTTGATGTCTTTTGACTAAGCTTGTTTTGGTGTAGGCTGTTCTATTTGTGATCATTGCCAATGACACCATTATTGCTATGGGTTAAGCCTTAGACAAGTATTAGAAAGAGAAAGAGCTTCTTTAGATGAAGTTCGAGGGGAGAGATAGAATAATCGAAACCCTTCAAGAGTACAACGTTGAACTCAAGATTGAGCAGAAGAAACTGAAGGACAATGTGACTCTTGGCCAGAAGAAACTGAAGGACAATGTGACTCTTGGCAATCAGCTTGCCAAGTTTGCTTAAGTACAACTAAGGTCTGAAGTCGCTAGACTTCAAGGGGTCGAGGGCCAACCTAAAGCGGAGCTGGTCAACATTGGGGTTTCCATCGTCGAGGTCTTTAAGAACTCCAAGGACAATGAAAGTGATTTGCTGGAAAAGGCCTCGGGGTTCTATGTGGATAGGTTCGAGGAGACCAAGGAGGAGGGGGCCAAGCACTAGTCAGAACTTGATTGGGCTAGCTTGGAGATCCCTAAAGAACCTGAGGGGCCTACTGTAGTCAGCCAGGGGACTAAGGAGGTCAGAACTGAAGGGGCTATGACCGAGGTGGCTGAGAACACCAAGGTCAGAGCTAAAGAGGCCACGAATGAGGATAAAAAATCTTAAGCTTTTTTCTTTTCTCGTCGTTGAAGCTGGCTCTGAAGCTCACCTTATGCATATATTTTTAATAAATAATAAGTAATTAATTAAAATAATATAAAATTTTAATAATAATAATTAAATTCAAATAAATTAATTTTCAACAAATGTTAATACTTATACTAACTCTCAGTGTATAAATTATAATTATAATTTTATAAATATTAATATATATTTATAAATAAATTATATGTAATATGTAATATTTTATATTGTTATAACTTATAAGTGATTAATTAAATAGTTTGTAGTTAATATTAAACCAGATAACATGTAATAAATATTTATGAAGCGCAATGACATCATAACATGAACAACTAGCTCAATGGTTAATACTTGTACTCCTACTCATTTGGTTAAGCCTTTGACTTGCAAATTTTTCTTCTACTTTTTAAGGTTTTTAAAAAAACTTCAAGAGAGCGTACACCCCGATGATTAGGACATAAAAAATGTACGTCTGTAGCATGGGCGTACGCTCGATGAAAGAAACGCCAATAATTTCACACCTTGAGGCATTTTGTCTATGCCCTGCCTATGAAAACACTAGTTGTAAAGGATAAATTGTATAGAAAGAGAGAGAGAGGGTAATGTTTTGAATCCAAATATAATATTTTGAATCTTTTTTATAACGAAAAGAGGATATGAGCCATTTACGATGGACTATCTGGATCATCAGATGGAGACTCAATGAAGGGCTAAGATCGCACCATGGGTTTAGTATGGTTTTTACCCTTTTGCCTTTAAGTGGGTTTTTGTAATCATACCTCTAGTTGGCGAATTAATCTTTTTAATTTTGGTTTTGCCACGCATCATTCTCTGATTAGAGAGTATATTTTTACCCAAAGCAGAATGATTATTGATCTATTTCCTTTAAATATATAGAATCAATCATTCAAAAAACAAAATTGGTTACATTAGGTAAGAGTACTAACTGTTCACAACATAAGCACGTCACCTAGTTCACTAAACAAAACTACATAAAAGGAGAAAAAGTTAATTGATAAGGTTCAATACTTTGGTAAAAAAAAAGGTTAGGAGTACTAATTGTTGTGAGTTTTAAATTACTTGCAAGCACATGAGTCGTTTGCAATATAGTGTTGTGCAAGTGCGAGGTTGAATCTACAGGGAATTGCGTTGTGAAAATATATTTTTATCTAAACTAAGTCTATTTTAACCTAGTTCCAAATTTTTAATTGTATGTTGCAAACAAAATAAACTAAACTAAATTGATTTAAAAACAAATGATAAAGATACTAAGGTTTCTGAATCCACCCCACCAAAGTAAAACATATATCTTCATGTTTTATATAAAAATAATCTATCAAAACATTCAATGAATCCAACTTTAAACAAATCACAACAAATATCCCAATTAAACTAAAACAATCCAATGTATCTGCTTTTAACAAATCACAAAAGATATCCAATTTAATCAAAAACAATTCGATGTATCCATCAGATGAAACACACGGAATATCCAACAGAACAATTTAAACGCAATTAATCATAAGATTTTACTCAAATAATTGAACAGAACATTTATACTAGAAAAAACATCAGAACTGTATAAACAAATCTGAAAATATTATGCCAAACAACGGTGAGGCTTTATCTTCAACCTTAGCTGAAGATTTTAGCCACTCATAATCATGAAACTAAAGTTCACAATAACAGTGCTAAATATTAAACTTTAAAACTAACAAAAGCAGTAAATTAAAAACTGACTATACAGGGGGAGAAATTCCACTCACTGTTGGGCGGCACTTCCCTTCGTGGTAGCAAAGCTTTCGAGATCTACCAGAATGCTAGCAGAAGTCCTCAAGATTGCATCAAAATGGCACTTGGATTGCTCACTAAAGATGAAGTGAAGAGGGGCTTATATAGGGAAACATCACAAGTGAAATATGTTTCCAATCCGATGTGGGATACTGCAGATTTCAGTTTTTGCTCTTTGACCTTTGTCTCCTAAAACTGCCATAAATTTCTCTAGAAAAATCATTTTATTGATCCGTAAAATTATCCAGAAAATAGACATCTGGATCTTTACAAAAATATATGGCTCATCTCCTGGTTCTTCCTGAATCAATACAGTTTAATCTTCAAAAATGGCTGATCTGTCATGCTGAAATCATGCACAACCTGACCTTTGTCTACTAAAACTGCCATAACTTTCTCTAGAAAAATCATTTTATTGATCCGTAAAATTCCTCAGAAAATAGACATCCAGATCTTTCCAAGTATATATGGCTAATCTCCTGGTTCTTCCTGAATCAATATATTTTAATCTTAAAAAATGGCTGATCTGTATGAGTAATTCTGACAATTTAGTGAAACTCCTTTCCAAGCTTGTAAACCTGTAAAACAACGAAAAACAATTTAAAGTAACAAATTCCTAAGCTGACAAATGTAAATTAATGGGCCAAAATATACAATATTTGGCACTCATCAAATGCCCCCAAACTTACATTTTACTAGTCCCTTAGCAAAACAAAATTAAAAACTAAATGAAAAACAAAGAACATAAAGATAAGTTCATCACTCATGGTATCCAAAAAATTAAAGAGTACTCAAAACCATGATATTCATTCATGAGCAAGCTTAAAAAAGATATAACCCATCTTCGTAATGAATAGCAATTTTAAAACCTAATTACTTATAAGAGGCAGACTAAAACATCACAAGCTTGAATCAGTGTACAGTAAATTAGCATATACATATGAGGTTTCCAAATAACTTCAATGTACAATGTCTCCATGTCTCAAGATTCATAGAATTTCTCATCAGAATTAACAATGATGGCATAGTTTTATTTATTTTTTTTATATAATTTTTTTTATTATAGGGCTCTGTTATGTTTAGTTACCTTAAGCTTTCTAATTGACCCATGTATTAAGTGTTGAGTCAATGACTCCCAAACCAGATGGTTTTAGGGCATTAGGTGTAAAGACACCCCTAAGGACTTACTAACTCGAGTAAAAAAGGCTACGAAACTAAACTGACCTTAATGCTACCAAGCAAAATTCTCACATTTTGACGTGAACACTCACTGCTTATTGAGGCAAGAGGTCTAGCTACTCAGCGGAAAGTTTCGCAATGATCATTATGAATAAAGTTTTCACCTTTTGACGTGAACACTCACTGCTTACTGAGGCAAGAGGTCCAGTTACTCAGTGGAAAGTTTATTGATGATGATTATTATAAATATTAGTAGTATTATTTGTTTTTTTATTTGTTTTTTTACATTTCTATGCCAAAGTGTTTATCCTACAAGTCATTCAGTTTCAGTTAAGTCAAGGAAACATACACATTGAAATCGCATGTCATACCTCACATAATTTTGTGCTAATGTGCTCGTGTCAGATTAGATCAAACATATGAATTCTCACATGCCTAAAGCAAGTAACAAAGTTTTAAAACTCTATCATCAAATCATGTGTTCAAAATTTTAAGCTCACCAATGAAATCACATCACAATTTTTCAGATCAACCAAATTTTCAGATGAACATGAACATGCATTTATCTTTTTTTTTTTTATTAAATGAAGAAAAACAACAACAAATTAGGACAAAGTGTGTGTAATGTGTCTCCCATACCCCCAAACTTAAATTACACATTGACCCCAATGTGTGAATAATATGGAAAGAGCTGACCTGGGATATGGAGAACTATCTGGACTGGTATAGCTCATAGCATACCCCCAAACTTGAACTGAAGTACACCTTGTCCCTGAAAAATAAAGACCAAAAAACAAAAGAAACACTAGAAATAAATAGTAACAAGAAATATGTAAAATAATAAACAAACAAAAAAGGATATATTGTGGGGTGCCTCCCATGAGCGCTAAGTTTAACGTCTTCAGCCAGACCCAGCATTAGTAATCGTGCCTAGCTAAGCGTTCCACCATCTGATCAATAAATGGGAGTGGAAGATGATCATTCCTTGTGGCAGCATTCAACTTACAGTAGTCTATACTCACTCTCCATCCTGACTGCACACGAGTTAGAACCAACTCGTCATCTTTATTCATCACTACCATCAATCCAGTCCATTTTGGCACGACATGAATCTGGCTCACCCACTTGCTATCAAAGATTGGATAAATGATCCCTACATCCAACAGTTTCATCACTTCAGTCCTCACAACCTCTTGTATAGCTGGGTTGAGCCTTTGTTGTGGCTCCCTCGATGGCTTGGCATTCTTCTCCAAATGTATCTTGTGTATCACCACCGAGGGGCTGATTCCCTTGATATCCTTAATATTCCAGCTGATAGCTTCTTTATGCTCTCTTAAAATGTCCAATAATTTCTTTTTTTGAACCTCAACCAAATCTGAAGCTATAATCACAGGCAAAGAATCTGCTGGACCTAGGAACTCATACTTAAGATTGTTCGGTAAAGGCTTAAGTTCCTTCTTGAGGGGCTCAGGTGCTGCGGTCTCCTCCATCTCATTGCTCTCTCGAGGAGCAGACTCCAAAATGGAATTCACTTGCTCAAGTACTTTATCCAAATCCAAATCTTCTCCAAATTGAGCAAAGTATGCCTCCAGGGGGTCCTCAATACGGGATTCATCCACAGTCTCCTCCATCTTACTGCTTTCCCGAGGAGTAGACTCCAAGATGGAATTTGCTTGCTCAAATAGCTTATCCAAATCCAAATCCTCTCCAAATTGAGCAAAGCATGCCTCCACAATGTCCTCAGACTTCCCTTCTTTTTGGGCGCTTGTAATCTCTCTGGGTAAGGCACTTTAGGTACAAACGATCTAGGAAGATCCTTAATAGTAGGTGTGGCTGTAGATGGCTCAGCATCTCTTTTCTCCTTGTTGCCACTTTCTTACCCTTGCTGCAGAGTGGGGTTCTCTCCCACTTGATTGTCCACTTGTCTTCCATACCTCAATGTGACAATCGATTGCACTTGTTCCTGCCTGTGCGTAGGAGTTGATGAATTTCCAACCGTAAACTATTCCTTTAAGTTGGGCACGGGTTGACTAGGGAACTTTCCATTCTCTCATTCACCCAAGTGACTTGCAATTTAGCCCATTTGACTCTCTAGCTTAGTAATCTCTTGGGTGTTTACTATTGTTGCATTCCTCACTTCGCTTATGGATTGACCGGTCATCTTCATGAAATCATTGAGGGCGTCCTCCAATGACTGTGAAATCGATGCTGGCGCTTTAGTGGGAGCTTGGTAAGCGGGTAATGGTGCTGGATGGGCTGAGCGACCATAACTTGGAACTGGTGGAGGAAATCCGAGAGGGTATTGATTATGAGCATGATGAGGGGCTCCTCCCTGATTCATCAGTTGGTTCTGCTTCCATGAAAAATTAGGGTGGTTCCGCCACCCTGGATTGTACATCTCGGAGTAAGATCCATTTGATTGCCACCGACAGTCATTGAAAGCATTCATTTGTTCCATGGGATATTCGGCAAAAGCCAGCATAAATGGACAATTCTGTGCTAAATGCATAGGGCTAGCACAGATGGAACAGCTATCAACATTGAATGTATTGGCTGCACTGATGGACTGGCCGGTCATCTTCATGAAATCCTTGAGGGTGTCCTCTAAAGACTGTGAAACTGGCGCTGGATTCATCCATATTTTTTTAAATTTTTAATTTAATTTTATTTTTGGGCAATTGCAAATAGAAACAAATAAACTAAAAAAATAAAAAATAAAAAATAAAAACAAAATAAAATTAAAAAATTAAAAAATTAAAAAATTAAAATTAAAAAAAAAATAAAACAAAAATACTAACTAAACTAGTAGAAAAATAAAATCAATTCAGACAAAAATTTCACAAACCAAACAACTCCCCGATAACGGTGCCAAAAATTTGTTGTGAGTTTTAAATTACTCGCAAGCGCACGAGTCGTTTGCAATATAGTGTTGTGCAAGTGCGAGGTCGAATCCACAGGGAATTGTGTTGTGAAAATATATTTTTATCTAAACTAAGTCTATTTTAACCTAGTTCCAAATTTGTAATTGTATGTTGCAAACAAAATAAACTAAACTAAATTGATTTAAAAACAAATGATAAAGATACTAAGGTTTCTGAATCCACCCCACCAAAGTAAAGCATATATCTTCATGTTCTATATAAAAATAATCTACCAAAACATTCCATGAATCTAACTTTAAACAAATCACAACAAATATCCCAATTAAACCAAGACAATCAAATGTATTCGCTTTTAACAAATCACAAAGGATACCCAGTTTAATAAAAAACGATTTGATGTATCCATCAGACGAAACACACGGAATATCCAACAGAACAATTTAAACGCAATCAATCATAAGATTTTACTCAAATAATTGAACAGAACATTTATACTAAAAAAACATCAAAACTGTATAAACAAATCTGAAAATATTATGCCAAACAATGGCGAGGCTTCATCTTCAACCTTAGCTGAAGATTTTAGTCACTCATAATCATAAAACTAAAGTTCACAATAACAGTGCTAAACATTAAGCTTTAAAACTAACAAAAGCAGTAAATTAAAAACTGACTATACATGGGGAGAAATTCCACTCGCCGTTGGGCGGCGCTTCCCCTCGTGGTAGCAAAGCCTTCGAGATCCACCAGAATGCTAGCATAAGTCCTCAAGATTGCATCAAAATGGTACTTTGATTGCTCACTAAAGATGAAGTGAAGAGGGGCTTATATAGGGAAACATCACAAGTGCAATATGTTTCCAATCCGATGTGGGATACTGCAGATTCCAGTTTTTGCTCTTTGACATTTGTCTACTAAAACTGCCATAACTTTCTCTAGAAAAATCATTTTATTGATCCATAAAATTCTCCAGAAAGTAGACATCCAGATCTTTCCAAGCATATATGGTTCATCTCCTGGTTCTTCCTGAATCAATACAGTTTAATCCTAAAAAATGGCTTATCTGTCACGCTGAAATCATGCATAGCCTGACCTTTGTCTACTAAAACTGCCATAACTTTCTCTAGAAAAATCATTTTATTGATCCGTAAAATTTCTCAGAAAATAGACATCCGGATCTTTCCAAGCGTATATAGTACATCTCCTGGTTCTTCCTGAATCAATACAGTTTAATCCTAAAAGTTGGCTGATATGTACGAGCAATTCTGACAATTTAGTGAAACTTCTTTCCAAGCTTGTAAACCTGTAAAACAATGAAAAACAACTCAAAGTAACAAATTCTTAAGCTGACAAATGTAAATTAATGGGCCAAAATATGCAATATTTGGCACTCATCACTAATTGTAATGTGATACGAAAAAACTTAGCATTTTTTCTTTACTTGTAGATATAACACCAGTTGTTAGTACTTTTTACTAAGATTATAATTGTCTAAACGATTTTAGGTGCATAGTATCATTCAATGATATTTAAGTATTGGTATGAGAAACCTTTTTCTCTGTTAACAAAAGATATAAAGAAATATAGTATATATCTAATCTCTGAAGAATTATACAAGAATTATAAAGGGGAGCAAGTGCCTCAATTATAAAAAAACCAAAATTCCTCTAAAACATATACTACTTATTTAGTTATTTATAATATAAAAATTTGAATATATATACGCTTATTTTTATTTTCTTAAAGAAATTAAACTTTTTTGTGCCGTTCGCATTTTAATACAGGTAGAGAACATGTATCTTAGTGTTGATGCTGAAAATGTGCTTGGAAGTTGAACGGTTGGGAAGCAGTACATGCGCACATGAAACAAGAAAAAAATCCTAAAAGTCATCGGAGGACGGGAGGGGCTGTGCCTCTGGGGGAACTCTCTGATGCCTAAGTTAGAATAAGACTTTTTTTTTAGAGAATAAGAGGAACCAAAGAGAATGAGAGATGTGAGTGAGAATTGTATGTTCATTTTGGTTGTGGGAGCCCTTTTTTTATAGTGTTCCGAAGTAGAGTCCAATTAGGAGAGTGATTTGGTGTTATGGTAAGAATAAAACTCCTGTAGATAAGTTTGGAGTTATCCATAGGCTGGAATAGTTTATCTATAAGCTTAATAGTAATTCATTCGTGGGCTAGAGTGTTGTGGTAGTACTAAGGCACTTGGATATCGATGCTGGATTGGCTAATTTGTCTAAGTTACAAAATTACTTCTTTACCCTTGGTGGTTCCCACTTGTCATCATGATGTTGGTTAATGAGCATTGTTTGTGAATTTACTGTTTTTGCCACTAGCGGACAACACGTGTCACTGCGTCATTAGATAGGGAATTTTACCTTATATCAAATGCCTACCACTTCCTTAAGTTCAATTATGTGTTTAAGAAAGTAGTTTTTCAAAGTATGTCATGTAGTTTGGATAAAGCCTAATTTCGTTCGGGTACTCGGGTATTAAGAGGACGAGGCATTGGCACTCAAAGTTGTTAGATGTCAACCGATAGCTTGGTGCTACCCTTTGGGTGTCCCTTATTTAAGAAAGGGTAATAGATTAGTGTAATCTCATGGTGGTTTGGTGCTACCTCCAAGGAATGCAATGGATCTGTGGAGTACAAATTCTGGAAGTAGTGAAAACTCATGGGTTCGAACAGAGTGGACCTAAGTTTGATACCTTGAGGTGAGGTGAAATTATTAGTCCAGACTTTAAGTTGTGTGCCTCGAAGCGAGGTAAGTAAAGGGTTTGAATGGAATATACTCGAGTACCTCAAAGCAAGGTGAGTAAGGAGTTTTAAGGAAACATACTCGAGTACCTTAAAGTGAGGTGAGTTGGAAGTCTAAAAAGATCAGACTTGAGTACCTTGAAGCGAGGTGAGTAAGGAGTCTGAATGGAACAGACTCAAGTACCTTAAAGCGATGTAAGTATGGAGTTTGAATGGAATATACACGAGTACCTAGAAGTGAGGTGAGTAGGGAGTCTGAAGGAAACAAACTCAAGTACCTTGAAGCGAGGTGAGTAAGGAGTTCGAAGGGAATAGACTCGAGTACCTCGAAGTGTGGTGAGTAGGAGTTTGAATAGATCAGAATTGAGTACCTCAAAGCGAGGTGAGTAAGGAGTCTGAATAGAATAGACTCAAGTACTTCGAAGCGAGGTAAGTAAGGTGTCTGAATAGAATAGACTCGAGTACCTCAAAGTGAGGTAAGTAAAGAGTCTGAATAAAACAGACTCGAGTACCTCGAAGCGAGGTGAGTAGGGAGTCTGATGGAACAGAATCGAGTACCTCGAAGTGAGGTGAGTAAGGATTCTAAATTGAATAAACTTGAGTACTTCAAAGCGAGGTGAGTATGGAGTCTGAATGGAACATACTCGAGTACCTTGAAGCCAGGTGAGTAAGGAGTTTGAATGGAACAGACTCGAGTACCTTGAAGCGAGGTGAATAGGGAGTCTGAATAGAATAGACTTGAGTTGTGAGCTCGTTGGAACTTTTTTTTAGCCCTATCTTTTCCGAAATTTTTCTTTAAAAAGATCAAAGGTTGAAGAATGCCCGAGGCTGAAGAATGCTGTGGGTATTCAGCTCGGGACTTTTTGAAAATGCCCAAGGCTGAAGAATACTGGGGACATTCAGCTTGGGACTTTTTGAAAATGCCTGAGGCTAAAGAATTCCTGAGGCATTCAACTCAGGACTTTTTGAAAATGCTCGAGGTTGAAGAATGCTCAGTGTATTCAACTCGGCGCTTTTAAAAATACGCGAGGCTGAAGAATACTCGGGGTATTCAACTCAGAAATTTCTGAAAACGCTTGAGGTTTAAGAATGCTAGGGACATTCAGCTTGGGACTTTTTGAAAATGCTAGGTTTAAGAATGCTTGGGGCATTCAGCTCAAAACTTTTTGAAGATGCTCGAGGCTGAAGAATACTCAGAGCATTCAGCTCAAAACTTTTTGAAAATGCCCAAGGTTGAAGAATGCCTGAGGCATTCGACTTGGACTTTTTGAAAATGCCTGAGGCTGAAGAATGCCCAAGGCATTCAGTACGAGACTTTTTGAAAATGCTTGAGGTTGAAGAATGCTCAGGGCATTCAGCTTGAAACTTTTTGAAGATGCTTGAGGCAGAAGAATGATTGGGGCATTTAGCTCGAGATTTTTTGAAAATGCCCGAGACTGAAGAATGCTTGGGGCATTCAGCTCAGGACTTTTTGAAAATGCCCAAAGGTGAAGAATACTTGGGGCATTTAGATCAGGACTTTTTAAAGATGCCCGAGCTCGAAGAATTCTTGAGGAATTTAGCTCGAGACTTTTTGAAAATGCTCGAGGTTGAAGAAAGCTGGGGGAATTCAAATCAGGATTTTTTGAAAATGTTTGAGGCTAAACAATGCTCGAGGCATTCAACTTAGAATTTTTTGAAAATGCCCGAGGCTGAAAAATACTCGGGGCATTCAGCTCGAGACTTTTTTAAGATGCCCTAGTCTGAAGAATGCTCGTGGAATTTAGCTTGGGACTTTTTGGAAATGCCTGAGGCTGAAGAATGCTCGGGCCATTCAACTCAGGATTTTTTGAAAATGCCCGAGATTGAAGAATGCTCTGACATTCAGCTCAAGACATTTTTAAGATGCCCAAGTCTGAAGAATGCTCATGGCATTTAGTTTGGAACTTTTTGGAAATGCCTGAGGCTGAAGAATGCTCAGGACATTCAACTTGGGACTTTTTGAAGATGCCCAAGGCTGATGAATTCTCACAGCTGTTTGAAATAAAAGTTCGTTCATCTTATTCCGAGCTCCAATACTTGGAGAATCTTGTATATTCCTAGTTGTGGGTGTTTTTTGGCATGTGAATGCGCTTTGGAGGAGTTAGTGATTATAGTTGTGAGAATTTGCCCTATACATAGAGAAGGGGCCCATTTGATGTGCTTTTAATGAAGGTTAATTGAAGCCCATGATGCTTTTAAGCGGGAGGCCCATGAAGGCCTATGGAATAAGTGTACAATTGAAAGTTCTAGAACCTCTTGGGAATGATGTCTCAGACAATCATACTTCTTGGTAACTGAGAAATCTTTTCGATAAACGAATCGTTGTAATCTTATCTTTTCATTTTGAGATGATTTGGGCCGTTCATTGATCTATAAAAAGAGGAATGTTTCTACTCTTTTTCACATCATTTTCAATCTTCTTTACTAAAATTTTTCTTTGGAGAGCGTCGGGATTTAGAGCAGTAGTCTTCAAAGTCTTTCAACCTTAGTCTTCTTTTCTTTCATATGTTAGTCCTTTCTTATTTCTTTTTATTCCAATGTCTTTTATCGAAAGTAGTTTTAATTCATCCCGAGCTGAGGAAGATAGTTCCTCAGCCGAATCTCATATAGAGAGAGAGTAGAATATGATAGTGAGGCTGATGATGGACCTACCCTAAATGATATTCAGGATGAAATGGCCTAGGGTACTAGATAGATCGAATTTAGGGCTGGAAGGATACCGAACACTCTAAAAGTTTCTAAGCTGGAGAAGTTAAGAGGGAAGTATATGATCCCTGCTTAATACTCCCTTAGGAACACCGATGTAGGAGAAAGGGTGTACAACCACCTTCATGAAGATATTCCTTATGAGGTTTATGTGTACACTCATTCTGTTCAGGATGGTTTAAGATTTCCAATTCATCCCTTCAACCAACTTGTCTTGAATTATTACAATATTGCCATTTGTCAACTTGTCCCGAACTCGTTCCATTTATTTGTAGGATTCATTTATGTATGAGGTTTGGTGTGTACCCAACCCTCGATATCTTCAAAAATGTTTTTTGCCATGAGTCGCGATAAAAACCACGACTGGTTGGTTTTGATCCAAAGATCTAAGAGAGCGGTGGTGAGAAACAATCCATTTTCTAGTAAGGGTGGTAAAAAGAGTTTTTCTTCAATCAGAGTGACACAGACTTCGAGATTTCGTGGGTGTGAGATCTTACTTTTTTTAAAAGAGTCAACACTCATCCCTTAGTGATCCAGAAGAGGGAATGGTGAGAAATTTAGTGAAAAGGGCCATAGAGGCTTTATATCTTAGCAACAACATCAACCTGGCGAGGCTTAGGCTTTGTCATCCTGAGGGTATACTTTTTTTACTTTTCTGTTCCCTTCAAACATCCTAGATTGATTACGAGTCTTATGCTTTTATTTTTATTTTGTAGACATGGTTTTTAATCGTTCTCCAATATTGAAGGTGGCTAAAAAGGCGAACCCAAGGCTAGGACCAGTGGCAAGCATAAGGGGAAGAAGAAGCGTGATACTTCTATAATACCCGTATTCGTAAAGTAAGGGTAAAGAAGTAATTTAATAAATATGACATGAAATTAAAATAATTCTTTTGCAAAAAAAAATAAAAAAAATTTGCAACAGGTGTCGCCACCTATCGCAAGGGAGGCTGCCTTGTTGCATGTAAGGTAGCAAGGCAGCTGATTCATGTTTGCTGTGAGCTGCCAAAATTTCATTTTCAAACTTTTACTTATATATATGTGTGTGTGTGTGTGTCTATATATATATATATATATATATATATATATATATATATATTATGTAATCATAAATATAAACTTAACCGAATTTTGTTAGTTTTCCTTTAAATCACTTTATTTCCTTAAACACTTAGGGACGGAAAGAAAAATTGAAAGAGCAAAATTTTGAAGGGTTTACGGGGCAATTTGATAGAGAGTGGCGAGAAGCTATCAGAAAAATAGAAGGTAATAACATAATGTGTATTTTTGAATTTTAGCATACATGAAATTTCCAGAAATTCAAAGTGAGAATTTTCAAAGGGTGTGGTTTATGAAGAATTGAAGAAATAATTATAAATTTAATACAAATATTATGTCAGGTGTTGACGATCAACAACCAGGGGAAATTACTGAGAGGAACAGGAAAGGCAAGGAGGTGATCCACGGGTAGCTTTAAGTGCTAAGTGGTGAGTTAGATTTACTTTAAGTAATCTAAATAAAAAATGAAATATCTAGTGATAATTTTAAAATAAATTATTAGCTTATGCTTTGGTGGTAGATAAAAATTTGATTGATGGGTATGATATGAATTTTGGACATGTAGAAAATTATTAGGCGGGAAATAATATTTTTGGAATAATAAGTTGATTTAATAATAAAAGCGATAAGTGAAATTCTTGATAAGCTATGGTTGATGCTTTGATACGAATTATGAGGAGATGAGATTTAGTGGATCTTGACAAGCTTTTATGGATGATTTGATGTGATTTAGGATGAGAGGAATTTAGTGAAATTTTTTATATAATTTGAGAAAAATCAAGATAGCCAATTTAAATATTTGAATTCGTGTTTAATCTTTTTATGTTATTGTTCAGATGCATATTTCATATCATTGTTTATATACATATACATTAAATAAAAGAAAAGAACTGGCAAGGGGCCGGTCTAATTGAAAAATGATGACAGCTGGTATATGCTGGAAATAAAAGGGACACTATGACAGCCGGTATATGCTAGAAATAAATACCATGACAGTCGGGATAAGCTGGAAAGAAAAGAACCGGGAAGAGGCCAGTCTAAGATAATAAAAACATGTTGATATGTGGGAAGACATTCCCTAATAATAATTCATGCATTGCATCTATTTTAAATATTGATTGCATTATTGAAATGCTGATATGTTGTATGTTATTGTGAAATTATTTATTGATGAATAAGTCTCACAAAGAGACAGTTATGGTGAGAAAAAAACCTAGAAGTATGACATGATAAGAACTATCTAAATGGTAGAATTTATGATATGAATCTCATTGCGAGGTGATTATGAGATAATTGATGGTCTTAAGGTGAACCAATAAATAAGAAGAAGAGACTGATAGAGAATGAGACTTATGATATGTGTAGTGATAGTAGAATGCTATTATCAAGTGAAATATAATTGATTTAATATTGAAAGATCTTTTACACAAATGAACACTTCTAATAAATTTAATTTACTGAGCTTGTGAAGCTTACCCCTCATTGTACAATGATTTCATGTAGCATGCATGACAAATAGTTGGTGAGTTGAGGTTCAGACGAAATCGTTTTCTGTAAGCCACGTACATGTCAATATCCTCAGACTAATGAGAAAATAAAATAAAAATTTATTTGTAAATATTCATGCATATTATGTTATGTAAAAATGTTTAAGTCAATATCAGATTGATATATCTCCCCTATTGAGGGTTGAGGATTGATGTAAAAATTTCTATTGGTGTTATTTTAATTGTTGCATATATGTATCGTGCTGGGATTTTCAAAATGTGATAACACTGTTTTGGCGGTGGCCAACCCGAGATGGGTTGTTACAACTTCTACCTCCGAGAGTTGTGGGGCTAGTACCTAATTTCCTCTGGTCTTCTGTCTTTGGATTTATGATCCCTTCTTCGAGCACTGCAGTCCTAAGGCTTGGGTCTTTTAACGCTCCTTTAATATTCGCGGAAGTGTTCTGCCTGAACTGGTTCATAAATATTATGGACTCGGTGATGGGAGAAGCTCAGATTGGGAGAGAGTGATTGATAAGGGGAATCCCTTATCAGGATAGGACTGAGCTCGAGACCTTAGCCCTCAAGGTATTTGCGCACTTTGTAGAGGGGATTCAAGCCAAGATAAGGCCATTTTTCTTTAATCCTTTTATTCTTACCAATTACTTGATGTTCCGAGTATTTTGACTTATTGTTTATTTTTACTTTTTTCAGACTAGCGTGGCTACTGGAGTGTTGACCCAATGTTTTGTTGAGGTTAACAAGAAGTTGGATGACCAGCTACCCTTGGCTGATGACTTGAATACTGCTCTACGGTCTAGAGATGAGGACCTTGAGCTCATGAAGACTCAACTAGTGAGCTCCCAAGAGATCTATGCCACCTTCGAGGCCAAGATGGCTGGTGTTCAAGACGAGGCGATAGTCGAGTTTAGTTTCTTGGGGCCATAGCTGCTGAACTAGAGGTCACGGGTCAACAAGCTGTTGAAAAGTTTTGCTTCTCGCAGGAGTACCGTACGGAGCTGGTTACTGAGAGTGGAAATCAATATCTAGATGGCTTCTTGGATGCGAAGAGGAAAAGAGTCGAGATGTTCCTTGCCTTGGACCTTTCAGCAGTCAAGATTTCTGAGAGTGAGACTATCATGTCCCTTGAGGAGACTTCAGGTGTGGAGGAGGGAGACGAGGTTGAGACTAGTGCTTGGGCGACTGAGGAGGTCGATGTTGTAAGGGATGAGTAGGTGTTGCCCATTTTTTCTCTTTTTTATTTTGCTATGTATTTAGAGGGCCAGTAGTGCCCTATTTTGTTCTTTTATTTTGATGGCCAATAGTGCCTTAGATTTTTTTTTATTTATGAATAAAATCAGGCTTTTGGTGTTTCTTTGAACCTTCTTTTTCATTCCAATGTGTTTTTCTTAGGATTTTTTTTTGAGATCAACTGAGAGAGTCCAGGACTCTTTCAATGAGAAGTGTAAATTGCAATGGCTCCGAGGGTAAAAAGGACTCAGGGCTCTTAGCTCGGTGTTTTGTTTGAGGTGACTCTGAGGGTAGAAAGAGCTTGGGGCTCCAAGCTACTAGTTTTACTTGAGGTGACTCTGAGGGTAGGAAGAGCTTAGGCCTCTAAACTCAGAGTTCTACTTGAGGTGACTTCTAAGGTAGGAAAAGCTCAAGTCTCTAAGCTCGAAGTTTTACTTGGAATTTCTTGGAGGTCTAAACGACTACTTTTACTCATTAAAGTTATAATATTTTTGATGCGGGGCTCTGATTTTCAGTTTTTGAGCAAGTATAGGGGTCTTTGAGTTTTTTAGCTTGTGTTAATCGAGGAGATATCCAAAGGTTAAGGTGTTAGGGACTCACCCTTGGTGTCTTTCCTCTTGAGAGGAAAGAGCTTGGGGTTCCTGTTTGAAATAAACGTTGATTAAAAAGAAATGGAGCTAATCTTTTATTGATAATGTCCATAGACTACATATATAATTGGAAAGGAAAATTATGCTAGTAATAAATTGAAAAAACATGAGAAATTCTACTAATAGAACTTTCAAAGATTCTCGATGTTCCAAGTCTGGTTATCGGTTTGTTATTCAGGTCCTCAAGTTCGAATGTGTCGGCTAGGTAGACCTTTTTGATGAGATAAGGTCCTTCCCAGTTTGAGAGAAGCATTCTTGTCTCTCGAGGGTGAGACACTTCATTTTTTCGAAGTACCATATCATGTAACCTGAAGGTTATTTTGCAGACTTAGGAGTTGTAGTATTTCGCCACTCTTCAGTGGTAGGCAGTAAGTTTGACCTGGGCTTTTTCCCTTACCTCTTCAATCAGATCAATGTTCATTTTGAGTGCTTCATCATTGTTGGCTTCATCGAATCTTTGTACTCATAGTAAAGGTATCCTTATCTCAAGTGGAATGACAGCTTTCGACAGTTGTCATCCGGTAGGCCCAGAGGACATTTAGAAGGTGTTTTGCCTATTTCCTGTCTACATTTTTGAGCCTCCTCTTGATGCCTTAGAGAAGGGCTCTGTTGGTTACTTCGGCCTGCTCATTAGCCTGGGGATAACCTATCGAGGAGAACTAATGTTCAATTCTGAGGTCTTGACAGAAGGTCTTAAACTAGGAGTTGTCAAACTACTTGCTGTTCTCGGTGATACATACCCTTAGTATGCAAAATCGGCATACTATGGATTTCCACCCAAATCCTTGGGTTTGGTAGTCGGATATGCTAGCGAGAGGTTCCACTTCAGTCCACTTTGTGAAGTAGTCGATAATGACTATCAGGTGTTTATTTTTTCCTAGGGCCTCTTGGAATGGATCGAGGATATCCATTCCCCATATGGCGAAAGGGAGCGGACTACTGATCGATGTCAGCTGGTTGTCAGGTCATCAAGGCACAGAAGCGTGCCGCTGGCATGTTTTGTATTTCTTAACCATTTTTGTAGGATCTTTATGTATCTTCGACCAATAATAGCCATGTCAGAGTATCTTAAAGGCCAGAGCTCGACCTCACAAGGTGTTACCATATATGCCCTCATGACCTTCACGGAGGGTGTAGTCTGCATCGGTAGGCCTGATGCATTTCAGATAAGATGTTGTGAGGCCTTTCTTGCACAACTGATCTTCGATAATGGCATACCATGAGGTGCGGGAGATAATGTTCTTAATTTCAACTTTCTCACTAGAAAGTATTCCATCCTTCAAATACTAAAGGATCAAGTCCATCCAAGTTTGCTCATCGGCTAGTGGTGCGACCAAGGTCTCATTGATGCTTAGGGTGGAGAGAGTCTCTAAATAAATAGTTTGTGTGAGATCAGACTACTTAGAAGAAGCAAGTTGTGCCAAAGCATCTGCCTTTATATTTTCCACACAGATACTTGGGTTATATGGAATTTTTTGAAGGTTGCTTTCAGCTTCGAGCTTTCTCATGATACCTAATGATCATTGCACCTCTGGCTTCGTACTCATTGGTCATTTGATTAACTACTAAATGTGAATCACTGAATACCTCAAAGACTTCGGTAGCTAATGCCTTTGCCACGTTCATCCCTACCAGAAATGCCTCATACTTGGCCTCATTACTAACTTATAAGGTCCAACTTGGCATTTGCTGAATTTGCTTAGATTCTTGCCCCTGATTAAGCATTTAAGAGAATGTGGTTTCTGATTACGCCCAAAACATACACGGTTGTTGTAGCACAGCTTTGGGGTGTCGATTCCACAGGGAAACAAGTTTAACTATAAAGAGAGATGTAAACTTTAATATGAAATGATATAATAAGTAAAGAATCTGAAATTGATGATGAAGTAATTGTGTAGGTTTGTGAAATATAATAGAGAGGAAACAAGGATCCGGGAATCCTCCCTGGGTTCGTTGTCCTAATCCTAACTTGATTCAGTTGCTTTTATCTCGATTGCACGTTTCACATCCCAAACATGCAATCAGCAAATATTCAATGAGAACATGTGTAAACCCTAATATGATTGTAATGAAATACTTCTTATTTTTGATTCATGCATGTATTATCTATCCTATAGATTTATTAAGAAACGATAATATATCTTTGTTGACAATATTGCAGTAATGGACAAATCTAAAGGCTAGACTTACCGGACTTAATTATACCCAATAATCTTGACATAAGAGAAGCATGACTAAAGTTATATCAATGAAAAGATACAATCACCGGAATAGATAAAATCTTATAATTAGATAAAGAAGTAAATCATAACAATGTTTGACAATAAATTCTTATTACAACTGAACCCAATAAGGATAGATAGGAACAACTACACCTAGGGATTCATCCCTTCGCCTTGCTTGGAAGTTAGTTAGCCATGGTGTTCATGGCTATACTCTTTTGTGGATGAGAGTTGCTGTCTTCAACTTCTGGGTCTTTGCTCACAGCCAAGATGTCTTCTCTTAAACCTTAAGTGTCTTATTTATAGTACAAAAGACCAAGAGTATTCTTGGGTTTAATTTAGTGTTTAAAAAACCTAATTAAAGTCTAACTCGGGCTTTCCCTCTCTTCACTGTCCAAGAACAGCACCTACAGCGTAGTCACTAGCATCACACATGATTTCAAAAGGCAAGGTCCAATCCAGTGACTGCATTATAGGT
Organism: Bretschneidera sinensis; assembly: GCA_023935145.1. Lineage (NCBI taxonomy): Eukaryota > Viridiplantae > Streptophyta > Magnoliopsida > Brassicales > Akaniaceae > Bretschneidera > Bretschneidera sinensis. The sequence goes on from CM043703.1 coordinate 94,963,854, forward strand.
GCAGAAGTAAGCTTGCCTATTAGCATTTGGAACGCTTCTTGACAAGCTTCTGTCCATTCAAGGGGAGTGTCTGTAACTAGGAGGACACATAGTGGTCTAGATATGCTTGAAAATTTTTGTATGAACCTCCTATAAAAACCAGCATAACCAAGGAAAGACCTCACATCTTTTATTATCTTAGGTGTAGGCAATTTAGAGATTATTTCAATCTTAGATTGATCAACCTCTATTCCTTTAGATAAGGCAATATGCCCTAAAAAAATGCTGGATGGTACCATGAAATGACATTTTTCCCAATTTAAAACCAACTCTTTTTCCTCACAGTGAATTAATACTCTTTCTAAATTCATTAAGCATGCTTCAAATGAAGATCTAAAAACAGTTAGGTCATCCATAAAAACCTCCATGAAACTTTCAACCATATCACTAAAAATACTCATCATGCAGCGTTGAAAAGTAGCAGGGGCATTACATAATCCAAATGGCATTCTGTGAAAAGTATAGGTGCCAAAAGGACAAGTAAAAATGGTATTTTCTTGGTCTTCTAATGCAATTTCTATTTGATAATAACCAGAATAACCATCTAGAAAACAGTAAAAAGGGGATGACCAGCTACACACTCAAGAATTTGATCAACAAAAGGGAGTGGGAAGTGGTCTTTCTGGATGGCAGCATTTAATTTTCTGTAATCGATGCACATACGCCATCCAGTCACAAGTTTGGTAGGGACTAGCTCTCCTAGGTCATTCTTTACTACCGTGACTCCGGACTTTTTAGGGACGACTTGTGTAGGACTTATCCATTTACTATCAACTATGGGATATATAATACCCACATTTAATAGTTTCAACACTTCATTTTCACTATTTCTTTCATAGTGGGGTTAAGCCTACATTGAGGGTCTCTACGAGGACTACCTCCTTCATCTAAATTTATTTTATAGGAGCATATTAGGGGATTAATTCCCTTTAAATCAGCCATGCTCCAACCTAGGGCTGATTTGTGTGCATTCAAAGTTTGAAGTAGTTTATCACCTTGGGTCTCAGATAATTCAGAAGAAATAATAACAGGAAAGGTATCACCTGGACTGAGAAAAGCATGTTTAAGCCCTTAGTTAGCGGCTTTAGTTCAACCTTAGGTGCTTCCACACTTGAGGGGACTTGTGTTTTGCTTCTTTCGGGCAACTCCTCAAACTTTGGTTGCCATGCTCGATTGCTATAATCTTGAGATTTGTCAAAAACAAAACAAATATTAATCATATAAGTTTTATCATCAAATAAATCTATCTCAGAATTAACAAGAAAACTCTTAAGAGGATCATAATTATGAGTTAAAGAGACTCCCTCATTGATGAGTGACTCAATCATGTAAAGCTGGTGGTTTTCGTCCTCTTCTTCGGGCTGCTTTGCAACATTGAAAATATTCACTTCAAGTGTCATGTTGCCAAAAGATAGTTTCATGAGTCCATTCCTACAATTTATTAGAGCATTTGCGGTAGCAAGGAAAGGTCTACCCAAAATCAAAGGGATTTTAGAGTTAGTGTCAACAGTAGAAGTAACATCAAGAATTAAGAAATCAACAGGATAGTAAAATTTATTAATTTGAATCAAAACATCCTCCACCACACCTCGGGGTACTTTGACTGAACGGTCAGCCAATTGCAATACCACGCCGGTTGGTTTGATTTCTCCTAACCCCAGCTATAAGTAGATGGAGAATGGCATCAGGTTTACACTAGCTCCTAAATCTAGTAAGGCTTGTCCAATCTCATGATTTCCAATGCTGTAAGTAATAGTAGGATAGCCCAGATCTTTGTATTTTGGGGGAATTCTTTGCTCAATTAATGCACTAACTTGCTCAGTTAGGAATGTCGTTTTCTTGACACAGTGTTTCCTCATAATAGTGCATAAATCCTTGAGAACTTTTGCATAGGTAGAGACTTGTTTAATCACATGCAAAAGATGAAGATTAAGTTTCACTTGCCTTAAGTTCTCAAGGATTTCATTATTTATTTTCAGATTTTTTTTGGATTTTAAGGCTTGGGGGAATGGTGCCTTAACAAGATTTTTGACACTTCAGGGTCTTTAAGCAACTCGGCTTCACTATTAGTTTGACCCTTTTCCACATCCTCAGATTTATTCATTGGTGGGATGCGTAGTGACTTACCACTTTGGGTCACAATGGCATTTACATCTTTCAAATTTTCTTGTGCCATATGTTGACTGTAAGGTATGGACTGAGCTTGGGAAGGAAACTTACCTCGCCCAGTCACACTTAAGGAGCCCATCAATTTAGACACTTAGCTCCTTATTTCTTTGTTTTCCTCAACCACTTGTGTAATTAATGCCTCACACCTCTAGTTTGTTTTACCTTGTGCTTCTATGAAAGCATGTAAGGTGTCTTTTATAGAGTTCCTAGAGGATGAGGGTGCATGATAAGGTGCTAGGTATGATCTAGGAGGCTGTGCATGCTGCTGGTTTTCAGATTTCCAGCTGAAGTTGGGATGATTTCGCCACCCCGGATTGTAAGTGTTAGAGAAGGGTGCTTGAGGCTTCTTGTACATGCCTAAGGCATTACATTGTTTCTCGTACAGCCCTCTCATGTCAACAAATGTGGGGCAATCTTGAGCAGGATGATCAATCCCACCACACACAAAACATGTTTCTAAAGGTTTGGTTTGATGAACCATGTGTGTTGGTTTTTTAGTTTTCAGTGCCTCTAACTCTGTAGTAAGCATCTCGACCTTGGCCTTAAGATTATCCTCTTCCCTAAGATGGTAGATTCCTCCACCACTAGGGTTTCCTATAGGTCGTGACCTATTTGTGCTTTTAGTAGCACTAGGTCCAGTCCATGTGTGAGTTTTTTCAGCAAGCTCATTGAGGTACTCAAAAGCCTCATCAGGGTCTTTTTGCAGAAATTCACCATTGCACATCATCTCGATAAATTGACGCTATCTATAGGTAATACCCTCATAGAAATAGCTCACTAAGCGCTAATTTTCATACCCATGATGTGGACACATACTTAACAGCTCTTTAAATTTCTCCCAAGACTGATATAAAGTCTCGTTTTCCTTTTGTGCAAAGGTTGAGATTTGTCTTTTCAATGCATTAGTTTTATGTTGAGGGAAGTGTTTGTTGAAAAATACTTGGGTCATCACATTCCATAACCCAATAGATCACGGTCTCAACAAGTATAACCAACTCTTAGCTTTATCCTTCAAGGAGAAAAGAAAAAACTTAAGTCTCACGATATCATTGGTTACATCTTGACTGTGGAAAGTCGCAACTACTTCCTCAAATTATCTAATGTGCACATATGGGTTTTCGTTTTCCAAGCCATGAAAAGTGAGGAGAAATTGTATCATCCCCGGTTTAAAGTCTTGATGGTGGGTGTTGGCTGGAAACATAATACACGATGGTGTGGCCATCCGGCTAGGATGTAGGTAGTCTTTAAGTGTCCTAGCAACATTTTCATTAGGGTTTTCAGCCATGTTAACGAAGTTTTCTAAATTTTCTGTGGGGTGAACACTAGAGTTTGATCTAGGCGAGATTTCACTAACGGACGTGGAAGGGAAAGGTATCTCTATTTCAGGTCCTTTAATGAATCTCCCTCGCGAATCTCTCTGTCTAAGCATACACCAACTGATTTTAAAAGAAATAAATAGAATAGAACAAAATAAAGAAAAAAATCAGAATATAAAGGAAAGATAGTACCGTATTGTCTTAGAGTTGATAAACTTCCTTATGAGTAAGTGTGTTTCCTCGGCAACGGCGCCAAAATTTGATTACGTGCAAAACATACGCGATTGTTGTAGCACAGCTTTGGGGTGTCGATTCCACAGGGAAACAAGTTTAACTATAAAGAGAGATGTAAACTTTAATATGAGACGGTATAATAAGTAAAGAAGCTGAAATTGATGATGAAGTAATTGTGTAGGTTTGTGAAATATAATAGAGAGGCAACAAGGATCCGGGAATCCTCCCTGGGTTCGTTGTCCTAATCCTAACTTGATTCAGTTGCTTTTATCTCGATTGCACGTTTCACATCCCAAACATGCAATCGACAAATATTCAATGAGAACATATGTAAACCCTAATATGATTGTAATGAAATACTTCTTATTTCCGATTCATGCATGTATGATCTATCCTATAGGTTTATCAAGAAACGACAATATATCTTTGTTGAAAATATTGTAGTAATGGACAAACCTAAAGGCTAGACTTACCAGGCTCAAATATACCCAATAATCTTGACATAAGAGAAGCATGACTAAAGTTATATCAAGGAAAAGATACAATCACCGAAATAGATAAAATCTTATAATTAGATAAAAAAGTAAATCATGACAATGTTTGACAATAAATTCTTATTAAAATTGAACCTAATAAGGATAGATAGGAACAACTACACCTAGGGATTCATCCCTTCGCCTTGCTTGGAAGTTAGTTAGCCATGGTGTTCATGGCTATACTCTTTTGTGGATGAGAATTGCTGTCTTCAACTTCTGGGTCTTTGCTCACAGCCAAGATATCTTCTCTTAAACCCTAAGTGTCTTATTTATAGTATAAAAGACCAAGGGTATTCTTGGGTTTAATTTAGTGTTTAAAAAACCTAATTAAAGTCTAACTCGGAGATGTAAATACGTGTGCGCGCTGCGGTGCTGCTGGGGAGCGCCGCGGTGCTAGGCATAAGCTGGAATGGGTGACCTTCTGGGCGCCGCGGTGCTGTTGAGGAGAACTACGGTGCTGGCTGGTGGTTCATAATATGCATGTTTCTAGGCACCGCGGTGCTACTGAGGAGCACCGTGGTGCTGGCCTTTTTGCTGATAATCTTCATGCTTTGCCTCTCCGTAGCCATTCTTCTGCTTCATCGTGCATGGACCCTTGGTGCTTTTAAACAACAATCGCTTCTTCTCTTCTTTGGACTCAAAACACCTAAAAATGTACTTGAATAAGTTAGTAGTCGAATGATATTACTTAAGAGTTATCAACACACAATAGTGCAATAAGGACCGAGAAAAATCATAAAATGCTAACAATTAAACATCTTTGAGGTGCATTTTATGGCTCTTATCAGTTTCCATGATGAAGTCAACTAAGGCCTGAGCATTAATCATTGTCCAAGGCTTATATTGGATATCCAACTTTCTAAGTTCTATCGACCACTTTACTAGCCTTCCGAAAATATTAGGTTTATGGAGCACTTACCTAAGGGGTTGGTTGGTGAGCAGGATGATTGTGTGGGCTTGGAAGTATGGTATGAGATTTCGAGTTGTGATCAGGAAGGCCTATGCCATTTTTTCAATAGAGAGGTATCTTATCTCGGCGTCATGGAGTACTAGACTAATATAACAAATGGGTTTTTGTACTCTATCTTCTTCTCGAATCAAAATCGAAGCCACTATGTCTTAGCCTACTCATATATAGAAAAAGAGTTCCTCTCCGGTGGTCGGCTTAGTCAGGAGTGGTAGTGAGCTTAAATATTCCTTCAATTCTTTGAAGACCTTTTGGCAGTCTTCGTTCTAAGCAAATCTCTTTGCTTTTCTGATCACTTTAAAGAAAGGCAAACACCTTTTAACTGATTTAGACATGAATCGGTTGAGTGCGGCTACTCGTCCAGTCAGATTCTATACTTTTTTTGATGCTCTGCGGAGGGTTTATATCCAGAATTGCTTTTATCTTCTTTAGATTTGCTTATATTCCTTACTTGTGACCATGAAGCCTAGGAATTTGCCAGAGGTAACTCCGAAAGCGCACTTCCTTAGGTTGAGTTTCATTTGATATTTTTGAAGTATTCTGAATGCCTCCTCCAAATTAGATTCATGGTCTTTGCTTCAATTCTCTTGACCATCATATCATACACGTACACTTCCATATTATTCCCGATCTTTCATTTGAAGATCTTATTAACCATCCTCTGGTTGGCTGTGCTTGCATTTTTTTAGCTTAAAGGGCATTACCTTATAACAATATAAAATCCGATCAGTGATGAAAGCGGTCTTTGGTTAATCTGGCTTATGTATGAGGATCTTATTGTAGCCTGAATACGCGTCCATGAAACTTAGTAGCTTATGGCCTGAGGTTGCGTCGACCAGCTGGTCTATTCATAGTAGAGGGAAACTGTCTTTTTGGCAAGCCTTGTTTAAATCAGTGAAGTCTATGAAAATCCTCCACTTACCATTCGCCTTTTTTACCATGACTACGTTGACGACGCAATCCAGGTAGTGGGCATTTTGGATGAAGTCAACCACTAGGAGCTTGTTTACCTTTTCTTCTATAGTTTTTTGTAGCTTTGGGGCAAAAATATTTCTTCTTCTGAATGATGGGCTTGTAGTTCGGATCCATGTTCAATCTGTAGACGATGACTCAAGGGTCAATACCGAGCATGTTGGAAGTCGACTATGTGAATTGATCTTGATTTCTTTGAATAAAGAGATCAGAGATTTTCTAAGGTCATCGAGAAGATTGGACCCAATCTGCACGATTTTAGAATCTCTGTCATTCAAGGGGACGACTATTAATTCTTCCATAGGTTGACCCCATGGAGTCTTGAACTCATCTAACAAATCTTCAATTTTTTATGCCGTTTGACGGAATTGAGGTAACAGGATCATGATACTTGTTGATTTCCTCGAGTTTCCTCAACACCATTATCAGTAGGGAATTTCACTTTTAGGTGATAGGTCGAGGTCACTGCCCTCATCTTGTTTAGAGTCGGCCTTTTGAGGATCACATTGTAAGAGGATGGGTGTTTAACCACCAAAAAAGTGGTTGTTACAGTGGTATACGGCAGGGTCGTTCTTGCTATGATTGGAAGGGTTATGCTTTATTCGAAAAATATGGGGGCTCTTGAGAAACCAAACAACGAAGAAGACACGAGCTTGATCTATTCATTATTGAGTTTCATCTTTTTGAAGGCATGATAGTAGATAATGTAAATGAGCTTCTTTTGTCCACTAAAATTAATTCTACATTATAATTTGAGATGATGAGTGTGATGACCACGACATCGTCATGAAGTGCATATACACCTTCAGAATCTTCATCTATGAAAGAGATCACCTGATCTAACTTAGCCTGCTTGTGAGGTCTGCTGACTGATGCTATTGACCTGGCATAGGCTTTTCTTGCATGTGAAGTGTAACGACCCATCCCAGGTTGGCCATCCCTGGACGGTGTCATCATATTTTGAAAATCCAAGCACAACACATATATGCAACAATAAATATAATACTACCAGTTTTTTTTTTTTTTTTTTTTTTTTTTTTTTTTTTACAGGAGAGGTAAACAAATATGATATTCACTTAAACATAAAATACATAAATGCATGAATATTTACAATAAAATTTTTACAAGTCTTTAACTCGATTGTCTGAGGATATTAACACGTACTTGGCTTACAAAAAAGATCTCGACTGATTCTCAACCCACCAGACTATTTATTTTGACTGCTACCTGAAATTATTGAACAGTGAGGAGTGAGCTTCACAAGCTCAGCGAATTAAATTTACTAAAAGTATTCCAAATTCTATCAATAATCCTATGATATTAAAAATTATTTTTCGCATAACCTGATGACAACTTTCTACTATCAATTTCTTCTTCTCAATCATTGGTTCACCTTAACACTATCAATTATTTCCTAATTACCTCGTAATGAGGTTCATATCAAAAAGTCCATCATTTAGATAAGTCTTATCACTGTCTTTTTATATGAAACTCAACCTTCTATAATTAAATTCACAAAAAGTATCACATCTCAGCATCTCGAAAATCTCATCATTACAACTGCCCTTTTTTTTTTTTTTTTTTATGAGACCCAGCCATCTATAATTTAATTCACAAATAATATACCACATCTCAACATTTCAAATAATGCAACGATAATTAAAACAGATGCAAATGCATGAATGATTATGATGGGAACGTCTTCCCACCTGTCGATAGGTTATTATTATCTTAGACCGGCTGCCCTTCCGGTTCTTTTATTCTCATCAGACCGGCTGCCTTCCCGGTTAATTCCAGCATATACCGGCTGTCATGGTTTTCACTTTTCATCCCAGCATATACCGGCTGTCACGGTTTTCACTTTTCATCCCAGCATATACCGGCTGTCACGGTTTTTATTTTTCATCCCAGCATATACCGGCTGTCACGGTTATTTCATTAGACCGGCTGCCTTCCCGGTTCTTTCGGTTATATTATTTAATGCATATCTGCATGATCAATGATATGAAACAGTAATACAAACAGAAATATAAAAACAATATAAAGATTCCAACCACTTAATTTGATTATCCTAATTATCCACAAATTTTATCTAACAAAGTTTCTTTAAAATTTAACATCCAATCATCCAGATTTTTATCAAATTATAAAATTTCCACAAGATTCTTCTCCCCCTAAATCACATCAAATAATCCATTAAAGTCTGACCAGATCCACTAAATTTCATCTTAAATTGTCCATCCGAATTGTCAAATTCCACTAAAATTCATCTTAAATCATCCATAAAAATTTAGCAAGATCCACTAAAATTCATCTCGTCCTAATTCGTGTTAAAATATCGGTATGTCTCATCAATAATTTATTAATTGCTTTTTATCCTCAAATAAACTTATAATTTTCAAAAATATTACTTCTCACCGAGAAATATTTCTACAAGACCAAAATTTTCTATCATTCCCATAAATCACTTTTTCATCGATCACCCAAGCATACTTAAATAATTAAACTTAATATTGTCACGAAATAATTGATTTTTCATTTAGACTACTAAGAGTAAATCCAACTCACCACGTAGCACTTTAAAGCTACTCGTGGGCCACCTCTTTGCCTTTCCCGATCTTCCTCGAATTTTCTCCCGATTGTTGACTACCAACACCTGACATAATATTGGAATTTAAATTTCTTATTATTTCTTCTTTTCTCCATAAACTACACAGTTTGAAAATTTTCTATTTTAACCTCCTGAAACTTTCATAAATGATAAAATAACATTACCTTATTACCTTCTACTATTTTGATAGCTTCCCGAAATATTTTCGAAAATACTCTCAAAATCTTGTTCCTTCCACTTTTCTTTAAATTCCCAAGTGTTTTGAGAAAAACTGAATAATTACATGAAGCTAACCAAAATTCTTCGCGTACTCTGCTTGAACCTATTGTACATATTTATAGAGGAGAGCTTGGGGCTGAAAACTTCAGCAGCCCCTCTCATATTGATTTCCATGATTGGGAGAGTGGGATGTGGCATGATAATTGCCAAAAAGAATGATGACTAAGAAACATAATAATTACACTTTCTCTCCACTTCCACACTAAGCTACAAAATGAAATAATAAAAAAACACAATAATTGTCTTTTGAAAACACTCACTCGGTTGGCAGCCTACGAGTTCACTGTTCACATTTGGCTTTTGATTTTTTTTTTTACTTTTCAACCTTTGTCTCCTTCCAATCTCATTCAGCCTTCTGGGAGTTAACTCTTTGTCAAATTTATTATTAAAAATACACATTTACCTTATTATAAAAATACGGGTATTACAATTCTACCCACCTTACAAAAATTTCGTCCTCGAAATTTTCTTGTTGAAATCAAGTAAAGAGTTGGGGATAATCCTTCCTCATTATTGCTTCATGTTCCCACGTGACTTCTTCAATATCTTTATTGCGCTATAATACTTGAATCAAAGGAATAACTTTATTGCGTAAGACTTGCTCTTTTTTGTCTAGGATTCTGACTGGGGCTAGCATAATAGTCAAGTCCTTCTGAATTTCTATCGCTTGATTCGTGATATCATGGGACTCATCGTGCAAGTACTTCCTCAGTAGTGACACATGAAAAACATTATGTAATTGCCTTAATTCCAGAGGCAAATTCAAACGATATGCTACGGGTCCAATTCTTTCGATCACCTCATAGGGCCCCATAAATCTCGGGCTCAACTTTCCCTTCTTCTTAAATCTCAACACTCCCTTCCACGGAGATATCTTCAAGAATACCCAATCACCAACTTGGAATTCAAGAGGTCGTCTTCTTTTGTCAGCATATCCTTTCTGTCTGCTCTGAGCTGCTCTGAGATTCTCCCTAACCAGTTTGATTCTTTCAGTAGTCAAGTCTATTATTTCTGGGCCATATATCTTTCTCTCTCCAACTTCTTCCCAGCATACTGGAGTTCTACACCTCCTTCCATACAAAGCTTCGAAGGGTGCCATCCCAATACTAGTTTGATACTGATTATTGTATGCAAACTCTATCAAAGGCAAGTAAGCATCCCAGCTTACTCAGAAGCTCAATACACTTGCCCTCAGCATATCTTCTAGTATTATGATGATTCTCTCTGTCTGTCCATCTGTTTGTGGGTGAAAAACTGTACTAAACTGTAATTGCGTACCCATAGCTTCTTGAAAACCCCTCCAAAATCTAGAAGTAAATCTAGAATGTCTATCAGACACAATAGTCAAGGGCACTCCATGTAATTTCACTATCTCTGCCACATACAACTCAGCCAACTTTTCTGGACTACAGGTAGTTTTAATAGGAAGAAAATGTGAAGATTTAGAAAGTCTATCCACTATAACCCACACAGCATCATACCCTCTCTGGGTACGGGGAAAACCAGAGACAAAATCCATACTTACATTTTCCCATGGCCACTCAGGTATCGGAAGAGGTTGTAATAAACCTGCTGGATGCTTATTCTCAGATTTTACCTGTTGATAAATCAAACATTTAGCAATGTATTCTGCTACATCCCTCTTCATCCCTGACCACCAATAATTCTGTTTTAGCCCCCTGTACATCTTATTATTTCCCGGGTGCATGGAATATATCGAATCATGAGCCTCCTTTAGTATTTCTTTTTTCATCTCTTCATCATTGGGTACACAAATTCTTTGTTCCGATACTACCATACCATCATCTCTGATTCTAAACTCGGTCAACACTTCCTGCCTGATTTTCTCTATTCCCTCATCTTTACTCTGTAGCTGTAATAAACGATCAATAATAGGAGATTGAACTACCATATTTGCCATCAATGCTCCTTTATCATTGACACTCAATTGCATCCTCATTTCTCTTAATTCTATCATCAAGCTAGTATCATGACTCCCAAAAGCAGCTAATCTCCCTGTAGCTTTTCTACTCAATGCATCTGCTACTACATTAGCCTTTCCTGGATGATAATGAATTGTACAATCATAATCACAAATTAATTCCATCCACCTCCTCTGCCTTAAATTCAACTCCTTCTGGGTTGGTAAATGCGTCAAACTTTTATGATCAGTAAAAATTTCACACTTGGCTCCATATAAATGGTGTCTCCAAATCTTCAAAGCAAAGACTATGGCAGCCAATTCTAAATCATGGGTCGGGTAATTTCTCTCATGATTCTTCAGTTGCCTAGATGCATAAACTATAACTTTCCCTTGTTGCATCAACACACATCCCAACCCCTGATGCGACGCATCACTATAGACCACAAATCCTTCATCACCAGATGGAAGCACTAATACTGGGGCAGTAGTCAGTTTTTCTTTCAATAGTTGAAAATTTCTCTCACACTCCTCTGACCACTTAAGCTTTTCATCTTTCCTGGTCAATTTAGTCAAAGGTCTAGCAATCATAGAAATTTTTTGAATAAATCTCCTATAATAACCAGCCAATCCCAAAAAGCTTCTAATTTCAGTTACATTCGTGGGTCTCTCCCAAGTCAACACTGCTTCTACTTTTTGTGGGTCAACTACTATTCCATCTCCCGACACAACATGCCCCAAGAAGGATATTTCATTCAACCAAAACTCACATTTAGAAAATTTCGCATATAATTTCTCCTTCCTCAGAATCTCCAACACTATCTCCAAATGTCGCATATGCTCCTCTTCATTCTTAGAATATACTAAAATATCATCAATAAACACAATTACAAATCTGTCCAAGAATGGTTTAAACACCCGGTTCATAAGATCCATAAATGCCGCAGAAGCATTGGTCAACCCAAAAGGCATCACTAAGAACTTATAATGACCATAACGTGTCCTAAAAGCAGTTTTAGGTACGTCCTCCTCTTTTATCCTCAATTGATGATATCCCGACCTCAAGTCTATCTTAGAGAACACTCTAGCTCCTTGTAATTGCTCGAATAGGTCATCTATCCTGGGTAAAGGATATCTATTTTTGATTGTGATATTATTTAATTGTCTATAATCAATACACAACCTCAATGTCCCATCCTTCTTCTTGACAAATAACACAGGGGCTCCCCAGGGTGATGTACTAGGTTGGATAAACTGTTTATCTAGCAACTCCTGAAGCTGAACTTTCAACTCTCTCAATTTAGCTGGTGCCATTCTATAGGGTGCTATGGATATAGGTGCTAATCTTGGAATCACTTCAATAGAAAATTCGATCTCCCTATTGGAAGGCAATCCAGACAACTCCTCAGGGAATACATCAGAAAAATCTTTTACCACAGAGATTTCTTCTAACTGTCTACCCTCTTTGCTAGAATCCACCACATATGCTAAATACCCCTCACAACCCTTCCTCAACCATTTACTAGCAGTTAAAGTATTTTACGTTCTCCCTGAAAATTAAACTCCTCCTGCCCAGGTATCCTGAACACCATATTTTTCTTAAAACAATCTACCCATGCATGACATGCAGATAGCCAATTCATCCCTAGAATCACATCAAAATCTGTCATATCTAAAGGCAATAAATCAACCTCAAATTCTCGGTCAGCAATATTTATCACACAACTTTGATAAATTGTTCTGATAATAACCCTACCTCCAGTAGGAACCTCAACAATAATGGTATGCATCAAAGGACTAGCACTGACATCAATAGACTTCATATAACTACTAGACGCAAAAGAATGGGTTGCACCAGGATCAATCAATAATCTAGCAGCCCTACCAAGGATAGATATCATACCCATAACAACATCAGGAGTGGCTTGTGCATCCTGCTGGGTCAATGCATAGACCCTGCCATCTCTGGAATAAATCTGACTGCCACGTCCTCGCTCTGCTACAGATCCTCGACCTCTGCCCCGAACACTTCCTGATCCGCTGCCTCTCTCCATCGGTCTTCTCCCGACACTTCCAATGCTTGCTTCAACTGACTTCCCCGCTGGACAATCTGCAGCAACATGTCCTCCCTCACCACATACAAAGCATATCTGTGTAGGGCAGTTCCGAGATAAATGCCCCATCTGATTACATTTAAAGCAACCCTTGACTCCCGATCATAAATCAGATTTCCACTTCCCCTTGGTGGCATATTCATTTCTCTACCATAACTCCTAATCCCCATAGCCTGTCTCCCAAATCGAGGGGTCCCACTGGTATTACTCTGAGCTACTGAAGTAACAGATCTTGCTTGCCTCTGAGTCTGCCCTACCGTTCCTTGTGACAAATAACGCCCCCTCTGGGGTGGTCTCCCACCCTGTACAGCCATACTGCTACCACCTCTAAATCCCTCAAATCTAGTTCTCTTCAACCAATCCCTCCTACCTTTAAACTCTATTAAATCTCTCTCAATCTGCAATGCTTTATCTACCAGTACAGCATAATTTCCTATGCCCATGTAAGAGAGTTTAAAACGAATTTCATAGTGTAATCCATCTAAAAATCTCTTGCATTTTCTTTCCTCCGTATTCACGAACTCGGGTACAAATCTTGACAGGGCTACAAATTTACTATCATATTCAACCACCGATAAATTTCCCTGTTTTAGGTGGCTAAATTCTCTTTCTTGTTGTGCCCGAAAAGAATCTGGAAAATACTTTGCAAAGAATTCATCCTTAAATTTATTCTAAGTCAAAGGTTGATCTATTCGTGTACTCATTCAGGGCAAAATATCCTTCCAACATTGAGAAGCCTCACCCTCCAACATAAATGAAGCAAAGGCAACCTTCTGTTTATCAGACACCGGTAAGACCTCAAAATATTTTTCCACATGCTCAATCCACTGTTCAGCTTCCACCGGATTTACAGATCCTTTAAATGACTGAGATTTAAACTTAAGAAACCTCACAAAACAATCCCCTTGCATTTCGTTTACAAATACCCCTCCATCAGGAACCTCTTGCCTCACTACCTCTGGTTCTCTTCCATTGCTTTCCTCTAATATTCTTTGCAAATTAGCAGCCTGTTCTTCGGCTGCATTTATTCTCTCTAAAGCACGGTTAAGAGCATCTTGCAATTCATCATTTCTACTTTTAGATACTTCCCCAGCTCTACTCGTACCAGCTGCACTATCACCATGTTCCCTTGCGGGAACCACCGACTCGACTTCTTCCTCTACTTCAGTCCTCCTAAAAATTGGGGGTCTACCACGTCTCCTCTGATTTTGAACTCTACCTCTAGTTCTCGCACGACCACGTGTCATCCTCAGACTCTGCATTTAAGAATATTATTTATTTAGATCTTCCACTTTTTAGGTTCTCATGCAGTCTACAGAATCTTAAAACCTAATGCTCTGATACCAAAATTGTAACAACCCATCCCAGGTTGGCCACCCCTGGACGGTGTCATCACATTTTGAAAATCCAAGCACGACACATATATGCAACAATAAATATAATACTACCAGATTTTTTTTTTTTTTTTTTTTTTTACAGGAGAGGTAAACAAATCTGATATTCACTTAAACATAAAATACATAAATGCATGAATATTTACAATAAAATTTTTACAAGTCTTTAACTCGATTGTCTGAGGATATTAACACGTACTTGGCTTACAAAAAAGATCTCGACTGATTCTCAACCCACCAGACTATTTATCTTGACTGCTACCTGAAATTATTGAACAGTGAGGAGTGAGCTTCACAAGCTTAGCGAATTAAATTTACTAAAAGTATTCCAAATTCTATCAATAATCCTATGATATTAAAAATTATTTTTCGCATAACCTGATGACAACTTTCTACTATCAATTTCTTCTTCTCAATCATTGGTTCACCTTAACACTATCAATTATTTCCTAATTACCTCGTAATGAGGTTCATATAAAAAAGTCCATCATTTAGATAAGTCTTATCACTGTCTTTTTATATGAAACTCAACCTTCTATAATTAAATTCACAAAAAGTATCACATCTCAGCATCTCGAAAATCTCATCATTACAACTGCCCTTTTTTTTTATGAGACCCAGCCATCTATAATTTAATTCACAAATAATATACCACATCTCAGCATTTCAAATAATGCAACGATAATTAAAACAGATGCAAATGCATGAATGATTATGATGGGAACGTCTTCCCACCTGTCGACAGGTTATTATTATCTTAGACCGACTGCCTTCCCGGTTCTTTTATTCTCATCAGACCGGCTGCCTTCCCGGTTAATTCCAGCATACACCGGCTGTCATGGTTTTCACTTTTCATCCCAGCATATACTGGCTGTCACGGTTTTCACTTTTCATCCCAGCATATACCGGCTGTCACGGTTTTTATTTTTCATCCCAGCATATACCGGCTGTCACGGTTATTTCATTAGACCGGCTGCCTTCCCGGTTCTTTCGGTTATATTATTTAATGCATATGTGCATGAACAATGATATGAAACAGTAATACAAACAGAAATATAAAAACAATATAAAGATTCCAACCACTTAATTTGACTATCCTAATTATCCACAAATTTTATCTAACAAAGTTTCTTTAAAATTTAACATCCAATCATCCAGATTTTTATCAAATTATAAAATTTCCACAAGATTCTTCTCCCCCTAAATCACGTCAAATAATCCATTAAAGTCTGACCAGATCCACTAAATTTCATCTTAAATTGTCCATTCGAATTGTCAAATTCCACTAAAATTCATCTTAAATCATCCATAAAAATTTAGCAAGATCCACTAAAATTCATCTCGTCCTAATTCGTGTTAAAATATCGGTATGTCTCATCAATAATTTATTAATTGCTTTTTATCCTCAAATAAACTTATAATTTTCAAAAATATTACTTCTCACCGAGAAATATTTCTACAAGACCAAAATTTTCTATCATTCCCATAAATCACTTTTTCATCGATCACCCAAGCATACTTAAATAATTAAACTTAATATTGTCACGAAATAATTGATTTTTCATTTAGACTACTAAGAGTAAATCCAACTCACCACGTAGCACTTTAAAGCTACTCGTGGGCCACCTCTTTGCCTTTCCCGATCTTCCTCGAATTTTCTCCCGATTGTTGACTACCAACACCTGACATAATATTGGAATTTAAATTTCTTATTATTTCTTCTTTTCTCCATAAACTACACAGTTTGAAAATTTTCTATTTTAACCTCCTGAAACTTTCATAAATGATAAAATAACATTACCTTATTACCTTTTACTATTTTGATAGCTTCCCGAAATATTTTCGAAAATACTCTCAAAATCTTGTTCCTTCCACTTTTCTTTAAATTCCCAAGTGTTTTGAGAAAAACTGAATAATTACATGAAGCTAACCAAAATTCTTCGCGTACTCTGCTTGAACCTATTGTACATATTTATAGAGGAGAGCTTGGGGTTGAAAACTTCAACAGCCCCTCTCATATTGATTTCCATGATTGGGAGAGTGGGAGGTGGCATGATAATTGCCAAAAAGAATGATGACTAAGAAACATAATAATTACACTTTCTCTCCACTTCCACACTAAGCTACAAAATGAAATAATAAAAAAACACAATAATTGTCTTTTGAAAACACTCACTCGGTTGACAGCCCACGAGTTCACTGTTCACATTTGACTTTTGATTTTTTTTTTTTTTTACTTTTCAACCTTTGTCTCCTTCCAATCTCATTCGGCCTTCTGGGAGTTAACTCTTTGTCAAATTTATTATTAAAAATACACATTTACCTTATTATAAAAATACGGGTATTACATGAAGATTGCCCCTACCCGCTACGGGCCCCCCATAGATAGTCTTGATGGTTTCGGTTACCATTGCAACATAATCTTGATTACCCCAAGGATGTCTGTCCCTGTGATCATCATTTCTTAGACTTGCCCTCAGACTTCGCCTAGTGCGGCTACGTATTTCATGATTCGACTTTTCAGTCGGATACTAATATGATTGCTTGTGGCAGTTTTCATTGCTGCAGGTCAGTGAAGCTCTGTATACTCCTTCAGGTACCCCTTGCAAATGAGGGACTCGATATGATTTATGAGGGCATGACACTTTTCGGCATCATGCCCAAAATCTTTGTGAAAACGACACCATTTGCTTTGATCTTTATTTTCGCTGGTGTAAATGAGTTTTTGTGGCCATTGGAGAATGTCTCAATTCTGAATTCCCATCAGCACATTGGTCATAGAGGCATTTAGCGGAGTGAAGTTTTCAAACACACGGGTGGTTTTGCCCTCTCAGCGGGGCTTTTTAGCCACATTGTCCTTTGGGTCGTTTGAGTTCTTATTTTTTTTATTCGTCATTTCCTTTCCCTTCTGAACACCTGATCATCCTCTGTGATCATGTATTCTTCAGCTCAAGCGAGGATGTTGTTCATATCTTTAGGAGGGTGCCTAATAAGTTTGTGGCTAAAGGATCCGGATCTGAGCCCATTTTTGAACGCCAGAGTTTGAATATTAGGGTCGAGATCTGGGATCTCCCATGCAGCGGCGTTGAACCGTGAGATTATTCTCGAAGCCTTTCTCCCTTGCGTTAGATGACACTGAAGAGACTCTGAAATTTTCCTTGGTATTTTTCTGCTGAGAAAGTGTGCTGCAAATGCACGACTTAGTTCTTTATGGAGGCGATGCTGGCAAGTTTGAGGTGCGAGTACCAGGTACTTGCAGCCTTCTCAAGGGTCTAGGGGAAAGCTCGACACATGATAGCGTTGGGATAGCAATTAAGAAGCATGGGCATCTTATAGAGCTAGAGATGATCCATGGGATCAGTGGTGCCATCGTACACCTTTATGAGAGGCATTCTGAAATGTCTTGGGAGAGGCTCATCCAGAATGGCCTGTATAAAAGGGGGATCTTGATAATTGATATCATCCAGTACATTAGTGTTCCTCCTTTTGAATGCCTCTTCTATCTTTTTATCTATGTCCTCCAGCCTTTTGTCAAGGTTGGTATGGCTTTTGGCCATGGAGAGAATTCGGGACCCTACGGGATCGTTAGGAGAAGACTCGATGGTTGAGTGGCTATTGTCTCACCGATTTCTAGTCCGATGCCTCATAGGCCAAGGACTTCGTCGGATTGGTGGGGGCGAAAGGGGACGAGCCTGCTCCCCTAATTTGGCGGCTAGTTCTACCACCATCTATGTGAGCTCCTTGAATTGCTCTTGGGTGACCGGTGTAGGTGGAGTTGGGTTTCCTAGGGTGTTTAGATCTGTCAGGATAGAGTTGGATCACTATGATTCATGCATCAGATGGTTCACTATGATTCTACTTTGAAGCGTCATGTTCCTGGATACCAGGAAGTTGTTGGCTGCGGTTAGAGGCTTGAGTAGTAGGGCCAGTGGTGTCCTTGGCTGTATTTTTGGGCGGCATCATTACAGATGAGTTCTTTTTACAAAATTAGTGAGTGTTTCCCACAGACAACATCAATTTATTGATGCTGAAAATCTACTTGTAAGTTGAATGGTTGGGAAGCGGTACCTGTGCACACGAAACAAGGAAAAATCCTAAAAGTCACCGGAAGGCCGAGGGTTGTGCCTCCGGAAGGACTCTCCGATGCTTAAATTAAAATAGGTTTATTTTTTTATATTTTTTAAAGAAAGAGAATAAGGGGAACCAAAGAGAATGAGAGTTGTGAGTGAGAATTGTGTGTACCTTCTGATTATGAGAGCCCATTTTTATAGTGTTCCGAAGCAGAGTCCAATTAGCAGAGTGATTTGGTGTTATGATAGAAATAGAACTCCTGTAGATAAGTTTGGAATTATCCGTAGGCTATAATACTTTATCCATAAGCTGAATAGCAATTCATTCGTGGACTAGAGTGTTGTAGTAGTACTATGGTATTTGGTGTGGAATTACCGTTGTGCCCTTTGCTAAATGTCGATATTGGATTGGCTAATTTGTCTGAGTTACAAAATTACTCCTTTACCTTTGGCAGTTGTCACATGTCATCATGATGTTGGATGATGAGCGTTGTTCGTGAATTTACTATTTTTGCCCTTAACAGGCGACATGTGTCATTGCATCATTGGATGAAAGATTTTTCCTATATTACTTAGTGTCAATGTGAAAGGTGAGAATGGGATAATCTTTTATTTCTTTTCTTAAACGGGGAGAACATGTATCCAATTCCTTTGAGGCAAAAGCTGCTGGTTAAAATTTGCCTTCTTTTTTATGAATAAAGTGACTACATTGCACTCATAAATGCCATTGTGATATCAGTTGTCTATCAATTTTCTTTTTACTTGAAAGTGATCGGCCAAAAGCCCAAGTCAATTCATGTTTTTATTTTTATGATAACTAGTTTAAGCTATGTCAATTTGGTACGAAATAATGATATTGCATGCAAATAAAGATTTGAGCATTAGAGTACTGGACCCTTACTTAATAAGGCTAATAAAACCAACCAAAATTTATCTGATTGTTGATGACTTGCACTCAAGTAGCTTCATCAAGCTCTACATATTTTCTTTTTCTGTTATGTAAATGATGATTACCATAATAAAGGTCACTTTGACGTAAACCATACAACATTATGATCTTTTGAGAGAGTCCTTTTCTTTTTTAAGCTTCCAGTTAGATAAACTTAATCAATATAATCATGCCTTTAGTTGCTTGTTCAGAAGCCCTTCCCACAAAAGCTCGGATCGTTGATTTATCAAGCCCTGTCTAGGCAGCCGAACACTTTGAACAATTGATGGGCTTAAAATTATTTGGACTTCTCATTATTGAGGCTAGCACCCAAGCTCACTAGGCCACGTCCTGATCCCAAAATACATTTGAAGTTGAAAACCTAGGGAAAACCCGACGCATCTTGTTCTAAGGAAATTTCGTGAGGCCAGGTGAACCCAATTTCCTGTGTGGGCCGTTGCGAATATGACAGTTTAACATCTCCTTGCAGCTTTGAGCAAGATAGTTACTCTCTAAGAAATTAAAAAAGCAAAAAAGAAAAAATATATGTCGGCTAAGTCTACGATGTCATTACTAGTAATTTGATACAATGAGTATTATTTTACTGTAATCTAGTAAAATTGTTTTACTTTAGTAAAAATTGTCATTTGATAGTAATTATAGTAATATTTGACAGTAATTTGACAACGTTTTCCATGGATGGTCCATGATTTTTCATCAGTGGGAATTGGGAGCGAAATTATTAAAATATATTTATTTATAATCATAAAAAATATAAGGATAATTTCACAAAATTTATATTTAAAAATAATTCATATCATTAATTAATAAATAAATAAATAAATATTAGTAGATATATTCAAAAGCACCTTTGAACTTTTTGAGTGCAAATTTCCATTTGACTTAGGCTTTGTTTGGGTTTGCATTAAATACAACTTAAAATGATTCAAAACAATTTGAAACCTTAAGTTACATGCTTTAAGTTGTAATTAATACAAATTCAAACAAGACCTTCACGGAGTGGGGAAAATTAAATGTTTAAGTGAGGGCAAGCTAGAGAAAACAAAACATTTAGGAGGAAATCTTAAAAATTTCCCTAAAATATTCTAGGGAATTTGGGATCTCAGTGGGGGCATGTGTCCCACCGGTCTTAATATACATCCGTCACTGACATCAACTAACATAACAACATCATAGTTACCTCTCACTATGCCAAGTGATTATAGTATATGTTTTATTTTTGTCAGAGGGATTTTAATCATGGGGTACATGATCAACTTCTCCACAAAGAGGATAAACGATCACCAAGTTAATATCTTTTTATCGTAATTAGATTTTTTTTTTCACAATTGATGATATTTATAGTGAAATCAAGTGCTATATCATTTAAAAATTTAATTAATGATTGCTAACTTATTGTTAAGACACATTTTTACGAATTTAAATAAATGATATGATATAAAAATAATTATAAATTTAACTTTCAACTAATGTGACATATTATCACAACATATTAAGGATCCAAATCCCTTTCTATTAGTGGCAATGTATGTTCATATGCTCTATTATCACTACAATATGTGTCCTTTGCTAAAGCATAACCCTCAAAGATAGTTTTTTTCCCTTTTTATTTAAAGCACAGGTGGTTGACCAAAGGATGTAAACATTTAAGATGGAAGGCAAAGTTGATACAAGCGAGCCCGCCAGCTGTGGCCGTCGGAGCGGCATGCCATGAGCCCCGCCCATGTGTCGAACATGTGTAGCCAACAATATTGATGTAACCAATGTTCATGTAACTCGAATCGTGTTAATCAGATCATGAACTAATTGCATATATTAGCTAACATGTTGTCTTTTCTTTAACGGCTTATTAATTTGTTTCTCGTTCACAACCCACATATCATTTAATACCAACTTGTACCAGGTCAACATTGGGTCCGGCTTTGTTTCCACTTTTTAAAAGGATATTTCATTTGCTCTTAAATTTTTTTTTTTTTTACGAAATCAAGACAACCGTGAGTCAAAAAAAATACACTACATGTATTGTTAAAAAGTTCTTGTCAAAAGCTATTAAACGAGACTCGTAAGTGTTATCTTTTGTTGAAAAAATATTATTTTTTTCAAAAATTTCCTCACTTTGTTGACTTGATAAACAGATATTCTCATAAGATTTTTTTTTTTCATTGTTTACCCAACATGAAATTTACTTTAATTTTTTGAATATTGAATTAACATTTGAAAAACCAATGACTAAAATTTAGCCTTATACAGTAAACCATTAAAAAATCACAATAAATTACAAATCTCTTTATTATTTTTTTTAATATTTTAACGTTATGCTTAGTTTCACACTATAAAAACTAATTTATTTTAAAAAATAAAAAAAAAATAAAATTCGTTAAATTATTATCTTGTAGATAATAATAATTAAAAGAGCTCCATATGCTACTACATTTCCTTTATAAATATTTAATTTTTTTTAATAGTTGGATCATGATGATATATAAGGTGATTGTGCCAATTTATTATCTTCTAAATGATGCAATTGCTTATTGCACAACATATAAAAAAATTAAGAAAACATCTACATTTATTTGTGCGATAGACATATTACTGATTTTTTTTTCCTTTCAAATAACAAATGTTAATTCAACATTCAAAAATTAAAAGTAAATTTCATGTTGCGTAAACAATGAAACAATGAAACAAAAAATTTGATGAGAATATCTTTTTATTACATCAACAAAGTGAGGGCAATTTTGAAAAATAATATTTTGTTTTTCGAAAAGTGGCACTTATGGGTCTCATTTGATAGCTCTTGCCAAGAGCTTTCCAATGATACCTATGGTGCGTTTTTTCAACTCACTGTTGTCCAAAAAACTTTGGGTGTGAAAATATTAATTCAATGATTTTATTCATTTACCAAATTATCCTCTTATTTGTGTAAATCTTCACCTTTAATTTTTTAAATGGTGATGTGTCATTTTTTTATTAAAAGAAAATAATGTGTCTTTTTAAAAGGGGAAAATGATGGAAGCTGGACCCGTCAACATTAATGTTAGTGAGAATTGTTAAAAGGTTACATTCTTCCTTTTTCTTTTTCTTTTTTCAAGTGAATCAACTCATTTGCAATTTTTTTTTTTGTTGCTAAAATACATGCATAACCCTCTAGTTTTGATTTTCATAACAAACCATGAGCTTTTTTTTAGTACGTAACAAATTATATGGTTTCAATTAGTTGCAATGTAACCCTTTTAAGTATTATTCATAAATGAAATTGTCTTAAAAACTTTACAACCGAAAGAATTTGATCATAATTTTTTGTACATATGAAAAGATATATATGATCTACTATGAAAAATATATATAAGAATTTTTTTCTACTGAAAATATAATTTTTATTTTATTACTATTAAATATTGAAAAAATACAAAAAAATAAAACACAAGTGAATTTTTAAAAAAAAAATTATTGGATGATCTCGAAATGGTTAATAGAATTTATAGAGAGTTAGAATGAGTCAATTTCACGCCAAAATAGATATATATAAATGATGGAGTTAACAGAAACCCGCCCTATGCTAATAAAGCAAACCACAAGGTTTGTTATGTACCAAAAAGCTCATGGTTTGTTATGAAAATGGACCAAACCACATAATTGTGCATGTATTTTAGCCATTATTTATCAATTTCCCTCCTAAGTTTGACCAAGGTTGTAAATTTTCCCCTAAACTTTGAAAACGAACAATTTAACCTCCCGAGTCTCCAAAATATGTACAATGTTTGACCTACGACTAATTTTCAATGAAATTGGGCATTAGAGTGCATGTCAAGCACAAGAAAATAACAAGGCAAAAAAATTGGTCATCCACCTCAGCATTGTGTGCCCCATTTTATATAAAAAATATAAAATACTAAAAATATTTTTCTGCAATTAAAACTAAAAAAAAAGCCATTAAACAAAATGAAACATATATCTAGAATCAACTCCCCGAGAATACATTCAAACCCTAATCCCCAAATCAACTCCCCAATTTCGCTAATTTTCTTTGCTCCAACCGAAAAATCGCACGCACTGCAATTGTTGATTAATGGGCACATATGTAACGACCCATCCCAAGTTAGCCACCCTCGAATGGTGTCGTCACATTTTGAAATCCCAGCACGACACATATATGCAACAATACAAAAATACATCAACTGAAATTAAAAATTTCATCCAATCCTTAACTCTTCTTGGAGAAGATACCTCATTATCCTCCTTTCAGAAACAATATATATATATATATATGCATGAAAAGATTTTTATTACAAACTTTTCTTTCTTCTTTCTTACAATGTTTGAGGACTTGACCACGAGACTTACTTAAGGTAGTTTCTTTGCTATCAGCACTAAACTCTATCTACCCTACCCATTGCCTGAAAATTTTCAACAATGAGGAATAAGCTTCACAAGCTCAGTGAATTAAATTTACTAGAAGTACTTGACTATATACTTCTAGTCACATCTGATAATTCAATCTTTTCTAATTTACCAATATAAATCATCTATTTCTTCACAGATAATCATTCAATATTTCAAATCATCTTCCCATAATCATTCATCTATTATCTCATATAAATCAATAATAACATCCTATTATAATTTCAACCATTTATCAATCTCATCTTAAATTAATCATCAAACATATCAATTTTTTTCTCATATATTTAATCATCTTGAGATTATCAATTTAACATAATTATTTACCTCGTTACGAGGTTCACAACATATAATTAATCAATTAAATAAATATTTATCATATCTTATTGTCATATTTCTTTCTCATCATATCTGTCTCTCTGTGAGACTCATTTGTCTATCAATAAATTCACAATCAAGAATGATACTTTAGTATCTTAAGTAATAATAATCAATATTTAAAACAAATGCAATGCATAAATTTAAATTATCAGATCATTTCATATTACCATTTGGGAACGTCTTCCCACATGTAGACATGTTTCAACTTAGACCAACTACCTTCCCAGTTCTTTATTTTCAGTTAGTCCGGTTGCCTTCCCGGTTCTTCTATTTTCAGCTAGACTGACTGTCTTCCCGGTTCTTTTATTTTCATTTAGATCGGTTGTCTTCTCGGTTCTTTTATTTTCAGCTAGATCGGCTACCTTCCCGGTTCTTTTATTTCATTTAGACTGACTGCCTTCCCAATTATTTTATTTTCATTTAGACCGGCTGCCTTCCCGGTTATTTTATTTTCATTTAGACCAGCTGCCTTCCTGGTTTTTTTATTTTCATTTAGACTAGCTGCCTTCCGGGTTCTTTTTATTTCATTCATATGAACAATAATATGAATAAAAATATAAAAACAAATAGATCAGCTGCCTTCCTAGTATTTTCTTTTATGCATATGAGCAATAATATGAAAACAAGCATACATTCAAGCATTTAATTTAGCTATCCAGCTCTTTCTCAAAATTGTTATTTTTATCATATTCACTAAATTATCTCATATATCATATCAAATTATCAATCATAGCTTGTCAAGAATTTCATTTATCCTTTTATTATATATTTCATCAACTCATTATTTCATTAATATTACTTCTCATATAATGAATTTTGAACATATCAATTATTCATATAATATCAATCAATCAACCAACTTTCATACATCATCCAATCATTGTAGTTCAATAATTAATTCAAATATCATCCCTTTATATTTCATATTTATCTCAATTACTAAAAGTAAATCTAACTCACCACGTAGCACTTAAAGCTACCCGTGGATCACCTCCTTGCCTTTCTTGCTTCTTTCAGCAATTTCACCCGTTGCTGATTGTCAACACTTGAGATAATATTTATATTAAAATTTCTAATTTATTCTTCAATACTTCCATAATTCATACTCTTTAAATTTCCACATCAAATTCTGAATAATTTCATGTATGCATAATTTCAAAAATAAAATTCACATTATTACCTTTTGTTTTTACTTAAAGCTTCCCTCAAATATCTTAAAAATTGTCCTGTAAACTTTTTCAAAATTTCAACATTTCTTTGAGTCCCCAAGTGTTTAAAGAAAGAAAGTAATTTGTTGAAGAAAGAAGAAAACCAAACAGGATTTGGTAGGAAATAATAAAACAAAAAAATAAAAATCGTTTTTATATTCTCAGCCCCACCCGCCCCACCCAAAAAAAATGTTTTTGCATATATTGGTGTTTAACATGCAAGTAATGCATGTTACTTTGACAACACCTGGACTCTAGGTGTTGTCCATCGTTTTTTTTTCCTTCTTCTGTGTAACTAAACCTGGATGCTTCCAGTTTTTTTTTTTTTTTTTTTTTTTTTTTTTTCATAATAGTAACTTTTCATATATATATATAAAATTTTAATTTCATGTCATATCTATCAAATTACTTTTTACTCTTACTTTAAGAATACGAGTATTATAATTCTACCCACCTTATAAAAATTTTGTCCCCGAAATTTCCTTACCTAACTCATGAAAAAGCTGTGGGTACTCTTTCCTCATTCTTGCCTCATGCTCCCAAGTAATTTGTTCAACATCTTTGTTCCGCCATAATACATGAATCAAAGGAATGACTTTATTACGCAAGACTTGTTCCTTTCTGACTGGTACTTATATAAAGGTCAAACCTTCCTGAAGTTCTACAGCTTGACTCAAAATATTATGTGATTCATGAAACACATTATGTAATTGCTTTAACTCTAGAGGAAAATCCAATATTATGATACTGGTCTAACTCCCTCAATCACCTCAGATGGCCCCACAAATCTCGGAATCAACTTTCCTTTCTTTTTAAACCTCAATACACCTTTCCACCAAGATATTTTAAAAAATACTCAGTGACCAATCTAAAACTCAAGAGGTTGTATGCTATTATCAACATATCCCTTATGTCTGTTCTGTGCTGTTCTAAGGTTCTTTCTAACCAGTTTGATCATCTCAATAGTCAAGTCTATCATTTCTGGACCAAGTACCTTTCTTTCTCCAACTTATTCCCAACATACTGGAGTTCTTCACCTTCTACTATATAAAGCCTCAAATGGTGCCATCCCAATACTAGTTTGATACTGATTATTGTATGCAAACTCGATCAAAGGTAAATAATCATCCTAGCTCACAGAGTAACTCAATACACTTGCTCTCAGCATATCTTCTAGTATTCTGATGATTCTCTCTGTCTGCCTATCTGTTTGAGAATGAAAAGTTGTACTAAACTACAATTATGTACCCATAGCTTCTTGAAAACCCCTCCAAAATCTAGAAGTGAATCTAAAATCTCTTTCTGATACAATGCTGAAAGGTACTCCATGTAATCTCACAATTTCTGCTACATACAATTCAACCAACTTTTCAAGACTCCATGTAGTTTTAATAGGAAGAAAATGCAAAGACTTAGAAAGTCTATCCACTATAACCCATACAACATCATAACCTCTCTGGCCTCTCTCGGTATGGGGAAAACCAGAAACAAAATCCATGCTCATATTCTCCTATGGCCATTCAGGTACTGGAAGAGGCTGTAATAAACCTGTTGGATGTCTATTCTCATATTTCACTTGTTGACAAGTCAAACATTTAGATATATACTCAGCTACATCCTTCTTCATCCCTGACCACAAATAATTATGTCTCAACCCCCTAACCCGGGTGTATAGAATACACAGAATCATGAGCCTCTCTTAATATCTACTTTCTCATCTCTACATCATTGGGAACACAAATCCTACGTCCCTATACCACCATAGCATTTTCTCTAATTCTAAACTCAGTCGGCTTCCCACTCAATACTTCCTGTTTGATCTTCTCTATCCCTTCATCTCTACTCTGCATCTGTAACAAGCGATCAATAATAGAAGATTGTACCACCATATTTTCCATCAATATCCATCTATCACTAATACTCAACTGCATTCTAATTTCTGTCAATTCTACCATCAAGCTAATATCATGACTCCCAATAGTAACTAATCTCCATGTAGATTTTTTACTCAATGAATCAGTGCAACGACCCGTCCTGAGTTGACCACTCCCGAGACGGTGTTGTCACATTTTGAAAATCCCAGCACGACACATATATGCAACCAAAAAAAAAACAACAACTGAATGATTTACATACATAAATACTCAACCCTCAACATGAGAGTTACATCATTAAGATCTCAACTGACTATTATATACAACATATTATGCATGAATGTTTACAGATATTTTTTTTCCATGTTTCTTTCTCATTAGTCTGAGGATGTGGACCACGTGGCTTACATAAAATGATTTAGCTGAATCTTCGCTCACAATTCTATCTGTCCTACCCGCTACCTGAAATCATTGTACAATGAGAAGTGAGCTTCACAAGCTCAGTGAATTAAACTTACTAGAAGTATTCAATTTGTATAAGTAGTCTTCCAATATTCATTCATACATATCTTATATATTTTGATGATAACATTCTATTATCACTACTCATATCAAATCCCCATCCTTTATAAATCTCTTCTTTACATATAGTTAATCATCATCTTGAGATTTTCAATTCTATCTCATAATTACCTCATTATGAGATTCACAGCATATAATCAGTCACCCAGATAATTCTCATCATTTCATATTTTCATATTTCTTCTCAGTATAATCATCTCTCTGTGTAACTCATTCATCTATCAATAAATTTACAATCAATATTTAAGCAAATGCAATGCATGAATTTAAATGTTATTATTATTAGGAACGTCTTCCCACATGTTGACATGTTTTTATCTTAGACTGGCTGCCTTCCTGATTATTTTATTCTCATTTAGACTAGCTGCCCTCCCGGTTCTTTCATTTCTAGCATATACCGACTGTCACGGTTTTCATTTAAACCGACTGCCTTCTCGGTTCTTTTATTTCATGTATATGCATATGAATAATGATATGAAATATGCATATGAACAATAATATAAAAACAAACACGTCTTCAAACATTCAAATTAGCTATCCTGATTATTCTCAAATTATTATTTGAAAAATTTTCACTAAATTTCTCTCCTTATAAATCATATCAAATCATCAACCATAGCTCGTCAAGATCAATTAAATTTCTTTCCTCATAAATCATTTCAAATCATTAACCATAGCTCGTCAAGAATTTCACTTATCGCCTTTATTATTAAATCGACTCATTATTCCAATAATATTATTTCTCATAAAATAATTCTCTACACATCCACTATTCCTATTATACTTATCAACCAACTTTCATCTATCACCAAATCATAAGTTAATGATTTATTCAAATAATATCACTATATATTTCATATTTATCTTGATTCCTTAAAGTAAATCTAACTCACCATGTAGCACTTAGAGCTACCCGTGGATCACCTCCTTACGTTTCTTGCTCCTCTCAGCAATTTTTCCGGTTGTTGATCGTTAACACCTGACATAACATTTATATTAAAATTTCTAATTTATTCTTCAATTCCTTCATAATTTACACCATTTGAAAATTCCCACATTGAATTTCGGGAAATTTCATGTATGCTAGATTTCAAAAAATAAAACTCATGTTATTACCTTCTGTTTTTCTTAGAGTTTCCTGTGCCTCTCTATAAATATTGCTGTCAAACATGCAACAATGCATTTGGTTTGTGACAACACCTGGACTCCAGGTGTTGTCCACCAATTTTTTTTTCCTTATCTTCACCGCCATTCTTTTTTTTTTTTTTCCTTTTTTCTTTGTACCATGCTGGACACATCTTTTTTTCTTTTCTTTTTGACACCAACTACCAGGTGTCCTGTCCTGTCCTGCCCCTTTTTTAAAAAAATTTATATTATTATTTTTTTAATAATAAGTCTTTCATATATATATATATATATATATATATTATTTTAAATTTCATATCATATTTATTAAATTACTTCTTTATCATTACTTTAGGAATACAAGTATTACAATTCTATCTACCTTATGAAAATTTCATCCCCGAAATTTCCTTACCTAACTCAAGAAACAATTGTGAATAATATTTCTTTATAGTTGCTTCATGTTCTCACGTAATCTCTTCAATATCTTTATTCCGCCACAGAACTTGAACTACTGGAATTACTTTATTACACAAAGCTTGTTCTTTTCTATCTAAATTTCTCATTGGTACTTGTATAAAAGTCAAACTTTCTTGAATTTCTACAGCTTGGCTCGAAATATTATGAGATTCTTCGTGTAAATACTTTCTCAAAAGTGAAACATGAAACACATTGTGTAACTGCTTTAACTTTGGAGGCAATTACAGGCTATATACAACTAGCCCAACTTTCTCAACAACATCATAGGGTCCCACATACCTCAGACTTAACTTTCCTTTACTGTTTAAATCTCAATACACCTTTTCATTGAGATATTTTTAAATACACCCAATCACCAACTTGAGACTCGAGAGGTCGTCTTCTTTTATCAACATATCCCTTATGTCTGTTCTGTGCTGCTATAAGGTTCTCTCTAACCAGTTTGATCCTCTCAGTAGTAAAATCTATCATTTCTTGACCAAATATCTTTCTCTCTCCAATTTGTTCCCAGCATACTGAAGTTCTATACCTCATACCATACAATGTCTAAATCGATGCCATCCATTACTAAATTGTTGTTAATTATTATAAGCAGATTCCATCAATGACAAGTAAGCATCCCAGCTTACTGAGAAACTTATCACATTTGCCCTTAACATATCTTTTAGTACTCTAATAATCCTTTTTGTCTGCTCAACTATTTGAGGATGAAAAGTTGTAATAAACTGCAACTGTGTACACATGGCTTTCTAAAAGCTTCTCCAAAACTAAGATGTAAACCTAGCATCTCTAAATGACATTATGCTCAATAGTACTCCATACCACCTCACAATTTCAGTTACATACAGTTCAACCAACTTTTTAGGATTCTAATTAGTTTTAATTGGAAGAAATTGGAATGACTTAAAAAGTTTATCTACTATCACTTACACTGTATCGTGACCTCTCTAATTATGGAAAAATCCAAAAACAAAATCTATACTCACATTTTTTTCTATGGTCATTCAAGCATAGGAAGAGGCTGTAGTAGGCCTCTCGGATGTTTATTCTCTAACTTCACTTATTGACAAAACAAACATCTAGAAATATATTAAGCTACATCCCTTATCAATCCTGACCACCAGTAATTCTGTCTCAATCCTCTATACATCTTATTGTTACTCGGGTGCATCAAATATACATCATCATGTACCTTTCTCAATATTTTCTTTCTCAACTCCACATTATTTGGAACATATATTCTATGTTCCCATACCAGAACACCATCATTTCAATTTTTTTTAACTCATATTGCTCTCTACTAAGCACTTCCTGCTTAATCTTCTCTATCTCATCATCTCTACCTTACATCTCTAACAAGCATTTTACTATGGATGACTGTACAACCATATTTGTTAATAATGATCCTCTATCACTGATATTCAACTTCATTCTTATCTTTTTTAATTTATCATCAATTACACATCATGACTTTCAATAGTAAAAAATCTTCTTGTAGATTTTCTACTCAATGCATCAGCTACCACCTCCGTCTTTTCTAGATGATAGTGAATTGTACAATCATCGTCACTAATCAACTCCATCCATCATTTTTGCCTCAAATTCAACTCTTTCTGGGTAGGTAAGTATGTCAAACTCTTATGATAAATGAATATCTCACAAGTGGCTCCATATAGATGATGTCTCCAATCTTTAAAGCAACACTATGGTAGCCAACTCTAAGTCATGGGTCGGGTAATTTCTCTCATGATTCCTCAATTGCCTAAAAGTATATTCTACTACCTTCCCATATTGCATCAACACATATCCCAACTCTTGATGGGATGCATCACTATACACTATAAATCCTTTATCACCAGAAGGAAGCACCAATATTAGAACTGTAGTCAATTTCTTCTTTAGTAATTGGAAACTTTTCTCACACTTCCCAGACTATACAAATCTCACCTCTTTCCTGATCAGTCTAGTCAATAGTACTACAATAATAGAAAATTTCTGATAAAATCTTCTATAATAATTAGCTAACCCCAAGAAGATTCTAATCTCAGTCACATTAGTTGGTATCTCATAACTTAACATTGCCTCTACCTTTTGTGGGTCAACTATTATGCCATTTTCAGATATTACATGCCCTAAGAAAGTTATCTCATTCAGCTAAAATTTATGTTTAGAAAATTATAGCATACAATCTTTCTTTCATAAAAATCTCCAACACAATTTATAAATGTTTTACATGCTCTTCCTTAGTCTTAGAATACACCAAGATTTTATCAACGAACACAACCACAAGATTATCAAGAAATGGTTTAAATATTTTGTTCATCAAGTCATTAAATATTGCTAGAGCGTTAGTCAATCCAAATGACATCACAAGAAACTTATGACTATAACATGTCCTAAAAGCAATCTTAGGCACGTCTCCCTTCTCTATCCTCAATTGATGAAAACCTGATCTCAAGTCCATTTTTGAAAACACCCTCACTCTCTACTGTAGTTCAAACAAATCATCCATTCTGGACAAAAGATAATTTTTTTTTCTTAATGGTTATTTTATTCAGTTGTCTGTAATCTATACATAACCTTATCGTTCCATCTTTCTTCTTCACAAACAATACAAAGGCTCCCTATGGTGACACGCTTGGTTGAATAAATTATTTGTCTAACAATTATTAAAGTTGAACCTTCAGTTCTCTCAATTCCACAGGTCTTATTCTGTAGAGTGTTATTGAAATAGGTTCAGAATCCAGAATCACATCCATGAAAACTCAATCTCTCTACTAGAAGGTAAATTAGGCAACTCATCAAGAAATACATTTGAATAATCTTTCACCACTAAGATTTATTCTAACTTCCTATTTTCCTTTTTAGAATCCATTATGTATGCCAAATACTCCTCACCGCCCTTCTTCAATCATCTACTAGTAGTCCGAGAAAAATAAGATAGTTTGAGAGTATCTTATGTTCTTCCTGAAAGTTAAACTCTTCATGTCCATATCTTGAACACTACATTCTTTCTAAAACAATCAACCATATTCAAAGATAATAAATCAGCTTCAAATTCTCTATTACTGATACGAATCACACAATCCTTGTAAACATTTATGATTATCACTTTATCTCTAGTGGAAATTTCAACAATACTATTATGCATCAAAGGAATAATACATGCATTAATAAAATTCATAAATATATAGGATGCAAAATAATGGGCTGCATCAGGATTAACCAACATTGATATGTCCACCTTTTCTACATTTAAAACACTTCAAATTAGGGAAATTCTAGGATAAATATCTTATCGGATTACATCTATAACACATTCTAGTATTTTTATCAGGTTATCACATCCTTTAGGTAGTACACTCCCACTTTTACCATAACTTCCAGTTCCCACAGACTATCTCCCAAATCTAGGGGTCTCACCGATATTACTCTGAGCTACAGAAACAACAGATCCTGCTTGCCTCTGATTCTGTACTACATTTTCTTGTAACAAAGAACGCCCCATCTGGAGTGGTTTATCACCCTATACACTTATACCTCCACTACCTCTCGAACCTTTATGTCTAAGCCTCTTTAACCACTCTTTCTCTTTCCTTTAAACTCCATCACATCTTTCTCAATCTAAAATGATATATCCACCTACCTGACATAATTCATATGCTTCATGTAAGATAGTTTTGATCAAATCTTTAAACATAGTTCATCTATGAACCTCTTACACTTCTTCTCCTCTAGGTCGACCATTTTCGGTACAAACCTTGACAAAGCCACAAATCTCCTATCATACTGAGTCATAGTCAATACATTTGCCTCAAATAAATAATATCTCTATCTTGTTGGGCTCTAAAGGTCTCAGGAAAGTATTTATCAAGGAAAATCTGCTTAAACCTATTCCAGGTTAAGGTTCTATCAACATATGCACTTACTCTGGGAAGAGTATCCTCTCACCATTCTAAAGTTTCTCCTTCTAACTCAAACGAAGCAAAGGCAACCCTCTGTCTGTCAGTTATTAGTAAAATACCATAATTTCTCTACATATTTCACCCAAAACTCAGGCTTAAAAGGATTCATAAATCCTTTAAATAACAAGGCATTCAACTTAATATATCTAACAAAACAATCTCTCTACATCTCGTGTATAAACTCACTTTTCCCCTTTTGAATGTTTACCATTATTGGATTTAAACAATCTCAGGCACTGTTCTAGCCTATTCATCAAGTCTATGCTATAGGTTATCAACTCTATCATCTGTTACATTCATTTTCTCAAGAGCATGTGTAAGAGTTTATCTTACCTCATTTATTTCAACTTCAGGTTCTCTCACACATTTACTAATATCAATCATACTGTCAACAGGTTCCCTTCTAGGAACCACAGATTTATACTTAACCTTGACTTGTCAAAATATTGGGGGCCTACCACGCCCTGTTAAATCAACAACTCTAACTCTAGCTCTAGTACGTCCATGTGTCTTCCTCAGACTATTCATTAAAATATAATTTATTTTAATCTTCCACTTTTTTTCTTTTTATGCAGTCTACAGAATCATAAAACCTAAGGCTTTCATACCAAAATGTAACGACCCATCCCGAGTTAGCCACCCCCGAGAAAGTGTTGTCACATTTTGAAAATCTCAGCACGACACATATATGCAACAAAAAAAAAACAATAACTAAATGATTTACATACATAAATCCTCATCCCTCAACAGATGAGTTACATCATTCAGATCTCAACTGAATAGTATATACAACATATTATGCATGAATGTTTACAAATATTTTTTTTTATGTTTCTTTCTCATTAGTCTGAGGATGTGGAAAATGTGGCTTACAGAAAATGATTTAGTCTGAATCTCCGCTCACAATTCTATCTGTCCTACCTGCTTCCTAAAATCACTGTACAATGAGGAGTGAGCTTCACAAGCTTAGTGAATTAAACTTACTAGAAGTATTCAATTTGTATAAGTAGTCTTCCAATATTCATTCATCTATATCTTATATATTTTGATGATAACATTCTATTATCACTACTCATATCAAATCCCTATCCTTTATAAATCTCTTCTTTTCATATACTTAATCATCATCTTGAGATTTTCAATTCTATCTCATAATTACCTCATTATGAGGTTCACAGCATGTAATCAGTCACCCAGATAATTCTCATCATTTAATATTTTCATATTTTTTCTCAGCATAATTGTCTTTATATGTGACTCATTCATCTATTAATAAATTTACAATCAATATTTAAGCAAATGCAATGCATGAATTTAAATGTTATTATTATTGGAAACGTCTTCCCACATGTCGACATATTTTTATCTTAGACCGACTGTCTTCTCGGTTCTTTTATTCTCATTTAGACTGGCTGCCCTTCCTGTTCTTTCATTTCCAGCATATACCGACTGTCATGGTTTTTATTTAGACTGGGCGCCTTCTTGGTTCTTTTATTTTCATTTAGATCGGCTGCTTTCTCAGTTTTTTTATTTCATGCATACGCATATGAATAATGATATGAAATATCCATATGAACAATAATATAGAAACAAGCATGTCTTCAAATATTCAAATTAGTTATCCTGATTATTCTCAAATTATTATTTGAAAAATTTCCACTAAATTCTTATCCTCATAAATCATATCAAATCATCAACCATAGCTCGTCAAGACCCACTAAATTCCTTTCCTCATAAATCATATCAAATCATTAACTATAGCTCGTCAAGAATTTCACTTATCGCCTTTATTATTAAATCGACTCATTATTCCAATAATATTATTTCTCATAAAATTTCTATTTTATTCTTCAATTCCTTTATAATTCACACCATTTGAAAATTCCCACATTGAATTTCGGGAAATTTCATGTATGCTAGATTTCAAAAAATAAAACACATGTTATTACCTTCTGTTTTTCTTAGAGCTTCTTGTGCCTCTCTATAAAATTCTACTGTACACCTCTTCAAAAATTTTCTCTTTCAACCTTTCTTTCATTCCCTAAGTATTTAAAGAAATAATGTAGTTTTGGATTGAGGAAAGGAGAAAACCAAACAGGATTTGGTAAGAAATGAATAATAAAAGAAAAACTATATATATATATATATAAAATTTATAACCGTTTGCACTATTGCTGCATGTAAATGTTGCTGTCAAACATGCAATAATGCATTTGGTTTGTGACAACACCTAGACTCCAGGTGTTGTCCACCCTTTTTTTTTCTTATCTTTCCTCGCCATTCTTTTTTTTTCCTTCTTTTTTTCCCTTTTTTCTTTGTACCATGCTGGACACATCTTTCTTTCTTTCTTTTATTTTTCTTTTTGACACCAACTACCAGGTGTCCTATCCTGTCCCTTTAAAAAAATTATATTATTGTTTTTTTAATAATAAATCTTTCATGTATATTATTTTAAATTTCATGTTATATTTATTAAATTACTTCTTTACCTTTACTTTACGAATATGAGTATTACAATCAACTACTACATTAACCTTCCCTGGATGATAATGAATTGTACAGTCATAATCACTAATCAACTCCATCTACCTCCTCTGTCTCAAATTCAACTCTTTCTGGGTAGGTAAATGCATCAAACTTTTATGATCAGTAAAAATTTCACAAGTGGCTCCATATAAATGATGTCTCCAAATCTTCAAAGCAAAAACTATGGCAGCTAATTCTAAATCATAGGTCAGGTAATTTCTCTCATGGTTCTTCAATTTCCTAGAAGCATAAGCTATAACTCTCCCATGTTGCATTAACGCACATCCCAACCCCTCATGTGACACATCACTATATACTACAAATCTTTCATCATCAGAAGGAAGCATTAATACCAGAGCAGTAGTTAATTTTTCTTTCAATAGCTGAAAAGTCCTCTCACATTATTTTGACTATATAAACTTCACTTTTTTTCTGGTCAATCTAGTCAATGGTCCAAAAATCATAGAAAAATTATGGATATACCTCCTATAATAACCAGCCAACCCCAAAAAGTTTCTAATTTCAGTCACACTAGTGGGTCTTTCCCAATTCAACACTACTTCTACTTTTTGTGGGTCAACTTCTATACCATGTCCTGACACAACATGCCCCAAGAAAGATATTTCATTCAACCAAAACTCGCACTTAGAGAACTTTGCATATAATTTCTTTCTCCTCAAAATTTTCAACAATATCTCTAAATGTTGCATATGCTCCTCTTCATCATTGGAATATGCTTGTTAGGATTTGGCAAAGAATTAAACAAGTGAAAATGGTCAGCATCACGTATGGCTATGCGCCGCGGCCTCCAGTAAGTCCGGAAGCTCTTCTCTTCCAGGTCGCACAATAGCCCAGCCCATCCACGCCGCGACCTCCAGCAAGGCAGCAAGTTTACCCATTTCTGAGCCACGGCACGCCCTGTTCCAAGCTTCACCACGAAGCACACCTAACACCAATTAATCAGCACTTTGAGATGGTGCGTAGAACTTGGTTAAAACACACAGATTCACTTAGACTCTTAGAGAGCTATGAGTCTTTGGTTCTTGAGATCTAAGGGTTGAGATTGATCTCAAAGATTGGATGAGGTGGTCATTGCCCTATATAAAGGGTTATCTAGGAGCAATCAAAGTAGATCAAGACATAACAACAAGTGTGAGAGTGCAAAGATACAAAAACACAAGAGAGACTCATTCAAGAGAGGCTGGTTGTTTAAAGAGAAAGTCTCTCAAATCTGGAGAGGTCTTTCTAGTAAGAGAGAGAGTAGTCAAGATTGGGGATTCAAGGGCTTTGTAATTGGAATTTTCTTGGAGAAAATTCCAAGGAAACACTTAGTTCTTATCTCTTTCTTTTCTCTTCTTTCATTCTTCAAGAACAAGAGGTTTCTTGAAGGGATGTTGCTGTAATTGTAAGAAGTCAATTGATTTAGTGCAGAGAGCTCGGAGGAGCTCACAGGGACGTAGGCACATTGCCGAACCTCGATAACAATTGTTTATGTTTTATTTTATGCTTTGATTCTTCTTTTGGTTTTGTACAAATCATTATGGATTTGGGTGTTTGGGAAAGATTACAACCTGGGATTTCTTGTGGTGATTTTCTCAACAATACCAAATATCATCAATAAATATAATCAAAAATATATCCAAGAATGGTTTAAACACCCAATTCATTTAATTCATAAATGTTGGATGAGCATTAGTCAACCCAAATGGCATCATAAGCAACTCATAATGGTCATAACGTGTCCTAAAAGCAGTCTTAGGCATGTCCTCCTCCTTTATCCTCAACTGATGATAACCCGATCTCAGGTCTATCTTAGAAAACACCCTAGACCCCTGTAACTGCTCAAATAAATCATCTATTCTGGGTAAAGGGTATTTATTCTTGGTGGTGATCTTATTCAACTGTCTATAATCAATATATAACCTTATTGTTCCATCATTCTTCTTCACAAACAATACAGGGGCTCCCCAAGGCGACATACTATGTCGAATAAACTGTTTATCTAGCAATTCTTGAAGCTGAACTTTCAACTCTCTCAACTCAACTGGTGCCATTCTATAAGGTGCTATAGATATGGGTGCTGATCCTGGAATCACCTCAATAGAAAACTCAATCTCCCTGTTGGGAGGCAAACCAGACAACTCCTCAGAGAACACATCAGAAAAATCTTTTGCTACTAAGGTTTCCTCTAACTTCCTAATCTCTTTTCTAGAATCCACCACATGCAAAATATCCCCCACAACCCTTCTTCAACCATCTACTAGCAGTAAGGGCAAAAATAATACAGTTAGCAAGTATCTTACGTTCTCTCTGAAAGTTAAACTCCTTTTATCTTGGTATCTTGAACACCATATTTTTCATAAAACAATCTACTCAAGCATGATATGCAGATAACCAATTTATCCCTAAAATTAAATCAAAATCTGTCATATCTTAAGGCAACAAATCATTTAAATTAATCTAAAGCTTTTCTTATTACCTTATGCAGATAACCCATTCCAAGTAATTTCATGTATGCATAATTTCGAAAATAAAATTCACATTATTACCTTTTATTTTCACTTAAAGTTTTCCTCAAATCTCTTAAAAATTCTCCCGTAAACTTCTTCAAAATTTCAATCTTTCAACATTTCTTTGAGTCCCCAGGTGTTTAAAGAAAGAGAGTAATTTAAATTGAAGAAAGAAGCAAACCAAACAAGATTTGGTAGGAAATAATAAAAAAAATATATAAATCATTTTTATATTCTCAGTCCCCCCCTCCCCCCACTATTTTTGTATATATTGGTGCTTAACATGCAAGTAATGCATGTTACTTTGACAACGGAGTCCACCGTTTTTTTTTCCATTTTCTTTGTAATTTAACTTGGACCCTTCCAGGTATTTTTTTCATAATGGTAACTTTTTCATATATATATATATATATATATATATATATATATATATATATATTATTTTAATTCCATGTCACATCTATAAAATTATTTTTTTACCCTTACTTTAAGAATATGGGTATTACAGCATAGCACTTGGAAGTTTTGAGAAAGATTTCACACTTCTTCTTGCCAAGTATGAGATATTTGAGTGTTTAAATATTGGGTATTCTATGTGTTACGATTGTTAGGGTTTATCCAAAGCATTTGATACTCGATTTGATAAATGCTGATACGTTTCACCAGTGTTTGTGGTTTGTTTAAAAAATGGCTATATTATGGGTTTTTATACTTGAATCCAAAAATTCTTTGGAGTTTCAGTGGTTCTTTATTTTATTTTTCATTTTTAGTATCCCTGGTCCCACATGTTTCCTTATGCTGGTGATCTTAGTTGATTTTTGCATTGTTGACTATGTTCATGGTCCCTTGTGTGTGTTGTACTTGTCTTTTGGAAACAAAGTATTTTGAAAGTTACTCTTAAAACAATGCTCTGCCACTTGTTGGTGGTCCTATATGTTTTTGTTATTGGATGCATGTTGATAAAGTAAAATGGAATCAAAGTGTTTGTTGTTGTTGGATGCTTTGTCACATGTGTGTCACTTTTAACATGAATAGTTATTATTTGAATATAGTGGTGCAGTGGTAGATGTGAGACTGTATACCATGCATTTCATTATGGTGGGTATATCAATTACATACCCCTAATGAGTTATATAAGTGGGAAAGTGCTAACTTATGAAGGCTTGGACCTTGATAAAATTTCCCTTTCTAAACTCTGGTATTTCTTTTAAAAATTACAAATAAAGATGGTTTTGTAGCATAATTAGTTAATTGCCCTCTCATGTCATGGGATTATTTTTTTTTCAATAATGGACTATGGTCTATGAAGTTGAGAAATCTTCTAGTTCAACTTTAGTTTGTTGCACTTCAAGAATATACTACGGTGTGCAGATTTAGAGAACATGTGTTTGCTTTTGTATTCTTATAATATTGATGACATTTTCTTCTTTAAAACTTTGCTAATGATTACATAATATCTCTTTTTCTTTATTTCCTTCTATTGTTATTTTTCACTTGGACTTCAACCATATATAGTAAATTAGATTTGCTTTGCTTGGGAAAGCTGCATTGCTAATCTACTATGTGTAAAGTATACTTTCACAACTTCTTAGTTCTTACACATAAAATGCATAATTTAAAAGTCATGTCTAATACTTGCATAATTTGTATATGTCTTACGAAACTGCTATCTTGCACATCTTTTTTGGGTGCATGACTTGCTCTAGCTGGTGCCTTCTATGAGTAAATTTGAATTTCACTGTTTAAAAAATATATAATTTCAAGTTGAGTTTAATGTGACAAAGTAATTAGATTCATTTATTTTTATTCTTTTCTGACTGAATCACCAATGTAATGATTTCTTTTGGTATACAGTAATAGTTCAATTCCTTCTGTTATAAAGATGACAATAATTTAAAATAAGTACTATGCTTATAGTGTAATTTCCTTATTTTTTTTCTTTTAGCTATCATTATATATCTAGTGCTTGAAAAACAATTGCATGTGTTCCATCAAGATCAAATGATTCAGCGTGGGCTCATTGTAGAAGGGTGAAATGTAACAAAAATAATACTGAGTGCATTTATTGTGGAAAAGCTCTTACAAGGTGGAGGAATTACTCGGTTGAAACAATATATTGCTAGAGAGGTCTTGATGTGAAATCGAAAATGAAATAGTTGCTTAATGGCTTGAAGAAGAAACAAGAAAAGAAGAAAATAGCTAATAGAGAAATTGGCTACGATCTTAGTGATAGTGAAGAAACTGAAGAAGATACAGATATAGTGAGTCATCATTTTGTTAATACTGAAAACACTAAAGGTAAAAAGAAGATAAAAAGTTATTTTGCTTCATGTACAACTCCTAGCTCTCAGCTTTCCATTGAGAGTGCATTGAAAACAAAAGATATGATTCTAAATTCTCATATATGTTGGGCAAGATGGTCAAATGATGCAAATTTTCTCTTTAATGCGACTAATTCAAAATATTGTCAACCTGTCATTGATGCTGCTTTAGCTATTGGTTACGGATTTAAGACATCATATTATCCGACTTGAGAGGGAGACTTCTAAATTTTTTGTACATGAAGTTCAAAAATAAATTTAAAATTATTAAGAAATCGTAAAAAAAAACTACTGGGTGCACTATTATGTATAATGGGTGGACAAATCAGAGGCGACAACCAATAATTAAATTTATTGCGTATTGCCCAAAAGGAACCATGTTTTTTAAGTCAGTTGATGAATTTGGGCTTACAAACGATGTTGATACTTTGTTTAAGCTATTCAATGACGTTGTGCAGTTTGAGGGGCCTGAGAATGTTGTGCAATTTGTGGCAGATAATGACACTTCTTATAAATGTGCCAAGGAAAGTTATAACAGAAGTATAGTACATTTTACTAGGCTCTTTATGCAGTTCACTGTATTAATTTGATATTAGAGGATTTTGAAAATGGTTAAAATTTTTCCGTCATTGATGCAACCATATAGAAGGTAAGGAAGATAACAAATTTCATTTACAATCATGCTTGGGTGTTAGTTATGATGAGAAAAGACTTCACCAATGGTACGGATTTGTGTCATTCTATTGTTACAAGGTTTGCTACATATGTCCTCAACATTCAATATTTGATAAAGTACAAGAAAACACTTCAAAATCTGTTCACTTGTGACAAAAGAGTTGAGTCACACTTTGCAAAGAGCAATAATACGAAAGAAATAATGAGGATTATTTTGCAAGATGATGAATTTTGGAAACAACGTCAGCGTATTGTGAAAGTGAACTATTGGTGAAGGTTCTTCACCTTGTTGATAGTGAAGGGAGACCAAGTATGGGTTACTTGTATGAAGCAATAGAAATGGCGAATGAGGTAATTAAAGGTAGGTTAGACAACAAATTGTCTTAATATATTCCATTTTTTAGAATCATTGATGAGAGGTGAGACAAGCAACTCTATAGTCCATTACATGTAGCAAGTTGCCTTCTCAATCCTACCATCTATTTTAGTCCAGATTTCAATAAGTAACAAGATTTTTCTTGAGATTTTATTCAGACTTCCATGAGATTTGTACATGAGGTTGATTTGCAAGATACAGTTAGTACACATATTACCAAGTACTATGAATCCACTAGTAATTTTGGAACTAGTTTAGCCATTCACTAGCTTGAAAAATTAAATTTAGAATAATCAAATATTGGCTATGTTTTCTTTATTTGTACTTTCACTTGGTAATATTAATGTTATATTTGAAATTGAAATCTTCTATAATTGCATAATGGAGGCAATTTGGAAATTATGTTATAGAGTTACAAAGATTTGTTATTTAAGTGCTTAGCCAATGTACAAGTGCAACATGGTGTGAGAGGAACATAAGCACATTTAAGTTCATTCATTCCAACATGGTGCTTAGCCAATGTACAATTTGGAAATAGGTTAGATCATAAAAGACTAAATGATTTAGTCTTTGTTCGTTACAACATGAAGCTTTGAGAGAGGTAAAAAGATTTTATTTGCAAGGTATTTTTTTCTTTAATATTGACAATGATAGATAACAAGCTAATTCAAAATATCCTTTTCCTTACACATGAATAAGAATATTTGTAAGGAAAAACAAGCATTGGATCCTATTAGCCTTGACAACATTGACGTAATGAAAGATTGGGTTGCTGAAGAACCTACTCTTCTTGATAAGGATGATCTCGATTTGTATTACAAAGATGATATTGCACCAAATATTGATGATGACGATGATCCAATTGTTTTTAATGATGAAGATGAGATCATTATACTTAAGAATAAGAGTCAATAGAGTTGGGTTGATGCCTTTGTTCCAGTTCTAACCATTAGTTATGTAGTTCCTAGTGACAACAGACTGTGATTTTCCATCATTTTTCACTATATGATATTTTTCTTAATGTTGCTTTTATATTAGTAGTTCTTAAAACTAGTACGAACTTGGTGTTGTTTTGTGTTAGTATTTGGTTTTAAATGTTGTCTTGGTACTTGGATGTTGGATGATGTGGGTTATACTACATCATTTTTATCATTTGATGTTGGAATGATGCCAATTTTATTATTATATGTATCCATGATTATATATACCTTTTGAAATGTATGTAATTTGATAGGTATGTATTTGAAACTGTCATCAAACCCGAAATGGCGCACCGAAACGGACTGAAACCAAAACGTTTCAGAAAAATGGGTAAACTAAAATGTTGTCTGACACGAAATTTACAACATTGCTAACAACCTGCACAATCTAATCACCACTCACACGCCGCATGTACAATAGCCAACAACTACACTAAGTGAATCACAACCCAACAAGCATATAAAGTTGTTGAACATGTAGAACCACCGAGCATAGCCTCATTTTTTGAACATTTGAAATTTCATTTTCTCTCTCTAGAAAAAGCTTGCTAACACTTCAAAAACTAAAGGATTTCATAATCTTGTCTTAGAAATTGATTGATTCACGAAAGGATTTCAAGAATTTCGAAGGAAAAGCTTTGAGAAGGTAAAAATTCATGAATATAAGATTTCAATTATGAGAATGTTCTTATGCTTTTCTTAAAAAGGGATTTGGATTGAATTCAAACCAAAAAGAAAAGAATTTTTATTAAAATCATTGAATTTTAGAAATATGAACATGCATACATGAAATTAACCTGGTACAGGGTATAAAGAAATTGAAATATAAAATAGAAAGTTTAATGATAATTTTATGGATACGTGGTGGTGATCAGAAATCTGGTGAAATTGCTGAGAGGAGCAGGAAAGGTAAGGATGTGATCCAAGATTAGCTTTAAGTGCTATGTGGTGAGTACGATTTACTGTTAGTAAACGAGACAAATAAGCAAAATACATAAAACTTGAAAAGAA
This sequence comes from Bretschneidera sinensis, assembly GCA_023935145.1. Classification (NCBI taxonomy): domain Eukaryota; kingdom Viridiplantae; phylum Streptophyta; class Magnoliopsida; order Brassicales; family Akaniaceae; genus Bretschneidera; species Bretschneidera sinensis. The sequence continues at coordinate 95,007,840 of CM043703.1, forward strand.
TAATATAATGAGAAAATTATTGAATATATATGAGGGACATGATTGATTTGATGAAAATATGATATATGTGTTACTTAAATGATTAAATAGAAGTATGAAGTTTGATTTGATTGAAAGTTAGTATATATGACAAGTTGATGAACTGGTATCTTTGAAAGGATAAGATTAATAAAAAATTGATGAAATGTATCTTTGAAAAGAAATAAATCTCTTGTACTTATGGTAGATAGTTGATATTATATATGAAGAGATGATTTTATTTATATGAAAAAAGAAAGATTTTATGAAAGAAAATGATTTTGAATTTTATGATGATATGTTATGTCTACTTCTATGTCATTGTTAATATACATGACGGGGCACTCGTAGAGTTGTGGTATGTGGTCTTGGGAAAGACCAGAACCATGGCTGGCTTGGATGAAACATATCAACATGTGGGGAGACATCCCCAAAGCTATACCAGAGATTGGTATGGATACCCGAAAATAGATGAATTACCCATACGTTTATAGTATGAATCATATGTGATGAAATGTGAAAGAAATAAAGAAATATAATGATGTAATGAGGATGTGGATGCGGATGCGGATGCATTCATGTTTATTTTTATATATAATTATTGAGATGCTAAAGCATCAATTTGACTATGAAAGTATTGATGATGTGAATATAAGTCTCATGATAAGACAGCTGAGATAATCAATGAAGAATATGATTTAATATGATAATTAGTGAATGACAGTATTATGTTGTGAACCTCATAATGAGGTAATTGTGTTGAAAATATGATGATAATAATATCAAAAATGTGTTAGTTGAAATATATTAGATGAAATTAGAATTGATATATGTATGGTGATAAATAAGATGATATGAGAATTGATACATGAAATAAATGATTCAATTATGAATATGAATTGTAATATAATTATGACTAGAAGTATACAAATTGAGTACTTCTAGTAAATTGTAATTCATTGAGCTGGTGAAACTCATTCCTTATTATTAAACAATTTCAAGCCACGGGTATGATCGATAGATCTTGACCTGAGAGTTGGAGTAAGTTTTATGTAATTCCTCGTGGTTGGCATCCTTAGAAAATATAAAGAAAGGGAAAAAAGAAAGAAAGAAAAGAAAAGAAGTAAAGAAAGAATTAAGAAAAGATAGTTGTATAGTTGTATAATTGTACATGTATATGCATATTATAAATTTTGTTTAGATTGTGAATATTGTAAATATTGTAAAGAAAGTTGTAACTTCTCTGTAAAAGAGTCGAGGAAAAAGATGTTTGTAATTATTTTAGCATTTAGTGCAATAGTTGTTGCATATATGTGTTGTGCTTAGATAAAAAAAAATGACTGCACCGTCTTGGGTGGGCCCACCCAGTATCGATCGTTATAGACATTTCATGTGACTTCCACCACATGGGTATCACACCATACTCGGGTTTACCTTCACTCCTCCTATGTTGTCTTAGGCTCTACACAAGAGTTGATTCGACACCCTAAGCATGGGATTCAGTCTTGACGACATTAGATTGGCAACCAAAATCATTAGCAAAGACTCAAGGGCATCACACCATGTTTGGGCTTGCCTTCACTCCTCTTTTGTTACCCCAAGGTAGTCCTCATGCATAAGAGTTGCTTTGATGCCTCAAAGCATGGAGCTAAGTCCTAATGGCCTTGGATTCACGATAAGCATCAGTCCTAATAACCCAAGGTCATCACACAATGCCTAGGTTTACCTCTCTTGTCTTGTGCTATCCCGGGGTAGTCCATCATGCACAAGAGTTGCTTTAACTCCCCAAAGTATGGGGCTCAATCCTAATAGCATTGGAGTGGAAACTAGCATCAACAGCAATGACCCAAGGGAATCATACCATGCCTAGGTTTGCCTCCACTCTTTATAAGTTATCCCAAGGTAGTCTATCGTGCACAAGAGTTGCTTCGACACCCCCAAACATGGGGCTTTGTCCTAATGGAAATGGCTCAGCTATACTAAAAGCATCGCACCATACTTAGGTTTGTTTCCTCTCCTCCCGTGTCGTCTCGAGGTAGTCCGTTGTGCACAAGAGTTGTTTCGACGCCCCCAAGCATGGGCCTTTGTGCTAATGTTGTTGGATTTGCACCCAGTATCATCACCAATTCCCGAAAGTAATCACACCATGCCCGGGTTTGCCTTCACTCATCATATATTGTATCGGGATAGTCCTTCATGCATAAAAGTTGCTTCGACACCCTAAGCATGGGGCTTTGTCCTAATGGCAATGACTCAACTGTACTAAGGGCACAATTTAGCGAGCTCATTTTTTTTTTCTTTTCAAAATTTCTTTTGCTGTGCTCTAATTTTTGCATAGGCCATCCTTTTGGGTTTTCAACCTAGTGAGCTTATTTTTCATGCATATATATATATATATATATATATATATATATATATATATATATATATATTTTATTATTTTGGTATTTCTTTCCTTGTTTGGGAGAATCAAGCTTTTACTTGTGATATATTTCGAGTTTGTCTAGATTAAAGGGTTCTGAAAATTCATTTCCATCGATGTCAGATGTCTTGGCAGCTCCACCACTCAAAATGATCTTGATCACATAAGACCCAATCCACTTGGGCTTGAATCTGCTTCTTAGGTAGACAATAGGAGGTTTGAATTCTTTGAGCACTAACTCACCTTCCTTGAGGTTTCTTGGCTTCACCTTCTTGTTAAATGCCTTAGCGATCCTTCTTTGGTAGCCTTGTACATGGTGCAAAGCTTTCATGCGCTTCTCATTTAATAGATTCAATTTTTCATATCGCCCTTTCAACCTTTCTTCTTTGGATACTTTGCTCTTAAGGGCTACATGGAGGATTGAACCTGTATTTCCACAGGTAAAACTGCTTCCATCCAATAAACCATTGAATAATGCGTGGCACCAATTGATACTCGGAATGAGGTGCGGTAACCCCACAAGGCATATGGAAGCTTCTCATGCCAATCTCGGTAAGTTTCAATCATCTTCTCTATTATTACCTTGACATTTTTGTTGGTTGCTTCCATAGCACCATTAATCTGAGGTCGATATGGGGAAGATTTGTGATGAACAATTTAGTACTCTTAGAGCAGGTTATACTTCACCTTGAAAATGTGAGCTATTATCGAAAATCATTTCATGTGGTACTCCAAAGTTGTTGATGATATTGGTTATAATAAATTTGGCTACATGTTTAGCCTTGAGGGTGGCATAAGATGTAGCTTCAATCCATTTTGTGAAGTAATCGATGGCTACTAGGATGTACTCATGTCAATTGGAGGCTTTTGAGATTATCTTCTCAATCACATCTATTCCCCAAACTGAGAATGACCAAGGGGTTTCCATATTGTATAAAGGGGATGGTGGTAAATGGTTAAGGTTGGCATGGATTTGACATTTGTGGCATTTCCTCACATACCTGATGCAATAAGACTCCATGGTGATCCAATAATACCTCAATCTAATGATCTTCTTGGCTAACATTCTACCATTCATATGCGGTCCACATTCGCCAGCATGAATTTCTTCAATCAACCTGGCAACTGAAACCTCATCAACACATAAGAGTTGCATTCCGTCATATGACCTTCTATACAATTCACCTCCACACTTCAAGTATTTGGAAGCTAGCATTCGGATTGTTCTTTCGTTTCTCTTGTCAGCGCCTTCTTGCGTCTCTAGTTTCAATGAACCTTCTTGTGTATGTGAACGTCACTGGCTCTAGCTTTGATCTCAATCTTATGACAATAAATGGGTTCTTCTCACTTTCTGATTCATAGCATCACTAGGATGGCTGCATGATTTTATTTTGGTCATTAGTGATTACGTACTTTTTAATCTATCTCCTTCCAAGATTTTGAAATCGAATTGAAATTTAGAATGGAAAAAAGATGGCGACTCTCCTCATTTAGTGTGGGATTTGGACTCATCCCTTTCCTTCTCCTTTGGCTTCCCAAGTGCCTGAAACTGTTTGACCATCTTTTCAGCTCTTTTCTGAGTATCAGAGGTAGTGTTTAGTTGCTGAACTACAATTACGTTACATTGAACCAGCCGTCGTTCTTACATATGAAGAGGTTAAGAACACCCCTGTTAAGAATTTGACCAGTTTTTGTCTTTTGTTTTAACATAGGAGAAAGTCAGGAACTGTTAACAAGTACTTTTTTCCTAAAAGAAAAACAATTAGAGAGAAAGACAGTATGAATTCTAGTCGCATTGTTGTCAACGGTTATCATGCCTCAGAACTCCCTCTTCACCCATGTAGGACCTGTTTAGGGTCCATGGTTTGTTGCCCCACGTCAAATAGAAATGGGCATGATACTGTCTTCCCTTTTCTCTTACCTTTTGAAAATTTTATTTCAACTATTCTAATTTAACTCAGCTCCACTCTTCTAAGCCTTAATTCCAAATTCATGAAGTTGGCTACATGAATCTTTTCCAAAGATTAATTTGGTAATGGACATGTTTTGAAGAAATTCCAATGGAATATAGTTAGCGAACTCAGGATGAAGGGGTACGTTAAAGTGATTTGGGGAAGAATGATAATTATCAATTTATCATAGTACCAATACAGTCTATAGAACAACTTTTATAAAATATATCATTATATATTGACTTAATTATAAAAATACTTCGTAATTGATTCTATTTTTAAAAAATATATTAAATTTTTTTTGTGATAAAAAATATTTTAAAGTTTTAAGATACTTGATTTATATAAACGGGGAGCGATAATTATAAGCTTTTCATAATTTTTTTCGTGTATCTGTTTATGCAGATGGAACGGTTGGTTAAAGGTTGAAAAATGCGTTGTAATTACATGATATATGAGCTCATAAAATAGGACAAAATTCATCTTTTGATATGAATTGGCTTGGTTATTGCTCAAGTCATAAGTATTTGGATGCTTTAAAATCTTAAGGTAGAATCTACATCCACGTATCAACAATTATCGTATATAATAAGATAAAACAGTTGTGTAAATTGCATTGAGAATCCCATCGTTGTAATAAAAAAGGCATGGGGTTGGTAATATTGTTTTCTTCACGTTGCACTTGATTAGTACAAATACTGTGAAGAAAACAATTTTTAAAGGAAAATAAAAAGAAAACTCAATTTTTCATTTAGTTTTTTTATATAAAAATTGTGTTAATTTTCCTCTTTATAACTTTTTTACATCCAAGCAAAAAAGAAATATTAAAGTTATTTGATAGAACATGCATGACACGGTTGACACTGACGCACTTCATGCAGCGAAGAAAATGTTAATACCATTTTGGAGGTCACTGAGACTTGACATAATTAACTCCTTTAGTCCTCCAAATGTTTTCTTAATACCCCTTTATGTTCGTATTTTTATTTTACTTAAGGTAGGGGTGGGAAGACAATTGAACTTGAGGACTGTTTTGGATGGCTAAATACTTAAATCTGGTTATAAGCTCGAAAGTTCAATACAGTACAACCAATACTTGGTGTTGACAAAGGAGAATAGTCAGAAAAAGAAAGGAAAAAAGTAGCCCCATTTTTTCATCAAATTTGCCTTGTGTATTTGATTATTTAATTCTCTTTAGGTCGAGCCATTTTTACATCTCAAATCTATTTTATCAAGCACAGATGATCAGCTAAGCTACAAACCAATAAGCATTGCAAAAGTTCCGGTGAACATAAACTATCTTTCCAATTCAATGCGCAACACATAATCCTCGACAAGTAATGCAGAAGACAAATATTTTATTTCATCAATACTCGAAATTGGTTCTCAATCAATGATAGACCTCTAAAAGTCTAAATATCATCCAAGATAATAATGGTGATCTATCTCTAACATAAATATGATATTATTTTGTAAGGCAAGGGATTGTGGAAGCAGTTTCTCTGCACTTACAGTTTCGCTGTTAGTTGCAAGCCAAAAAGCATCTTTCTAAAACCATCTTTCCAAGCAAGATTGCACTCGACACCAAACACTTACCGACAGCCAGAACATAGATAAAAACTGTTGTGAGCAAGTCGATCTAAATTTCATCTTCGCAGTCTGATAGCAAGCAGTCTTCTATTTTCTCCCTAAAAGCAGGTGGGAAGAGATTGTTAAAAACTTGACATGGTTAAAACATACTTGACACTGTAGAACAGTAGATGAAAATAAATATTCAAGCAAGTGATTTTGAATATAGGCCATGAAGAGGAGCAGTCATTAAGCTTCTTTAATGGAAAAGTAACTACTGTTAAGATGGAACCTGCAACTAGATAGCCTCTTCATACCCATAAACCTTATCTAATGGTTTTTGGAGAATCCAATTTTATTTGCTGCATCCTCAAAGAAGTTTCAAAGTTAGGAAGTGGCAACTCAGCGATGAGGCAATCTAGTACTTGCATGCCAAGTGTGCCAGTGCAAGGTTTTTCTCTTAGTTTTAAGCACTTAAATCCAAGTTATTTTTAAATTAAAATATACAAGCAACACTGATGACAAATTTACGGCTCACCTAAGCAATCTTAGATTGCGACAGTTGTCATGCTTCGCTCTGGCAAGCAACGGCTGCGGTAGAAGCGAATAAAAGTGCTCCATTGATGACGGATCCTTGGGAAGTATCTGAAACCGGCAACTTGAACAACAGGCACCAACAATTTTATCAGAATTTTGGCAACTTTCAGGATTGCTTGAATTTGACAAGTCTGATTTGTTGAGTGGGCCATTGCAGATAAGGCAAAAAGAGACTGAGGAAATAGATTCATCATGCTTCATATTGAATCTCCTTTGACGCCTTCGAGTTGCCAAAGGAACTTTAGGATCATTAATTTCAGCAAGTCTATTAAAGTGAAATGGAGTAAGCTTTCCAGCTGTCCGTACAATTGTGCATTCACGAGAAGGATTTTCTTCCTGAAACAAAAATTGCATAGGGATTATTAATTCAGGTTTGATTTGAAAAGAACTTTGAGATAGAACAATTTTCCAGATTATATAACTCCTACCATGGTACCGAAGCAAATTTCTTTCCATAAGGAGAAATAATGAGCTACAAGTAAATAATATTTTCAGCATGCTACTTTATTTCACTCTTAAATTCTAAATCAACCTATTGAAGTACTCTTAGAAAGTAGGCAGAACTACTTCTACATATCACAAAAACCTTCAAGAAAATTACATTATTTCACTTTTGTGATTCCAAACATAAGCCTTGGCCTACGTGATTGGAAGTAGTCATCCATCTACCCTTAAACCCTCCCAACACTAATGAAGAACACGACATCAAATACATTTTAAGCATCATAAAGTCAACTCTACCACTGACTGGTGGTTATTACTACAAAAATTTGCCCTGGAAAAATAAGAAAATATTATAAAATTCATGTAATGAAGAAGAGAAGTCTAAAGCCCAATTTTTACCTGCAACAGTGTCACAAATGATGACACCAAGCCATTAATGCCAGTGGAAGGATTATTATGTAAGTCCACAATCTTTAGGCTGCCCTGCCAGGATGAGATCGGTCTGTCATTGAGAAAAAACACTAGACAACTCCATTGAAATCTATCATAACTGCATTTCCTAAAGAAATGTTGGAAGAAAATGTATTGAAATGAAGATGTAAACCCTGATAGGATGCAATATTTATGCAAAAAGGAAATGAAAAGATCTATATGAAGATAAATGGTTGCAGGCAATGATGTACCCATCCAGATGGCAAAGTATTTTGAGCTCTCGGGCAAGACAATCACGAAGCGGAAGCAACACAGGGATCTCTCCCCTCGCATCAACATACTGTATATCTGCCGGTAAAGAATATCCTTGACCCTGTAAAAAGCAGAACTACTTATATTTGGTAGTATGCCAACTGAACAAATGAAAACTTGTGAGAAAATCAAAATTTGGTCATATTTATGAATCTGCCCCAAACCACATCTCTCTCTGTTATTATTTTCTTTCCCTGTGTCAGCTATCATTCTCTCTCTTTTCTATCACCCAAACCACCTCTCTTTTTGCTATGAGCATTGTCTACATTTCGATCTTCCAGGAGCAGAGAGATTGATGGTTAATGAGCAAGATAATCTTACATTGATTGATGAGTGAAGGAGCTGGTTGAGGAAGTGGGGGAGATGAACACAGATTGGCGATGAGGCGACCATCTCGTTTTGGCAATGAACAGGGAGTAGGTGATGGGCTGTCTAAAATTCTCAATTTTCTTTTTCATTGTTGTAGTTGGATTGATTTTAATTTAAACCAAGGAGCAAAGATGTAAATCATGTTTGAATTGGGTTCAATATCTCCGTCGGTAGAAAAATCCCCAGAGGTTTTTGCTCTTGCTAGAGATATGGAGGTGTTGGTTAGTTCTTGTGTGAGTTTTCATAATGATGTGATTGCATGGGACATAGCCGTAAGTGGAAATGCTCATCATTTGTAACTGGAGAGTGTGGATAGTTTTCTTGAAGTTATCTATAAGCGAAAGTTAACTTGCATGAGGAAGACAAAGTTAAATGGAGGTCAAATTCGAGATGAAAATTTAAGGTTAAGTCTTTTTACAAGACTTTTTTTTCACGGGAACTCAGAGGGGAAGGATAACTTTCCTTGGAAAGAGATTTGGAAAAACATGGCTTCTTTAAAGGTTGCTTTCTTTGCTTGGGAAGCTAGTTGGGGTGACATCCTCACAACTGACAATCTTCAAATAAAAGGGAAGGCGTTGATCAATAGATGTTATCATTGTGAAGAGAAGGCTGCATCAATCTATCATCTCCGTCTGGTTGTTCCTTCACTAGACATTTATGGGAGATGGCTTTTAATGTGGAGGGAATCCAATAGGTAACCGACTCAATCCAAGATGAGGTGTGGGCTTGGTGCAGATGAGGGGATCAAAGCAAAGGAGAAAGTCATATTGCTTGATTCCCCTTTCCATTTTTTGGCTCATTTGGCACGAATAGAGTAGGAGAGCTTTTGATAGCAAGGAAAAACCCTTAGCCACCATCAAGGATAGGTGGTTACATACTTTTAGGTTTAGGTTTAAGGGAATTTTTTTGTAAATGATAAATATAGTATAGAGACTTCATTTAGATACTATCAAGTACATAGTTTTTGTACTTGGGTGGCACCCCCTTAGTGTCTTTGATTTTATATACTTCTTTTTTACTTATAAAAAAAACAGTTTGGCTTCAATATCAAGAGAGGAGAAAAGAGAATACTCCCTTCGTCCCATATTTCTAGTCCAATTTCTATTTGCACAAAGTTTAATGCAAATGTTGTTTTGTTCAAAACATCCTTCAAAGTTAAAGTTGAGTTAAGTACATGTGCGTTCTACAAGAGTTATGTGTGACATAAAAAGAAGAGATTAAAGGTATACTTGTAAAATCATTGGTTTTTGTATCCTATTTAAGGAAAGTAGACAAACAATATGAACATTTATTTCTGGAAAGATGGACTAAAAATATGGAACAAAGGGAGTATCTTTTTTTATAAGTAAGGATAGAAGAGAATATCATAAGAGGACATTTCTAAGGGCACATTTGGTATTATTGTGGTTTCTTGTTTTTTGTTTTTGTCTTCAGAAAAAATGAAAATGGTAGAAAAATAAGACGTTTGGATGTATTTTGTCGTATATATTTTGTTTCCAAATTTATGGAAACAAAAACCAAAAGGTAATGAAAAAACCCAAAACAAGAAAAAGTTGTTTCCATGGTTTTCGAAAAACAAAGTGGAAACAGGAAATAAGGCGGAATAGTTCTGATATAGGTATTAACTATAAAGAATGTGAACATACTTTATTGTCTTAAAAAAAACATACTTTATTGTATATGATGATATTATGATTAAGAATATGTGCATTAACATGTGTCACATGTTTAAAAAAATATTTTTAAGACCATTAATTAAACAGTTGAGCCTAAAATATTTATATAATTCCCCACACACTCACCACTTAAATTAAATCCGGTAGATAATAAAAATTTAAAGAAGAACTCACAAGTATAAGTAGTATTACTTATTGAAGATACAAAGTAAAAAATATATATAAAAAATAAACAGAAAACTGTGAAATAAAAAGAAACATACTACAGATACTAATAAAGATCAGACTTGCCAATTATGAAAGAGAAAAGGTGAAAGTACCTGTAATGATCAATCAAACATGTTTTAGGTTCTTAATTTTAAAAATATGAAACCTTTTTTATACCAAACATATTTTCTGTTTTCAAATATTGGAAACTAAATTGAAACAGAACAATTAAAAAAAGAAAAACAAAAAACAGAAAACTTTCAACGATACCAAACACAACCTAAATTATACAAAAGCTGACAATATTGGATATTAAAACTCTTTCATTTTAAAATGCCCAGAATTTTTTAAATTCTTCATCTGAACACAGTGAAGGTATACCATTGTAAACAATTATGTAAGAACATCATGATTGCTGATTAAGATTAACTAGGTCGTGCTTTGGATGCCTTTGCCATATTTTGTTTTCCAGCAGCAGAAAACGAGTCATTTTACTTTTGTTGCGTTTTCAATATTTTGAAAACAAAAAATGTGTTTGATAATCAAACCTGTTGCATAGTACTGACATATGAATGGAAGATTAAATATTAGGGTTTAATGTTATGGGTTATTAATCAAGGGAAAATTTGTAATTTTGAAAATTTTGTTATTAATTATGGACATTTAGGTGTATTTTTTTTTTTTTTACTATTTTAGTAGTTCCTTGGATACTCTAGAATTTAGGAATTTAATGAAGGGATTTACAGTTTGAACTTTGAATTGGTTTTCCTATTTGGATCACGTTTGATGCCTATATAAGAGCACATCTAATAAGGTTTTTGGTATACATGATGATTGAGAATTGAATTGATAAATTATATCGAATTTGGTTTTCAAGGTCTAGGTCTTTTATTCTCTAGTCTCTATTGTAATTATCTCTTTATATTCTTATTTTTACATCAATTTTGTATCATATCCAATTTCCCCCACATAAATTAGTATTTGAACCAATTTCAATCGATTGTCATCACGTTATCGCCATCATGACTATCATAGTACACATTGATTCTCCTTGCCACCGGAACTACTAATCACTGCCAAAAAGAGTTCAATGTGTGGAATCAAACCAATATTTTTTTATGCTTGAGATTGAGTTTTCTCCAAGCAGAGGAGAATGATGATGCATGAATAAAAGTCTAAATATTTAGTAAAACTTACATTATGTTCCTTATATGAAGTTCGTGAAGTTTCCTTTAAAATTTTCACTTTTACAATAATAAAATTAATAATTGTGACCTATCATCTGAAATACATTCATGAGAATTTTAAAGTTACAAAAAATCAACATGCTTTGATAATTTTAACCTATGATCTAAGCTCTAGTATTTAGTACAAAATTTGATAAGTTTAAACTATTGATGAAATACAGGCTAAATTATACACAAGTAATATTTTTGTTGAAATTTCTATAATTGATCTATTACATGAGTTTTATTGAATAGTAAAGTTCGATCTCAAATTTTATATTTAAAAGTATTATTTTTTAAGGGAACTTCATGAACTTAACATAAAGAAACTTCGTCTAAGTTTTTTCCTTAAATATTTGGGTTTTAATATTATGGGTTGTTGTGTAATCAATGAGAAATATATAATTTTGATATTTTTACTATTAGGGATCCATAGGTAATTAGTAGTTTCTTAGATATTCGAGGATTTAGGAACTCAATTTAGGGATTTAGTTTCCTATTTGGATTAAGTTTTTTGCCTATATAAGAGCACATCTAGTGAAGCTTTAGGTGGAATTATGATTGAGAATTGAAATGGATAAATAATATTGAATTTCATTTTCAAAGTATTTTCTTCTCCAATCTATGTTATTATCTCTTTTTGTTTTTTTTACATCAAGCTCGTATCAAATCCTAATTTCTCTACATCACATAGTCTATAGACTCTAATAATAAAGAATAGATGAATTTAAGTTCGTCTTCATCGAGCTTGAGGAGACCAACTTAGTAAGAAATCTCAAAAATGATCTCTATGAAAAATTAACACCTTTTTAAAACTCATGAGTAGAATAGTAACTTTAAAAAATTCCTAAATTATCTTGAAAATCCCATATTTTTCTCCCGAATTTCATTTTCTCACTCCTCCCATCCTTATTTCACTTCAACATCCACATCTCTACCTGAAAATAACTCTCTCTCTATCTATATCTATCTTAAAAAGAAGAATTCAAACATGCAAGTTTTTATCTTTTTACTTTTCTCTTTCTTTTCTTCTAAAAAATTAAGAAATTATTTTCAAATTATGACATATTTTGATGAATGAATGATATTTACCGACCTTTTTTTAAATATAAAAGCATTTAATTTTTTTTAATTTATTTATGCAAGGTTTTCATATAATATGAACTAATCTATAACATTTTTTTAATCAATAAATATGTTACCTATAATTATGACACCAAGGGGATGCAACCCATTTGAAAAAAGGCACATTGTTTTGAAAAGCAAAGATGAATATTATTTATAAGCATTAAAAAGATACAAAGCGATACAATGAGAAGCCCAAACCACATCAAAAAATAAAATGCCAAAAAACCACACTAGGAATGACAACCCTGAAACCCACTAAAAATAGAAGCACATCGAAGCCATAAAAAGTCAATCCCAACCCAAAAGCTATAACAAAAGGCCTATCTACAAGATAGCGAATCCATAAAATGAAGGAACTTATCCTCGTTTACAAAATAAATTCCTTTGAACCAAAAGCCAAAAGTAATAAACCATTCATTTTCAATGATCTTTATCGGTAAGCCCTTCTATTTCCCCTCTTCCCAAATCAACCAAAAAATAGACAGACGGATCAAAACATGTACTAAATATATACCCATTGACTGCTAAAAGCTTATTTATGTCCACTTAAAATGTTCATGATAATGAAAAATCAAACAAAAACATACACTGATAAAAACAAATGTTCTTAAACTTGGTTGTGGTTTGAAAAAGAAAAAGAAAACTCAATAAACATCCCTATTTCTGTTTATTGCCATTTTTTTAAAATGTAAACAAAATCGCAACCAAGCAAAACCCTAGTCTTTCATATGAGACTACATATTTTTTTTGATAAGTTTCATATGAGACTGCAATTAAGGTGATGAATGACAAAAAACCTACAACTTTCTCAAGGTACTCTGTCTCTCAGTACTTTTTCTGCTAATCTACACACACGTAACAATACAGCAAGTACCAAACCAATAGTTCCCAGGAAATTCTATAAACCTCTTAATTTTGATTCATGCTGCATGGATGCCTTGACCAACAAGAAGAGACTGTCACTATGGAGTAAAGAAGCTCATTCACCAACAAGGAGAGATTTGATAAGTTTCAAGAATGCCAAATATAACTAGGAACGCTACTAAAGCTTAGGTACCACTCAAAAAGGATAGTAACCATAAGCTTTTAAGATCTTATTGGTGAAGGGTTCAGGATGTTCTCTTGCAAGACTACTGTTTGGTAAAGTTTGGAAAGAATGCTTATTAGCAAGCTACAAAAATAAATATCCAGAGCAAACTAGGACAAAGAAAAACAAGATTCTGGCAAAAGGGGTCAATTCCTTGAAAAATCTGATTACTTCCACAAATGCTACCCTAATTTGACCCTAGAAATTAACTTATTATAAAAATCTTTAAGATTCCTTAAAAACCGTGAGCTGACCCACTTTTTTATGTCATTCTCATGTGACCCTAAAAAGGGGTGATTATTGACATTGTTGATATAGCAAAACTCGTGAAGTAACTACTTATAAAAGTGACTACGAATTAAGTTCAACAATTACATCTCTCTTTTTATAGGCAATGAATGTCACAAAAATTTCTTTACAAAATAGGCTTTATCTCTTCTGTATGTTTCCTTTTCTGTTGGCATATCAACTGCTAGTTTAGTTGGGATTGTTGATTCCCTCAATCCAGATCAAGAACGCACCGTGTATTGGCTCATGTAATACGGAACATGGTTCCTAAAGGGGCAACAAATCTTTGGTACAAAATGATAAATAAACATTTATTCCTAGTATCCAACCAAAGCTCATTGCTTCAATTTGGTACTATGATCTTTGTTATTCATGTTTTTCTCTTTGGATTGAAGACGAGAATTGGAACCACAACTACTAAGGAAAGAAGGCCTACTGTTTCTGCCAGAAACTTGTCATTCTTCGTCACTTTATAGCTCTGGATCTTTGTTTTTGTGGCTTCCTTAATTTCCAATCATAATCAAGATATTGATTCTTTCGAAATTTTACCAAACAATAGTACCACAAGAGAACCCTTCAACCCATCTCCAATACAGCCTTGGAAGCTTTCCAAATACTACCATTTTTTAGGAGTACTCAATCTTAACAACGTACCCGATTATATTTCATGTTCTTGATGGACCTCGGTTAATCGGAAACTTGTATCAGGAGATTAGGTTTGTTGGCATCGTTTGTGACAGTTCTCATCTCGTTGGTGTAGACATCAATGCAACGGGAATCAATACTAAAAAGTTTATAAGATTTTTTTGGGGACAGCTGATTTTGTGATGTTGTACTATTTGGTGTGCATAAACTAGTAGATAAAGTACTTAGAGAGGTAGAGTAACCTGAATGTGTTGATGTTTTGTCATTCAACTCAAGGCTAACAGAAGACATACCTTCACAGTGGCTAAAATGACGTGGCAAGCAATCCTTGATGTGCACGATCCAAGCACAAGTCTATTGTATCCATTCTCAAAGGCAACCTGCAGCAAACAAAGTAGCTTGCATGAACAAAGTCTTATTCCTTATACGATTGCAGTTACACAAAATTTAGAGCTAAACCTTTTGCAAGGACAACATCCTTAAATGTAGCAGAAGATCTTCTTTGCCAGTGGCATCACCAACAGCTTCTAGTAACTTCTTTAATTTGTCCCCTCCATTAGTGGAATCTGAGCCAAACAGGCTTTCAATTGGAACAACATGAAGCTCTTTCGTTCGTGGGGCTAAATTTGACACAATCAATCTAATCTGCTCGATTACTTTTATATTTTGATGTGAAAGGGCAGGGTAAGCTGAACTTTCATCAATAAATGCAACTCCAACACCAAATACTGGTAACGATCTATCTTTGCTTGCATCATAATTTTTTTGCGCTCTGTGTTGCATCTCGTGCACAAACTGTAAAGCAACCCTGATAAAAAAGATAAATCTAGTCACAAAACTAATCTGAACATTGTAGTTTAAAGGATTCCCATATAGGAAATTATGAGCATTACAACATTTTAATGCATCTACCAAAACATCCAAGACCCGATAACGTGGCAAAAAAAAGGTTAAAATTATGTTACATTTTAATTTTGGGTTTTTGGGTTATTTCTAGGACTATCTTGTAATTATACTATTCTTTGGAATCAATTAGTTCTAGTACTTTAGTTTTCAAATTTAGGTATTTTATTTTGGGCTTCATTGTATGTCCTTGTCTTATTAGTGGTGCATATATAAGGGCACCTCTATTATACTTTGGTATCCCCTTTTCTATCTCTTCACCTCCCTCTAATTCTTCTCCTCTCCCTTTTTTCTAATTCTTCCTTGGAATCCTTCTTCCTTACTTTAGTTCTCTGTTATGCTGTTATGTTTTCATGTCTTCCCCTTCCCTTTCTTTATTCGATTTCTTCAGCTACTAATCTACATAAATTTATATAAGAGCCAAAACTGCTACTATTCACTCTCAATCAGTACATCTCTTAATTTTTTTATAAAAAAAAAAAGAAACTACAAATTCAAGGGTCTGAAAAGTCAACTTCAATTTGAATGGTGTCAACAATTCTTCTTTGACATTGTGTGCCTCCGATCTTCGAGCACTGCCACAGACGAGGTCAAACTCATCTTCGGTTAAATCTCGTCATCAACCATGACGCGAGTAACCCAAACACACCAACCTCATATCTGAGCAAACGCCCATCGACTTTCAATGATTTCTGACTTCCACAACCGGAGTCAAACACGTCTACCCGATCCTAGAAATTTATGCGCACATGGTCCTTGTTTAAGGCTTTAAGCCCCACCGCCAATCCGATTGAAGTTAGTTGTTGACCGAGCCGCTCCAATTGTTGACTGAAAATTCTTTTCTCAGCCAAGTAATTTTTTATTTTCTATATTTTCGTGATAATCTGGTTTAGCAAAAAAAAAAAAAAGAACGCAAAAAGGGAACAACAAGAAGGAAAAAACAATAGAAAAATAAGAAGAAAAAAAACAAGAATAAAAATTGCAAACACTTGACTTTATGAAGGATGGATTAAGAGTAATGCCAAAACAGATTCTCTTAACTACCATCCTTCATGTGCTATATCCAATCACATAGGACATGTTACATCAAGTACTTAATCCTTTTGGACTTGTGGAGAAAATTGTTATACCTCAACAGTTCGTCAATTTTCAAGAACTAGAGCTAAAGAAAGGTGTTGAAAGACTTATACAAGGAGTGAAAAATCTTGTTGAAGTTTCTCACTAACACGGTTCTATTCCAGGATAATCACAGCAAGATTAAGTTACTCATTCCCATCCTCAACTTGAGAACAAGAAAATGAAGACTCAAAGATGATTGACCTTGAGACACCAAAAGATCATTGGTGTCTCCCCTCTTTGTATCTCTTCTATTCTCCCTTCCTGTTCTTCTAAATCTCTCTTGGAATTCTTCTATTTCTTTTCTCTGTTGTTATCTTCTCCTACCTTCCCCTTCCGTTTCTTTATTCTTCCTCTTCCATACTGTTCTACATCACATTTGTGTTGATAAATGTTTGTATCAATATTATAAATTGTCAAAATGTCCTTATGAGGTAATTAGAACCTGTTTGGGAAAGTATGAAATTGTTTATGTTTCTTATAAATAGAAGCTAAGCCAAACACCACTTAGAAAAGGTTTATGAAATGGTTTTTGTTTCTAAAAAATTGAATTTGTCGCATTAAAATTGTTTTCGCTCTTGTTTTACTAAATGCTAAACAATTTATAGCACATTGTTGTTTTACCATAAACCTTTTCAAAAACCAAAAACTAAACCATAAATCGTTTCTATACCTAGGCCAAATGGGACCTTAATAGGTTCATACGTTCATTTTATTGCAAGATATGTATTGTTGTATTAAGTCTTTAAACACCACTATATATGTTAA
Source organism: Bretschneidera sinensis (assembly GCA_023935145.1). Lineage (NCBI taxonomy): Eukaryota > Viridiplantae > Streptophyta > Magnoliopsida > Brassicales > Akaniaceae > Bretschneidera > Bretschneidera sinensis. Next base: position 95,024,999 of record CM043703.1, read on the forward strand.
ATTCTACCTTTATTGTTAAGATAAATTCACTTCTTTCTTCAATTCTACCGACACTAGGAACCAAAGGCATGCACAATAAAATACAATTTGACGTACAAAACTAAAGCACTTACATTTTTCTCCCTGTAAATATAAATGATTCAACTGAGGAGGTGAGAAAAGAGAAGGGCCCTAGAATATCAAGAGTTAAAAAGTATGAAAATATGCACACAATCCATATTCAAGTTTAAAGCACTCCATGTCCTCAGCCAACAAACAAATTTTTTTATAAGTGAAAAATTGTATTAAAAGAAAGCGCACCAACAAACAAATTGGTGATATGGATTTCTACATTCTTTAACTTCAATCACGTATATTAGAACTCTACATGAACACAAACAATTAAAATTCTCATTACAACTTTCTCTCTAACCAAAATGAATTTGACTGTTCAATCAATTAGTGGAGCCCAGTTCAATCCCACCAATTAACATATAGACATATGGCTTCTCAAGTAAACATTATTAAAAACAAAAATAAATTGGATTCATATCTGAACTTTAGTATACACAATTGTACATCAAACATCAAAGATACATCCTAATATGTAATGCAAACAGTAAACTATAATATAGGCAGCTCATCACTGTTAACCACACTCTTCTAATAAGGACTGTTAACCACACTACTTCACATGGATATCGCTCAACATTGGAATAAGCAGGCAATCGAGTTTTAAATCCTTTCCGCCTTTGCTCTAAAATTTGTCAAATTTAGTTTTCAAATATGTTTAAACTATGCAATATTAAGTTCGGAGTATAGGTCAAACAACAATTCCATTGCAAAACACAAATAAGAAAAAGCACAACAAAGTAAGGCTCTTGATCATGCAAAAACCTAACCCCTTACCTTAAAATCAAATCACTACAAACAATTCAAACAAGAGAGAGATAGATAGATAGATAGATAGATAGATAGATAGATAGATAAGGGGGAAGGGAGGCTGGGACCTGGAAGAAGGACCACCGGAGAAAGCAACGAGGACATTATCAGAAGGGGTGATCATGGCGTGGGAGGTAACAACCAGCCTGAACTTTCCATACAGATTACTCCTAAAGCATTCAGCACAAATCTTCCCTTCATCCCCACCAGCACCATTGGAAATGGGTTCATTGGTCTTGCACTTTATACACAGATTCTCCTGATTACTGCCATTAGTTGTTCTTGTTGTTTTAGTGCCATGAATTGTTGTTGTTGTTGATTCTTCTTCTTCAGCTTCTTGGTGCTTGTAACAATTGGACTGACAAGTTGAGGAATTGCAAGACATGGTTTGTTGTTTACGTTGTTTTTTTTGTTGTTGTTGAACCTGTTGGGTAATAGTTATGCATTTATATTCTGTTTGGCATCAAATGAAGTGTGTAAATCAATTCATTTCCAATTAAATTGAAATCAATTCAAATGAATTCACACTTCATTTGTAATTGAATTGTAATAAGTATCCATTTTCAAATGAATTGTCATGTTTGTATATATTTTACTAAATTGTAGAATTGAAATGACTAATATGTTTGGAATCCACCAAGAAATTCAATTTCTACATGTTACTTAGACAACCCTAGCATTATAGAATGATTGAGGTATTCACACATGAGTATATGTGACAAATCATTTGGTAATGTTCTCCTATTAATAATTTCACCTATTAAACAGGTACAAGTTTTCTCCTTCACGTGAATTTTTCTTTTTATGAAAGATGCAGTTTTGTGTTTTCAACCAAAGCAAAAAGTTCACCTTGCAGCTGATGAGATAACGTGCCAGTACCAAGGACTAAGAGCATGAAATTTTATATTGCAATCAGTCCTAGCAGGTTGTATAAGGACATTGTGCAACATGGTATGTATATAGTTGTAATATTTTCCCTTTACGCTTTAATTCCTTTCTTTTTTTTTCTTTTCAACAAGTGAGAATGCCTTAAATACTATCCAGGTGCAACTTGTGAGTACTAAACAACCATGAATTGCATTACAGTTAATCCCACATAACAAATCTGAAGAGGGCCAAACTATGGTTTTATGCAAAGATTAAACACATACAAGTCACATTTGCTTGTAAAATTAAAAATTTTTACTTTAACCGTATTTTATTTTAAAATTTTCCTCATTTTCAGCGTATTGTAAAATAGATATATATAGTATAGAGTAGATGAGTCATAAGACTCTAATACTTTTGTAAATTCTATATGCAAGTTCCTCTGATTTCATATATACCACTAATCATTGATCTTGCTCAAACATTTTTAAGGCTCATGAGTATTTTACATCAATCAAACTTTAATACACAATCTTGTCATAATCCCCCATAAGCCCAGTTAACATAATGCTTGATGAGGTTAGTTTCAGTAACTGCATCTAGTCATATTTGCTTCTATGAGTTGTTTTAATACACAATCTACAATAACTCAAGATGACTGATTTGCAGGATCACAAGCCAAAATTATTTGACTTTGGTATGTTTACTGGAGGAGTCCTTCCTGACTTAAGATTCCCAAAATGTAGATATTTACATGGGTGTTTCAGCTATGTTGATACAGATTATAGCTTGAACAGTAAATCAACTGTATATTTGTATGCATGTATTCTTTTACATTTTTTTTTCGTAATATTAGTTGCATAGTATAATAATCTGTGATCATTAAACATAGGATTTAAGTGCATTAATATATTAAAAGCTGAAAGCAGAAGAGTTTAAAAGGATGGTCGCATCATTTGTTACATTAATAGAGTAAACAGGAGCGAACAGTTGTGATTATGACATTTTTTTTATAAGTGACAGTAGTGGTTATGACATTGAAATTAATCTTGTTTCTAAATCATATAAGTTGTTTTGTGTTATATAAAGTTTACTTTTGTTACACGATTTTTGAATTCAGCATTAACAAAATCTTTATTTTTGTTCAATTACCACAACTCATCATGTATATAATAATAAATAGTTCTTAATGTCTATATCATACTCCAATGACTATTCAGTTCAATGATCACAACTCACTAGAAGTATAAATCAACAGTATTTAAATCTATCGACTTTCCCCAATTGCTCACAAAAATCATCACATTAATTTTATGATGGTGAATCAAAATTCTGTCCTATAGAATCAAATTTCAGAATTTAAATTTGAAGCTCATCCAATTTAGCTATTAAGATTAAAGTAAATAAATATATGTATATACTTAATGTATGATGATGATGCGTGGAGGAGAGGGGAGTACTTTACCGAGATTTTAAAAGAGTTCGACAGTGGTTGACGACGGTTGGAGTTGAATGGACTCTAGCCGGACTTAGGCAGTGATGGAATGCAGCAAAAAATGCCAAAAAGCTTCATTAAATCAGTGAAAGAGAGAGAGAGTAAGAATTTGAGACATGGAAAGAAAAGAAAAGTCTGGTACTCACCAAGCACAATCTGACAGCGTTGATCTCGGGTCAGCCGCTTCACAGAGGAGAGAGAAAAAGAGGAAATCTCGTCAAGAGAAGGAAATTGCACCGAAGTAGTGGGTTTTGACGGGATGGGGAAATTTCACTAAGGAGAGGGAGAAGTCGCCGTAAAAATATCAAGAAGAATGAAAATGCGGCTTTTGTCAGGCTTTTGGCGTGGGTTTGATGGCAGAGGAGCACAACGGTTAAAGTGTTACTTATACCTAGGGTTTAAATGGGTATAATAAAAAAATCAAAATTCAAATTTTTTTCTTCTAATTACTCAATTTACTTATATATTTCTCTTCAAATTTTTTTCCACTTTCTTTGTTAACTTATTATTATATCATTATTGTCAACGTAAATTTGCACATTTCTATCTATTTTACTGCTTCTTAAAATATATACATGTTATAAAATTTACACTTACACCTAAAATATACTCTCATTTATTTAAGATTTATTATAATAAATCAATTATTTTTTCATAATAAAATAATAATTATGCAAATCAATATCAATACAAATATGAGATGCATTATGAGATGCGCGTAAAGTAATTAAAATATCATGTATAAAAATATGGGTTTTATAATTTTAATACTTTTAAAAAAATTTACCCTCCAAATTTTTTTTACGTATTCCAACTAAACTTGCATGGTCCACTCATACTCTCATAAAATTCTTTCCAAACAAGTATTACTTCGGCTACTCTATCAAGCCAAAGATAGTCCGATTGCTCATCCATACGTAAAATAGCTCTTCCAATTATCCTTTTCAAATAAAAATATAAAAAACTAGTGTGATTTAAAATAACACATAAAGCTAGATTACTTACCCGTTCGAGTTGCCAAAATTAATTGAAGTTTTGACAAAATAATGTAATGAACCTCAAGTCTCCGATAATCAAAATTTAATTATTATATTCTCTTATTTAGTGAGACATTCCGATCTTATTCCCCACAAACTTATCTTTAACAAGATCAATTTTTTTTACCATTAAGTCCTATACTCATTCACAATTAGTTAACCCCACAAGTTTTGCTCACGCAATGCTCAACTTCCCAGAAACTAATCATTGTTAAATAATTATAATACTCTTGCTATTTCTCTAACCTTAATACTAAAAATCCTTTTATATATATATATATATATATATATATATATATATATAAATATGTCCATAATTTTATTTAACAAAGACACTTGTTCAAATCATGTATCAGTGTTCCTTTTGTACTAACCAGGTTTAAATTAAAAGGTTGTCAAACTATGAAGACTTACTTCCAAAACAAGCTAATAAACTCTCAGTCTGCTCATCACCAATACTATTTAACCATATACTGAATAACTTCACAAGATCAAGTTTCATTCCTTTGATTAATCATTCATCTTTTACAACGCTTATCGACTTCAAAAATGTCACAATATATCATTTATGAACAAACCTCACAATTTTAAAATATTTAGATATTTGATTTACGGATAAGATTATAATGAAATAAAATTAAGATTAACATAAGATAGGAGAAATGGGGATTAAAGAGGTAATTCTTTAATCCTGTGTTTAGATTATAAGATTGTTGGATTGGAACTGAAGTGAGATAAGAAGTCTAAGTACCAAAATACCCTAATACTATTCATCATCCTTAATCCTACGTTTAGATTATGAGATTGTAAGATTGGAACTAAAGTGAGATAAGAAGTTTAAATACCAAAATACCTTAACACTATTCATCATCCTTAACAATCTCCTATTTCTTCACAAACCCTAAATTTTAACTATTATTGTTATTATTAAAATATTATTTTTATCATCATAATTATAATGATTATTAATATTACTCTAATAATATTTTTATAATTATAATTATAAGAATGATAATTATTATAATTAATATTCATAATAATCATTATTCTCAGCGTTATAATCATTATCATTATAATTATAATAATAATAATTATTATCATTAATATAATTATAATTATTTTAAATTATTATTATCACTATCATTATAATATTATTATAATTATAAAATAATATTATTTTCAGTATTATTATAATTATCGTAATAATAATTATTAGTAGTATATAATGATAATCATTAATATAATTATTATTATAATTATCGTAATTTTATTTTTATTATTATAATTCCTATTATAACAGTAATAAATAATACTTATTTTAAAATTATTATTTTTATCATCATAATTATAATAATTATTATTAACATTATCATTTTAATATTATTACAATTATTATAATAATAATTATTATTATAGTACTTATTATTTGTTATTATTATTATTATAAGAAAAAATATTTATAATAATATTATAATTATTATTCAAGAGCAAAATAGGCAAACAGAAAATTTTTAATCTCATAAGGATGGGATAGATTCTATTCCATAGGGGAGGTGAGACAAAAAAAGTGGGATTAAGACTAATTTTATCCTATTATAATACCACATGAATAGTAAATCCCTCCAACCAAATGAGGGATAACTATTCATGTAAGATTAAAATAGTGCAATCACAGCTTAATCAAGCCAACCAAACGAGCCTTTAAAATATAGCCTCACCCACTTCCTTTATCTTCGCTATAGTATAAATCAATTATTATAACTATTAAATTCTTAAATTTGGTATTTACTAGAACTCCATTTAAACGAAAATTTGTTTAAGCTTCATTACAACTCTAGCTCTTTTGACCATAATAACTTTCTAGTTTCTTTTTTTTCTCTAATAATCAATTAATGTTATATTCCCAATTAATCCTAAGATATATTTTTATCACCACTCATTGATTTTACAACGGTCTCATATCTTGCAAACTTTCTTTTCCAAATAGCTTACCATGTCTTACTCACCTACCATTTAGATGATAATGACCCTCAACATTAATAGATCTCCTATAATAATCATCAAATTCCAATAAATCATAAGAGAGAGTTTCACTCAATCTAAATGTTCAAACCACTAATGCCACTAATATTCAATCATTTTTAATAATCAATCATTCTAACACCTTACACCCCCATTTTAGTTCATATGATCTATCTAATGTATTTTGATCCATATAATTCCTATGTACACAAAATTTATAACCTCTAACCTTTATCCTCTTGTACTACTTATTCGGTAAAACACTAGATTCCACCAATTTACTCCATTAAGATAAAATCAATTCTCATATCTTAATTGTCCTCCTAAGCTTTTAAAGAGTGTAGACGATAAAAAGAAAATCACAATTTTTAAGTGATTTTTTTTTATTAATAAAGCACCATGAGTGTGCTAATTACAATGAAAGAAATCCACAAAATCTAGTATATCATCATTATTTATAAAGAAATTCTCTTTAAACCAAAAATTGAGGTTATTGAACCAACTATCTCTAATAGTTCCAATAGGTCTTTCTACTCTATCAAAAGCCCTCAAAAGCCCTATGGTTCTTTTTTCTTCACACTAACAAAAAAAATAGAGTGTGGAATTAATAAATAAGTTTTATTAACCTCCTTAGATGCCCTCAAACCATTTTAAACCCAAATTTCATCTTTCACGTAGCTCGTAACCACCCAAGAAACCCCCAAATTTTTATAAGCCATCTCCCACAAAATTCTAGCTAAAATGCACTCCACCAACATATGATACACGGACTCGACGCATTCCATACAAATATAGCACCTATTAACAATCACTTCCCCCTCCTTTATAAACTGTCAAGAGTAAGTATTTCTCCCACGAAGCATTCCACACAAAAAAAAACTTACTTTTTTGGGAACACGAGAGCACCAAATTGCTTTATAAGGAAAATTATTATGACCATTCGAAGAATCTTATAAAAATCTTTCACCTTAAACTTTTCTTTCGGGGAAAGCCCCCATCTCATCGCATCCTCTCTGCCCACTTCTATCCTAGAATTATACAAGGTTTTGAAAAACCTTGTTATCTTCCCTACTTCCCAATCATGAATATTACGGATAAATGACACAACCCAAGAAAACCATTCATTAGACAAGGAGAAATAAAAGCTAACCTGCGCTTATTTATCTTTCACAATATCAAAAATTCCCAGAAATTTGTCCTTCAAATGAGTGTTCCCATACCAAGTGTCAAACCAAAGCCGAGTTCTTACTCCATTACACACTAACACCTCAACAAAGGGATAGAAATCTTCTCATCCTTTTCAAGTCCACCTCCACACCTCCACTCCATAAGCCCCTCACTTCTTCTTAAACATCCACTCATCATGATCCACCCCAAACTTTGCCTATAATATTTTTCTCCACAAGTGATCCTCCTCAACAAGAAACCTCCAAAACCATTTGCCAAGAAGGTCCTTATTGAATAAGTAGATAGATTTAATACAAAGCCCTTTTCTTTCTAATGGTTACTTAACCACACCCCATTTTACCAAATGATACTTGTATTCCTCCTCCGTGTTACCCTAAAGGAATTTTTTTTGAATACTCTCCAACCTATTGGCAACAAAACTTGGAATAGAAAAAAGAGAAATATAATAGGTGGGAAGGCTAGAGAGAGTGCTCTTAATAAGAGTAAGTCCACCCCTTTTTGAAAGATAATGATTTTATCAACCAACCAACTGTTTCTCAAACATTTTTCACAATCAGCTTCCAAATACTTGTCTTTGAACTTAGCTCCAAGTGGAAGACCAAGATGAAAATTAAGAAGTGTTCCCATCTTGCACTCCAATAATCTAGCAAGGAATAACCTCGTTAAAAGGGATTAAGTCACTCTTATCAAGATTGACCTTACGCCTTTAAATCATTTCAAAACAAAGAAGAATACAATGAAAATACAATATTTGTGTGGCATCCACCCCACAAAACACAATCATATTATTGGCAAAAAGAAGGTGAAATATATTCACACTACCACCGTTGCTCCCAACTTTGAAATTACTCAACAACCCCCTCTATACCACTTTTGCCATCATCTTGCTTAAAGTCTCCATCACCAAGGTAAACAAGAAATGAGACAAGGGATCCCCTTGCTTAAGGGTCCTAAAAGCTCTAAAATAAACCCCCGAAGGATACCCATTTACAAGGACGGAGAAAGAAGTTGAAGAAATACACTTAAGGATACACTTACACCATTTATCCCATAACCTCATTCTTTTCATAAATATATAACAAATCCCCAACAAGCATGATCATACACCTTTTCTTTATCAAGTTTACAAATCACCCATCCCCCTTCATTCTTTATATGAGCATCCACCACTTCATTGGAAATCAAAACAACATCTAGGATTTGTTTTCCCTCTATAAAGGCATCTTAATTAAGGCTCACAACTTTTTGCATAACTTTCTTCAATCTTACTGATATCACCTTTGATAAGAACTTGTAAATGCATCCCATAAGGTTAATAGGCTAAAAATCTTTCATATTTGATGCCCTAACCTTCTTTAGGATGAGGGCGACAAAAATAACATTTAAGTTACTCACGAACTCCTCTAATGAATGGAACTCCTCAAACAAACGAACAATATCCCCCTTAATCACCTCCCAATTATGAACCAGAAAAGTCATGGTGAAGGGTCCCAGAGCTTTATCTCCATCACAATCCCGAAGAACAGTAAAAGAAATTTCCTTAGTAAAAAGATGCTCAAGCAAGCTACTTTTGCCTCATCAATTCTAGAGAAGTCTAATCCATCCAAGCACGGTCGACTAACATATGTCTCTTGATAAAGATTCTCATTGAAATCGCTAATCGCCCATTTAATACCCCTTTCATCTTTAAACACAGAACCATCAACCTCAATGGAGATAATAAAGTTATATCTCCTATGAACATTGGCCATATGATGGAAATACTTAGCGTTTTTGTCACCCTCACGGAGTCACAATTCTCTAAATTTTTACCACTAAGAGATTTCTTCCATGGTAATGAATTTAGCCAATTCCTTCTTAGCTTCCACTCTCCTATCAATCTCACTACTCGACAGACCCTCACTAACCTCTTCTTCATTACTCCCATTGATTTCAGCCAACAAAGCATTCATAACAGAGTTGACATTACCAAAAGACTCTTTATTCCATTTTTGCACTTTTTCTTTAACTCTTTTTAGCTTTTTGGCCACCACAAAACTAACAATACCATTAATATTATATCTCTCCCACCAACTTTTAACCAGCTCCTAGAACCCATCCAACCTAACCACATATTCTCAAACCCGAATGGAATTGGACCCCACATCATGCTTCATACTTCAAGAACAATGGGGTGATGGTCTAACATAGGTCAAGGAAAAAACTTCTGAATCAAACCAAGACATTAAGTTTCCCAACAGTCAGTAATAAAGAGATTCTTTAAAGTTCGACCAAGTAAATGTGCCTCTCGATAAAGGCAAATCAAGAAGGTAATGGCCCCTTACAAACTTTAAAAACCTCCTTATCGACCTGTACTCATGAGACCCACCAGACCTTTTATAAAGATATAACACAACATTAAAATCATCCCCACCACTCATAAAAATCGCCATTGATGTCTAATTGTCGACAACTCTTCCCAAAAAGACATTTGTTGCCACTTTCTCCAGGCCTATAAACCCCAGCCATCACTCAATCCCCATTCACTAAAAGCCCCCTAAAAACATAATAAACTAAAATCAAACCCACTTAAACATTTACCATATCCAAAACTCTCATATCCTGCATGATAAGAACTCTCTCGGAGGCACCTATAGTAGGCAAAGCTTTCCAACCAAAAAACCTTAGACCCGACAAACTACGAATAATCAACTCAACAACTACCTCCAATTTGGTCTCATGAAGGCACACCATTGCACCCTTCCACTCTCTAAGGTAATGCTTTACTGTATCCCTCTTCGAAAAGTCAATGACCCCTCTCACATTCCAAGAGATAATCTTCCACTTCATTGGTCCACAAATACTCCTCTAGACTCCTTTGGCGAATCTACCCTACCTCTACCTGCACCTCATTATTTTTCTCATAATTAACATTGAATATTAGCCTTTTAAGCTCTCTGTTACCCATCTTAGACTATTTTTTTCCCTATGACTAACCACGACACCAAGATTTACACCCATCAACACAAATCCTCTCAATTTCCTCAAACAATTTAATTGTTTGATCTCTTCTGAAGTATTTTCACCTAATTCAGAACCTAAGTTGATGTCTTACAACTAACTAAAATATCATCACCCACATCTATCCCCACCCAATAATCCACTATATGTAAATTTTCTACCAAAGCCAAACACAACTCATAAGCCCTGTTTCCCTCACTAACCTTCCTACAATCCATAGACTAAACTCCCCAACATCCACCAAACAGCCTCCATTAATCATCTTCTACAACTCTAACCCGACCTCTAAGGTAAAACTAGGTAGAGGGACATCAATAGAACATATAACCAGATAATTATCATTATTAATCACCTAAGTCTCTCCATTAACAGCCACAAGCATAATCACCTTAGAAGAAAACCTTACCTCCACTGTGACCAGAAATGGTGCAGGTATCTGCATTGCCGAAACCGAGAAAAGAAGGTCAGAAAACATTAGACATGAATTGCCAGAAAAAAAACTGAGATAACCCCAAGCGACGGCTCTAACATAAAATTTTAGGATCCACAGCCATCTAAAAAAGAAACCTACGACGCTAGTTCTGCACTTTTCAAAAGAAACAACTTTCTTGGTGAGATCAAAACCAGCAAATGATGGTCGGGGGAAGTCAGATTAGAGCCATCAAAAAAATTCGAAGCGACCACTTACAGTAGCATCGACTCAACGTGTGACTAAGACACCGGAGGACCCAAACACATAGCCACACACTATTTCCTTAACTTCATATTCCAACCAAAAAATATTTTGGGCTTTTTCCACACCTTACCCAAGCTATTGCTTGGCCCAATTCAACTCGAGGCCCTAAGCCCTTTATCCTTACTCGGCCTAACCCCAGAATCCAAACTCATAGTAGAATTAACCAAACAAGCCTTGTCATGGTCCACCATTATCCCCATGATTCTAGCCCACTTTTTCAGCCTGGATCGCATTCAAAATAAATTTAAAATTCAAATTCTCTTTAGGTGACAATTGTCACTTTCCTTTATCCATATCTTGTCTCCCACACTCTTCCATGCATGTGCCAGACCTACTTTCTTCTTCACTAGAACTACCCCTAACCACCATCATCAATGATTTCAATTTATTTGGATCTCGCGACAAAGCCAAACTGCTTAACAAATTAAAGCCACGACTGGGGTAAAACCCAATTAGTGATAGGGATGCGATATCTTACCTCGTTTCTACCACTACGAGGGCCTTCCTATTCAGACCCACAATGCCATAACTAGACTCAACCTCTACAACCTTGACCTGACCTGTTTTGTCCACCTTCTCTGACCCAACAAGGGGACTGAAATTTGGCCAAAAGACTTTACCCAACTCAGATAAGACCGAAAAAACACACCACCATCCACTAACTGTTATACCTTCCGAAATTGAATAAACTTGGACTTCCCACAAAAATCACTGTCAAGGAGACAAAACAACCATTTTTATTTTCCACTTTTCTTTTCTATAAAATCAAATTCTGTCACCGTTCTCAAATAAAAACTATTTCTAAACTTTTAAAAACTATACAAACTCCTGGTTGGGAAGGTATTTTATGTTTTGTGTTAAAGGAAACTTTTTTTATTATATTATTTTTATTATCAACCTATATAATACTATTATTCGTTTTAAATAGTACCAAAAATAAGCATAAAAAATTTAATTAAGCTCCTCAAATATTTCCTTGAATTTTTTTTATCTCATGATATATATATATATATATATATATATATATATATTGCTTTCTTAAAGGATATATTTACTTATTTATTTAATAAATATCATAATCACATTTTAATTTTTTTTTCAAAGGAGCATAATAACTACAAAACCAATATAATTATATGCAAAATATAGTAATAATAGATGATGAAACCTGTGAAGAAAATATGAAATTACCCTGATATGAAATGTGTATTTCACAACTCTACCATACTTAAAGAAATTTCGATGACGAAATTTAAATAATTAGTAGTGAAAACATTCGAATACTGAACATAAATACTCTTCTTATATTGTTTACCCCTAATTCCAGTAAGTTAAAATTCTTTGACACTTGATACAATTCTCATAAGTGGGTTTAGGGTTTTAGGGTTTAAAAGTGTCAAAATTCATTTGTCTATTTAAACAAGAAATTCTCAATCCAATTCAAGAAATATTTAAATAGGCAATTCTCACTCCAATTTGATAAACCTTTAAATAGGAAATTCTCACTCCAACTCAAGAAACTTTTAAATAGTCAAATGATTTTTGACACCTTTAAACTGTAATTTTTTCCAAGAGTACGAATTTTCACTCAAACAAACACAACTTATCCTGACATCATTTGGGACAGACTGTCATACTTCATCCAAAAAACTTTTTTCCTAAATAAACCACGTTAGCACCATTTGCAAGTGATGATTTAGACCTTGCACTCCACTATATCATTTCACACTTTTCATGCTATTGCCTTCACCAAGGGTGCACCAAGATTCAAATCAACCCTTCACTACCCAAAACTAACCTTCACTCTTGCACCACTTGCAAGATAGTTCCTCCAAATCTCACCTTACACCACTTGTAAAGAGCACCTTCAAGCATGATTGATTGTCATCATCAACACATGAGATGAAATTCTTGAACTACGTATCACTTGATCTCTCTTTGGGAACGTAAGCTACCACTTTGGTGCAACCATAATCTTGCAAAAACCTCACTTCCCTTTTAGCACAATGCAAACACATTTTTTAGTCTTTGTTGAAATGAACAAAAAAGAATAGAATTAGTTTAGTACCCGAATTAATGAAAAATTTATTTTCTCTTATGCTAAAAGGTTTATTATAATTGTTCATTTCTTAGTAGATTTCAAAACACATATAAAATATAAAGAGCATAAAGAATCATGGCATCATTGTATTTTCACTCGTCATCATTTTTTTATAGTCCTTTCCCCCAATTTTTTTTGGACTCAGCCCAAGGTTAACAAGTGCACCTCTTCAGAACTTAGAGTTGACTCCAAAGAACTCAAAAGGTCTTATTATCTTTTCTAATTTGGCACTTCCCCAGAATCTATCTGAAGAAGGAATTTAAATCAAGATGTGGCCATCCGCAAGAAATACAATACTTGAAACATTCGACACCCTTATTTAGTTTGAGTTCATTAATAACAACCAAGTAGACAATAGAGTATTTGACCTATAGAAGAGGCAATCATTTCATATAAAATGTTTTTCAAGAAAACGCATGTTTTCAAAACTTTTTTTATCCAAATTGAAATGGGAAAAGTCCTAAAAGCCATGCTCGAGACTACTTATACTTTTTAACTTGGGTTTGGTTTCGTTCTTTTTTTTTTCATCATCTTTGAGTTCTCAATCTCTATATTTTCAAATTTTAGCTAAGTTCCACTTTTCTTGCCTTCTTGCCCATATATGGTCTTCTTAGAAATATGAGGGATCAAAATCTAGCATCTATAGTTAGCTTCTCTTCAATTGGTGATAAGCGTTGAATGTCACACATTCAAACCCCTTAATTTGCATACATTAATCCTTTAACCTTGTTACAATTTGATCTTTTGTAGTGTTTTACATGCTTTCAGGTTTCTCAAGAAGAGTGCAACAAAACCCATCATTTCTAGACTATTAAAAATAAATTGAGCATTTTACTAAGTTATGTTGTCACTAGCATAGGATGAAAAGGAACTTCACTAAATAGCTAGAATTGCTAGTACATATCAGTCATTTTTGCGGATTAAACTGTATTAATTCAGGAAAAACTAGGAGATGAACCATATATACTTGGAAGTTTCGGATGTATATTTTTTGAAAAATTTTACGGCTTATAAATATAATTTTCTAGAGAAAGTTATGGCAGTTTTAGTATACAAAAGTCAGGTTGTGCGTGATTTCGACGTGGCAGACGTGAATGAGCTATTAAATTATGATTTTTTTTTTAGATTTGTACGGTTGGAAAAGGAAGTTGAGTGCCTAAATAAGTCTAGGGAAAAATCAGAAAAACAAAAATAGGCACATGTTCAATTGCTAGGGTTTTGTTTAGGGTTCTATAAATACATGTTTAAGAGACCAAAAAGATGATTTTTTTTTTTTACTATATTTTCTTCTACAGTGGCCGTCTTCACGCATGGAAGCTCTTGTTCTCTGAGGATTATCATCCTAGAGGAGTTATCTTTTCTTTCTTTTATCTATTTTTTTTCATGATGAGCATATTTTTCATTAGAATTATATGTAACTAAATATTTTAGTTAGGGCTCGATTGAAGCCCTAGTCATGTTTTCTTAAGGATTTCGATTTGCTTTGTTAGAATTTTTTTGTTGTTGTGATGCTTAATTGATTAATTCTTGGTTTTATTTCATTCTTCATACTGTTTATATGTTATGCTTGATCATCATATACATGTATTTTATGGAGATTGTCATCTAGGTAAATTTAGATGACCGAGTCTTGTGCCTACACTAAGTGATAAAGGAACCAATTATATGTTCTT
This sequence comes from Bretschneidera sinensis, assembly GCA_023935145.1. Classification (NCBI taxonomy): domain Eukaryota; kingdom Viridiplantae; phylum Streptophyta; class Magnoliopsida; order Brassicales; family Akaniaceae; genus Bretschneidera; species Bretschneidera sinensis. The sequence goes on from CM043703.1 coordinate 95,040,039, forward strand.
GGGATTAATCAACATAAAAAACTAGAATAGATACCATGTTCAAGGTTTCATGTGTTTATTTATTTCCATTGTTTTATGCTTTCTTGAAGTGCAACTTAGTAGATACCATGCTAAATACTTTGAGAATGAAAAAGAGTTAGAGTAGACACCCATGCCTAACTTGTGGCTTAGGGAAATCAATAGCTTAAGGAATAGATATCATGCCCTTAGGTTGGTAAACATTAAGCATCTAAATCTAGTTTGTAGCATGTGCAAGTCGTTTGCTTTAAAGAAGATGATTAGTTGTGAATATCGAAGCCTTAACTTATTTTCTCATTATTTCAATTCTATGTTCAAAACTGTTTTACGATTTTCTTTCATTAGTGCAATCTTTGTTGTTTATTCAAATCTGTTATTTTTTGTTTCATTTAGATAAAAGCTTTAGAAAATTATATTTAAACACAATTAATCCAATCCTCGTAGGAATGATCTCATATTTGCTAGCTATACTATTTGTTTGATCTTGTGCACTTGCAAGTTAAAACATACATTTAAAAGTTTATTATTTAGGTTAATATTTGTACAACAATTGGTATTTGTTTCCAAATTCTAGTCAAAGTACAACGACTATGAGATTTTGGCTCATATTTCCAAGTAGGCCAGATGATGCAGTATGGAAGTTCAATCACACACATTATGAATGCACATGTAAAGAGATATGCACTTTCACTTTTGGAGTGCTTACTTGACTGTAGGTAAGCCACTTATATTCTTCTTTGCATCTACTTCTTATTTTGGGTAACTCTAAGCTTTGGGTGCTTTTCTAAATGTTTTGGGGCCTTTCAAGACCCTAGCTTTTACCCACACTCTTTATTTGTTCCTGCCTTGTTGTCTATTGTCATTCACCCTTTAATTGTTTCTCTTATTCCCTTAAACCCTTAAGTGTCCTAGCTCATACCCTCTTAAGTGCTCACATTTTCTAGGTGTTCTGTCCTTTTATTTCACTCATGCCCTTTAGACATTTTTTACATACTTAGCCTTCACAACGTTTATGTGCTTTATTCTCCATTCACACCCTCTAGATGTTCCATCTTCACTTTTCATTTTCTCACACTCTTTAAATGTTTTTACTCTTTCTTCTCATTTTTCATTCACCCTTTAGATCTTTTTATCCTTTCTTCTCATTTTTCATTCACCCGTTAGATCTTTTTATCCTTTCTTCTCATTTTTCACTCACATCTAGGTGTTCTCTCTTTTTATCCTCTCTCTCTCTCTCATTTTCACTCATTTTTCACTCACATCTAGCTCATACCCTCTAAATATTTTTATCTCTCCTGCCTTTTAGGTGTTCTATCCTTTATTCTTACCCTCTAAGGGTTTTATTCTTTTCTCTATGTTTACTCACAACATCTAGGTGTTTTTTATTTCTCGCACCCTCTAGGGTTTCTATATCACTTGCACCCTCTAGAGTTTCTAATTTTCACTCACACCCTTTAAGTGTTCTCTCTTTTTAAATTTTAAATCATTCACACCTTCTAGGTATTTTTATCTCTCACGCCCTTTAGGGGTCCTATTCTTTTCTCTATTTTTACTTGCAACCTCTAGTTGTTTTCTATTTCTCACACCATCTAGGGTTTTTCTATCACTCGCACCCTCTAATTGTTCTAATTTTCACTCACACCCTTTAAGTGTTATCTCTTTTCTAATTTTCAGTCATTCACACATTCTAGGTGTTTTCTATCTCTCACACCCTCTAAGTGTTCCTTATTTTCCAATTTTTAGTCATACCCTCTAGGTGTTTTCTACCTCTCTTGTTTCTTCTTAAGTCTCCTAAAGACTTCTAAGTTTCTCTACCTACACTCTTTAAATATATGGTTTCTTGTTTTCAATTTATCTCACCTTAAGCATCTTGCATTTTAATACCCTTAGTTTCTTAAGTCTATGTGCTCTTTAGGTGACTTTCTAGTTTTGACAAAGGTGTCAAATATTCTTTCTTTAAGTGACTTTTAGCGAGTTATACCCTCTAAGTATAAGTAAAGGTGCTATTTTTAGGCAACTTTTTTTAAATGCACTTTTTAAGCAACTTTGTTTCAACTTATACCCCCTGAGCATTAAGAATACTTGAACTCTTACACCTCCCAAAGTGTAAAGAGTAGGTGCGCTCTTTAAGGTACTTTATCATCTTACACACACTAAGTGTAAGCATTAATCTTGAAACTTTTAATTTTCTATGTTCTCTCATGATTTGTTTTCTAAGCCCTTGGGTAACCTCGGTTTTTCCCTTGGTTTTTGCTCTTTAAGCGTTTGCCCTTTTCGTTCTAGTGAAGAAAAATCCTAAGGAGGAGACTTGGGGAGTGGACGTAGGGTTGGAAGAAATTTCGATATTGACGAACCATGATAAATAATATTTGCAAGCTTCTCTTCTCTTAGCTATTTACTTAGTGCATTTTAAATTCTATTTTATTTATCATTTTAATTTAAATTGCTTGGTTGTGTTGAGTGATTAAATGACAAATTAAACCAAGGCTTTAATTAGTAAATTAAAATCTTAATTTAATTATCATTAAAATTTGACAAATGACATATGTTTTTTAAATATTGATATGCTTGCTATGTTTAACACAATCTTAGGGAAACTGTCATGCTCACCCTCAAGGTCATCGCTTCGCCTTACCACCTCTAAATGAAGTTTCCTACTAGAATGGAAATAGGAGAGATACATAGAGACCAAGTCGCCGCTCAGCAGTGTCATGTCACTCTCCTCCAAGGCAAGTACAAAAATGTGGAAGTCTTCCATGCTAATATCAAGGATATAAGGGATGAAGTAAACCCACAAATGGGTGATTAGTTGAGAAGTTGATGCCAAAGCATTTGGTCAAGAAAGATGAAAACTAGAAGTCCAAATCGATTCAGGATTGGTAGGAGAAATTTGAGCTCAATTAGCAAACTTCTCGAATGTGAACGCCGGATTCTTTTCTTGATCTGTTAAGGATATGTATGGCATAAACCTTAAGGTGATCTCTCACAGGCTCAACGTAGATCCCAAACAAAAACCTGTTGGTTGAAAGAAGAGATGATTTGCTCCTAAGAGATAGTAAGCCATAAATGAAGAAGTGGACAAGCTCCTTACGTGTATATTCATAAAGAAAACTCATTATCTGAGTTAGTTGGCCAATGTGGTGATGGTCATTGACGCAAATTGAGAATAGAGGATATACATAGCCTTCAACAACTTGAACAAGGTATGTCCCAAGGATTGCTACCCCTACCTAGGGTAGACTAGTTATTGGACACAGCCTCTATGTATGAGTTAATAAGCTTTATGAACCCTTACTTAGGATTGAACCAAATCATGATAAACAAGCTGAACGAGTCTAAAAACGAATTCACTACCAAGAAAGGGCTATATAGCAACCTACCAGGGACTTGCATGCAAGCTATACGAGGAAAAAAATATCAAAGAACATGGCGGTCTATATGGATGACATTCACATTAAAAGCATTCAATCCCTCAAGGAGTGTCCTATTGAGGCATTAGAGTGAATACAGGTGATGGTAGAAGAAACACAATTAGGAATAGTAGGTGACGAATATCATAGTACTTGCTATCCTAATTCAAATTGGTAGGGTACTACTCACGCGAAGAATTCATGCTAGCATATATATATATATATACATATATTGTCCGCGAGGACATGATTTTGGTTGATTTTCCATGATTTAAACACTAGATAATAGAAAAACCGAATTTGTAGATGGAGGAGGATTCATTGAACGCATGGATGTAGGGAAAAACTTTGAAAGGGCATAACTTTGCACTCAATCGTCCGTTTGGGGTGATTTCTTTTCGAAATCGCAAAATATTTTGAGATAGATGTATTACTAAAGGTGGTTTGGCTAGTTTTCGACCCCAAAGACCTATTATTCGCATTGAAAATTTAAATTTTACAAGATATTCCCACAATTCCAGTTATTGTGGCCTTAGTTTTTTTATAATGAAAATGATGTTTTAGTGCATGAAACTAGGCCTCACGATGTGTATTTTAGACAACTGGGAAGCGATATGTAAAATCTAATTCCTATTATGTCTCCACAATGCTACAAGTAAATTTGCGTTTATCTTAATGACTAAATGGAATCTTATCTCATTAGCTTAGTAAGTTTATTATTATAACTTAAGTAGTTGGAGGTCGTGGATTCAAATCCATTTTGGGTTGTTTTTGTTATGTTATTTCTATTTTCTCATAAGTTCAATCCCTCTTAGTTTTTAAAAAAAAAAATTATTATCTCTTTTATCATTAGTTGAAACATTAGTTTTTTTCCAAAAATCTTTGTGCATCAGGAATAGTTTTTTTTTTTTAAATATTGAAAATTCAAAAATTATAAAATATTAGATACATGAAAATTTTACATTATATTTTGCGTATATATGCATCGAAAGAAAACTAAAGAGAAGAGAATAAAACTCTTTTGTTTGAAATAAGTTGATGAAGCATTCAAGATTGTTGAAGATCTCTCTCTTCATTGAGACTTCATAACCGCCCTCATTTTCTTCTCTCTTTATTATTAATGTCCAGGAAAAATCTGAAATCTCCACAATAAGAGAATACCGGGCCATATATATAGGCAAACTCCTAGAAAAGAAATGGAAAGTACAATAATACTACTCTTTCTAGGAAAAGGAAAGACACTGAAATGGGAAATACTTCTACTACTAGGAAAACATGAAATAAGAAAGTAACTAAAAGGAAATATAATACAAAATAGGAAAAAGTGTGGTACAAGCAATTGATGCTGTGTGCACACACAATCTGGCATGGTGCGAGCTAGATGTTGGATCAATGTGAAGGTTTTGTGCGCAATGTCTTAGGCTTGGACGCATTCTCAAATTTGGTTCCTGAACTGGTCCTAGTCTTGAAGACTATGGGTGCACGTCCTTATTAGTACAACCGTTAGGTATTCTTAATCTTCTAGGCATATCAGTCTTTTTTTTTTCAATAAACCTTCTCATTCCTTCAAACACAAGCAAATAAAATAAAACAAAATAAAAAGAAATAAAGAAAAACTAACAATTTTAATAAGTAAAAGAGTAATAAAAATCATGTAAAAATTACACTTATCAAATTCCCCCAAACTTAAAATTTGCTAGCCCTCAAGCAAGAAAAAGAGAAAAACAACTAAAAACAAGAATTGGTTTAATTCATAAAATTTGTTGCCTCAAATATTGCCTAAAGTTTATAATCCGAATGAATCATTTAATATCACACAAGTCCAAAAGTTAATTCAAAACTCAATTCTACCTCATTATCAATCCTCTTATTCATGCATATGTATCATTCTCACTTCATTATTAGCTTCCCGGATGATTTTATACAAAGAAGTAAATATATAATGGATCTCTAGTTATGAAATTGATAATTCAAACTCCATAGGCATGCTTTTCAAATCACTCTCCACTAATGTAGAACAAAAATATTACCAAGGATCAATAGGTCTTTATTAGGCTTGTAATGTAAGGCTAAGGTGAGAGCTACAAAGAAAAGATAGGATTCATACAAAGCAAGAGAACTTAATTTTGAACATAACAAAACAAATAGAGCATACTCACTTCTAACATATATATATGATTGATTTTTTTAACACTTCCCAACACCTTGTTGATTTTTCACACCCCCAATCTTATGACTTTGATAACATGGGTTGTGATAAAATTTACTGGTAAATTTTCTACTTCTCACACCTTGCATGCTCTTCTGACTTTGTGTAAACTTAGTTCTCTTGAAAAGTAAGGAAATCAGTGTTTAAGCTTAAATAGGGTAGGGAATATTATGTTTTATAAAGGAAAAAATATAAGGCCAAAGTATATTTCAACAAAGCTCAAAGGGGTGACTAGGGATAAAAATAATAAATAGGTAAGCATGAAAGGCTCAATCGATTCAAAGAATGCCTAAATCATTTCTTAAGTAATATTTTGTCTAGGATTTCGCCTCGAGTGTCATCAAACAAGTTCTAGAGTTTGTTGAGACCATACAAATTTACAATATTCACGTAAAAATTCTCTAGGAATGCAAAACAATTAACGATCATGATAACATGGGCTGAATATAGAAAATCTCAAATTAAGCAAAATCAAGTCAAGAATTAACAAATAGACTCAAGCAATAAGAATTTTTCCTAAAAATTATAATCAATTTCAACTATATTCTTATCATAGAGCTTTTCATTCATCAAACCAAGAATTTTTTTTTAAACATAAACTCCCTTCCACCAAACTTAAATAACACATTGTCCTCAATGATAAAGAATAAGAAAAAAAGAAAAACAAAGAGAAAAGGTAAGAAATGCTCCCCGATTTCCAATTGAATATTGTCCTTGAAAGTACAACCGTGTAACACATTGGAGAGCCCCCAAACTTATGTAAACCTACAAGATAAATAAAAAAATAAAAATATTAAACAAAAATAAAAATTAAAGAGAAAAAAACAAAAACAAAACTTGAGTTGCCTCCCAAAAACGCTTTGTTTAAAGTCTAGCTAGACATTCTCCAAATCATTATTTTGGATTGGCGACATTGATGGAAAACTTTTGCGTGCTAAATTCTCCATCCACATAAGGCTTTAACCTCTGTCCATTAACCTTGAATATCCCTTTTGTCTCATTATGAACTTCAACCGCTCCATATGGAAAAACACGAGTCACAACAAATGGTCCCGACCACCTAGATCGCAACTTTCCCAGAAAAAGTCGAAGTCTTAAATTGAATAGTAAAACTTTTTACCCCACTTAGAACTCCCTTATCAAAATATGCTTATCATGCCATATTTTAGTTTTATCCTTGTAAATCTGAGCATTCTCATACGCATCATTACGCAACTCATCCATCTCATTAATTTGCAACATCCTCTTCTCACCCGTAACTATTAAATCAAAATTAAGTGTCTTTATCGCCCAATAAGCTTTATGTTCTAGCTCCACGGGTAAATGGCATGCTTTTCTGTAAACTAACTGATAAGGTGACATTCCAATATGTGTTTTAAATGTTGTCTTATAAGCCCATAATGCATCATCTAACCTTCGTGCCCAATCCTTTTGTGAGATACTAGCGGTTCTCTCAAGTATGCGCTTCAACTCCTTATTGGACACCTCAACTTGGCCACTTGTTTGAGGATGATATAGTGTTGCCATATGATGAGTAACTCCATATTTAGTAAGTAAAGCTTCAAATTGACGGTTGCAAAAATGTTTCCCACCATCACTAACTATCGCCTTTGGAGTGCCAAATCGGGAAAATATATTTTTTCGAAGAAAATTCACCACAACCCTAGCATCATTGGTTGGCAAAGCAGCCGCTTCCACCTACTTGGAGATGTAATCTACAGCCACTAAAATAAATTTGTTAGAATGCAAAGATGGAAAAGGACCTATGAAATCTATCTACCAAACATCAAACAATTAAATCACTAAAATATTATTCAAAGGCATCTCATGTTTCCTAGAAATATTCCCAACTCGTTGACAATGATCACATAAATTAACAAAGTTAAAAGAATCTTTAAAAATAGAAGGCCAATAAAACCCGGATTACAAAATTTTTGCCACTATTTTTACTCCACCAAAATGGGGGCCCACTTCCAATGAGTGGCAATGTCGGAGTATGCTCTCTATCTCTTCTTCAGGTACGCATCTCCTAATTATATGATCTACATAATGCCAGAATAGAAAAGGTTCCTCCCAAAAAAATACTTCAAGTCAGAGAAGAATTTATTCTTTTGTTGATATGTCATCCCGAGAGGTAGAATTCGCGACACCAAATAGTTGACTATGTCGGCATACCATGGAATAACTTGTATAACCATCAAATTCACATTTGAAAATGTTTCATTAATTGGAAATTGTCGCAAAATTCATCGAAGTAATCTTGGTTTAGTATCCTTCTTTGTAAGCAAGCACTTAAAAGTGGAGTGATCGGTATAGACAACCACCTTTGAACCTATCAAGTAAGAACAGAATTTTTCAAAAGCAAAAAACAGTCGCTAATAATTCTTTTTCAGTAGTAGCATAAGTTGAGCTTCCATTAAAGTCCTACTTGCATAATAAATAACATGAAATTTTTTATCTTTTCTCTACCCTAAAATAGCCCCTATAGCAAAATCACTAGCATCACACATCAATTCAAAAGATAAATTCAAATCTGGTGAAACAATTATAGGTGCTGAAATAAATTTCTTTTTCAATGTTTTAAAAGCATGCAAGCATTCATGAGAAAAATCAAACAATGTATATTTAATCAAAAGATTGCAAAGAGGTTTAGTAATTTGAGAAAAATCCTTAATGAACCGTCGATAAAACCCAGCATGACCCAAGAAAATTCTGACGCCCTTCACATTGGCTTGTGGTGGGAGTTTGTCAATAACATCTATTTTTGGCTATATTGGCTTCAATTCCCTTGAAGGAAATTCGATGGCCAAGCACTATCCCTTTCTTGACCATAAAGTGGCATTTTTCCTAGTTTAAAACTAAATTAGTCTTCTCACATCGTTACAAAACCAAAGACAAGTTAGATAAATAATTATCAAAAGAATAACCGAAAACTGAGATTTCATCCATGAATATTTCTATAATTTTTTCCACCATGTCGGAGAAAATAGACATCATGCATCTCTAGAACGTGGCTAGAGCATTACAAAGACAAAAAGGCATCCTCCTATATGCAAAAGTTCTGTCAGCACACGTGAATGTAGTATTCTCTTAATCTTCGGGGCAATTATGATTTGATTGTATCCAGAATACCCATCTAGAAAACAATAGTAAGCATGGCCAGCGAGTCTTTCTAACATTTGGTCGATAAAAGACAATAGAAAATGACCTTTTCGAGTTGCATCATTAAGTCTTCAATAATCTATGCATACTCGCCATCCCGTGACTATCCTTGTTGGTATAAATTCATTGTTGTCATTCTTTACCACGGTTGTTCCTCCTTTCTTTGGGACCACTTGATCCGGACTCACTAATGCACTATCTGAGATTAGATAGATAATTCCAGCATCTAAAAGCTTCAATACTTCTTTATGCACCATTTCTTGCATTGATGGATTCAATCTCCGTTGCAGTTGAACTATCAGTTTGAAACTATCCTCCATTAAATCTTATGCATACAAATCGAAAGACTAGTTCCCTTGATATCCGAGATTGTCCATCCTAAAGCCCTCTTATGCTCCCTTAAAACTCTTAGCAACTTTTCTTACTCTACATCACTTAAAGGACCATTAATAATAACCGAAAAAGTAAAGTCTTGGCCTAAGAAAGCATACCTCAAATTTGACGAAAGCGGTTTGAGCTTAAATTTGGGTGGTTCTTTACTTGAAGATGTCAGCATAGATGAACCTAGCTCTTCTAATTTCAGCTTTATGGAAGGATGAAAGGATGGTGTAGCTTCCAAATACCTTACACACTCCCTAGCCTCTTAATTCTCGGATTTAAGAATTGTAGAATGAGTAAGACACACCTCAAGTGGTAGCTTTGAAAATCCAACCCTATAGGTCTCGACCACCACTAAGTCTATGTCACTAATTTGAAAACAATAGTGTACTTCGGAAGGAAAATCCATAGCTTTAAATATATCAAAAGTAATTTGCTCATCATCAACCCTCAAAATAAGTTTCCCTTGTTGGACATCAATTAAAGTTCTCCCCATAGTAAGAAAAGGTCGCCCTAAAATCAAAGGTATTTCCTCATCCTCCTCCATGTCTAGCACAATAAAATCCATCGAAAAAATAAACTTGTCCACCTTCAGCAAAACGTTTTCAATGAGTCCTCGCAGGTGCTTGATAGACCTGTCTGCCAATTGTAAAGAGACTGTAGTAGGTTTTGGTTCTCCAAGACCTAACTTCTTGAAAACCGAAAAAGGCATAAGATTAATACTTGATCCTAAATCACATAAAGCTTTATCAAAATAAGAATTTTCTATAGTGCAAGGAACCGTAAAACTCCCTAGATATTTCAATTTAGGAGGAAACTTCTTTTGTAAAATTGCATTACTCTCTTCGGTTAACATCACCGTCTCATGCGCTTCCAACTTCAACTTGTTTGATAAAATATCATTAAAAAACTTAGCAAATTTAGGCATTTTCTCAATAACAGGAATATTAATATGCAGTTGCTTAATAATACTAAGAAATTTAGAGAATTGATTATCTAACTTATTTATTTTTTTTAAGTCTTTAAGGAAAAGGAATCGGTGGATCATAAATTGAAGGAGAATTAGTTTCAGATGTAAACTCCATGGAATTCGTGGGTTTTGAAGCTTCTTTATTCTCTTTAGAATTCCCAGCTTGCTGGTTGGCCATTTGATGCTCCAATTCCTCCATCTTTGGTTCCATATGTATATATATATATATATATACATTATTCTTAATATAAGCATACACAAGTTTACATTTACAATAGCTCTCATTAAACATCGAGCTTAGATTACAAAAATGCCTCTTAAGGTGCAAACTTTTTGAAGTTACAACTTTGACATATACAAAATTAACATACTTCTACAAAAGGGATGAAGATGTCTTGCACATGGACCCACCTAATGAACCTTCTTTTTCTTCACGATCTCCTCACCTGTGACCCAAAAGTTTCTTTCGTAGGCTTTCTTAAAATAATAAAAATGGAGGGGGTGAGCTAAAAAGCTTAGCGAGTTACAACATTACTTGGAGTAACCACCTTTGAATATTTATTTCCTTATTACTTAAGTTTATTTTGTAGTCATATTTATATATATAGTTATGATTCGATTTACGTACACGTTCATGATTATAGTTAATTTTCTTATTTCCCATTATACTATGCATCAGATAAAGAATATAATATAAGAATAATTTTAAACACATTTAACATATCATTTCCACATCAATAAACATTACATGCCCCTCACTAGGCCACATCAACTCACACTCCCCTTAAGGGTAAACTTCATCAACATTCATGTATAATACGATGCAATGAAATGCAAATGCACAATCATTTCTTGCTCATTTTAACTCATTTCTCCCTCACTTGGACTAAACATAATACATCGGGGATGTCTCCCCACATGCCATTACGTTTTCTCATCAATGCAACTCCGGATCCCTTACACATTTTCTCGGGCGGGGTCCTACACGTCTAAATCCATTCGGTTCCCTATCACCCCTTATTGGAAGAGACCTACCAGCCTCACTTATCACTCTCCCCTCATTTGACATGTGTTAATGATTCATGTGCATTCATACACAACATTTTCTTTTTACATACATCCATCAATTCAAACATAATATTTCTTCGCAAAGCAAACTTCAACACATTTGTACAAGCATATATATATATATATATATATATATATATATATATATATATCCTTATACTTACTATGTATAATTTTATATGTAGATCATTATAATTATTATGTTTCCTCATAATTTTGTTGTTTTAATTTTGTTATCAATTTTTCACGTTTACTAAGAGTAAGGTTGATGTGCAAATTTTAAATGCTCACAAGTGCACGAATCACAAATAGTATTGCGATGAGTTTACTCTCGATGTCGATCTCTCAAAGAATTGCAGTGGTTTAAATCCTAAATTACTTTCTTAAAATCACTAAAACAAATTCTGAAATTAAATCCTAAACACTATAATTAAAAGATTGGTGAAGAGAAAATTGAAATAAAAACAATTAAGTAAATTAAACAAAACAAATTATGAAGATATGAGTATAATCAATGAGAAAAATTGGGAGTTTAGCTTGCTGTCCAATCATGAATTGGAACATTTGGTGAATATAAAGAATTAATCAACATCCAAGACTGTTGGTATTTCCACTAAGACTAGAGAATGCCATTGATCGTGTTTATTCTCAATTTATAACTAATTAATTAAATCCCATGGATCGTGTTCATCAATTAATTAGTTAAGTTAAGTATAAGGAAAACACAAACCCCTAAATCAGAATTTGATTTGAATCCTGATTTAAATTCTTATTCAAGAAAGCTTAATTAGGTCTAGATGATTTGTCCTCAACCTAATCTCAAATATTAACCCTGACTATCAATAATAGATGGCCAATCCACAAGCAATAATCAAAGGTATAGAGAAAATTGAATAAGAAATAATCTGGAAAATTTTATAAAACTAAATCCACCAAAATATCCAAAACAATCAAGGCAGCTAAGCCAAACGCCCAACAATGCGTTCAGCTGCTCATGTTTAAATCCCAATCACAGAATTCAAATACTAGGGTTACAAGCATATTGAAAGACAAAAGGAGCAAAGACAAAATTTCTTTCCTAGAGACGTGTTGATGAAAGAAACCGTCTCATCATTTAATCTCCCAAAACTCCTCTTGAAAATATCTCTCCAAAAACGGCCATCGTCTCCATCCTCTGTTCTCTGAGTCTAAAATTCCTATATATAGCTGTATGGAGATGGTTTTGTAGACAGAAAAGTCGCTCTAGGGTTTCTGTTGTGCTTCTACTACTGTCCAGGCCCGGTTATGCTAAAACTACCATAACTGTTTCTAGAAAATCATATTTACGAGCCGTAAAATTCTCTAGAAAATAGACATTCGAATCTTTCCAAGCATATATGGTTCATCTTCTGGTTCTTCCTGAATCAATACAGTTTAATCTATAAAAATCACTTCCGCCTCGCTGAAATCACGCACAGCCTGACCTTTGTCTACTAAAACTGCCATAACTTTCTCTAAAAAAATCATATTTATGAGCCATAAAATTCTTCAGAAAATAGATATCCGGATCTTTCTAAGCATATATGGCTCATCTCATGGTTCTTCTTGAATCAATACAGTTTAATCTAAAAAATTACTGATCTGTACAAGCAATTCTGGCAATTTAGTGAAACTCCTTTCTAAGTGCTTGTGAACCTGTAAAACAGCGAAAAACAACTCAAAGTAACAAATTCCTAAGCTAAACATATAAATAAATACTAGAAAAATTAAAAAATACTAGGACAAATATTCGCTCATCAAATACCCCCAAACCTAGATTTTGTTAGTCCTCAAGCAAAACTAAAAGAAAATATAAACAAAACAAACTAAAAACTTAAATCAACAAAATCCTCATGCCTTAATTCTTCTTATAACTCATATCTAGATATCTTATGCATAATTATGTTTACAGTCGCAACACTTCACAATTCATTGCTCAAATCAAGTACACATCGCACATCCATATTCCAATGCTCAAAACACCTCAAGTCAATTACCCCCAAACCTACGGTCAAGAATCTGAATTCGCTTCGACTCTAGGCCTCACAGGATTCACTCATTAAGCACACCGAATCTAGGTTTCAAACCCTCATCAAGTATACGCGAATAGAAGTTATGTAAACAAGAAATTTCAAATATAAATTCGCATATGAATATGGATATCATCAAAGAACGCTCATATGTTCGCAAAATAGATCTCATGAAAGAAATCAAATGTGAAGATTGCAAAGCTATCACATCACCTATATCATATCCTAGTCAAACACCTCAAGCAAAACATATTGAGTATGAACCTCTGCATAGATAGGCGTGGTTGGCCAACCTGATTTACACCAAAGCTCTTTCTTTTCAACTCTTTATAAGAGCGACTTCAATACCCTTGAAATATCTTAAGTATTTGGTCTTGTCTAACCAAATCTCTTTTTGACATGTTTCTCTCATATATATATTTTTTTTTTCTTTTTTTTTTAGAAATAGAAATTTGGATTTTTCTCTAGAGACAGTGGCAACTAGGGCGTGTAACGATAAGCACATACTCAAACTTCTTACTCAAGTCATTCAACTAAAATAATGAGAATACACAACATGATACTTTAAGTGAGTTATATAATCCTAGCATTCAATGCAAAACCTATAGAGATCATCTGACAATTAAGGTTATAACGAAGAGTGTTTAAGAGTACCAAGAAACTAACTCTCAGAATAAAACGCTTATGGCTCAAATAACTCACTAGGTAGTCTCCACTATTTGATTCTCAATCATTATATCTAGGTTCATCTTAGTATCAACATCAAGAGCACGGTCTACGGGATATGAATATGTATCAATCTTCACAATAACTTGTCAGTGTTAAAGAAACTAAACCATAAAACAAATTGTAGCATGAAAATTTTGTCTTAACAAGTTCTAATTGCACCCCCAAACCTAAACTAAACATTGTACTCAATGTATGAAATTAAACACACGTTTAGAAAAACATTTAGAAAGGAACAATGAAAATGAAAGAACAGAAAACATACTCTATCAAATGGGTGGGTTACCTCCCAACAAGTGCTTTCTTTAACATCTTAGCAAGACGTTGGTTGAACTTATTTAGGATTGTGCACCTCAATACACTCAACAACTCCCTTCTCATGGACTCCTTCTAAGTAAGGCTTCACATGATGCCCGTTGGCCTTAAATGTCACTTGAGTCTTCGGGTTCAACAACTCTACCGCTTCATGAGAAAAAACGTTAACTACTGAAAACGGTCTGCACCATCTTGACTTCAATTTTCCTGGAAATAATTTAAAATGAGTGTTAAATAAAAGAACTTTCATTCCAGGATAAAGAGACTTACGAATAAGGCCTTGGTCATGGTAACGCTTAGTGCATTCTTTGTAGATCTTTGCATTCTCATAGGCTTCATCATGAATCTCTTCTAGTGTTTCCTTTACTCTCTCAGTTGTAAGAGCAACTTCAAGCTTGTCTTCTATTTCTATCTGCAAATAAGTGTCATAAATAAGTGAGTCCATACAATCAATAAAAGAACACTCATCGTTAGTGGAAATAGAAGAAGGAGTGGTTAGAGAATCAAACACTTTAAATTATACAGTCTCTCCCAAGACTGTCGTCGTTAACCTCCCATTATGGACATCAATAATAGTCTTGGTTGTGGCCATAAATGGTCTACCAAGAAGAATTATGTGCTCTTTGTTATTAGATGGGGTTCCTTCCATCTTTAATACCACGAAATCCACAAGCATAATCACTTTGTCTACCTGCACCAATATATCCTCAACTATTCCCTTAGGATATTTAACTAACCTGTCAGCGAGTTGAAGGGACATAGTTGTTGACTTAAGCTCCCCAAACCTAGTTACAAGTATATCGAATATGGCATAAGATTTATACTTACTTCTAAGTCTATCATTGCTTTGGCGACCTTCTTGTTTCCCATTGTGATGTTGATGATAAAACTTCCGGGATCTTTCAGCTTAGGTGGCAAGCTTTGTTAGAGCACCACACTAGCAACTTCTGACACCATCACTTTCTTGTTCTTATAGTATTTCCTCTTTTTGGTGTTAAGTTCCTTAAAGAATTTCGTATATGATGGCACATTCCTGATGACATCCAAAATAGGCAAATTAATATTCACTTTAGAAAACATGTCAAAAATATCAAAAAATTATTTATCCTGTTTAACATCCTTCAAACGGCTGGGATAAGGAATAGGAGGCATGTAAGGCTCGGTCGCCTTGTGCAATGTCGTGAAGGAAGATGGCTCATTCTCCTTGCTCTCCTCATATGTGTGCGAAGATCACGGATCTTCAGCTAGATTTCCTTTAGGAGTGTCATGCTTCTTAATTGATTTTCCTGCATCATATGGCAAGTTGTAAGAAATTTTGTCATCAAAATTGTTGTTAAGAATTTTACCACTTCGCAGCACTGTGATAGCCTTTGCATGCTCAGGTTGGCTAGGCAACTTCTCTTTTTGATGTACTCACAATTGTTCCGCAAGTTGCCCAACTTGTACTTCCACCCTCTTCATTGATGCCTCTATGGAATCCAACCTTTGGTTGTGTCTCTCATAGTTCTCTTTGTTAACTTGAATAAAAGCACTCAAGTTCTCCTCCAAAGTTGGATTTCTAGGCTGATTGGGTGGTGTAACTTGGTTTTGATATTGAACTGGTATTGAACTTTGAGCATATGCCGGATCGTTGTGAGTCTTCCAGGAGAAATTGGGATGATTTCTCCACCCAGGGTTGTAGGTGTTAGAATATGGATCATTCCTCGACCTAGGTTGGTAAGACTCTATTACATTAACTTATTCTTGTTCATTTCCTGCATAAGATTCATAAGATAATGAACGAGTGTTATTATCGTGACAAAAAACCCCACAAACTCCATATACCTCATGATTGGGCGTGTTTGTTGTAGTGAGAAGTTTGACTTTGTTTGGTCAACTCTGTAAGTTGCATTGCCATATTGTTGTTGGAGCTCAATTCATTAACCCCAACTCTTCTTCTTCTTACACTCTTTTGTTGGAAATTAGCACCCAACATCTCACATAGCTCGCATGTCTCCTCAGCAGTCATTTCTCCCATGGCTCCACCGGCAGCGTTATCAACCATATATTGACACTGTTGTGTTAATCCATCATAGAAGAATTGATTTTGTAGCTGCAATGGGTAATAATGGTGGGGAAATTGGCTTAGAAGCATCTTGAACTTGTCCCATGCTTCATGGCAGGGTTCTCCCTCCATTTATGAGAACGTGGCAATCTTAGTTCTCAACTCAGTGGTTTTCTGATGGGAGCAGAATTTTTTCATGAATCAATTGTAGACCGCTTCCCATATAGTCAAAGAACCGGGTGAAAGAGTCATTAACCACGCTTTTGTTCTATCTTTTAATGTGTAGGGGAAGCATCTCATCCTGAGTTGATCCTCATTCAGACCCTGTAGAGGAAAAGTCTACACTGTTGCATTGAAATCCCTTATGAAGGTTAATGGGTCTTCATTTAGAATTCCATAGAATGAAGGGAGCATGCTAAAGTGGATATTTTTTTATCTCATAATTCCTTGCAACTTCCCCCAATTGGATGCCCTTCATTATAATTTGTCTTTCAGCTCTTTCCATCCTTTCAGGCTCCTATTTTTCTATTCCCTCAACCTTTTCTTCTTCTTCTATAGGCTGTAATGTCTCCCTTAGCCTATGGATGTTGTCTATTGCTGGCACTAGATTTCTCCCTTGGGATCTTTTAGCGTGCATGTACCTGAAGACAACAAAAGAAAAATTAAGCTACCAGGAATCAAGAGGGCGAAAATCAAGAAACAAATTAATGCCAATTTAAATCAAGAAAATCAAGAAGAAAATAAAGAAAATTTGATGAAATAAAAATTACGCCTAAAAGAAAGAAAAGAAATAAGATAAAGATAAAAATAAAAACAAAGAAAATAACTTAAGAATTAAACACCAATTCCCCGGCAACGGCGCCAAAAACTTGATGTGCAAATTTTAAATGCTCGCAAGTGCACGAATCACAAATAGTATTGCGATGAGTTTACTCTTGAGGTCGATCTCTCAAGGAATTGTAGTGGTTTAAATCCTAAATTACTTTCTTAAAATTACTAAAACAAACTCTGAAATTAAATCCTAAACACTCTAATTAAAAGATTGGTAAAGAGAAAATTGAAATAAGAGCAATTAAGTAAATTAAACAAAACAAATTATGAAGAGATGAGTATAATCAATGAGAACAATTGGGAGTTTAGCTTGCTGTCCAATCATGAATTGGAACATTTGGTGAATATAAAGAATTAATCAACATCCAAGACTATTGGTATTTCCGCTAAGACTAGAGAATGCCATTGATCATGTTTATTCTCAATTTATAACTAATTAATTAAATCCCATGGATCATGTTCATTAATTAATTAATTAATTAAATTAAGTATAAGAAAAACGCAACCCCCTAAATCACAATTTGATTTGAGTCTTTGATTTAAATTCCTATTCAAGAAAGCTTAATTAGGTTTAGATGATTTGTCCTCAACCTCATCTCAAATATTAACCTTGGCTATCAATAATAGATGGCCAATCCACAAGCAATAATCAAAGGTATGAAGAATATTGAATAAGAAATAATATGAAAAATTTCATAAAACTAAATCCACCAAAATATCCAAAACAATCAAGGCGGCTAAGCAAAATACCCAACAATGCGTTCAGTCGCTCATATTTAAATCCCAATCACAGAATTCAAATACTAGGGTTACAAACATATTGAAGGACAAAAAGAGTAAAGACAGAATTTCTTCCCTGGTTACAAGATGAATCCTCAAAGTCTTGAATCGATTGATCATCCTCTTCAATCTCTTGATAAGCCGTCTTGATGAAAGAAACCGTCTCCTCCTTCAATCTCTCAAAACTCCTCTTGATAATATCTCTCCAAAAACCGTTGTCATCTCCACTCTCTGTTCTCTGAATAAAAAATTCCTATATATAGCTGTATGGAGACGGCTTTGTTGACAGAAAAGTCACCCTAGGGTTTCTGTGCGAGCCGTGTGCTTCTGCTGCTGTCTAGGCCCGGTTATGCTAAAACTACCATAACTTTCTAAAAAAAAATCATATTTACGAGCCGTAAAATTCTTCAAAAAAAACAAAAATCTATATCTTTCCAAACATATATGGCTCATCTCCTAGTTTTTCCTGAATCAATACAGTTTAATCCGCAAAAATCACTTCTACCACGCTGAATCACGCACAACCTGACCTTTGTCTACTAAAACTGCCATAAATTTCTCTAGAAAAATCATCTTTATGAGCCACAAAATTCTCCGAAAAATAGATATCGGGATCTTTCCAAGCATATATGGCTCAACTCCTGGTTCTTCCTGAATCAATACAGTTTAATCTGAAAAAATGACTGATCTGTACGGGCAATTCTGGTAATTTAGGGGAACTCCTTTCCAAGTGCTTGTGAACCTGTAAAACAACAAAAAACAACTCAAAGTAACAAATTCCTAAGATAAACATATAAATAAATACTTGAAAAACATTAAAAATACTAGGAAAAATATTCGTTCATCAAAGGTGGAACTCATTTTTGGTACTAATCCTTAGTCTTGAACTACTTCTTTGCCTTTATTTGCTCTTCAACTACACATAGTGAAAATATCATTTAACATATCAAACCAAAGTATACACATGCACAACATTTATCCATGCCAAAGATTTATGTAAAGAAAGAAAAACTATGTCCTAAGTTACGATATTCACACAATTTTTTTTGTCTAAGTTACGATATTCACTCATTTTTTTTGTCTAAGTAATCTTATATATAAAAGGTATCTTGCTCTTAAAGGTTAAGAAAAATAGAAAAGGATTTTCTTATGACTATTAGATGCATGTTTATATCCTATAATCACTTGGGATGTTTAGAAATGATTACAACTAAAAAAGTAAGCAAATTTTTTTATTAAAAAAAAACTGAAAATGGGACTGATCTAGTCGATTCCATTAAAGATTCAGTCGACTAAATATTGTCCAGAGAGTTATTGCCCATTTGTTTAGTCAACTGGACACTTCTTCCAATTGACTGGTCTCCCATGAGACATCATATAATCGACTGGATACTTCCTCTAGTTGACTGCACCCCCGTTTCCTAGCAAAATCTTCCAAAAAATCAACTTTTTCTTTTTCAAAAATATCTTGATCCTTTATGAAACCTGTAATCCTTTTAAAACATAAGTTTCCTAAGACTTTAGATGAATTCTCTACACCATAGAAAAATTCCAAGTTAAAGCTCTCAAATCCTCAAACCTAGCACAAAAACCCATTTTTGAAACTCAAAACTTATTTTTCTTCAAACTCTTCACAAAAAAGCTTCAAATCCAAGAATATTGAACTCAAACTCCATATTTTTAACTTACAAGAACAAAAGAAGTGAAAGAAAGAACTCTTACTTGATATCTTTTCTACAAGCTTCAACCAATAACTTAAGAGAATAAAAGAAATAGAGAAAAGGCTATAAAATTCTAGAAATAGGAGAAAGGAGTCGAAAGTGTTTGTTTTTTGGTCTCTCTCTCCCCTTTTTATACTGCCACTATGAAAAGCAAAAAGACCCTCTCTTGTAATTTAATTACACTAACACCCAAAACTCATTCCATTCTCACATAAGTTTTATATCTATCCCAAGGTTCTTAATTATTTTCAATTGTTACTTCACCTAAATCATCGAACTCCTCAAGTACTAAGTACACAACATACCGATACATGACATTTTAATTTACTAAGCTGAAAATAAAAATAAAATACCGAAAATATTAAAAGAAAAATATCAAATTCTATAATTCTCCCCTCCTAAAAAAAATTTCGTCCTCAAAATTTAACTAACTTGAGCTCTTCAACAAAAAAATGGTATTAAGTCTTCATATCCGCTTCACTTTCCCAAGTAGCATATTCGACTCCTTTGTTCCTCCAAAGCACTTTTACCAAAGGAATGACCTTGTTACACAAAACTTGCTCTCTAGTGTCTAAGATTTTCACTGGTGTCTCTACATAAGAAATTTCCTTTTGAACTTCTACAGCTTGGGATGAAATAACATGAACGGGTATGTATTTGTGCAACGCTGACACATGGAAAATATCATGCAAAGCTAAAGCTAGTTGATATGCCACGGTTCAAATCCTTTTAATAATATCATAAGGTCCGATGTAATGAAGATTCAACTCTCTTTTTTCGCCCAAGCCTTAATACCCCTTTCCATAAAGAAACCTTAAGATGTACTCAATCATCCACCTAAGATTCCAACAGTCTTCTTCTTTTTTCAGCATAACTTTTATGTCTACTTTGAACTATCTTCAAGTGTTCCCGTATCCGTTTGATTCTTTCTGTTGTTAAATCTACCAATTTTGGTCCTAAAACTTTTTTTTTCTCTTACTTTATCCCAACACACCGGAGTTCTACACCATCTACCATATAATTCCTCAAAAGAGGCCATTCCGATACTGGCTTGGAAGTTATTATTATAAGCAAACTCCATAAGAGGTAAGTATGCATCCCAACAACCTGAAAAACTCACAACACAGGCTTGTAACATATCCTCTAAATTTTGAATCGTCCTCTTTGACTGACCATTCATCTGAGGGTGGAAAGCATTGCTAAAATGTAGCTGAGTGCCCATGGCTTACTTGAACCATTTCAATAACCAAGAAGTAAACCGAGCATCATGATCAGACATAATACTCAATGGCACCTCATGTAATTTCATTATTTTCATTACATACAGCTCCGCTAATCTCTTAAAAGACCAAGTTACCATGATAGGAAAAAAATGTACAGTTTTGACAACCGATCAACTATGATCCAAATGGCATCAAAGCCTATCTGAGTGCAGGGAAGCTCAGATATGAAATCCATGGTTACTCTTTCCTATGACCAATCTAATATAGGAAAAGGTTGCAACAAACTAACCGGGTGCATATGTTCGGTCTTTACCTGAAGACACACCAAACAACGAGGCACATACTGTAATACCCATGTTCTTAAAGTAAGAGTAAAGAAGTAATTTGATAAATATAACATGGAATTAAAATAATATATATAAGAAATATTTATTATTGAATAAAATAATCCTTTAAAAAAATAAAAGTGTCCAATCATGGGTAAGAAAAAGAAAAAGAAAAGGTGGACAACACTTGGAGTCCAGGTGTTGTCAAAACCACATGCAAATCATGTTTGGTTTTCTTCTTTCTTCAATTCAAGTTACTCTATTTCTTTAAACACCTGGGGACTCAAAGAAATGTTGAAAAATTGAAATTTTGAAGAAGTTTATGGGAGAATTTTAAAAGAGATTCGAGGAAAGCTTTAAGAAAAACAAAAGGTAATAATGTATATTTTATATTTGAAATTATACATACATGAAATTATCCGAAATTTGATGTGGAAATTTAAAGGGTATGAATTATGGAAGAATTGAAGAACAAATAAATTTTTTTAATATAAATATTATATCAGGTGTTAACGATAAGCAATTGGGTGAAATTGCTGAAAAGAGCAGAAAATGGAAGAAGGTGATCCACGGGTAGCTCTTAGTGCTACGTGATGAGTTAGATTTCCTTTTAGTAATCGAGATAAATATGAAATATAAAGTGATGATATTTGAATTAATTATTGAACTACAATGATTGGATGATATATGAAAGTTGATTGATTTATATTATATGAATAATTGATATTTCAAAATTTATCATATGAGAAGTAATATTAATGAAATAATGAGTTGAAGAAATATATAATGAAAGGATAAATGAAATTCTAAACAAGCTATGATTGATAATTTGATATGATATATGAGGAGATAATTTAATGAATATTATAAAAATAATAATTTTAAGAAAAAGCAAGATAGCTAAATTGAATGCTTGAATGTATACTTGTTTTATTTATTACTCATATGCATACTTCATATTATTGTTCATATGCATGAAAATAAGAGAACCGAGAAGGTAACATATCTAAATGAAAATAAAAGAACTGTGACAGCCGGTATATGCTGAAAATAAAAGAACTTGGAAGGCAGCCAGTCTTAATGAAAATAAAAGAACTGTGGCAGTCGGTATAGCTGAAATAAAAGAACCAGGAAGGCAGCTGGTCTAAGCTAAAACATGTCGACATGTGGGAAGACGTTCCCAAATGATGATATGAAATGATATGATAATTTAAATTTATGCATTGCATTTAGTTTAAATATTGATTATTATTGCTTGAGATGTTAAAGTGTTATTCTTGATTGTGAATCTATTGATAGGTGAATGAGTCTCACAGAGAGACAGAGATGATTAGAAAGAAATATGAAAGTATGATATGATAAGAATTATCAGAGTGATTGATTATATATTATGAACCTTATAACGAGGTAATTATGAGGTTGAATTAATAGTCTCAAGATAATTAAATATATGAGAAGAAAGATTGATATATTTGATGATTAACTTAAAAAGAGATTGATAAAGGATGAGGATTATGATATAAGAGTGATAATAGAATGCAATTATCGAATTATATGAGATATAGATGAATGAATAATGGAAGACAACTTGAACAATTGAATTATAAGATATTATTAGAATTATACAAATTGAATACTTCTAGTAAATTTAATTCACTGAGCTTGTGAAACTCACTCCTCATTAATAAATAATTTCAGGTAGCAGGCAAGACAAATAGATTAGTGAGCTGATATTCAGACTGAGTCATTATCTATAATCCATGTGATCCACATCCTCAGACTAATGGAAACAAAAGAAATATTTGTAAATATTCATGCATCATATGTTGTATATATTATTTCAGTTGAAATTTTAATAATATAACTCCCTTGTTGAGGGTTGAAGATTGATGTATAGATATATATACATTCAATTAATGTACATTTTTATATTGTTGCATATATGTGTCGTGCTGAAATTTTAAAACGTGACGACACCGTCTCGGGGGTGGCCAACTGGGGTGGTCGTTACAATTTTGGTATCAAAGCCTTAGGTTTTATGATTCTGTAGACTGCATAAAAATTTAAAGAAGTGGAAGATTTAAATAAACTATATTTTAATATAGAGTCTGAGGATGACACGTGAACGTGCTAGAGATAGAGGTAGAATTATGAATCAGAGGTGACGTGGTAGACCCCCAATATTTAGAAGAGTTAAAGCAGAGAGGGAGGTTGAGTGTGTGGTTCATGCAAGGGAACAAGTTGCTAGTGCAGCTAGTACTAGTAGAGGTGGGAAAAAATCTTATATTATGAGGGATGAGTTGAGAGAAGTTCTTAATCGTGCTATAAAGAGAATCAATGCAGCAGAAGAAAAGGTTGATAATTTATATAGGAGATTAGAGGAAAGGGTTAGAATAGAACCTGATGTGGTGAGATAAAAGGCTCATGAGGGAGAGGATGTGTTTCTACATGAGATGTAAGGGGATTGTTTTGTGAGATTTCTTAAGTTTAAACCCCCAGTATTTTAGAGGATATGTAAATCCTATGGAATCTGAGCAGTGGATTAAACATGTTGAGAAATATTTTAAAGTCTTACAAGTGACAGATAGATATAAGGTTACTTTTGCTTCATTTATGCTGGAAGGTGAAGCTTCTCAATGGTGAGAGGATATTCTGCCTAGATTGAGTACACAGGTAGAATAACCCTTAAGTTGGCATAAGTTTAAGGATGTGTTCTTTGCGAAATATTTTTTAGATATATTTTGAGCACAGTATGAGAGAGATTTTATTCATTTAAGGTATAATACTTTATCTGTGGTTGAGTATGATATTAGATTTATAGCCCTGTCGATGTTTTTACTTGAGTTAGTGAATACGGAGGAGAGAAAATTTAAGAGATTTTTAGACAGGTTATGCTATGAAATTCGGACTAAACTCACTTATATGGGTATTGAGAATTATGCCATACTGGTTGATAAAGCATTACAGATTAAGAAGGATTTGATGAAGTTTAAAGGGAAGAGGGATTGGTTGAAGAGATCTAAATTTGAGGGACTCAGAGGTGGTAGTAGTATAAATGTGCAAGGTAGGAGATCACCCTAGAAGGAGCATTCCTTGTCACAAGAAACTATAGTACAGAGTCAGAAGCAAGTGGATCATTTTCTTTTGTAGCTTAGAGTAATATCGGTGAAACCCCTAGATTTGGGAGACAGGCTATGGGAACTTGGAGTTTTGGTAAAGGAGTAAGTATGCCACTAAGGGGAAGTGGTAATCTGATTTATGATCGAGAGCCAAGGGTTTGCTTTAGATGTAATCAAATGGGGCAACTGTTTCAAAATTATCCTACTCAGATATACTTTTTATGTGGTGAGGGAGGACATGCTAGTGTAGATTTTTCAGTGGGAAAATCTATTGACATAAGTGTTGGAAGTGTTGGGAGAAGACAGGTGGAGAGAGGTGGTGGATCAAGGAGTATGTGGGGTAGGGGCAGAGGGTCAGTAACTGAAAGAGGACACGGTGATCAGTTACAGCCCAGAGATAGTAGAGTCTATACGTTGACCCAACATGATGCACAAGCCACTCCTGATGTTGTTATGGGTATGACATCTATTCTTGATAGATCTTCTAGATTGTTGATTGATACACGTGCAATCCATTCTTTTGTATCCAATGCTTATATAAAATCTATTGATGCTAGTGTTAGTTCTTTGATGTATGTTATTATTGTTGAGGTTTCTACTAGGGATAAGATTACTATCAGGATAATTTATCAACATTGTGGGATTAGTATGACTGATACAGAATTTGAAGTTGATTTATTGCCTTTAGATATGACAGATTTTGATTTAATTCTGGGAATGAACTGGTAATCTGCATATCATGCATGGGTAGATTATTTTAGGAAGAATGTGGTGTTCAAGATACCAGGACAAGATGAGTTTAATTTTCAAGGAGAATGTAAGATACTTGCCAACTATCTTATTTCTGCCCTGACTGCTAGTAAATGGTTTAAGAAGGGTTGCGAGGGGTATTTGGTATATGTGGTGGATTCTAGAAAAAAGATTAGGAAGTTAGAAGAAATCTTGGTAGTGAAAGATTTTTCTGATGTGTTCCCTAAGGAGTTGTCTGGTTTGCCTACTAACGGGGAGATTGAGTTTTCTATTAAGGTGATTCTGGGATTAGCACCCATATCTATAGCACCTTATAGAATGGAACCAGCTAAGTTGAGAGAATTAAAAGTTTAGCTTCAAGAGTTGCTAGATAAACAGTTTATTTGACCTAGTATGTCGCATTGGGGAGCCCCTATATTGTTTGTGAAAAAGAATGATGGAATAATGAGGTTGTGTATTGATTATAGATAGTTGAATAAGATCACCATCAAGAATAAATATCTTTTACCCAAGATAGATGATTTATTCGAGCAGTTACAGGAGGCTACGGTGTTTTCAAAGATAGACATGAGATCAGGTTATCATCAGTTGAGGATAAAGGAGGGAGATGTGCTTAAAACTACTTTTATGACACGTTATAGGCATCATGAGTTCCTTTTGATGCCATTTGGGTTAACTAATGCTCCTGTAACATTTATGGATATAATGAATTAGGTGTTTAAACCAGTGTTTTCAGAGGCGATGGCGTTGGGCGAGGCGTTTTGTCTCAATGAGGCGAGGCGTAAGCCTCGAGGCGTTAGGGCGTAAGTCTTTTGAAACGTTGGGGCGTTTTGAATAAAATAATATTAATTAAATTATAAAAATACTAAAAAATTAAAATAATGTAAATTAATTAATTATTTATAAATTTTACTAACTTAAACCATATGAATAAATATTTATCAAAATATTTCACAAACATACATTAACATCACAACACGAAAACATTCTAATAGTTAATTTTTGAATATACATTTGTATTGAGTTTTTTTTTAACCTTTCAAACACAGAAAATTAAGAATAACATAATATTTTAAAGGTTTGCTTTAAACCACATCCATTGTCACACCAATTATTACCCATCTTTGACACAGTATTCCCACCAAAACAAAAGTAAGGTTTTCCTTTTCTGGGGAAGAAAAAGTCAGTCCACACCCATAGGACTAGTAATCCTCCATCCCCACTACACGTGTTCCCTTACGTGTCTCCAAAAGCAGACCTTCCTCACACCTGTCACCCATCCAACTCTAGCTACTTCACTAAATCACCTCCCTCGTAACAGTCCCTCTCTCTCTCTCCGTAATCTTGAGCTCTCAACAATGGCTGACCGTATGCCTAGCCAGCAGAGATCCCCAAGACCCAACCTCCCCACCATCGCATTTCTACGTAATCTCCAAGCCCATTCACCAAACTTAACCCAACTCATTGGTTTTTTGACTCTATTAATCTCTGGTTCCATTCTCCTTGTCCTCAGTGGCCTCACCGTCACCGCAACAGTCTTGGGCATCATCTTTTTCACGCCTTTGATCATTCTCTTTAGCCCGATATGGGTCCCTGTGGCTACTTTCCTCTTCCTTGTCGTTGCTGGGTTCTTGTCGTTTTGCGGGTTCGGTGTTACTTCCATGGCCTGTGTAACTTGAGAGCTTGCTGCCTGTGTAACTTGAAAGCTTCACGCAGAGAGCACAGAGAGAAGTGAGTGTTTTCTGTTCTGACTTTCTGAATCAGAGACGCGATTTGGAATCAGAGAAAGGGCTTTGCAAAAATATCACTGGGCGTACGCCCAGACGCTCCGAGGGTATAGGGCATACGCCCCGAGTCACCCCGATCGCTCCACCCAAAAAAGCGTACGCCCAGTGCAAGGTACGCCCTGACAATTACGCCCCCAGACGTTTTACCCAGATTTCGCCCCTGGGCGCGCCCAGAAAACATTTTTTAAAACACTGGTTTAAACCATTCTTGGATAGATTTGTCATTGTATTTATTTTTGATATTCTAATATATTCCAAGAATGAAGAGGAGCATGGGAAATATTTAAAGTTAGTGTTGGAAATTCTAAGGAGAGAAAAATTGTATGCAAAGTTCTCTAAGTGTGAGTTTTGGTTGAGTGAAATATCTTTCTTGGGGAATGTTGTGTCAGGAGATGGTATAGCAGTTGACCCACAGAAAGTAGAGGCAGTGTTGAATTAGGAAACACCCACTAGTGTGACTGAAATTACAAGCTTTTTTAGGTTGGCTGGTTATTATAGGAGGTTTATCCAGAATTTTTCTATGATTGCTGGACCATTGACTAGATTGACCAAGAAGAAAATGAAGTTTACGTGGTTATAAGAATGCGATAGGAGTTTACAATTGTTGAAAGAGAAATTGACTACTGCTCTGGTATTAGTGCTTTCTTCTGGTGATGAATGATTTGTGGTATATAGTGATAAGTCTCATCAGGGGTTGGGATGTGTGTTGATGCAATATGGGAGAGTTATAGTTTATGATTCTAGGAAATTGAAGAACCATGAGAGAAATTACCCGACCATTGATTTAGAATTGGCTGCCATAGTTTTTGCTTTGAAGATTTGGAGACATCATTTGTATGGAGCCACTTGTGAAATTTTTACTGATCATAAAAGTTTGACGCATTTACCTAGCCGGAAAGAGTTGAATTTGAGCTGGAGGAAGTTGATGGACTTGATTAGTGATTATGACTATACTATTCATTATCATCTAGGGAAAGCTAATGTAGCAGCTGATGCATTGAGTAGAAAATCTATAGGGAGATTAGCTGCTATTGGGAGTCATGATATTAGTTTGATGGTAGAATTGAGAGAAATGATAATGCAGTTGAGTATCAGTGATAGAGGAGTATTGATGGCAAATATGATGGTACAATATTCTATTATTGATCATTTGTTACAGATGCAGAGTAGAGATGAAAGGATTGAGAATATCAAACATGAAGTATTGAGTGGGAAGCCCACTAAGTTTAGAATTAGAGAAGATGGTATGGTAGTATTGGGATATAGAATTTGTGTTCTCAACGATTTAGAGATAAGAAATGAGATACTAAGAGAGACTCATGATTTTGTGTATTCTATGCACCCGAGTAATAATAATAATATGTACATGGGTTGAGACAGAAATATTGGTGGTCAGGGATGAAGAAGGATATAGCTGAGAATATTTCTAGATGTTTGGCTTATCAACAGGTGAAGTATGAGAATAAACATCCAGCAGGTTTATTACAACCTCTTTCAGTACCTGAATGGCTATGGGAGAATGTGAGTATGGATTTTTTTTTTCTTCTGGTTTTTCCCGTACCCAGAAAGGTCATGATGCCGTATGGGTTATAATGGATAGACTTTCTAAGTCTTCGCATTTCCTTCCTATTAAAACTACCTGGAGTCTTGAAAAATTGGCTGAATTGTATGTAGCGGAGATTGTGAGATTACATGAAGTGCCTTTAAGCATTGTATCATATAGAGATTCTAGATTCACTTCTAGATTTTGGAGGGGTTTTCAAGAAGCTATAGGTATGAAATTGCAGTTTAGTATAAATTTTCATCCTTAAACGGATGGGCAGATAGATAAAATCTTCAGAATACTAGAAGATATGCTCAAGGCAAGTGTATTGAGTTTCTCAGTGAGTTGGGATGCTTATTTACCTTTGATTGAGTTTGCATACAATAATCAATATCAAACTAGTATTGGGATGGCACCATTTGAGGCTTTATATGGTAGAACGTGTAGAACTCCAGTATGTTGGGAAGAAGTTACAGAAAGAAAGATATTTGGTCCAAAAATGATATATTTAACTGCTGAGAGGATCAAACTGGTTAGAGGGAACCTTAAAGCAGCACAAAACAAACATAAGGGATATGTTGATAATAGAATATGACCTCCTGAGTTTTTGGTTGGTGACTGGGTATTTTTTAAAATATCTCTATGGAATGATGTATTGAGGTTTAAAAAGAAGGGAAAGTTGAGTCCGAGATTTGTGGGGCCATATGAGGTGGTAGAGAGAGTTATACCAGTAACATACAGATTAGATTTGCCTCCAGAGTTAAAGCAAGTACATAATGTGTTTCATGTTTCACTTCTGAGAAAGTGTTTACATGATGAATCACATAGTATTCTGACTCAGGTAGTAGAACTTCAGGAAGATTTGACCTTTATGCAAGTATCAATCAGAATTCTAGACATAAAGGAACAAATCTTGCGTAATAAAGTCATTCTTTTGATTAAAATATTATGACGGAATAAAGATGTTGAAGAAATTACTTGGGAGCATGAGGGAAGAGTGAGGAAAGAATACCCCCAACTTTTTCATGAATTAGGTAAGGAAATTTTGGGGATGAAATTTTTATAAGGTGGTGATTACGCCCAAAGCGGTTATTGTAGTACAGCTTTGGGGTGTCGATTCCACAGGGAAACAAGTTAATTATAAAGGAAGGTGTGAACCTTAACACAAACAATAAAAGATCAAATGAATCTGAGTTTGTTTGAGAAAAAGGGTAATTGTGTAAATAGGGTTGGAAATGTAATTAAGAATGACAAGGTTTCGGAAATCCTCCCTAGGCTCGTTGCTATAATCCTAACTTGATTCAGTTGTTTTTATCTCGATTGCTAGTTTCACATCCCAAACAGGCAATCAACATATATTCAATTAAAGTGCAATTATAAATCCTAATGTAATTGTTATGAATTATTCTCTACTTTTAAGTACACATGACCCAACTTATAAATTATCAAAAACGACGATATATCTAACGACAATACCGTAGCAATGGACAAATCTATAAAAGAGGTCTACCAGACTCAATCACATCCAAACAGATACACATAAGAAAAACATGATTGAACTTATATGGAAAGGAAGCATGCAATCACTGGACTAATAAAATAATCTACTAAATTAAATTAAAGAATAAAACATAACAATGTTTGATAAAAATAATACCAACTACAACTGAACCAAATAAAAGAAAATAAGAACAACTACACCAAAGGATTCATCCCTTCGCCTTGCTTAAAGATTAGCTGGACATAGAGCTCATACCTCATTGAGTTGCCTCCGGCCTCTTAACGATCATCCTCAGCTTGCCCTCCAAATTTTATACTTCAGATTCCTCTTAAAGACCCTCTGGATTTCTCCTAAAGGCCCTCTAGTGTCACTATCTAATGATCTCAGAATATGATCTTAGAAGAGCTCTGATTGATTGATTATTTCAACTGAGCAGAGTGGGTCTTTATATAGGCAAACTCCCGGAATACTATGTGTTATCTAGCCGATATGGGATACTGTCCGGGTGCGCTCGATCGTAGCCCGAGTGCGATCAATCACACATGCGCTCGATCGCGGCTTGTGCGCTCGATCGTGTATGCGCTGCAGAGTACCTTGCTCGATGTGGGATGTGCACTCGATCGCACTGCTTGTGCGCTCAATCGCAATTCAGGCAGCAGTCCATCTTGTCCTTCCAGAAGCATGAGATCTTTGTCTTTTAAGCAACGATCGCTTCTTTTTCTCTTTTAAACTTAAAGTACCTGAAAATTACACTGAAATAAGTCAGTTGTCCAATAATATTACTTTAAAGTTATTAACATATAAAAGCACAATAAAGACCGAGATCAATCCTAAAATGCTAACAATTAACCACTGTTGAGAGGCATTTTATGACTCTCATCAGGTGGGTAGAATTGTAATGCCCATGTTCTTAAAGTAAGGGTAAAGAAGTAATTTGATAAATATGACATGGAATTAAAATAATATATACATGAAAAATTTATTATTGAATAAAACAATCATTTGAAAAAAAAAACGGAAACGTCCAGGCATGGGTAAGAAAAGGAAAAAAAAAAGGTGGACAACACCTAGAGTCCAAGTGTTGTCAAAACCACATGCAAATGTTTGCATGTAAGACAACAGCAAATTGACAAAAACGATGGAACGGTTTTGGTATAAAAAACAGTTTTTATTATTTTCCTACCAAATCCTATTTGGTTTTCTTTTTTCTTCAATTCAAATTACTCTTTTTCTTTAAACACCTGGAGACAAAGAAAGGTTGAAAGATTGAAATTTTGAAGAAGTTTACGGGAGAATTTTAAAAGAGATTTGAGGAAAGCTTTAAGAAAAACAAAAGGTAATAATGTATATTTTATTTTTGAAATTATAAATACATGAAATTATCTGGAATTTGATGTGGAAATTTAAAGGATATAGATTATAGAAGAATCGAAGAACAAATTAGAAATTTTAATATAAATATTATATCAGGTGTTAACGATCAACAATCAGGTCAAATTGCTTAAAAGAGTAGAAAAGGCAAGGAGGTGATCTACGGGTAGCTCTAAGTGCTACGTGGTGAGTTAGATTTACTTTTAGTAATCAAGATAAATATAAAATATAAAGTGATGATATTTGAATTAATTATTGAACTACAATGATTGGATGATATATGAAAGTTGATTGATTTATATTATATGAATAATTGATATGTTCAAAATTTATTATATAAGAAATAATACTAATGAAATAATGAGTTGATGAAATATATAATGAAAGGATAAATGGACAAGCTATGATTGATAATTTGATATGATATATGATGAGATAATTTAATGAATATGATAAAAATAATAATTTTGAGAAAGAGCTGGATAGTTAAATTGAATACTTGAATGTATGCTTGTTTTATTTATTGCTCATATGCATATTTCATATTATTGTTCATATGCATGAAAATAAAAGAACCGAGAAGATAGTCTGTCTAAATGAATATAAAAGAATTGTGGTAGCCTGCATATGCTGAAAATAAAAGAACTGAGAAGACAGCCAGTCTAAATGAAAATAAAAGAACCGTGACAGCTGGTATTGCTGAAAATAAAAGAATCGGGAAGACTGCCAATCTAAATGAAAATAAAAGAACCAAGAAGGCAGCCAGTCTAAATGAAAATAAAAAAAATCAGGAAGACAGTCGGTCTAAGCTAAAATATGTCGACATGTAGGAAGATGTTCCTAAATGATATGATAATTTAAATTCATGCACTGCATTTGTTTTAAATATTGATTATTATTGCTTAAGATGCTAAAGAATTATTTTGGATTGTGAATCTATTGATAGATGAATGAGTCTCACAGAGAGACAAAGATAATGAGAAATAAATATGAAAGTATGATATGATAAGAATTATCTGAGTGATTGATTATATGTTGTGAACCTCATAACAAGGTAATTATGAGGTTGAATTAATAGTCTCAAGATGATTAAATATAGAAGAAGAAATATTGATATATTTGATGATTAACTTAAAAAGAGATTGATATATGATGAGGATTATGATATAAGTAGTGATAATAGAATTCTATTGTCGAATTATATGAGATATAGATGAATGAATATTGGAAGACTATTTGAACAATTGAATTATAAGATGTGACTGAAATTATACAAATTGAATACTTCTAGTAAATTTAATTCACTGAGCTTGTGAAGCTCACTCCTCCTTGTTAAATAATTTTAGGTAGCAGGCGAAACAGGTAGATTGATGAGCTGATATTCAGAATGAGCCATTATCTGTATGTCACATGGTCCACATCTTCAGACTAATGGAAACAAAAAAAAATATTTGCAAATATTCATGCATCATATGTTGTATATATTATTCCATTTGAAATTTTAATAATGTAAGTCCCTTGTTAAGGGTTGATATATATACATTTAATCGATGTACATTTTTATATTGTTGCATATATGTGTCGTCTTGTGATTTTAAAACATGACAACACCATCTCGAGAGTGGCTAAAACGGGATGGGTCATTACACATACTCCACCACATCCTTCTTCAAGCTCAGCCACCAACAATTTTTCTTAAGTCCTATATACATCTTGTTGTTCCCCGGGTGCTTAAAATAAACAGTGTTATGAGCTTCACTCAGAATTTCCTTCTTCAGTTCTGCTCCATTTGGTACACAAATTTGATTCCCTAACATTAGCATGCCATCTTTACTCATTAAGAAATCTGCTCGCTTGTTCTCCGATACTTCTTTATGGCCATCAATGCCCCATCTTTACTCTATGCATCTATAAGACGATCCACCATAGGTGTTTTCATTAGCTTATTATCTATTAACCCTCTATTGATACCTGCTTTGAGCTTTACCTCCAAACTTCTCAACTTTTCTATCAACCCTAAGTAATGAGTCTCCAAAGTTGCTAGTTTACTGCTAGATTTCTGACTCAAGGCACCAGCCACCACATTAGCCTTCCCTGGATGATAATGTATGATACAATCATAATCGTTGATCAACTCCTTTAGAGTGGGTAAGTACTTAAGGCTCTTGTGATCCTTAAATATCTCACAACTAGCTCCATAAAGATGACGCCTCTAGATTTTTAACGCAAAGACTATTGTTGCTAATTCTACATCATGGGTGGGGTAATTTCTTTCATGGCTCTTCAACTGTCAAGAAACATAAGCCATAACTTTTTCATGCTGCATTAAGGCACAACCTAACTCTTGATGTAACGCATCACTGTAAATTACAAATCTCTCATCACTTGAAGGAAGAAATAATACAAGTGTTGTCGTTAACTTCTCTTTTAACAAAATGAAACTTCTTTCACAATCTTCAGACCATAAGAATTTCTCCTCCTTTCCAGTTAATCTAGTCAACAATACTGCAATAAGGGAAAAGTCTTTAATAAACCTTCGATAATATCCTGCTAACCGCAAGAAACTTCTGATCTCATTTACATTTGTAGGCCTCTCCTAATTCAAAATTGCTTAAACTTTTTGAGGATCTATAGCCACTCCCTCTCTTAATACTATATGTCCCAAAAATGTCACCTTATCCAACCAAAATTCACATTTTTTAAATTTGGCATAAAGCTTATCTTTTCTAAGAGTCTCTAGTACAATCTTTAAGTATTTAGTATGCTTTTATTCATTTCTTGAATACACCAAGATATTATCAATGAAGACCACCACAAATTTATCCAAGAAAGGTCTAAACACTTTGTTCATTAAATCCATAAAGGTTACAGAGGCATTTGTTAATCCAAAGGGCATAGCTAAAAATTCATAGTGACCATACGAAGTCCTAAAGGAAGTTTTTGGAACATCTGTATCCTTAATCTACAACTGATGGTATCACAACCTCAAATCTATCTTAGAAAACACCCAAGCTCCTTGTAACTGTTCAAATAAATCATCGATTCTAGGCAAAGGATACTTGTTATGAATCATTATCTTATTTAATTGTCTATAGTCAATACACAACCTCAAATTCTCATATTTCTTCTTGACAAACAACACCGAGGCTCCCTAAGGTGATATGCTGTGATGAATAAACTACTTGTCCAATAACTCTTGTAACTGCACTTTGAGTTCCTTCAGTTCAGCTGGCACCATTTTATAGGGAGCCATAGAAATAGGAGTAGAACCAAGTATCAAATTAATGGAGAATTCAACTTCTCTACTAGGTGGTAAACCCGGTAACTCCTCAGGAAAAACGTCTGAAAAATCTCTAACTATATGCACTTCTTCCATTTTCACATCTTCTTTATTAGGGTAAAAAACATAGGCCAAGAAACCTTTACACCCCTTTTTCAACAATCTTCTAGCTATAACAGCATAAATAAGACAGTAAGAAATTATTTTACACTCCCCTTCAAAACTGAACTCTTCCTCTCTCGAGATCTGAAAAATCACCATTTTCTTAAAGAAGTCCACCCAAGCGTGATGCATTGCCAACCAATTCATGCCTAAGATCAAATCAAAACCTCTTATTTCTAAAGGCAACAAATCCACCCTAGAAATTTTATCCTCTATATTCAAAACATAATTCTAATACTTATGTTCAATCTTTACCTTATCTCTTACAATGTTACTCAAAAAACATCTTAGGTACATTCGTAGATTTCATAAAAGAAGTAGAAATAAAAAAATGTGTAGCTCCAGGATCAATTAATATTAAAGTATTCCTACTAAATATAGAGGCCATACTAGTAACCATAACGGGTGTAGTATGAGTATTCTGCTGAATAATAGCATACACAAGAGTTTGACCTTGCTGACCTTGACTTGCGCTCCTTTTTTTCATTGCAGTTCCCCAACTCTGGTTTCCACCTCGACCTGATTGACTTCACCCTAAACCTCCAATAATATTTACACTAATAGTTGATTTGTATCTTGACCAACATTCTGAACCCAAATGACCACTCTAACCATAAAAAAAAAAAACAAAAAAACAAACAGGATTCTGTGACATAGGGAAATCCTTTTGGAGATGTCCCGTCGAACCATAATGGCGACACAACCGAATTGTGCAATCCCAAGAATAATAGCCCACTTGACCACCTTGGAAACATGTCCTAGGATTTAATCTTGATGTTACACCACTTCATCCACTTGGAGTGCCCACTCATTTACCCTGAACTCCTACTGGCATCGACTGTCCTATGAATTTTGACTTCCTCTAGTCGAACTTTGTACAAAAAATGTTATCAATCTATTTTGTTGATTCTGATTCTGATTAATCACAAATGATCTACTTCTTACACTCCCCCCCCCCCCCCTTGAATAATTGACCTACTTCTTTGAAAAAGGGAGACCACCCTAAATTTCAAAACCCATAACTTCGACACCCTCCGATCTACTCTTTTTTTGCCATTCATGTTCCCCCCACATATTTCTCCAATTATAGTGCCCTATCCACTAACTTTGAATAACTGAAGCATGACAAATAAGAGATTCGAGAATGAATATCATAATTCAACCCATAAAGAAACCATTTGCGTTTCCTTTCTTCTATATTCACCAATTCAGGGATAAACCTAGACAAAACAACAAATCTCCCATCATACTGAGATAACATCAAAGTATACTGCTTCAAGTGTATGAAATCCCTTTCTTGCTAGGTTCTAAAAGTTTTAGGGAAATGCTTCTCGAAGAACACCTCCTTGAATCTATCCCATGTCAAAGGTTGATCAATGTCTTCACTCAGTCTAGGAAAGATGTCCTCCCCGCCAATCTAATGTTTCATCCTCAATTTAAATGATGCAAAAGTCACTTTCTATCGTTCAATAATCGATAATACTCTAAAAAGGCGGTCCATTTTCTTAACCAATGCTTCTACCTCCAAGGTATTATCAGTGCTACTAAAGGTTGGTGGTGTCAACTTATTAAATCAAGCAAACAAATCTGCCTCTATTTCCGGTCTCAAGTCCTCTTCCCTTACTTGAACACCATGCTCTTCAAGAACTCCTTCTTGATTTTCAGGTAAGCCGGGAACTTGTCTATCTTGTTCTTCCAACTGACGTTGTAATTCCTAAATCCTTCCTAAATCTTGAGTAAGGGCTTCTCGTAATTCGTCTGTCTCAATAGTAATATCTTTGGCAGTTCTACTAGTAGCACTAGATGTGCGACCAACATGTTCCTCTTCAGGAACTTCAGGTTCATTTTTTTCCTCGAACCTACGCAAAGAGGGTCGTCCACACCACCTAATTGGAACACTACCTCAACCTCAGTTACATACTGCAACCTTAGTCCTACCTCTATTTCATCCACGTGACACATTCAAACCCTACACAAAAGAGCTCATTTAGAAACTATAACACTAAACTCACCTAAAGCTCTGATACAAGAAATGTAGCAATCTATCCCGAGCAGGCCCTACTCTGAACTACATCATTTAACTTTTGAGTACGGAGCACTTGGACTTGGACGTAAACATGTTCTATAATAATTAAATTAAAGCATAAGATCATTAATATATATAATATTCTTAATACAAGCATACATGGTGTGTTGTCACAGGTAACCAAAAATAAAACCTATACTCCTAAAAATATATGTAGTAGTGTGAGTAAGGATCGTTCCCACAGAGAGTATCTAGCCTAGTTTCATGCTACGTGAACAAGGATGGGGGGGATTTGAGTATAAAGAATTTTTTTTAAAGAAAAACAACTAATGAACAATTCAAATTGAAGTATTGAAATCAATCAAAAGAACAAACCTTGGTCTAAGTCAATATCCACCATTGAAATTTTACAACTGATCATCGATGCAATTATATATCAATTCACACTTTGAATATTGACCGTTTGAATTATTTTCTTATCTCTCCTTAGTCGCAGTTAATTATAAAACAAGTGATCTAATTAACTCTAACTACTAAACAACCCAAGATAAGCGTTAAAGGTTTAATCTAGTAGCAGCCTTAAGAATTAGAGAGATTGATGAAGCTAAACAACACAAGCACAAGTGGTTGCATTTAATTTAGTTGAGCGTTCTTCCTAAGATCTAATAATT
Source organism: Bretschneidera sinensis (assembly GCA_023935145.1). Classification (NCBI taxonomy): domain Eukaryota; kingdom Viridiplantae; phylum Streptophyta; class Magnoliopsida; order Brassicales; family Akaniaceae; genus Bretschneidera; species Bretschneidera sinensis. The sequence continues at coordinate 95,077,478 of CM043703.1, forward strand.
TCGAACGCATCAAATCATTAAATCTTAGTTGCTTCACAAATTAGAGGGATCAAACAATTACGGATTTGATATCTAACCTAGCAGTAGATTGCAACGAATAATAAACTAGTAGGCCTTCTAGTAATTAAACGAGACAATCATGAAAATAGGGACAAAAGAACATTCGATACTCAAAGCATAAATTGAACAATATAAAAAAAATATATATTAGATCTCACAGTTTTATTGATTCCGAGGCTTCTGTTTCCTTCGACTAATTATAAAAGTTTAGCCACGCAGGGCCATGATGAAAACTCGAAGGAGAAGTTAGAGAAGAGGGTAGAGAGAGGTGTCCCTGAAGTCTGATGATTTCTCCCCTCTTTTACATGTTATTTTCAGTATTAGAAACCCTACAAGGTT